>OW121703.1:23513184-24176303 GCA_933228785.1 Lasioglossum pauxillum | reverse complement strand
GGAGAGAGAGAGTGAGAGAGAGTGGGCACGTTTCTGCCTACACTTTTGATGGAATTTACTTTTTCGAATGCGGTTTGCCCTAAAGCCTTCCAGAGACAGAGACAGAGATAGAGAGAGAGAGATAGTGTGAGAGAGAGAGTCAGAGAGAGACGGCACGTTTCTGCTAATAACTTTTGATGGAATGGACTTTTTCGAATGCGGTTAGCTATAAAACCTTCCAGAGACTGAGGCAAGGATAGAGGGAGTGTCAGAGAGAGAGAGAGAGTGAGAGTGAGTGCGGAGTTAGAGGGTGCAGAGAGAGTGCGGAAAGAGGGAGTGCGGAGTGAGAGAGTGCAGGGAGAGAGAAAGTGCGGAAAGAGAGATTGCGGAGAGAGAGAGTGAGAGGGAGGTGGGCACGTTTCTGCCTATAACTTTTGATCGAATATAATTTTTCGAATGCGGTTTGCTCTAAAACCTTCCAGAGACAGAGACAGAGATAGAGAGAGAGAGAGAGAGAGAGAGAGAGAGAGAGAGAGAGAGAGAGAGACAGAGGGCACGTATCTGCTTATAACTTCTGATCGAATGGACTTTTTCGAATGCGGTTTGCTCTAAAAACTTCCAGAGACAGAGGCAGGGATAGAGAGAGAGAGAGTCAGAGAGAGTGAGTGCGGTGTGAGAGGGTGGGGGAGAGAGTGCGGAAAGAGAGAGTGCGGAGTGAGAGAGTGCAGGGAGAGAGAAAGTGCGGAAAGAGAGATTGCGGAGAGAGAGAGAGAGAGTGAGAGAGAGTGGGCACGTTTCTGCCTATAACTTTTGATGGAATTTACTTTTTCGAATGCGGTTTGCTCTAAAACCTCCCAGAGGCAGAGACAGAAATAGAGAGAGAGAGCGTTAGGAGAGAGAGTGAGGGAGAGAGAGAGAGGGCACGTTTCTGCTTATAACTTTTGATCGAATGGACTTTTTCGAATGCGGTTTGCTCTAAAGCCTTCCAGAGACAGAGACAGAGATAGAGAAAGAGAGGAAGAGAAAGTGCGATAGAGAGAGAGAGTTAGAGAGAGAGGGCACGTTTCTGCTTATAACTTTTGATCGAATGGACTTTTTCAAATGCGGTTTGCTCTAAAACCTTCCAGAGACAGAGACAGAGATAGAGATAGAGATAGAGATAGAGAGAGAGAGAGAGAGAGAGAGAGAGAGAGAGAGAGAGAGAGAGAGAGAGAGAGAGAGAGAGAGAGAGAGAGAGAGAGAGAGAGAGAGAGAGAGAGAGAGGGAGAGAGAGGCAGAGGGAGAGAGGGCACGTTTCTGCTTATAACTTTTGATCCAATGGACTTTTTCGAATGCGGTTTGCTCTAAAACCTTCCAGAGACAGAGACAGAGATAGAGAGAGAGTGTCAGAGAGAGAAAGAGAGAGAGAGAGCGATAGTGTGAGTGCGGAGTGAGAGAGTGCAGAGAGAGAGAGAGAGTGCGGAGAGAGAGAGAATCGGAGAGAGAGGGAGAGAGTTGGAGAGAGAGAGAGTAGGAGGGTGAGGGAGAGAGGCACAGCGTTAGACCGAAAAAAAATTAGTTATCACAAACACGTTCATCAAGTATGTACGTCCTTTAAAAAATACTATGCAACAGCAACGCGTGGCGGGGGAAATCTAGTTATACAATAAAAACTTAATACACTAGTAAAGGGTATAGCCGGATAAGATAGTCCAAAATGCCCTTGAGCCGAATTTTATCGATAATGTGCCATTCGATAGAGCACCAAGAAAAACCATACTGTGCAAAGTTTCAACCCTGTATCTCGATCGGGAGGGTAGTTATGGGGTAAAATCGAAAAATCAGTTTTTGGCTTATTTTCCCTAGTTAATGACGTTTAGAAATTCTGAGAAAAATCTGACACATGTCAAGAACCCAAATACATACTTTGCAATTGGTTTCAGATTTTTAAAGTGAAAATCCTGCTTGTAAAAAATCAAAAACCTCAAAAAAATCGAAAAAATGCAGATTTCACATGGAAGTTCTAGAGTGACAACATTTATATTTTTACAGTAGCAGTATATTGTCATAAGTATTGTTCATGAATTTTTTCAGATTTTTTGGTTTGGTGCGCTGTTGTTAAAAAAAATAAAAACTGATATTTTCGACGTTTAGACTAACCTTAAAATTATTACTTTCAATTTGTTCTGTATGTCTATCAGGCACTGATAAACCTTGAACATTATTAAAAAATAATTAAACAATGAAATCGGCTTGATTAGTATTTTTACTATGTCAGCGTATTACATCTGAAAGTATTAAACACGATCCCAACAGCTCGGTTGGCTCAGAGCGTTAGGCGCTTGACTGTTGGTCTGCTTATACTAGGTTCGCGCCCGGCATACGTATACGCTTTTTTTTACTTGATTAATTCTTTTTTTTTTATGTCTAACTATATAATAATCAATGGCATGTTTGTAGATTTCTTTTAGAAGCAATATCTAAATATTAAAAAAATAATTTTAAGGTAAAATTCGCAAAAAAAATTTTGGAGCAATTGTTAACATCATCAATTTTTAGTTACACATCTTCTTAAATCTGGTAGTATTAAATATTTTCTGCAGTACATCTATACGTGTCTTCGAGATTTAAATACTCCGTTATAGAGAAAACGGTTTTGTAAAAGTTTTGTAAAAACGGACAGTGTCCTTGTTTTATAATTTTGTACCTTTAGCCCGTCCGTTTACCTTTACCTTTATGTTCACCTTTTCTTTTCTCTACTCGCTTTATGACTCTGTCGATCATCAGTACCAGGTAACGGATTACTAGGGTTGTCGTTACCTGTTAATCGTTTATCGTTCGCGGGTGTAGTTGAGGGCAATGGTACGGTCAAAAAGCTGAACTTTCACCCTCCAGACCCGGGTAGGGGAAAACGATACCCCGAAATGTGAAAATTGTTATTCCAAGCAACTTTGGTCATTCTTGGACCGAGCTCCGAACGGTGAAGATTGTAGTGAGTGAATTATTTCTGAGTTCTTTAGTTATTTTCTGAGTGTTATCAGCATGGCAAGTGAAAGGATATAAATCGTTGATACCAAAACCTCGCGTGTTAGGTGTATTAAATGTAACATTCTAGTTCGGAAATTACGCGGTACAAGAAAACAGATAAATACAGTTATAGAATCAATGAGGTGGTCTAGAATTTTAAATGAAGAAGTGACTGTTGGTGATATATTCTGCAATAAGTGCCGCCTTTTTACATATAGAAAAGAAATCTACAAACATGCCATTGACTATTATATAGTTAGACATAAAAAAAAGAATTAATCAAGTAAAAAAAAGTGTATACGTATGCCGGGCGCGAACCTAGTATAAGCAGATCAACTCTCGAGCGCCTAACGCTCTGAGCCAACCGAGCTGTTGGGATTGTGTTTAATACTTTCAGATGTAATACGCTGACATAGTAAAAATACTAATCAAGCCGATTTCATTGTTTAATTATTTTTTAATAATGTTCAAGGTTTATCAGTGCCTGATAGACTTACAGAACAAATAGAAAGTAATAATTTTAAGGTTAGTCTAAACGTCGAAAATATCAGTTTTTATTTTTTTTAACAACGGCGCACCAAACCAAAAAATCTGAAAAAATTCATGAACAATACTTATGACAATATACTGCTACTGTAAAAATATAAATGTTGTCACTCTAGAACTTCCATGTGAAATCTGCATTTTTTCGATTTTTTTGAGGTTTTTGATTTTTTACAAGCAGGATTTTCACTTTAAAAATCTGAAACCAATTGCAAAGTATGTATTTGGGTTCTTGACATGTGTCAGATTTTTCTCAGAATTTCTAAACGTCATTAACTAGGGAAAATAAGCCAAAAACTGATTTTTCGATTTTACCCCATAACTACCCTCCCGATCGAGATACAGGGTTGAAACTTTGCACAGTATGGTTTTTCTTGGTGCTCTATCGAATGGCACATTATCGATAAAATTCGGCTCAAGGGCATTTTGGACTATCTTATCCGGCTATACCCTTTAAAAAATTTTTTTTTAAATATTGCATTGGCATATAGTACTGAGCTATGTTTAAAATTTCAAGTCTCTAGCTCATCGAGAAGTTAGTTTAAAATCAGTTGTACAACTTGTACCGAACAGACAAACAGACATACAAGGAAGCGACCTAATGAAAACGTGGTAAAATATTTAATGGCATACCTGGTGATTTGGCGACTTCTGTGTGAAAATCATCATTAACGAACTGCTCCTTTTTTGTAGACATTATTTCGAGTTTATAACAGAGACATGTAGTAAATTTCAGACGGTATTGCGACCGTATCATATCGAAACGCCGTGGTAAAATGTCAAAGATAAAGGTTCGACCGAAAATCTCGGTGTAACTGTCCCTTCGATTGGTAAACAAACATTATAGTATATTAATACGTAGTAATTTTGTGAACGCCGCACGGAGCTCAAACGCACACTGACGAACACTGACGCACACTGACGCACACTGATGTACACTGACGCACACTGAGCTCCTTCGGTGCGAAGCGGGTCAGTGGAGTGGGGATGAGTCAGAGAGGGAACGGGTAGTGGAGTAGGGAGCGCTGTCGCGTGGCGTGGCGATCGTTGAACGCGATCACGTAGATTTCGCGGGGGGGTGAACAGGTAAATATTTAATTGTTATTTCTCCGAAACGGATAGACTTCTTAAAAAAATTTTTTTTGAATAATGCATTGTCATCCAGTTCTGAGCCATGTAACCGATTTCAAGTCTCTAGCTCATCAGGAAGTTAGTTTAAAATCAATTGCAAAATTTTCCACCGAACAAACAAACAAACAAGAAAGCGAGCTAATAAAAACGTGGTAAAATATCCTCAAAAATAGTTGCAAAAGTGGTATCTCTCCGCCTCTTGGTGATTGTTTAAACATTGTTTAAACATGTTTAAACAATCATAATGAATTAAAAAACACAACATCAAGACAGTCTTCACCACACACACAAAAATAGGACAGATACTCACCTCCCCAAGGATCCCCAGCCGCAACTATCTACGCCAGGGGTATACAAAATCCCGTGCTCATGCGGTAAAGTTTACATCGGCGAAACTGGGAGGAGTGTGAGCACTCGACTCAAGGAACATGAGCGATGCGCCAGGTTAGGCTACATTCAATCAGCTGTGGCTGAACACCAGATAACAAAAGGACACACCATACTTTTCAATGAAGCCAAAGTTCTAGCCAGAACTAAGGGATATTTTCTCAGAAAACACCGGGAATCATTGGAAATTAAGAAACACCCTAATAACATCAATAGGGATGCAGGTTACAACCTGAGTCTAATATGGCACACACTCCTCCCAGTTTTTTAATTGTTCGGCCGCCCAATTAAAAGTCTACTTTGATTGGTGCTCACTGAACCAGAACATGAGCAACCTCCACTATATAAGTGGAGCACAAATCAGGCACACACCAGTATCAGTATGTCTTCCGACCCCCTGATGAAGCTAGCTGCAATGCTTGCGAAACGTTGGGAAATCTCTTCCTTTAGGACACGGCTTACACCCGAAAACGTCAACAGAAATAACTGTATGATGCCGGGCCGTGAAAGCCTCAAATGTCTCATAATGAATTAATATTGGATATAGCTGTATTCGGGAAAGTCTACAGAATCTTTTGCTATAAATAACAATTCAATATCTTTTATAATAACACCACAATATTTGTTTAACGTTGAAAAATATGTTTTTTTTTCAAAGTCATGTTTCTCACAAACTGTGCGTATATGGGAAAAAATAAAAACAGATTCGAAATCAGCGCGAAAAACTCTATAAGAACCACCTAACAGTAGTTGTGGAACAAATTTGGTGTTGGACAGTGTAATCAACCACATTACATCCACCGACGCCGCCAAGCTCTACTAACTCATCCGATCTTGCGTTGAGGTGGACCCAGTAGCTGAGACGTGGGGGAGGATAAGTTGCAACAAACTGAATGTTCGCGAAATACGCACATGGAGATATCAATCCAGCTATCCACCTTCATCAACGCCACGCGCAAACAATTTCCAACCGACCTTTTCTCCGTTTAAAAATTGTATTATGTAAATAAATTGTGTGATTATATTCTGTTATTGTGTTACTTATCTATTGTAAGCAGTTTCTCACTCAAAAATTTTACTGAATATCCTAACTTTAAGCTTCATGAGGCAGGGTTCAGAATCCGATTAGGCTAAAATTTTGTACACTTACTCACAACATGAAAAGGAATAAAATTCAAGGGCGTCTTAACATTTTATCCCTCCTTCATTTGTGAGGAATACCCTACCGGAGTTGATAGAAATGGTCCTACAACAGAATGTGATTTTTGAAACGTACCCGTATCACAAATGCAAGAAAAAATATTAATGAATTATAAACCACACCTTGATCTTGGTTGGCGCAATTGCGACTGAATTTCCTTCCCTTCTGTTCCTTCTGCAGTCTTTCTTCACGTCTCTTCTCGACGCTGCCCTTCATTCTTTGGCATGACAAAAAATCTCTGTCCATCTGAATTTTCATAATATCCACTGCATTTTCGTGAGCGATATCAAGAAGATCGTCGATCTATTTGGTATAAGCATTCTCTAAATCTATTTGTTTTTTGGAGCGACACTTAGCATTCTTCTAGAGGGTCTACACTCACTATGCAACTCGTTGGGATGCGAGTCCTATCCCAATGCCGACACACTATTGTGTGTCTGCTGATATTTCAGCAGTTACGCTGCTTGCTTCGGAAAGGCTTACACTCCCATTTTTCTCGCGTATTTTGTGCTGCAACAATCTCAGCACTTAAAGTCGTGATGGTAATTTTGTACCAAGTATATGTTCACGGTGACCAATCAAATATAGTCTGTCGAACGTTAGAATAGACTTGTTTCGCGCAGCTCGACTGATCGCGGAAGACGCTGCGAACCTTCCAACTCCCACTCCACCCCACTGTCTCGACGCGAGTCTTCATATACACGGTGTACCGGAATGAAATGGGTTAGCATGGAATTATACTGAATAGAAAATCGTGACTGCAAGAAATGTAAAAATGACAATTGACTATTTACAAACTATTTGAAAAGGGTTTGCATGGAACTATACTATGAAATCATGACTATTTACATTTATTAATATCGGCAAGAAATATAAAACTGACAATTGACTATTTTAACGAGACACTTGGTATAACACTAGTGAGGCAGTTTGCAGCGCTGCACCGCGTGGCGTCGTTTCAGTGACACTTCGCGCATGCGTTGTGCATTGCGAGTTCTACCAATCAGGGCGAACTTGCGCATCGAACGACCAATCAGAGCGCAACTTCGACGCGCGATGGTACGAACAGCCCGGCGCGCCGGGAGACGAGCGTGGTGTAACGCCACGATGCCGCAACGAACAAGAATTTCTCAAGATTAAGTGAATCCTCCCCGATTTGGCTGAGCTTTGGATATGTTGTCAAGACCATGATTCTGAACAACATTACCCTTTACAGTTTTTGTCGGCCGGCTTTAGTTTACGAGATAAGTGTAAAAACTTGTACATAATTGTAAATCGATCGATGTACTATCTTCTACCCGATTTCGATGAGCTTTGGATATGGGCTGCTTCGAAATGTGTGTAACTGGGTCACTCGGTGACGAACTGCACACATGTCTTCAGGTATACGGCAGCACCGAAACGTAAGGGACATACGGCCAGGTCGACGAACTGCACAGCCGGTGGTAGATAGTAATAAGGCCTAAGGGATGCGCGGTCAAGTCGATGGTCCAGAATTTCACTTCACTTTCGGATCGTTAAATAATTCGTATGTTTATTTCACACAGATGCCTTGAAATTTTTCCACACTCACAATCACTGTTCACATTTGTCTACACACATAGTTATGTACTAATAATAATTGCCATATCCGCAGTCTAGTGATTAGTGGGTAACCGTTCGAAAACGTCCGCTGTCCTTCATTTAGAAAGTTTCTTACGGAAGCTATAGGACAATAGGGATGCTACGCTGACCTGACATTTTTACCCCTTACTGGGTAAAAGGACCGATGCCGTTTTCGCACGGTTACCCATCGACTCTACGTACCAATCTGTAGGAAAAACTAAACATGTGTTTGCCATAAATCTTACAGCGATCCTTCTCGCATCCTGTTTTTCGTCTCACCGTCCCGTCGTTTTCGTAAACGTTCTACAGCGTGCATTTCGAATTTCGACACGCTAAATGCCCTTCCTAAGTTCTTTAGAAAAATCTTGCAGAAAATCAGTGTCGTTCGAGCCGCGGTAGAGAGAACATCTCCAAAGATTTGTCAATTCAAAGCTAACGGTTGCTATTAGTTGTGTTTTTGATAGTGATATTTAACCTAATCACTAGACTGCGGATATGGCAATTATTATTAGTACATAACTATGTGTGTAGACAAATGTGAACAGTGATTGTGAGTGTGGAAAAATTTCAAGGCATCTGTGTGAAATAAACATACGAATTATTTAACGATCCGAAAGTGAAGTGAAATTCTGGACCATCGTCTTGACCGCGCATCCCTTAGGCCTTATTACTATCTACCACCGGCTGTGCAGTTCGTCGACCTGGCCGTATGTCCCTTACGTTTCGGTGCTGCCGTATACCTGAAGACATCTGTGCAGTTCGTCACCGAGTGACCCAGTTACACACATTTCGAAGCAGCAAATGGATTTACGGCTGAATACGTGAGTTTTTAATACAATCAGTTTCTGCTTCTTCTCTTTTTTTACGATCATCTCGTAAACTAAAGCCGACCGCCAAATAGTCCAAAGAGAAATGTTGTTCAGAATCCTGGTCTTGACAACATATCCAAAGCTCATCGAAATCGGGTAGAAGATAGTACATCGATCGATTTACAATTATGTACAAGTTTTTACACTTATCTCGTAAACTAAAGCCGGCCGACAAAAACTGTAAAGGGTAATGTTGTTCAGAATCATGGTCTTGACAACATATCCAAAGCTCAGCCAAATCGGGGAGGATTCACTTAATCTTGAGAAATTCTTGTTCGTTGCAGCATCGTGGCGTTACACCACGCTCGTCTCCCGGCGCGCCGGGCTGTTCGTGCCATCGCGCGTCGATGTCCCGCTCTGATTGGTCAGTGTTTTTCGTTAATAACTCCTAAACAAAGCCGCGGCTGACATTGGTGCAAAGGAAAATGTTGCTTCAAATGACCTAAGGAACCTCCCATTTCCCGGAGTTGAAGGAGTTTTGGGACACCCTGTATAGTTTTTTTGTAGTGTAATATTATATCTAATTATGTATTATAGGCTTCCATCCGTAAATAAATAAACTCATGATTTGCAAGTCGTCCAATTTTTGTCCAAATTTGTCCAGACTGCGCTGTTTTCATTTGCACATAAATAATATCTAAAAGTCCAGATTGTTTTTTTTACAATCAATCATAGTTTTTTTAGTCAAGTATTTTTAATATAACTGTGGGATCAGAGGAGTTAGAAGTATTGGTGAATTCCGGAAACAAAAAAAAAGAACTTTAATAGGACACTTTTACAATAAGTACAAAACCGCGATAATTGAGTCCGCGTTTAGATTCGCGTACTCTAAAACGTCTCCATCGTCTCTCTCGAAAATCGTCTCGCTCGTATCGTCTTTCGTTCGCGCACGTCTCACAATCGTCTTTTCGCGTCCCGCAATCGTCTGATTCGTATCGTCCCTTTTCAACGCCTCGCGTCCTCTGCTGTTGTTACGGCCGTACATACCCTCTCTCTCTTTCTCTCTCGCTCTTTCTCTCTCACACGCACACTTCTCGCGCTCTCACATAAAAACACGGCGCTCTTGTCTTTCGCGACACATAGCGATGTTTACGTGTTACCGTTCGTGAAAACGGCCGTTGCCTTTCGAATTCGCGACCGCAGGGACCCTACATAACTATTATATTATTTTTTTCTAAGAAAATATTTAACTGTTCATACGACAAACTCAGTAGTTCAAATACGAATAAATGTATAAAAAAATATCGCCCAGATTTTTCATGCAAATCTTCTCGTGAAAAAGCGATGAAAGATGTATTCTTGCGGCACTTGGTATCATCCGACCCATACAATTCACATTTAGGAAATCACCAAGAGAAAAAAATTAAACAATTGACACCAGACGCATTAAAGCTTGTCTTTCTAGCGAGCAACCCTCAAGAAACCGAGGATATTATAGATGATGATACGTATTACAGTTCATCTGATTCAACATAGTTCGTTATTATTTATTTTCTTACATTTATTTCTTTGTAATTATGTATTATAGTTAGTCTAATATTATTATCCGTAAATAAAGAAACTTATGATTTGCAAGTTGTACATTGAAATTTTTAAATGTGACAATTTTTTTAATTCTATACTAAAAAATGAATTTCAACTAATAATTAGCGACCTAAGAGCATTACTGTACAAATTTTTTAGAGAAAAAAACAATTTTTTGTTATACTGTAACCAAACTATTGTTTACCTTCTGTTTTATATATATATAAGATCGTAATAGGGTTGAATGGTTAAATAGTGTAATAGGGTGGTCGACTAATATAAAATCCGAAAACCGAACGGCACTGCTGGAGAATCACAGGAGCGGCGAACGATCTCGAATTATAAATAATAGGATGAAGGATCAATGTAACAAAATTCAGAAAATCGAACGGCACTGCTGGAGAATTACAGGAGCGGCGAACGATCTCGAATTGTCAACAGGATCAATGTAATAAAATTCAGAAAACCGAACGGCACTGCTGGAGAATCACAGGAGCGGCGAACGATCTCGAATTATAAACAATAGGATGAAGGATCAATGTAATAAAATTCAGAAAATCGAACTGCACTGCTGGAGAATCACAGGAGCGGAGAACGATCTCGAATTGTACTAAATAGGGTGAGGATTAATGTAACAAAATTCAGAAAATCGAACGGCACTGCTGGAGAATCACAGGAGCGGCGAACGATTTCTAAATTGTAAAGAATCACGGGTGAGCGTAGACAATCTGATCAACGTCGACAGGGGCACGATAACGTGGCTCTGCTGTTGTCCAGACACACCCGTTATCTGGAAAATTTGATCTCTCAGCCTGTAAAATCAGAAAGGATTATTTATAACAATTCCAACACCGGGCTGGTTACGATACCCGATGTCAATTCGACGAAAGGTTCGTGCCTCCAGGCACTGGATGACGGAAAGGTTGAGACAAATGTGAATAATTGTTGAGAGACGATATCTGGTAAAAGTGAGATATATTCTGATAACTTTATATTGATGAGAACACCCAGTGTCAATACTGTTTCGTAATTTCCAGACGTACAAAAACGCAAGGTAAGCTTCCGTAGCTGATACGACCACAATACGGTAGAGAGAGACGCGACGACCGTAGACAGTAAACAAAGTCTTCCTTGCTAGGAATGCGTATAAGAAATTCAGACGGCTTACGCGACCGCGGTTCTCACTCGCCCGTAATGGACTTTTAACGCTTGCCGCTTGTCCAACACGCGTTTGATAATTTCATATAGCAGTATTGTCCATTTTAATTAATTAGGTCGAATTTCTCGGGCAAAAGCAGTCGTCACCGATCGGTGCTGCCGGGATACCACGGGAGCGGCGGTTGGTCTCTACCTGCCACGGAATTCGTCTCGTTGCTCTTAGCAAGACACACAGGAATAAACCTAGTTCGAAATCAGGCCAGTGACACTCAGACAAACGATCAGTCTTGCCGGATCAATCCGGAAAGGGTAATCGGCTCCTGCACTCTGGGCGACAACAAACTTGGTGGGAAACATTACGGATATCTACGCAGAGCACGCAAGCGTGGTCATGGCGATATGCGAATTTTTCCTGCTGTCCGTTCTGAGCAGAACACACTGTGTATATCATGAAATCAGGATATACACAGTAACGCGAAGGACACAATTTCTTGCTGCTATAAGAAATAATCGCGGCAAAGACAACGCGTACTGCTGCTTCTAGGCAAATGAGATTTCTACGATCCCGCGTACCGATGTGAGAGAACGTCTCTCTACGAACGATCGCCTTCGCTATAATTTTCAGAACGCGCGGCTTGAACCGCCTGTCGGACGGCCGACAAACAATACAACAAAATTTCAATTAAATCTTTATAAACTTGGTTGCTGATATGCAACTCACAAGAGTAATCAATTTCACTGCAAAAATTGAATACAATGCAATAGTTTATCTCTTTAACACAATATAAACAATAAATCAAATGGAGCTTCAATGCTCAAATAAACACGTCGTAGAACGAGACTTTACTCGAAGTAGCACAATTTCTATTAATATTCTCGCAATGCGACAAGAAATTCCCTTTTGCCGGGCTTTGAACACAAGTAAATACTTTGCCTTATTGGCGATTCTCAAATAATATCAATGAACAAATCTCGCGATCTAACACTTTAATATTCGCAACTACTATTGCAAATTTCGCACACTTCGCGACTAGAAATGCCCTTTAGCAGGGCTAGCAATTAAGTAAAGAACTGTCAGTCTTATTTGCGACTCGAAATGGAATTTCTAATTATTATACGACTCTATGATTCACGCGGAACGCTATCAGACTCATGCGTGTTAACTCGATGGAGTCCAGACGCAGAGTGATCAATTTGCTGCTCGCATCGACCTCCTTCGATCGCAATTTTGGAAGGGGATCGATGCGCGCGCATTCTTTTATCTATATCGATCGCTCCTGCGGTCCTTGTTTATGACAAGGATCATACCTGACGTCACGGCCGTCGCAGTAGAGATCGATATCGATTTGCGCGATATTTCGCTGTGTAACCAGAACGGTTACAATACATGTCCGCCATATTGGATTCGCCATTTTGTTTTTTAAACTTTTAAGTTCAGATTCGTAATCAGCGATCCCAAAAACCCCCATATACCAATTTTTGTCCAAATTTGTCGAGATTGAAGTGAGTTATGAGGTTTTGACGACGATTTCGCCGTTTGGACACACTGTGCGACGCGCCGCGCCGGCAGCTTAGAGTCGGTGCCACACCGCGATGTCACAACGAACAAAAGTTTCTCGATGATGTGAATCCTCGCCAATTTCGATAAGCTTTGGATATGTTGTCAATGCCATGATTTTGAACGACATTTCCCTTTACAGTTTTTGTCGGTCGGCTTTAGTTTACGAGATAATTGTAAAAGTTGTAATTGTAAATCGATCGATGTACAGTGTACAGTAAAAGCTCCTTCGTTGTACAAAAGCCGGGGGTTTGAGCGGACAACGATCGTGCCCGGACACTATTTTACCACGTTTTTATTAGCTGGCTTTCTTGTTTGTTTGTTCGGTGGCAAATTTTGCAATTGATTTTAAACTAACTACTTCCTGATGAGCTAGAGACTTGAAATCGGTTACACGGCTCAGAACTGGATGACAATGCATTTGTAACACTGCCCGTATAGGAGAGTTGCCGGCTCAGTCGGAAATTCAGGGCTCCTTGAGCCGCGAATGAGTACACGCTTGGTTCAATGGAAAACACACTTATTTACTTATTAAATAGGTTAAGTATAAAATCTGAATGAATGTCATAACAAGAAATAGAATAATTCACGGTTTCTCTTTGTCGGCGGAGCGCTTTGCGATTTAATGTTACGGAGAAGAGTTCGCGGCTTTTAGTGAAACGGTTACTACGCGAAGGCTACTGGTAGAACGATTTGCGGCGTTAACATTATATCACAGACGGCCGTTTTCGCGCTACGTAATTTCTACAGGCGGTGCAATCCTTGTGTTCGCGACGCGTTCATCGTTGTTGCGAAGAGGGTAAGGAAGGTAGAGTCTCGCAGCTCCCGCAGCTGAGCGTTCGGGGATTCCCGGTGTCTTCCGACACCCGGGCCAGTGGGACCCCGGAGGCTTCCGCGTCTCAGGTAAGGATGCTTGACAGCTTCCGCCGTTCAAGCGTTCGTGATACTTCCGTATCTCGATGACTGGGTCTCCCGGTGCCTTCCGGTACCCGGGCCTTGGATGGTCACTGTGAGGAGGTGTGGGAGCAGCTCCGAGCCGTTGAGTGACATTCGGGTTGTGCACCACTAAGTGTCGTACTCGTAGCCGGAACTGATAAACTGTGCTCGCGGGCCCGTATTTATTCTCTGTCCGGCCTTTCTTCTCTAGCGAGAATGCGCGTTTTCGCGGTAGCCACCTCGCGGTCGCAGTGGGTGGTGGGTGGTCGCGCTCGCGGTGACGCCTGCGATCGTCGTAGTGGCCATCTCGCGGCCGTCGCGGGAAGCTGCGCCTGTGCTGCGCTCGAGGATGTTCTCGTGACAACTCTACTCGTCACACATTATTCAAAAAAAATTTTTTAAAAGGTCTATCCGTTTCGGAGAAATAACAATTAAATATTTACCTGTTCACGCCCCCGCGAAAGCTACGTCATCGCGTTCAGCGATCGCCACGCCGCGCGACAGCGCTCCCTACTCCACTACGCGTTCCCACTCTGACTCATCTCCACTCCACTGACCCGCTTCGCACCGAAGGAGCTCAGTGTGCGTCAGTGTGCGTTTGAGCTCCGTGCGGTGTTTACAAAGTTACTACGTATTATTATAGTATAATGTTTGTTTGCCAATCGAAAGGGCAGTTACACCGATATTTTCGGTCGAACCTTTATCTTTGACATTTTACCACGGCGTTCGTTTTCGATATGACGCGTCGCAATACCGTCTGAAATTCACTACATGTCTCTGTTATAATCTCATCAAAATATTCAAAATCGATTGTAAAATTTCGCGCATATAAGGCTAAAAAGTAGAAAATAATTATTTAAATAAAAATAAATTTTTGAAAAATACCACGCTTTTAAAACGGACTAAAAAGTATAAAATAATTTTTTCTAGCCCCATACAGATTCCTAACCCCGTACATATTGTCCTGAAAATTTGCGATTGTGAATTTTGAATAGCTATGAAAATACTTGTAAGATTTAAAACGAAAAACGTGGGGCGCAAGATAATACATAGTAAGGAGTGTAGAGAGTAGCTACCGCTGAGGAAACTCGCAAAACAGTTCATATCATTTGCAGTGCAATAAAATTGTTAGTGATTTAGGTGTTCATGCATCATATGATTCTCGAAAAATCAATACCATATGATTCTCGAAAAATCAATACCATATGATTCTCGGAAAATCAATATCTCCTTGGAAACGATTTCATTTGTTTTACACGACGCCTTCATCGAATACATTGTACGTTGGGAGATCACAGTTTCGCGCGGGATCGCGGAGAGCATCGAACTCTTTCGGCGTCGGAGCATGTAATTTAAAAAAAGTGTGCTATGTGTTTAACAATTGTGTGAAATTGTGGTGTTTGTATGTGGTAGTCAAATGGATTTACGGCTGAATAAGTGAGTTTTTAATTCAATAAGTTTCTGCTTCTTGTATCGTTCCGGTAAAGTTGCCGATGATGTGGGTCCTCACCGATTTCGATGACATTGAAATATGTTACAAATTCGATGTTTCAAATATTTTTTTTCTTTGAAATAAAGCTTGTCGAAATCGGCGAGGAGATAGCATGTACATCGATCGATTACAATTACACATTTTTACAATTATCTCGTAAACTAAAGCCGAGCGACAAAAACTGTAAAGGGAAATGTTGTTCAGAATCATGGTCTTGACAACATATCCAAAGCTTATCGCGATTGGCGAAGACATAGTACATCGATCGATTTACAATTACAAGTCTTTACAATTATCTCGTAAACTAAAGCCGACCGACAAAAACTGTGAAGGGAAATTGTTTGGAATCATGGCATTGACAACATATCCAAAGCTTATCGAAATTGGCGAGGATTCACACCATCGAGAAACTTTTGTTCGTTGTGACATCGCGGCGTGCCACAGACAGTCGGCTGCCGGCTCGCCGGGCTGCACGCGTCTAGCTCGCGCTCTGATTGGTACGTGTTTTTCGTTAATAAGTCGTTAACGAAGCCGCGGACGACATTTTTTCAAAGGAAAATGTTGCATGAAATGATCTCAGGATCCTTCCATTTCCGAGTCCGGAGGGAATTTTGAGACACCCTGTATAATGGTCACCAAATGACAATGCTATAGCTTAATCCTTGCAGAAGACGGACAATTCCCGTTCGTGCTATTATGCTATGTCACCTGTTAGGAATATCCAACCTAGGCGTGCGCTCGACCATCCCCACTTGAACCATGTATGGCATCTGTTAGATATGCGTAACATAGGCGTGCTCTCGGCTATCTCCATTTAGACCATGTATGGCATCTGTTAGGAATATCCAACCTAGGCGTGCGCTCGGCCATCCCCATTTGGACCACGTATGGCTACTGTTAGGAATGCCCAACTTAGGCGTACGCTCGGCCATCCTCATTTGGCCCATACATAGCGCCTGTTAGGAATGCTCAACTTAGGCGTACACCATTCTTTCCGCATTAGGCCCACATTCATTTATAGGCATGCCTAACTGAAATTCTAGTGGGAAAGTAATTGTCACTTGTGAGATCATTTTTATTTAAAACTAACAGCTCCGTATTTGAAACTTGTATGCTGTGTATCAGACAAGTCCTTCTGTAAGATTAAGGAATATGCGGCGACTGTTGATGCCGCTGTTTTTTTTTGCGGCGTGGTACCGATGCCACTGTGTTCTTTGCGGCGTGGTGCCGCAAAGCAGCGTCGTGGCCGCTCATCGAAGCGGCACCTTTCGAGGTACTTTTGTGCCTATAACAGCGGGTCTTGATGACGAGCTAGTTGTCGCACAGACTTTGACCATATCAGCTTACACTTACAGTGAGTGTACAAAGTATTCGTACACTTTTTAAAAACTAATAACATTTTTATAATTGTACCAAACAACCTGATTTTTTATAATCAATTAGAAGTATTGGTTTACGAAATGATATACAAAAAAGATTTTCCAAAAATTATAATTTACAAGGTTAAATGCAAAAATAACTAGAGGGCTATTGTTGCTCGCTCGCTTCGCTCGCTCGCGAATAGGGTTGTTTTGCTCGCTCGCTTCGCGAGCTCGCGGGTAGGACTGCTCTTGCGAGAGGGTTAGTGATACGCATGGCTAGTAGGGCCTACTAGCTATTAATGTTTTTTATTTGGTGTGTGACTCTCCAAGAGTCACACAAAGAACTTCCCGATTCGTTACTCCTTCGCCAACATCGCTAACATCGTTTTTTTTTTTTGTACTTTCATCGATATTCTCCCAAAATGTACGGTCGGAGGCGCCTGACGCTGGAACCGCTCAGAAGTGAGCGCGCGAGGAAGGCAATGACAGGATCGTGAGAATGAGGGAGAATAACCGATTTGGTTTCACAATTCACTTTATTGAAATGTCGATATTAGTCGCCGACGGATCGAGACACGGAAATCTTGGATGTTGCTAGATTCTACCTTGGAGCGCGACGGAGATCTTGTTCGACACCTTGACTAGGGCCGGTTCACCGCTGACGGATATCTTCAACGCGTTCGTCGGAAATCTTGACGCGGGCAGACGCAACGAGACGCGACGCGGGAACAGAAAATTATCGACGGCGACTCTGAATAATCTGGCTAAGGAATCAGACGTAATTCACGCGCAATGGTTGTCGCTATCAAAGACAATATAACTGGCTAACAATGTTTAGTATTTGAAGAACTGAGCGAACAGAGAAGAGACCGCTCCGCCAAGGGAGGGCCTTTAAATATTCTCCGAAACGGCAGGCGGGGTCGTACGCTATTGGTACCGGATCGATCGCTTGATTCGGTAAGACGTAACGTTCGAGATTCAAATCATGGGGATTTGCCGGTGAGGAGCGCTTACAAACACCTCGCGGCCGTGCGTAACGGTAGCGAGCGATCGCGAAGCGACTCTAAACAGAGCTGAAAAACGAATAACAACTGTCGCTCGTCGGTTGGTGTACCGACCGACAAATCCCATAATTCGAATCCTGAACATACCGCCCGCCCCGAAACACTAGTTTCGAAACTACGTGGAGTCGCAAGCAGACGCATTGAATAAAGGGGGTGGCGGCGCTACGACGAGAACTTAACAAAAAAAAAGGGGAATGCGTGTTACAATACCCGCGCACGCTAGACCCAGAATTACGCAAACCGTTGACCGCCCGCCGTGAAACAGTAAATATAATTAAGAGACGAAAATGACTTAAATCACTAATGACGGAACGGGCTGCTCGCCTTGACGGAACGAGAGCAAGACTGTTTAAGAACGCGCTTGCGCGAGAGCGACGGTTCGCGGAACGAATACACAGAACGAATGTCGATTGAAATGCGTTTACAGACATAGATAAGCGCTTGGAATATGGAGCGTGCGAACGGATGCGTGGGAACCCTGCCTCTTGCAGTTCCAGGCGGGGAATCGTCAAAGGAGTCACGGGAGGAAACTTTGACTGTCCCACATCGTGATGCAAGCGTGCACGAGCGGAGGCACGAAATCGGAGATGCGTGAGCTCACGAGCACAGACCCGAAAGCGGATGTGCGTGAGTGCACGAGCGCAAAGGCGGAGGTCCGAATGCGCGAGCGCGGCTACGCAGCAGCTCGACAGCACAAGAGCGGAGGCGCGAAGTCGCAAAGCGGAGGCGCAAGAGCGGCGGCGCGTGCGCAGATCCGACAGCGGATGTGCGTGAGTGCACGAGCACACAGCGGAGGTCCGAGTGCGCGAGCGCGGAGGCGCAGCAGCGCGACAATGCAAGAACTGAGGCGCGAGCGCGCAAGCGGGGGCGCGAGCGGATGCGCGAGAGTGCGAGAGCGGAGGTGCTACTGGATGCACGAGAGCGCAAGAGTGCGAAAGCGGAGGCGCGAACGGAGGCGCGAGAGCACGAGAGTACGAAATCGGAGGCGCGACCGGATGCACGAGAGCACAAAAGTGCGAAAGTGGACGCGCGAGCGGAGGCGCGAGAGGAGGCGCGAGAGGAGGCGCGAGAGGAGGCGCGAGAGCACGAGAGTGCGATTGCGGAGGCGCCAGAGCACGTGAGTGCGAGAGTGTGCTTGAGCTCGCACAAGGTTGAGGGCCGTCAGGCGACACCGAAGAGAAAGGGCCAGAGATGACCCAACAAAAAATTGTATTTTTGGCAATGGGTTGCCCGTTTGAGCCTTTCCGCAGACCGTCCAAAATGATACTGGGATAAAGGTCTGATTCGGGAAGGAGGTGAATCGCGGCCGAATTTGAGAGATCAGAATCGACCCAATTCAACTCAGAAAATTGAGCGAGAGATCGAACATCGTGCATGCACTTCGGCAGGCACGTTGAGAGGAGTTGCGAGAACTCAGAGAAATGAGCTAAAGCTCGTCTTTCGTGCATGCGCGTAGGTATGCTCGTGAGGAGGAGTTGCGAGAACTCCAAGAAAAGAGCGGGAGCTCGAAAGACGTGCATGCGCTTCGGCATGCACGTTGAGAGGAGTTGTTGCAAGAACTCCGAGGAATGAGCGAGAGCTCGAGAGTCGTGCATGCTCGTCGGCAGGCACGTGGAGAGGAGTTGCAAGAACTCCGAGGAAGGAGCGGTAGCTCGGAAGGCCTGCATGCGCTTCGGCATGCACGTGGAAAGGAGCTGCAAGAACTCCGAGATCTGAGCGAGAGCTCCAACTTCGTGAGTGCTCTTCGGCAGGCACTTTGAAAGGAGTTCGAAGAACTCCGAGAAATGAGCGGGAGCTCGAATGTCGTGTATGCGCTTCGGCATGCACGGAGAGAGGAGAGGCACCCGAGCCGAAGAAGCTGCTCCTACGGTCAGTGCAGAGAGAGTATGATCAAGGAACGTACTAACGTCGGAGGACGGAGCCGCGGAAGAGGTAGAAGACTCCGGAGACGGAGGCTTCGTTCTTAAACTCGGAGCCGCGAGAGTGGGCGCGAGGTGCGAACTGACCTCTGAGGTCGGAATCTCTGACGCGTTAGAGAACTCTGGAGACGGAGGCTCCGGAGGAGGCGCGTCCTCATGCAAGAGCGAGTGGTGACGCTCGTTACACACGCGGCACGAATATGGACTTGGACAGTCTTGACTGGCATGATTATTGCTCAAACAATTGCAACATCGCGAGAACTGTTGGACGAGGTTGCGGCGGCCGCTGGGACGTCGCGCCTTGAATTTCGGACACGACCTTAAAATATGAGAAGCCCGACAAACGGGGCATGAAAGACGCGAAGTCGTGGAGGGTTGCGAGACGGTCACGGCGTGAACGCGCGAGGATCCGGATACAAGATTGGACGAGGCCCGTTCAGGAAACTCGAAGAGCGAGGGATCAGAGTTTTCCGCAAACTCTTCGGGATCACGAGCGCGACAGTCGCTGAAAGATTGAGTGTCGAACGACGGGATCAAACGCGGAATCAAGTGATTCCCAAGGACCGACGGACACGCTTGTCCGTCGCCCGGAAACTCGGTCGGACTTACGGCGTCGCTGGTCAGCTCGTCGAGTTGGGTATTCATGAACGATAGCGCTTCTAGGTAGACTTCCTCGGTAGCAGCGAAATGATCCTCCAGGAAGTACGGGAGCGTCGCCCGTGCCTCTCGCGGGATGGTCGAATAGAGCTGCGCGTTCCCGTCGGCGAACCTCCTCCACTGGTGCTGAAGGTGGGCGATTCTCGTCTGGAGGATGGACCTGGTCCATCGGCTCTTCCCCAGTTTCTTGATGCCGCTGAGAGCACGTTCTATTGAATGCTGCTTCTGCAGCTGAAGCTCGAGGTTGTCCGCCATGAAGATCAAATCTAGTGCACCACTCACTTGCCTGTTCGTCACGCTCCGGCTCGAAGGACCAAAATGTTCGGCGTCGACCGACGGTCGGAGGCGCCTGACGCTGGAACCGCTCAGAAGTGAGCGCGCGAGGAAGGCAATGACAGGATCGTGAGAATGAGGGAGAATAACCGATTTGGTTTCACAATTCACTTTATTGAAATGTCGATATTAGTCGCCGACGGATCGAGACACGGAAATCTGGGGTGTTGCTAGATTCTGCCTTGGAGCGCGACGGAGATCTTGTTCGACACCTTGACTAGGGCCGGTTCACCGCTGACGGATATCTTCAACGCGTTCGTCGGAAATCTTGACGCGGGCAGACGCAACGAGACGCGACGCGGGAACAGAAAATTATCGACGGCGACTCTGAATAATCTGGCTAAGGAATCAGACGTAATTCACGCGCAATGGTTGTCGCTATCAAAGACAATATAACTGGCTAACAATGTTTAGTATTTGAAGAACTGAGCGAACAGAGAAGAGACCGCTCCGCCAAGGGAGGGCCTTTAAATATTCTCCGAAACGGCAGGCGGGGTCGTACGCTATTGGTACCGGATCGATCGCTTGATTCGGTAAGACGTAACGTTCGAGATTCAAATCATGGGGATTTGCCGGTGAGGAGCGCTTACAAACACCTCGCGGCCGTGCGTAACGGTAGCGAGCGATCGCGAAGCGACTCTAAACAGAGCTGAAAAACGAATAACAACTGTCGCTCGTCGGTTGGCGTACCGACCGACAAATCCCATAATTCGAATCCTGAACAGGAATAGAGATGATAAATTCACTCTTGCATTGGAATAATTTTCGATTATTCCAAGCGGTAACATTAGCATCAGTTAAAAAAAAACTTTTTTTTAATCTAAAAAAAAATTAAGAAAAAAATTTTTTATGTAATTGCGTTTGGTTCTTTGGTGGAAAATTTTCGTCCTCCCTTATAAATTGCATTGTAGAATCAACTCTTTTCGAAAAAAAAGTAAAAATCTAAAAAACTACTTGACCAATATGGACCAAAATCTAATCAGCTCTAACAGTTACGACGGGGTACATCGATTGCATCATTCATCATCCTGATCGCGTTGTTACTTTTTCTGAAAACGTTAACGAAAAATTTGATTACATAGAAACGGCCATACGCACACACACACACATACGAACATTTTGATAAAAATAGTCTAAAATGACTCGAATGACCATGAAACGTGAAGATCTGCTAAAAAATCGATTTTCAATTTTCGGGGTAATTACAATAACTTCCCTATAAAATCGGGAAGTTAAAAAAGGCATCGTTTTAAACTATTTTATTTGGGTCTTTAATGAAAATTTAAAATATATGTTTAGTAGATCTATGTTAGTTATACACGTACTGAAAATTTAATCGAAATCGGTTGACGCAGAAAAAAACGACACGCATTGAAAGATGTACGATTCTGTGGATTTTAAGCTGAAACTGATCAAAAGTCGTGTAAAACTACGATATTCACAATTTTTAACCGCTTGTAGCTCGTGTGTATGTTAATCGATTTCGATTAAATTTTCAGCACGTGTATAACTAACATAGATCTACTAAACATATATTTTAAATTTTCATTAAGGACCCAAATAAAAAAGTTTTAAAAAATGCCTTTTTTATTTTTGCATGTAACCTTGTAAATTATAATTTTTGGGAAATCTTTTTTGCATATCATTTCGTAAACCAATACTTCTGATTGATTATAAAAAATCAGGTCGTTTGGTACAATTATAAAAAAGTTATTAGTTTTTAAAAAGTGTACGAATACTTTGTACACTCACTGTATATTATATCTTTCCGGATTACCTTTTCTTCCCAGCAAATTTATGTCTCGGATTTCCTTACACGCGTATGTCCTTCAGTCTATATCTAACTTTCGAGTGGTTTCTGTGGTTATTAGAAGTGTTAATTTGGAGTGTAATGGTGAGAAGGTGTTTCAATATGCGGCAAATGCTTCGTGCAATATATGAAGCGGTAGGCAATTATGGTTTGGCACGTCAAATATATAAAGAGTGGCGTGAACATCGTAGATATCGTAGAGAAGTTGATGTTCCTGATCGACGAGATTTTCAAATATTGGATCAGCGAAGTCTTTGAACGGATTCGTTCGAAGTCTTCTTAACAATCATCGAGAAACAGGGCGACCTCGGGTGTACTGGCGTATAGAAGAGCAAGTTATTGCACTTACACGAACCCACCCTCTAATGGGTTTACGTAGAATGGGCAGATTTTCGGTGTAACACATATGACAGTGCGTCGAATAATTAGAGAGGAAGGTCTCCGGTCATGTCGGATTCAAAGAGTTCAGGTACTCCGAACGAACGATTATGCTGCTAGGAAATAATATTGTCGCTGGATACTACGAAAATTACACACACGCGCGAAGATAGATCTTTCCTGGAAATCGTGCTCTTCACAGATGAAAGTAGTTTTTCAAGCTATTCCTTGCACAACCGGCAGAACAACAGAATATAGAATTACCGAAATGCTAACGCTGAACTACAGAACTTCCATCAAGGTCGATTTGAAATTAACGTGTGGACAGGAATTTTAGGAAACCAAATAACTGGTAGAAATTACTTGAATTGTTTGCGTTCACGCTTATTAAGTGAACTTCGTCGAATCGCACCACATAATGATATCTACTTTATGCATGATGGTGCACCACCCCATTTTACTATACCAATTCGACAATTTCTGAATAATTTGTTCGGATCACGATGGATAGGACGAAGACCGGCACCGAAGTTATGGCCACCGCGATCATCCGATGTAAACCCTCTTGATTCTTGTCTCTGCGGTGCTATGAAGGATATGGTTTACAGATCGGGGCAACAAATAAGAAATATCCAGGAATTAAAAGCGCGCATAGATGATGCAATTCCACCGATTACAAAATATTCCAGACATCCACCAAAGAATACGTGACAATACAATATCAAGACTAAGTTTGCTTGAAAAATAATGGAGGTAACGTAGAAGTTGGTATGCAAGCTCGAGTATTACGAAACATCAATCAAGATGGATCCGTTCTCTGGCATGGAAGATAATCATTTTTAACTTCCCGATTTTATAGGGAAGTTATTGTAATTACCCCGAAAATTGAAGATCGATTTTTTAGCAGATCTTCACGTTTCATGGTCATTCGAGTCATTTTAGACTATTTTTATCAAAATGTTCGTGTGTGTGTGTGTGTGTGTGTGTGCGTATGGCCGTTTCTATGTAATCAAATTTTTCGTTAACGTTTTCAGAAAAAGTAACAACGCGATCCGGATGATGAATGATGCAATCGATGTGCCCCGTCGTAACTTAGAGCTGATTAGATTTTGGTCCATATTGGTCAAGTAGTTTTTTAGATTTTTACTTTTTTTCGAAAAGAGTTGATTCTACAATGCAATTTATAAGGGAGGACGAAAATTTTCCACCAAAGAACCAAACGCAATTACATAAAAAAATTTGTTTTTAGATTAAAAAAAAAATTTTTTTTTAACTGATGCTAATGTTACCGCTTGGAATAATCGAAAGTTATTCCAATGCAAGAGTGAATTTATCATCTCTATTCCCAAGAATACATTTTGGGAGAATATCGATGAAAGTACAAAAAAAAAACGATGTTGGCGATGTTGACGAAGGAGTAACGAATCGGGAAGTTCTTTGTGTGACTCTTGGAGAGTCACACACCAAATAAAAAACATTAATAGCAGTAGGCCCTACTAGCCATGCGTATCACTAACCCTCTCGCAAGAGCAGTCCTACCCGCGAGCTCGCGAAGCGAGCGAGCAAAACAACCCTACTCGCGAGCGAGCGAAGCGAGCGAGCAACAATAGCCCTCTAGTTGAAAATGTAACAGGTAAGATTCACAAATACATATACACATCATATTATTCGATAACTATTTTCAAAATAATAGTTGAGTTTTTACCCATGGTTCCTTTGACAACTTTCATCCTTGTGACGAGTAGAACAGGATGCAAGAAAAAATATTTGACTTTGACTATCAAGGTCAAGTTTAATTCTGCGGGACGTTTTTTTAATAGATCCAGCGATCGGAAGATGTTTGGAATTGGCTGAACGTGTCGGCAGCGTGAACGTGTCGATTTACTGCCCCACCCCGCTATTGGCGGATCCGCACGTAACAGCGATATCGACAGTCGATAAGCAGCTCGCAGTAGCTTAGACCAGCACCGTCGGACTTCGATTAGGATCGATTATCGACCCCAAAAAGAGGATTCCTATTGGCTGATCGCTCTATCAATCTGCCAATCACTAGATCGACGGTGACGGTAAACTGCCAGCTATTTGACTTCAATCTCAACGTTCATCAATCGTTCTCGCCCTTTCTAACTGAAAACGTCGCGCGTCTCTTGACCGGTTTTCGCGAGTAAGTCGATTCGATCTATCAACGGGATTCACGGACGCTAAAACGTGAATATCTCCACTATCAAACTAAAACTCATCTTGTTAACTTCTCACGCTCTTTATTATACGTTTTTATCGGGCAGGGCCCGCTGGATAGCCTTACTGATGAGTCCTCTAGCGGTCCAGGACTGGTCAGTCAGAGCTGACAAAACCTTGGTGGGACAGGGAATGTACCAGAGCGAAAAGGAAAGTGGACAGAAAGTACAGAATGTGTAAAGAGGGCAAAAGTGAGAAGGAAGTCTACCTGCGGGAAAAAGCAAACCTTAAGAAGTTATGCGAAGGAAAGGAAGCAAGGAGGAAACAAGAAGAGAAGGAAATAATAAGGAGGGCAAAGGTGGAAGGACAGATTTGGAAATACATTAACAAGGAAAGAAAAAGAAAAACGAGGAACGAAAACAAGATTCAAATAGAAACTTGGAGGAAACATTTCAGAGAACTGCTGGGGGGATTAGATAGGAAAGTAACAGGGGCCAGGAGAGGGCAGATGACAGCAGAAGAAGATAAAGAGGACTTGACTGAGGGGGAGCTGGAAAAACAAATAAGGGAACTGTAATGTTGCTGGTGAATAGATATTATGTTATTATATTTATATATTTATATATATGAGGGTACAGAATTAATTGCGCAGTAATTTGGTAATACAACTTGGTAACACACACGTCCTTCCCTTTCGGCGACATCAGCGCGACTGACTCTGTGTCCATCACGCAACCATACATACAAACATACATACATACAAACATACATACCCAAGGACACCACAACTCTCCCGCTCTTTTAATTGTTGAGCAGCCGTGGGGACGACGCAAGGAAGGCATTGGATTTTTACTGCTCACGATCTGATCGTAATGCCTTTTCTGCGTTACATTGTCTTCATCGCGTACTATAAATGTCGCTGGTGAGACTTGTCTCACTACTACGCCTTGAATACGCTTATCGCCTCTCACCTTATGATTGTCGATCATGACTTCATCGCCAACATCGATATTCATTTGACGCTTGCCGTTTCTCGCTACAATTTGCGCCCGTTGTTTCTTGTCTACTATTTCAGACACGCTTGGTCTAAGTGTATCGAATCTTGTCCTCATTTCGCGACCGAATATTAAGGATGCTGTGCTTCTACCAGTGGTGCAGTGCGGAATACTGCGGTAATCGAATAAAAACTTATTAATCGCATTTTCTACTGACTCTCCCCCCTTAACAATTTTTTTTACTTTGTCTTTGAAACATTGGACGAAATTCTCTGCAGCTCCATTCGTTGCAGGGTGGTACGGAGGGGAGAAACTGCACATTACCCCGTTTTTATGTAAAAAATTAGTAAACTCTATGCTTCTGAATTGCGGCCCGTTGTCTAAAACAATATGAAGCGGCAATCCATACTGTGCGAATAATCTGCTGAACACATCAACGAGTTTGGAAGCTTTTGTATTTTTCTTAAAGTTTACGACTTCCGGCCAGTTTGAGTGAGCATCTATAATCACTAAATACATGTCGTCGAAAAATGGCCCTGCGAAATCACAATGGATTCTATTCCACGCACGTGAAGGCCACGGCCATGTAGATAATGGATTTTTGCTGGGGTTTTTGCGTTCGATTAGACAAATTTTGCATTCTTCCACTAGATGTTCAATATCGAGATCTAATCCCGGCCACCAAACGTACGATCTTGCTAGCATTTTGATTTTGACAATTCCCATGTGTGAAGCATGCAGTTCCTTTAAAATCAAGGGCCGCATCGATTCTGGGATGCATGCGCGGAAAACCCAAAACACACACCCTTTATCTACGGTTAACTCTATTCTTTTAGTATGAAACATTTTCTCTACCTCGGAAAATTCTTTCGGATCTGGCCATTCACTTGAAACATATTTAATAATGGATCGTAACGTAGGATCTTTTTTACTTTCCTTAGCCAACATTTTGCTATCAAAGGTGTTCGTGCCTTCTTCAAAGAAAAGAATGTGTGAGAAATCGGTTTCCGGTAATTCGGTGCAATCATCGATGGGTAGTCTAGACAATGCGTCGCAGTTGGCGTTTACTTTTGACTTGATATGTTCTATTTTGTATCTGAACCCTGACAAAAAGTACGCATAGCGTTGTAATCTATTATAAGCGGTAACGGGTATGCCTTTATTTGGACTGTGACGTGGCAGGTTCTGCCGACGTCTTTCCGAACCTTCCACCAGAGATCGGGTCACTTTTTAGACCATCGGAATCGAAGCGGGCGTTGCGATCGATCTCCCTGGATACGTACGGGTCCCAGCGGACAAGAATTATCGCGTTTAAATGTCGCGCCGCTGGGCGCGACACGAGGTTTCAGGTCCGACTACGCTCCTTAGGAGACTTCGATGCCCATCTTCCGCTGCTAATTGGCGAGAAACTTCGAGAACAGACACCCGGAGAACCTATCGCAAGTCGGCGAGCACGGAGAAGACAACGGGGATTGGACCGAGCCCGGATCCGTCAACCCGGAAACATCGACGAGGCAATTACGATAAAGGGACGACCAACGGCCCAAACTTGTCGATTCTCGCCCTGGCAGGGCCATGAGAGCCCACCCGGAATGGCTCGCGTCCACCCTTACCGCCCTCGCATCGTGATCGGACGCCGCCTCGAGAAACTTAACAATTTTCGAAGGCACGGGTCCGAATCCTTTAGATTCGGCCTTGCAGCGAGGAGCCACGCGATAGGCCCCGAATGTCGCCACAGCGAAGATGGATGAGGAAGTAGAGGGGATGCCTCGCTTCCGCGTTCCGAGCCGACACGAAGTAGGTCACTAGGCCGAAGGACTGCGATTCAGAAAGATTGAGTACCGAATTGAAACCGCGAAACTGATTAGTAGTATCGTGCGACTCCAGTGCTGCGAGATAGGAGACAACGAACTGGTAAGTGCCGGTCAGCTTTCGATATTAAAAAACCTGTGAATGCTCGTGTTGGCTCGGGGCGTATTTTGACGGGATTTATAACCTCGCGTGTGCCACGTGCTTTCGGCGTGTCCAGCGACCGGGAAGAGCTCTCCCGAGAGGAACGCCGGGCCGTGTATCGTAGCGTCCCCGAGTGCTGCGTGTTGCGGGGCATACGATCTTTCGTTTTTTGATATTTTCTAGAAGATCCTCGAGACGTTCCACGATGGGACGCGACGCGCCCGTTTCGTTCTCGTCGCGTTCGTTTCCGTCCTCGCCTAGTCGCATTGTACAGCATCGCGTATTCTATTGGAGCTCGGCAGATTTCGTGCCCTTCTCGGCTTGTATAATTTACGCGAAGGCCTGTGACTGTCGAGCTCGACGCGAAGAAATAGAATCCACGCGCGAACGGCCGAACTACCGCCGAATATTATCGACGACGCGCCGGCAAATATTTTGACTGCCGCCGGTTCACACCGGTGGCCTGTAATACAACATCCCGTTCGTAATAAACGGTATCAATTTGCCCCAAATCGAATATATTCATTTCGCCTGTGAGGAACGTTCCCGTCGCGGGGAATGCCCCGTCCTTTTTCCCACGTGGAATCCTGGCCTGTTCCGTCGCTATTCAAGGCATCTACGCAGTCCTCGCAGATTCGAAAGAAATTCGTCTAGAGACAAAAGTTTCGCGTGGCACGGTAACGTGCCTGGCGCCCGAGTATCGATCTACGGTCGATTTAGTAGTGTCCTATTTCGAGTCTGCGAGTGGCTGTTTGTCCCGGGAGGACCACGTTACGCGCGACCGAGCGTGGCCCGGTCTCAAGATCATAATTTCCGGAGTCCGGTTGCCGATTTCGTTCGCGAATCGGTAAACGGCGTGACAGGACCTAATATGTGTTGCAATGCTTTGTTGTCTGTTTTTAAAATTATCTCTCTACCAAACACGAATTGATAGAATCTACTAAATCCGAATACAATTGCCATTGCCTCCTTATCAATAATTGCTCTTTTAAGTTCGCTTTTAGGTATCTTTTTAGATGCAAACGCAATTGATCGTTCCGTGTTATCTTTATATTTATGAGAAAGGATTGCGGACAACCGGTAATCCGACGCGTCGCACGACAGACTACTTGTTCGTTTGGATCGAATAGCGCGAGTACTCGATCTGAAGTCAATTCAATTTTTACTCGGTTAAATGCATTTTCACATTGAGTTGTCCACATAAATTCTCTTTCGTTCAGTAAATCGTACATGGGTTTTAATTTAACCGAACGGTCTTCTAAGAAACGAGCATAAAAATTTACGAGGCCCAAGAACGAGGCAAGCTCTTTAGAATTTTGGGGCCTCGGCGCATCCACCATTGCCTTAACTTTAGACTCAGCCTTATGCAACCCAGACTTGTCTATTACATAACCGAGAACTTCGATTCTATCTTGCATGTACTTGCATTTTGCTGGGTTTAAACGTAATCCGCATTTTTGTAGTCTTGCGCAGATCCTTTCTAAATTTTCCTTATGTTCTTCGTCTGTCTTACCCGTAACATAAATATTATCTAAGTACGCAATTACATGATCTATTCCGCGTAAGCATTCGTCTAATTTCTTTTGGATATCGGAAGGTGCAGGCGAAACTCCTTCCGGAACTTTTGTGTATCGAAATAGCCCCTTGTGTGTAACAATCGTTAGTAGTTTCCGACAGTCTTCCGCGACTGGGAATTGCATGTACGCGTGCGTTAGATCCAGTTCGGAGAAGGAATTTCCGTCGTGTAGGGCCGTAAAAATATCATCGATGGTATGTAGCGGGTACTTGTCGATAACTAAATGAGGGTTTATCGTCGTTTTGAAATCCCCGCATAACCGAATCATTCCGTTACTCTTAAATACCGTAACGATGGGAGTCGCCCACTCGCTTACTTCTACGGGTTCCAAGTGGCCCAACCCTACCAATCTGTCAAGTTCCTTCTCTATCAGTGGTTTCAACGCATGCGCTACGTGCCTGCATTTCATCGCAATAGGGTGGACATTATCTTTTATGTGTATCATTGATTTGCTTACATTATAACAACCCGGTGTGTCGCTAAACAATTCTTTAAATTTTCTAGGCAGAATTTTTTGCATATCTTCAACTATTAATGTGAAAAACTCCGTTTCTCGGTTTGACGGTAATTGTAATGGCCAGCAATTAAACTGTTCGAGCCATTCCCGACCGATTAACGCTGGTTTCGCGCCGGGAAATACGTAACAATTCAATGACCGCTTAAAATTCCGAAATTTTACTTGCAATCCTTTGATTTGCCCGATAGGCTTCAATTGGTGATCGTCGTATGCTCTAAATTTCATACTTGTATTAACAACTTTTATATCATGAAAATTATCTTGCCAAAACTTTTCTGAGAATACTGTGGCATACGTGCCTGTATCTACTTCAAGTGTAACTTTTTTGTTATTGATTAGTAGCTCTAAGAACATCGATTCTCCTTGTACTTTGCCGTAACTTTCAACAGTTAAAAAATTATCATCACCCCTAAACTGATTTTCACCTTGCGACGAGGCCTTACCTCGTCGCGAGCGAGGCATAAACAGGAGCTACGGTGCGCGACATATATTTATAGAGATTCTCGACACGAGCGCGCGCCAATCACCGCCGAGACCAAGCGCGCGCCAATCAGGGAGCGCCGCTGTCGCTCGAACGAGAGCGGCACTCTCCATGGCCCGCGCTTTCGCGCACTACATAAGCCGCGCCGAAACACCGGGAAAGCGGAGTCCGCCTGGAGCCGCTCTCGTGAACACGGGACCGTACCAGCTCTTTTCAGAGCAAACAGCATTGCTGGGTAACGATCCGACCAGAACGCAGGCTGGGATCACGCGCTCCAGGAGGCGACTCTCCACCATATTCCCGGCGTCCGTAATTACCGTGTCATCGCCTGGGCTGGATTGGACCCGTCGCATCGCTGTGGTGGGCACGAATACCCTCAGGCGCTTCTGAGGCGCGTGCATCCGCAACTTGTCACTCAGGTGCTTCTGTGAGAGAGTTACGGCACCACTCGGTGCTCCGACCGTCCAGCACGGGCCGCCTGGCCTCCGGTTTTATCCGTGCGTTGAATTCCTCGCGGTTTGACCTCGCGATTCGGGGCGGTGACGGCGAGTACGAATCTCTCAGGTGCTTCTGAGACACGTATCGCTGGGAGATGACAAGAAGATCCCTGAGGGCGTGTAGAGGCAAAAAGGGTCTCCAGCTGGCGTCGCCTACCCCGACCACTGACGCTCGCGTACTCGCCGCGTGACCACGCCCTCTCGGCTGCTACGTCACACGACGTATAGTAGCAGGATTCCCGTATTTACGGACGGCCACGGGAGAGAGACAGAGCGGGAGAGAGAGATAGAGAGAGATGGAGAGAGAGAGAGAGAGAGAGAGAGAGAGAGAGAGAGAGAGAGAGAGAGCGGGAGAGGGAGAGAGAGTGGGAGAGAGAGAGAGCGGTGAAACCGCGAGGCGCAGCGGGGTTGGCGAGCGAAGCGAGCAGGGAGCGGAGCCCCCCCCCTAGTGTGACGTAGCAGCCGAGAGGTCGTGGTCACGCGGCGAGTACGCGAGCGTCAGTGGTGGGGGTAGGCGGCGCCAGCTGGAGACCCTTTTTGTCTCTACACGCCCTCAGGGATCTTCTTGTCATCACCCAGCAATACGTACCGTAGCTTATCTCTTAGGCGCTTCTGAGGGAAAGCTGCGGCGCTAACGCTGCGTCGGGCCGTGACCTCCGACCGTATCCTGTCTCTGTCCCCGATCCATAGCGAACTCGAGCAGGCCCCCGCGAGGCCTATTCCTGCCGTACACCGCGCCGCGCCGCCGACCTGTCCGGGCCGTCCGAGGCCAATTAACCGCGTATACGCACCGCGCGTCGGATAGTTCTTAACCGTACCGAGCGACTGATCGTTTTCACTCCACAATAGAGCCGCGATCGTATTGTTCCTTATTTCGTTTGATTTCAGGCTGAGAGTCGTGACGCGATCGGGCCGAAGAACCGCGGTTCGTAATAATCAGCGGTAGGACCACTGTATACGAACAAAACACACGCGGCTCGGTTTGTGAGCCTGCAGGGACCGTTCTTTTCTTTTGTTAGTTATTGAAGATATCGCCTAGCGCGAAATAAAGTTTATTTTTACCCGATTTCGCCATCTCTTCACTCATTACCTTCACGAACCTTGGTAGACTCCTGAGCTTCGAGGCATAGCGAAATCGGCCCGTTACAACCTTTACATGTAGTACTGCTTAGATTATACTTATTTATAATACCATTACCCCCATTGGATTCTCTCAATGCATTTCGACACACTGCGTCCCTTTCACCTTGACCAATTTTCTCAGTTTCACTCATTATAACCTTGAAAAACTCATTACGATGACGTCGTAACCTCACTGCTCCGTCGTCTTCCGAGTCGCTGCTGTCAGAAAACTTCTTGATTTCCTCTCTGGATTTTTTGCTTCCTGCTGATTTCTTCAGGCACGCTTTTTCCAAATGACCCTCGATTCCGCAGAAGTTGCATGTGGAATATTTGTAACGGCAGGTTCTTTTACCGTGCCCTTGGGCCCCACAACAAAAACATGTCCAATTTTGCTGGTTCCCGACTGCCGACGGCCGCTGCTGCTGTTTCGGTTTGCTCTGCTGCTGTTGATTTTGTTGTTTCCCTTGCGAATGTTCAGCACGATTTTGAGGCGAACATTCTTTCTTGTTAAGGAACGCAAACACTTCGGCCTTCGACGTTTTGTCCAAAATATTGATGGATGTCGTCGCGTTTTTTACTGCAGCTTCTTGTGCTGTGGCAATTTCCAGTGCCGACGCGAGTGTTAGGTTTTTCTCTGCAAACAGTTTCACTCGTGTATCCTTATCTCGTAGACCACACACTAACTTGTCTCTGAGCATTTCGTCTAAATTATCTTTGTAATTGCAATGCATGGATAGCTTCCTGATTCTCGCCACGAATTCGGGGACTGTTTCTTGACTATCTTGTTTGGCGAGGTTAAACGTGCATCTTTCCATTGCTTCAGATGGTACCGGCTTTAGTTGGTTTGTCATAGTCGAAACCAACACGTTATATTGAACTTCTTTAATTTTCTTTGGAGTGATGAGCTGCCGTAACAGTTTGTGCGCATCATCATCCATTCGTGTCACCATAGCTGCGGTCTTTTCTTTATCCTCCGAAATTTTTTTGCTCGTGAAGTAGAACTCTAGTTTCTCTGCAAACAACTCCCAGTCGCCATCTTGTAGCGTGAAAGTAAATTTTGCCTCGCCGGTCATGTCGCTAGCTTCGCTTGATTCGGTATCGATCGAGTCGGGCTTGATCTCTCCAACTTTCTTTAGTTCACTTCTCAATAGTTATCTCAAATTTTCGAACGTATCGTTTGTGTCGAATTCTAAACCGCACTCGCGTAAACACTTTATGCATCTATCTTTATAGAACCCTTTTTGATTCAGTTCCTTTATACTGAGTCTGTTGGGCATTAACGTTACGTAATATCGACACCTGCAAATGGCGCCGTCCTTTCCTCACACGTGCGAGCACTTATCACTTCCTTGGAAACACACTTGAGTTCGTAAATTCCTGGTCGCCAAGTGTGTAATGTTGCTGGTGAATAGATATTATGTTATTATATTTATATATTTATATACATTACACAAGTAAGTAAACACTAACGCCTTAGTACGACAGTGATGGTATTTTGGAGTTATTTAAATTGAAATATCTCCTGAACTACTAACTTTTCGACATACATAGGTTAGTACTTTTTTATAAAGAATGTCCAGCTGCATCGATTGATGTATTAAAAAATACCTCATTCCATTTAAAAAAACATCGATAACCTTGAAATCTCATAAAAATGACCTTGAAATTTTTTTTCCCTTACACCGTTATATGTGGCCCTTCAAACAGTGTAACTTTATCCTACGAAGTTTTTTTGTACAACGAAAAGTAACGGAGATATTGAGCTGTTCAGAGTTATGTGGGCCACCTGTATTATGCTGAGGGTACAGAATTAATTAAGCAGTAATTTGGTAATACAACTTCGTAACACACACGTCCTTCCCTTTCGGCGACTTCAGCGCGACTGACTCTGTGTCCATCACGCAACCATACATACAAACATACATACATACAAACATACACACCCAAGGACAGCACAGGAACTAATAAAGAAAAAAGCTCCGGGAGGACACGGAATCAGAAAAGCGTGGGCAGGGGAAGGCTTCCCGGAGGACTGGAAGAAAGTGGTAATGAACCCCTTATACAAGAAAGGAGACGAAAGCAAACCTAATAATTACAGAGGAATAAGCTTACTATGCACTACATATAAAATATACGTTTCAATACTAAACGAGAGGTTAAGAAATGACATAGAGGAAAAAGGAATTTTACCAGATACGCAAGCCGGTTTTAGGAGAAACAGGGGAACAATAGACAATGCATACATCCTGCAGCACGTAGTGGAGAGGGAGCTTAAGGAGAGGAAAGGCAAGGTTTACGCCATGTTCGTGGACCTTAAAGCAGCCTTCGATACGGTGAAAAGGGGAAAGATGTGGGACACTATGGAGAAGCGCGGGGTAAGAAAGGGACTAATAGAAAGAGTAAAAGAGATATATGAGGAAACGTTGAACGTGGTCAGGACAGGGGGGGGGAATCGGAGGAATTCTGAACGGGGGAGGGGCTTAGACATGGTTGCCCGCTCAGTCCGACCCTGTTCACTATATATCTGGCAGACATGGAGGAAATATTTAGGAAAGGACTGGTAGGAGGAATAAAAGTAGTAAAGGAAAGATTCTGGTTGCTAGCCTATGCAGACGACGTAGTAGCGGTGGCAAGTAGGGAAGAAGACCTGAAGTGTATGATGAAGAGACTGGAAAGGTACCTGGACAGAAAAGAATTGACGTTAAACGCGGAGAAGTCGAAGATAATGATTTTTAAAAGGAGGAGAGGAAAAGTGAAAAAAGCTGACTGGGAGTGGAAGGGGGAAGCAGTGGAGGAAGTCAAAGAATTCCTGTATTTAGGAATAAAGTTTGAAAGCAACGGAAAGGTAGCAGGACATATAAAGGAAAGGATAAAGAGAGCGAATGTAGTCTTTTAGTTCAAGTATGGGGAATCGGTGAAAGAAAATTCAAGAACGATTTTCGAATGAGAATGTTTTTGTTCGACAGGTTGGTATTGGGGGTTCTACTATACGGGGTGGAACTATGGGGCTTTAAGGAAAGAGCAGAAATGGAAAGGATACAGCTGAAATATCTGAAGTGGACATTAGGTCTGGACATGCGTACCCCAGGATATTTGGTACTGGAAGAGACAAAAAGAGCAATGCTCAGAATAGAGACTGGAATGAGGGCCTGGAAGTACACAGAAGGAGTAAGGAAAAACGTCGGGAGAAGGTCAGTCAACGAATGTCTGAAGGAAAAGAAATCTGGTATTGTGCAGGGCGAAAGCGGAAAAGAAAGGGAGGAATATCTAAAGAGAAACGGTTGGAGTCAAACAGGGGTAGAAGAGATGAGAAGGCAAGAGAGGGAGATAACGGAGAGGTTAAAGGGTAGAGACAGAGAAATACAACTGCAAGAACAGCATACAAGGATTGAGCAGTTCAAATACATTGAAAGATACAAACACATAAGAATAGGAATGTTGCCAGATTATCTGAGCAGGGAGGGAAGAGGGGACAGTCATAAGCTCATAGCGCGGATAAGATGCGGAAATTCAGAGAATTGGAACAGATACTGGCTAGGGGAAGAGGCAAGAGGATGCGACCTATGTGGGGACAAGTTTGGAAACCTAGAGCATTTAACAAGGGATTGCAGGATAATGGGGGAAATGATCAAGCTGGAGGAGGTAGTGAGCGGGTAAAAAGATAGAAAGGTTGAAGAGTGATTGGAGAAGTTGAGGAAAAAAGAGAAAAGAATGCACAAATAAACCAAAGAGAATAAACCAAAAATGAAAAATTCAGGGAATGGGGAGGGATGCAATAAGTAAGGAATTAAGGGGGTTAGTGATAATTAGGTTACTAAAAGAGTAGGACAGGGTAGGAATGTGTGAGACAGAAATCGATGAGAGAAGGTATGGACCGAATGTGTTAAATAAGATAGTTATGTACAGATAGGTTATTGTAAACCAAGTCACATTTCTTAGCTGTAAGGCTGAAATAAAGCAAATTATTATTATTATTATATGTTTCTAGCCAAAACGAGCTTGTGTTTTGGCCTGTTGCATCTCTTGTTTTGTACATAGTTCGTTGACAATTTTGAACGAACCCTAGTTGGGGAAATAAAGTTCGCTTCGACGTGAAGTGACTCGTTTTACCCCTTCTAATCCGAAACAGAAGAGCCATCTATGATAGTGACGACAAAACAAAACTCTGTACATCTAATTTGTCCCACTCTGATACGAGTTACAGCTATCAATTTGTAACAATGTATTGATTCACCAATTATTTTACACGTATGCCATGTTACTTCTATTTCTATCACGTCATTAAGTATGAAACTTGACAAATGTGTTTGAAATTTGTGTTTTCAAATCAAACAGTCATGTTCCATACTTAACGACCTGATACCATACATTTTTCAGTGAAAGAATAAGTGCATATTCCTTGAATATGAAATAAATTGTCCTGAACGTTTCTAATATCAAGGAAAAAGCTTCGTAGTTTTTTAAAAGCAATAGTACATATTATCTTATCAACGCGCGCGGCAGCGCGCGTTATAAGTTATCCTCCTGCTCCCTCTAAACTGCCGAGTATTATATCTCGAACCAGAGTTAAGCGCATTTTAGGCATATTAGCACCCCCACTGCCACTCTCCCCGGTAACCGAGGTCAACCAAAATTTGTATGTGAGCTAGATATAATATCAACTAACTCTCATGTAAGAAGCAACTTTCTACCTAGCCTGGGACCTGAGATATAAATACGCCAAAAACGCATAATTCTTGGAATATACAGGGTGTCCCAAAACTCCTTCAAGTCCGGGAAATGGGAGGTTCCATAGGTCATTTGAAGCAACATTTTCCTTTGCACCAATGTCAGCCGCGGCTTTGTGTAGGAGTTATTAACGAAAAACACTGACCAATCAGAGCGCGCCCTGGGCCGCCGCGACGCGCCGCGCCCGCATCAGAGCGTTGGCGGTACGCCGTGACATCGCAACGAACAAGAGTTTCTCGATTATGTAAATGCTCTCCGATTTCAATGAGCTTTGGATATGTGGTCAAGATCATTATTCTGAACAACATTTCTCTTTAGAATTTGTGGTTGTAGGCTTTAGTTTACGAGATTATCGCGAGAAACTTTGCGAGCGCGGCGGCCCAGGGCGCGCTCTGATTGGTCAGTGTTTTTCGTTAATAACTCCTACACAAAGCCGCGGCTGACATTGGTGCAAAGGAAAATGTTGCTTCAAATGACCTATGGAACCTCCCATTTCCCGGACTTGAAGGAGTTTTGGGACACCCTGTATATAGGAGGATGATGATGAGGATCATGTTAATTTTAACCCACTTCCAGAGAAGCTAGAAACTTGAAAATTTGGAATCAGGTGTCTTTGATATCAAAACCAACAGGAAAAATCGAAAAAACCGAAAAGAATTTTTTTTTCTTTAAATCAAAATACCACATATGTCATGTGGTTGGGCATACCCTATATGCCCCGGGGAAAACCTTTCGAAAATTTTGTTATTTTTGCGATAGGACGCACCGTTCCCGAGATACAGCCATTTTTTAATTAGCTTCCCGATTCATAGGGAAGTTACTGTAATTACCCCGAAAATCGAAAATCGATTTTTTAGCAGATCTTCACGTTTCATGGTCATTGGAGTCATTTTAGACTATTTTTATCAAAATGTTTGTATGTGTGTGTGTGTGTGTGTGTGTGCGTATGTCCGTTTCTATGGTGTCAACTTTTTCGTTAACGTTTTCAGAAAAAGTAACAACGCGATCAGGATGATGAATGATGCAATCGATGTGCCCCGCTGTAACTTAGAGCTGATTAGATTTTGGTCCATTTTGGTCAAGTAGTTTTTTAGATTTTTACTTTTTTTCGGAAAGAGTTGATTCTACAATGCAATTTATAAGGGAGGACGAACATTTTCCACCAAAGAACCAAACGCAATTACATAAAAAATTTTTTTCTTAATTTTTTTTTTAGACTTAAAATTTTTTTTTAACTGATGCTAATATTACCGCTCGGAATAATCGAAAGTTATTCCAATGCAAGAGTGGGTTAATCATCTCTACTCTCAAGAATACATTTTGGGAGAATATCGATGAAAGTACAAAAAGAAAAACGATGTTAGCGATGTTGGCGAAGGAGTAACGAATCGGGAAGTTCTTTGCGTGACTCTTGGAGAGTCACACACCAAATAAAAAACATTAATAGCAGTAGGCTCTACTAGCCATGCGTATCACTAACCCTCTCGCGAAGCGAGCGAGCAAAAACAACCCTACTCGCGAGCGAGCGAAGCGAGCGAGCAACAATAGCCCTCTAGTTTTCAATTTTTTTTGAAGCGCTTTGGGAAACATGGGTGGACTGTGATTTGGTTTCACCTGGAAATTGTCTCGCAGGCTGCCCGGATTACGCTAATCAACGGACACCACACAAATAAATTAGTCACTTGTGTGTAACATTATTGAAATATACTGTGCGTGTTTTATGAAGTGAGATGCATCATGCTATTTTCTGCAAATTAGCGTCCGTCTATGAATCCTCCGAATATCTGGCCATTTCTTACAAAAATAACATGGTATCCAAAACAAAACACTTCGTGTAAAGGTTGACCAAGTTCCCCGGCCCATCCACTTCAGTGATATGAAGGATGGACCAAGTTCCTCTCGCCTATCAAAGTTGTGATATGATGGATGGACCAAGTTCCTCTCGCCTATCAAAGTTGTGATATGATGGATGGATCAAGTTCCTCTTGCCTAAAAGGGCTGTGATATGGGGATGGACCAATTCCCAGAGGCCAATGATTGTTGTACTTACCTAATTCAAACTTTACAAACTAGGAAACTTTGCGTCGGCGCTGGCACTAGTCAAAATAGTTTGAAATTAAATAAACAAATTTGTAATGAGAATTTAATTAAGTCATTAAACAAGCGAAGTGAGAAATTAAATAATTATAATTTTAATAATTCATTAGATCAAAATGATTTCAAAGAATCATTTTTATGAATGTTTTTAATTCAGAAGAAACCAAATCGAAAGACATAGATACATGTGACATTGAATTGACTAAAATTAATGAAGATACGAATATAAATTTTGTATAGGAAAATTTAAATGAAAATAATGTACAAAAAAAATGGACAGAATAATCATGAGGATGCTTCAGAGATTGAAGAATATTGAAATATGTCAAAATTAATATAATGTTCGATTATAATCGATTCGATATAATTCAATATTGGTATATTTCAGTTTGTTTAAGAAACTGTTATTTATTTGTTCTACACTTCATTCTATTTTTCTAGCCCGTGATCCTCACTTGACATGTGACATTTGAACCAAAAAGATCTGTTTTCTATGTGCTTATTAATTTGTTTGCCTGTATTAATAAAGTTCAGTTTAGTTAATTTTGTTTGTTAAATGATATACTCTAACAGGTTATGAGCCCAGATGACGTGTGTGTTAATCGTGTGTGAAATAAAATATAAAACAATAGTGAAATATAAACAGAGATTATAAAACATACATTTCGAAAGAGCAATGAGCGATCCGAAAGAAAGAATGAATGCAAAACGAAATATTAAAGTGTTTGATGGAGAACGGTATAGTATTTGGAAATTACGAATTCGTGCCGCGTTAGCTGAGCTAAATGTTATAAAGGTTCTGGATGAAGAAATTCCACGCAATGTAACAGAAGAGTGGAAGAAAGCTGAACGGACTGCTAAAGGGGTGATTGTGGCAGATTCTCTCTTAGGTTTTACAACACCGGAGAAGACTGTGAAAGAAATTTTTGAAAATTTTGACAGCATATACGAAAGAAGAAGTATTGCGACACAGGTAGCCTTGCGGAAGAAACTCTTAAGCTTAAAATTACAAAGTGACACGTCTTTAATGAAACACTTTACAGTGTTTGATGGTTTAATTGCTGAACTAATGGGAGCTGGTGCCAAATTAGAAGAAACAGACATAATATCACATTTACTGTTAACTGTACCATCATCATACGATGCGGTAATAACGGCCATTGAAACTTTAGCGGAAAACAATTTGACTACTGCCTTTGTAAAAACAAGGCTTCTAGATTATGAAGTCAAGTTGACAGATGAAAATAAAGATATGAGTGCAAAGGTTCTCCATGCATTTAGAAAAACCGAAAACAAAAGAAGAAGCAATAATGAATTCTAGGATAGATATGTAGAAAGAAAAAGCAATAAATTTAATAAATTTAAATCAAAGAAATCAAACGTAATAACCCAGACAGCACACCGGCTCGATTTGGGCCTGAATTTTATGCGCGCATTGGCCCGGATATGGCTAGGCATGGGCTCGAGCACAGGGCCTGCCGGCCGTGCCAGAATTCAGCCTGTTTTTGAGAGGGCAGCACGGTCGCAAGGGTGTGCGATTTGCGTTCTCATTTCGTGATAATACAAACACGGATTTTTTCAGTAGTCAAAAACGCCAGATAAAAGATCAATCTAGGCAGCAAACGCCCTCAAAAGTCTTATTTAAGACAGATTTAATAACAGTAAAGTGGGTTCTGTTTCCTGCTAAAGATGGTGTAGGTTCTGTTCCATGCTAAAGATGATGTAGGAGCTGTTCCAGGCTAAACATGATGTGGAGAAAGAAGATGTCGCGAGAAAAGTTGGGCTCAATCGAAGCACTGATTGGCCACATTGGTGTGACCGTTCTGCCGTCTCAATTTAAAAACGCCACGTTTAAAAAACGGACTAAAAAGTATAAAATAATTTTTTCTAGCCCCATACAGATTCCTAACCCCTGAAAATTTGTGATTGTGAATTTTTAATAGCTAAGAAAATACTTGTAAGATTTAAAACGAAAAACGCGGGGCGCATGCAATAGATAATTGATGCATGAACACTAAATCACTAACAACTTTATTGCACTGCAAATGATATGAAGTGTTGTACGAGATTTCTCAGCGGCAGCTACTCTCTACAGTCCTTACTATGTATTATCTTGCGCCCCACGTTTTTCGTTTTAAATCTTACAAGTATTTTCTTAGCTATTAAAAATTCACAATCACAAATTTTCAGGGGTTAGGAATCTGTATGGGGCTAGAAAAAATTATTTTATACTATTTAGTCCGTTTTTTAAACGTGGCGTTTTTAAAACTTTTATTATATACTTTCTAGGCCGTTTTAAAAACGTGGTATTTTTAAAAAATTTATTTTTATTTAAATAATTATTTTCTGCTTTTTAGTCTTGTATGTGTGAAATTTTACAATCGATTTAGGACATTTTGATGAGATTACAACAGAGACATGTAGTAAATTTCAGACGGTTTTGCGACGCGTCATATCAAAAACGAACGCCGTGGTAAAATGTCAAAGATAAAGGTTCGACGGAGAATTTCGATGTAACTGTTCTTTCGCTTGATAAACAAACATTATAGTATACTAATACGTAGTAACTTTGTAAACACCGCACGGAGCTCGAACGCACACTGGGCTCCTTCGGTGCGAAGCAGGTCAGTGGGGTGGGGATGAGTCAGAATGGTAACCGGGTGGGCACTACCGGTCGTCGCGCGGGGACGTGTAACGGTTAAATTTTTAATAGTTTATGTCTCCTAAGCGCGTTGGCTGTTGTAAATAAAAAATTTTTTTTTAATATTGCATTGTCATATAGTACTGAGCTATGTTTAAAATTTCAAGTCTCTAGCTCATCGAGAAGTTAGTTTAAAATCAGTTGTAAAATTTTTACCGAACAGACAAACAGACATACAAGAAAGCTACCTAATAAAAACGTGGTAAAATATTTAATGGCATACCTGGTGATTTGGCGACTTCTCTGTGAAAATCATCATTAACGAACTGCTCCTTTTTCGTAGACATTATTTCGACATTATAACAGAGACATGTAGTAAATTTCAGACGGTATTGCGACCGCATCATATCGAAACGCCGTGGTAAAATGTCAAAGATAAAGGTTTGACCGAAAATCTCGGTGTAACTGTCCCTTCGATTGGTAAACAAACATTATAGTATAATAATACGTAGTAACTTTGTAAACACCGCACGGAGCTCAAACGCACACTGACGCACACTGAGCTCCTTCGGTGCGAAGCGAGTCAGTGGAGTGGGGATGAGTCAGAGAGGGAACGGGTAGTGGAATAGGGAGCGCTGTCGCGCGGCGTGGCGATCGCTGACCGCGATGACGTAGGTTTCGCGGGGGGGGGGGGAACAGGTAAATATTTAATTGTTATTTCTCCGACACGGAAACACTTTTTTAAAAATTTTTTGTTGAATAATGCATTGTCATCCAGTTCTGAGCCATGTAACCGATTCCAAGTCTCTAGCTCATCAGGAAGTTAGTTTAAAATCAATTGCAAAATTTGCCACCGAACAGACAAACAAACAAACAAACAAATAAACAAGAAAGCGAGCTAATAAAAACGTGGTAAAAACAGGCTGAATTCTGGCACGGCCGGCAGGCCCTGTGCTCGAGCACATGCCTGGCTATATCCGGGCCAATGCGCGCATAAAATCCAGGCACGAATCAACCGGTTTGGGCCTCGAGCCGATCCAAGCATTGTGTTAGCTTGTAACCTGTAGGTTAGGGGCCTTGCAGGTTTGGTCAGGTGGTAGGCTCGGTCAGGCTGTGCTATCTGGGAAAGTGCCATCAATGTGGAAGAAGAGGTCATATAAGAAAGGATTGTTATTTTTATAAGAAGGGTCTAGAATTTAAAGGTAGAAAAAAAGGAAGAACACTGCAAACCGTGCAATTTGCACAACCATCAGAAGGAGCTGCAAATACAACAGGTTTTGTTTTTATGGCTGGAAATCACGAATTGAACAATACAGAAAAAACGAGGATACAATTTATACAGGAGTCTGGGGCATCAGATCATTTAATTAATAGAGAAGACTTGGCATTAGATCTTGAACAACTAAATATACCGATAAGGATTTCTGTGGCGAAGAATGGAATGTACATAACAGCGACAAAAAGGGGCACGCTGAAAGTTAGTAGTGATACGGGAATAAGTGGTCAACTTTATGATGTGCTATATTCGTCAGAAGTACCCTATAATCTATTATCTGTAACGAAAATACAAAATGCAGGTGCTACGATTATTTTCGATAAGATGGGAGTACAAATTTTGAATGGTAACAAAGTCATAATGAAGGGTAAGACTTTAAATAATCTTATAATAGTAGACCTAGTAATTAATAAAGAAAAAGTTGATTTAGGTACACAAATATACAGGGTGTCCCAAAATTAGTGAACTTCCCGAAAGGGGGTGGTTCCTAAGACCATTTCAAGCGACATTTTCCTTTGCTAAAATGTTATCCGCGGCTTTGTTTAGGAGTTATTAACGAAAAACACGGATCAATCAGAGCGCGACCTAGACGCGAGTTGGCACAGTCGGCCCAGCGCGCCAACTGTTTATTGGCCGACTGTGCCAACTCGCATCTAGGTCGCGCTCGGATTGGTCCTTGTTTTTCGTTAATAACTCCGAAACAAAGCCGCGGCTGACATTGGTGCAAAGGAAAATGTCGCTTGAAATGGTCTCAGGAACCATCCCCTTTCGGGAAGTTCACGAATTTTGGGACACCCTGTATAGTGCATCAAATAATAATTATGAAATATGGCATCAAAGATTAGGTCATATTAGTAAAAGTAAATTTTTAGAACTAAAAAATAAGGAAATGGTAAGTGATGTAGAATTAATTAATAAAATTAAAATTATTGATAGCTTATGTGAAGCTTGTATAAAGGGCAAACAAACACGATTGCCATTTAACAATATAAAAGATAAAGATTATGTGAGAAGACCATTAATAATAGTACATTCAGATGTCTGTGGTCCAATTACTCCTCCTACTATAGATAACAAAAATTATTTTGTCACGTTTATTGATGACTTTACTCACTATTGTGTTGTATATTTCATGACATATAGATCAGAACTTTTTACAATATTTAAAGATTATGTTGCAAAGAGTAAAGCTCATTTTAATTTGAAGTTAGTAAATTTGTACTGTGATAATGGAAAAGAATACCTATCTAATGAAATGAAGAATTTTTTTGTTGAGAAAGGTATTAGTTATCATTTAACTGTTCCACGAACTCCACAGTTAAATGGTGTAGCAGAACGAATGAACCGAAACATAACAGAAAAGGCTCGGGCAATGATTTCTGGTATGAAATTAGATAAAGTTTTCTGGGGTGAAACGGTTCTCACTGCTACATATTTAATCAACAGAACCCCAACTAGAGTAAAATTAGACAAAACACCATATGAATTGTGGCATGGAAAGAAACCACAAATAAAGTATTTAAGAGTTTTTGGTTCTACGGTATTTGTACATAATAAAACCAGTAAAACAAAATTTGATGAGCGATCATGGAAAGGAATACTGGTAGGGTATGAAACGAATGGTTATAAAGTATGGGATAAACAAAAGAGAAAACATGTTGTTGTAAGAGACATAATTGTAGATGAAACAAACTCTTAGCATCCAGGCCGATAATATAATAAGAACCGAAAGGACTGATTCTGAAAAACCTCGAAACGAAATTGATGTTTCTGACACAACGTCAAAATCAATAATAAAGTCTGATAATCATAAATCAGATGCCATAAATTCAGAAAATTTTGGGAATAAAACTGATGTTACTGATATGCAGTCAAAATCAGTGGGAGACTCAAAAACTGATGTTACTGACACGCAGTCAAAATCAGTGGGAGACTTGAATGAATCTGATGATGAGTCAGAAATATTGAGTCTTGGAAATTTAAGTAATCAGAAAAATAATGATAATTCTTCATCTCAGATTAATAATCACAGTAATAAAAGAATGTTATCGGAAACTAGAAGGAGTGATCGGATTAAAAGACGTCCACATATTTCGTACAACGAAGATGATATACCAGATGATAGTTTAATGTGTGTTCAATCATTAGTGTGTGATATTCCTGCGACATATCAGGAAATTAGTAGTAGAGATGACAGAAATCAATGGGAACAAGCTATTAAAGATGAAATTGATTCTCTTTTGACTAATAAAACGTGGACATTAGTACCAAGACCTGAAAACAAAAATATTGTAGATTGTAAATGGGTGCTTACAATTAAGAATGACGAATTTGGAAACCCATTAAAATATAAAGCTCGTTTGGTTGCAAAAGGTTTTAGTCAAAAGTATCTAGTAGACTATGATGAAACTTTTGCTCCTGTTGCCAGAATTTCAAGTTTTCGATTTATTATTGCTTTTGCGAATCAATTTAATTTATTAATCCACCATATGGATGTTAAAACAGCTTTCTTAAATGGTAGATTAAAGGAAGAAATTTATATGAGGGTACCTGAGGGAATTAAAAGTGAAAAGAATCAGATTTGTAGATTAAATAAGGCCTTGTATGGACTAAAGCAAGCAGCAAGATGCTGGTTTGAAGAATTTGAAAAGGCTCTTAAAGAAAAAGGTTTCGAAAATTCTCCAGTTGATCGATGTATTTACATTTTAGACAGAAAAGATGTTTCAAAAAATATTTATGTCGTTCTATATGTAGATGACCTTGCAATTGCAACAGCTAATAATGAAACTGTTGTATACCCGATAACCTATGTAAACGCCGATACATCACGATAACCAAGCCACGGACACGTCAGCCTAAACATAAGTTATTAGAACTAGATAGGACTATACAACCCTTAGACCTTGTCCTTTCCACGTCATACCTTCGACAATGCATCCTTCCCACTCCCTTCTACATTCTCCTCTCCGAAATAGATTATATATAGAGCTGCCGAAACAGCAGTAACAGATTTTTGTTCTCTTGCGAATCCAAGACTATGAAGTCACCATTCTTGAACCGTATTACGCCACTGTAGACTTTTGTTAAATAAACCTCCTTGCGATTTATAAAAAGTGTTGTATTTGATTTCGAGACACGGAATCCAACATAAATTTGGTGTCAGAAGTGGGGATGATCTGACGTTCATCGACCTCGTCGAAACTCCTGGTTGAAGAAACATCCAGCACGAAGCGTGGACGACAACATTAGTTGTGAATCGGATCATCGAATACGCAAATCGCAAAGACGAGGAAAACACATTTAAGAAGACACCTACGGTGAGTGTTGTAAGGATTACTCTCATAACTTGATTAGGTCTTCCTATATATAGAAATTTTTTCTTTCCCTCTCTTTCCTTTCTATAAAAAAAAAAGAAAAATCTAATATTCCTCAATAACTATGGCAAATGCACAGGAAGCAGATTCTACTCCAGAATACTCGTTAAACTTTTTAATCAAATTGATAACTGATACGTTTGACGGTGACAGATACAAGTTACGTAGCTTTATAAAGCAAGTTGATGCCGTTTTTGAATTAGCCAAGCCGAATCAAATTCATCCATTGTTGTTATACGTAAAGAGTAATATTACGGGAAAAGCACGCGAACAGATAGATGTCCATTGCAATCTAACTTCCTGGGAAGAAATTTCCGAATTGTTGATAACGTTACATCAAGACCGAAAATCGCTTGATCAGTTATTAGAAGAGCTAAATTGCATGAAGCAAGAACCCTACGAAAACGTATCGCAGTTTTATCAGAGATTGCAAGAATTGAATTCTAAAGTATTAGGCACAATTCATGGTACAGAGCGTAACCAAGAAGCATTAGGCGGACGATTACTTATGATTAACGATATCACTCTGAATCGATTTGTTCACCATACTCACCCCGCGATTTCCCAGATGCTAAGATACAGAGAATTTAGAAACATAAACAATGCTTTTACTGCCGCCATTGCCGAAGAAAAAGCCTTACGATTAACTTATAAAGAAAATTCGCACGAATGCAGAATTTGTGGCCGTACAAACCACAATACAAATAATTGTTTTAGGAATACGTCTAATATTCGTAACCATAGTAACGCTAGATCTGCTCATTTTAATCAATTTCATGACACAAACCCACGAGGACAGCAAGTTAAACAATGTCGTTATTGCAAAAATTTCGGTCATGTCATAGAGGAATGTAGAAAACGTCAATACCAAAATTCCCTCAATGCTAACCAAAATAGGAGTCCTTTTAATCAAACTCGACAGCATCACAATTCGTTCAATTCTCACCAACAACAAAATCCCTTTACTCGAAACCAACAGCATCCAGATTATTCTCGCCATAATCAACAGTATCAAAATTCTTTTCGCCCACAACAAGAGCAATTTAGTACGAGAACCGTCAATTTCAACCAACAGGATTTTCAGGAAGCTTCTCAACTCACAAACCCCCCAATATGCGTAGAACAAGCGCGACCGTAGAATTCAACAACCTGAGCATGCGATCATTTCCGAATCACTATTAGCCTCTAACGATTTAATTTATGTCCTGTTCCAATCTAGTAACTCTAGTTCTAGTGATAGAATTTTAAAATTTCTTATTGACACGGGTGCTTCAGTTTCGTTAATTAAGGCAAGTAGCATATTACACCCTACAACAAATAACAACACGCCAGTAATAATAAATGGAGTTTCGCCAAATACACCAATTACAACTTTAGGCGAAACCGAAATCGATCTTGAAATTCATTCTAAAACAATCACTGCAAAATTCCAAGTTTTAAATGCGCTTACTAATGTACCGTTCGATGGATTATTAGGAGATGATTTCCTCCGATCCCAAGAAGCAAAAATCGACTACTCCAAATTCACCATTTCGCTAAATTCTTTTCCATTCCAAATTCCTCTGCTTCGTAATACACCGCAACGATCTATTTCTGCAATTCGAATCAATCCACGTTCTGAAACAGTTGTCCCTATTACGTTATTAAACCCCTGCAACGTTAAAGAAGGTGTAGTATGGTCTCGATAACTGAATTCTGACAATACATTGCTAATTCCAAACACTATTGTTCAAGTCGACAATCAAAATCGAGCAATTCTTACAATTGTTAATACCTCAACTAAAGCTGAAGCAATTCCAATTCCTGAATTGTATGTCGAACCTCTTCCAACTGAATCACATGTATACAGTTTAGTTCCAAATCAGTCAATTAATAATGTGACAGAAAGGCTACGCGTATTAAATCAAAATCTTAGACTCGACCATTTAAATACGGAAGAGCGAAACACGATCTCTGAAATTTGCAAGGAATTTAATGACATATTTCATCTACCGACTGACTTACTAACTCGAATGACAGCTAACTACTCATGATATACCTACTACAGATGAGACTCCGATTCATGCGAAAACCTACCGATATCCTCAAATTCATAAAGCCGAGGTTGAAAAGCAAATTGAGAGTATGCTTAACCAAGGTATTATAAAACCTTCGACTAGCCCTTGGGCCAGCCCGCTCTGGGTGGTCCCAAAGAAACCAGACGCCTCAGGAAAACGTAAATGCCGTATTGTAATCGATTACCGAAAATTGAACGAAAAAACAATAGGAGATGCCTATCCACTTCCAAATATCGAAGACATTCTAGATCAATTAGGTCACGCGCAATACTTTACTACTCTTGATCTCGCAAGCGGGTTCCACCAGATCCCTTTGAACCCTAATCATGCTCCCAAAACTGCTTTTTCTACTCCCAACGGACACTACGAGTTCACGCGCATGCCATTCGGGCTCAAGAATGCACCCTCGTCATTTCAACGAATGATGAATAGCGTTTTAACGGGGCTCACAAACAAGCAATGCTTCGTTTATTTAGACGATGTCGTTTTATACGGATCTACTCTAGAAGATCATAACAAGAAATTAATGAATGTATTTTCAAGATTACGCGAAAATAACCTTAAGTTACAACCCGATAAATGCGAATTTTTAAAAAGGTCGTGCGAATACTTAGGACATATTATATCCGATCGAGGAATAGAACCTAATCCCAATAAAGTAGACTGTATTCGACGTACCATAAGGCCAAGGAACCAAAAAGAAATTAAAATGTTCTTAGGTTTAGTGGGATACTACAGAAAATTTATTAAAGACTTTTCAACAATCACAAAACCGCTGACGCGTTTATTAAAAAAAGATGCAACCTTCGTTTGTACAGACGAACAAGAACAAGCGTACGTAACTCTAAAAAAGAAACTAATGGATAAGCCCATTCTGCAATACCCGGATTTTTCAGAACAGTTTATTTTAACCACCCGTGCATCTAATGTAGGTATTGGTGGGGTACTATCGCAAAAGAAAAACGATGCAGATTTACCCATTGCATATTACTCTCGTACGCTCAATAAATCAGAACAAAATTATTCGACAATAGAAACAGAACTTTTAGCAATAGTTAATTCAATAGAACATTTTAGACCCTATTTATATGGCCGTGAATTTATAATATACACTGATCACCGTCCGTTGCAATGGTTAGTAAATTGCAAAAATCCATCTTCAAAAATTAATTAGATGGCGACTAAAACTCGAAGAGTATCAGTATCAAGTTAAATACAAACCCGGTAGAGTAAATTCTAATGCGGACGGACTATCTAGATTACCAACGGAATCACAATATTAAGTTAACGTAACAATAAAAAATGTAAGGACTTATGAAGACTTTTTACAACATGAAAATAATAGTCAAGAAGTAGTCGCATTTCAGGAAATTAATTCGCCGCTGAAAAAACTAAAAAGTCCTATTGTATTGTTTTGGTCGCAAGACTTAAATGAGAATAACCCATTCACGAAATATGTTTTAAACAAATTCAATATTCACGAAATTGCGCCCCTAACTAATAATGTCTGCAAACTCAACTGCGAACATCAAACCATTTACATATTATTTCCCACACGCGTATATTTTGACAAATTAGAATTTAAAAATTTGTTCGAGTGTCTGATAAACCTTAGATGCCACATTAAAGACAATGATTTTATCGTAGTTCCCCCAGAAAAAAAACACAACATAAATTTAACGCATCTATCAAAAATGTTAAAGTTTATATTTACCAAAAATGAAATTAGAATTTACAATGATAGTAAGATAGAACCTCAAGGTGAAGAACAAATCACAGAAATACTAAAAGAAAACCATGATAGCAAACTTTCGGGATATTATGGATTTAATAAAACATATTGTAGAATTAAGGAACGTTATTATTGGAATTCGATGAAGGAATACATTAGAAAATACGTTAAGACTTGCCCTTCGTGTCAAATTAACAAAACTAACTTTAAACCCGTAAAACAGCCTATGGAAATTACTTCTACATCCGAACAACCCTTTGAAAGACTAGCTTTAGATATAGTAGGACCATTACCTTTAACTGAAAATGGCAATAAATTTATCTTAACGATGCAAGACGATTTAACAAAGTATAGCTTCGCAAAAGCAATACCTAATCACGAAGCCATAACGATCGCAAAGACTCTGACAGAAACTATTACATCTTTCGGCATACCTAAAACTATTTTAACGGATCAAGGCGCGGATTTCATGTCTCAATTAATAAAAGACTTAACCAAACTGTTTAAAACAAAACATTTATCAACCACTCCGTATCACCCTCAAACCAACGGAGCACTCGAACGATCTCGTTTAACCCTCAAAGATTACCTTAAACACTATGTAAAGCCAAATCAAACAGATTGGGACGAATATTTACCTTTTGCTATGTTCAGCTATAACACGTCACTTCATAAAACAACCAACTACACACCATACGAACTACTGTTTGGATTCAAAGCTTATCTGCCATCATCTATTGTCCAAGAGCCCAAATTCCATTATACTTACGACGACTATATCAAATCCTTGCAATACAAATTAAACACATCATTCAAGACAGCACGAGAAAACATAATCAATTCAAAAATGAGAAGTAAAAGTTATTATGATAAAAAGGCTAATCCACAAGAATTTAATACTGGCGACCTTATATGTATTTATAATAAACAGGGAAAGGTTAATCTATCAAAAAAACTGTGTCCAAACTTCAAAGGACCATACAAGATAACAAGGACATTTCCTGATAAGACAGTAGAAATTGATTTAGGCACCCGCAAAAAACGATATCATACTAACTTATTAAAACATTTTGTTTCAGATGTGGATCATTAACAATCCAGTCATCCTTTACCTCCTCTTCCCCTGCGTAGTATCCCATATTTATACTAATACTCCTTATAAACTATCGAGTGGAATATTTTATAATAATTTAGGTGAAGCAAAGATCGAGAAGACTACATTAACGCTACTCAGTTATTGCAGTTAGGCAAGGCATCATTTTTTCCAATCACGAGACCTCTGTACTTTAGTATCGAAAGAATCGTCAAAAATTAGTTACGCGAATTTTCACTGTGAGCAAATACTAAAAATAATAGAAGACCAATTATCTGATATTACTGCTAAAGACGAAATGCTGCACCATATAGTGGGCCAAAAACCACAAGTGCGTAAACGTCGTGGACTTATTAACGGCGTTTCGTATGCTCTCAATTGATTATTTGGTACTCCGGATGCTGACGACGCGCAATATTATACCGATAGAATCAATACCTTGTTAAATGACGATAAACAAACACGGACTCTTCTAAAATCTCCAATACAAGTGATTTCCAGTACGATAAGAAATTTCAATAATTCGGTGGTCTCTCTAAAACTGAACGAAGATAGATTAAACAACAATATTGAATTAATCAACAAATTATCCATAGAAACAAATCACATTCTAGATGAGTTAAAATTACAAAACGCTGTTACACAGCATATAATGACTTTGTCCTTGTTTATCACTAGATTATCTAACGAATACGACCAATACATGAACTCAATAAATTTAGGCAGGCACGGCATACTGTCACCACAAATCGTAACACCAAAAATTTTACTCGAAGAATTAACGAAGTATGAAGGACGTTACGAATTACCACTCCAAATTAACTATACCAATGTTCATTTGTATTATAAAATTTTACAACTACATGTTCTATCAACCGAAGCCATAGTTATTTTTGCCATAAAAATTCCTCTAGTCGACAAGAATTTATTTAACTTATACGAACTAATCCCTCTCCCAATGCAACACAACACTAGTAGCATCTTCTCCTATATTGAACCTCGACAACCCTTCTTACTAGTATCCCATTCCAAAACCTATTCCACATTTATAAAAGACCTGTCGAGTTGTACCGAGTATCTGAATCAACATTTCATCTGCCATGGGGTACACATCAACAAAAGGACCGAGCAAATCATGTGTGAAACACAACTCTTGTTTCCTCAACTCACACAAGTACCAAAGGATTGTCGAACGAGAACCTTCCAGGCTGAAGTAGAAACCTGGAAATATATAAAAAATAATCAGTGGATCTACATACTCCAACAGCCCATTACTGTCACGCTCCTCTGTGACAATATTCCCAACCACATGGAGGATGCAGTACTACACCAGACTGGGATTCTTCAATTGGAACCGTCCTGTAAAGGATACACGGATCTCTTCGTATTAGAAACGACCAGCGGCTCAAGTCGGCACATATCACACTATGTACCAAAACTTGACATCACCACCGATGATTGCTGTCTCCTTAAACGAAGATTCAACAAGACGGTCCCGATCCAACCAACTCCGATTAAATTAACAAATATAGACTTGTCCGAATTACAATATGCTAACAAAAAGCTAAGCGAATTCGACAAAATAGTGACCGACCAATTAAATAAACCATTCATAGTACAACACACTAAATGGTATACCATTGGATTATCGGTTATCGGAGCGATAATATTCTTAACGATCTGCATGAATTGTTGTCGCTGGATTGGTTGTTTAAACTTGTTGAAACGCGTATTCTGCTTCACAATAAATCCGCGTAATGGCGATACCATTCCTCCAATGATAAGGAACTTTGTAAATTGCAACTTCCATTCTGATGTACACTCAGAACACAATCTTACTCGGGATATAGTATCTTATGATCGAAATCGAGATTCCGCCCGTATAATATACACCGTCCCAGAAGAACTACAGGGAGATTCTCAATCAGCACGAACCCGAGGAAGAACCCCATCACGCAGGAGCACTACACCACTGTAAATGTATACCATATTCAACACGTTGTATCTTTATATATATTTTTTTTTTAATTTTTACTAATAACTCGTATTTATATTTCATATTGTATCTATTCAAATTTAGTTGTACTTCATGTATTCGTAGAATTAAGTCATACATTTACTATGAAATGTTTACTATCTAAACCGATTATACATATTTCGTATATTTCATTGTACATATATTAATTTAGTGGTTGTATGATTAACTTCGCAACTTAACTCTAAGATATTGTCAACACGCCGCGTTCATACCATTGAAGACTCTTTTCTTCATCGTCTTCAATTTTAATGGGGGGAGGTGTTGTATACCCGATAACCTATGTAAACGCCGATACATCACGATAACCAAGCCACGGACACGTCAGCCTAAACATAAGTTATTAGAACTAGATAGGACTATACAACCCTTAGACCTTGTCCTTTCCACGTCATACCTTCGACAATGCATCCTTCCCACTCCCTTCTACATTCTCCTCTCCGAAATAGATTATATATAGAGCTGCCGAAACAGCAGTAACAGATTTTTGTTCTCTTGCAAATCCAAGACTATGAAGTCACCATTCTTGAACCGTATTACGCCACTGTAGACTTTTGTTAAATAAACCTCCTTGCGATTTATAAAAAGTGTTGTATTTGATTTCGAGACACGGAATCCAACAAAACCTTGAATAGTTTCCAAGAATACTTAATGAACAAATTTTCAATGGTAGATTTGAAAGAGATTAAATTGTTTCTTGGACTAAGGGTTAAAAGAATTAGAGATAAAATAACTTTAGATCAAAGTGTATATATAAAAAAAATTTTGAAGAAATTTAATATGAATAAGTGTAACCCGGTAAATACCCCTCTAGAAAATAAACTTGATTGCAAAGCCCTGAATTCAGATGAAGAATATGATGCACCTTGTCGAAATGTTATTGGTTGTTTAATGTATATAATGGTTTGTACGCGACCTGATTTATGTGTCGCTGTTAATATATTGAGTCGGTATGCAAATAAAAGAAATAAAGAATTGTGGAATTGTCTCAAGAGAGTTTTAAGATATTTAAAAGGTTCTATAGATCTAAAATTAATGTATACTAGAGGTGAATACAATAACATTTTGATAGGCTATGTCGATTCTGATTGGGGAGGTGATGATTCTGATAGAAAAAGTACAACAGGGTACATATTTAAATTATTTGAACGATGTACAATTAGTTGGAACACGAAAAAGCAATTATCAGTGGCAGTTTCATCAACTGAAGCTGAATATATGGCTTTATTTAAAGCAGTTAAGGAAGCTTTATTGTTAAAATCTTTAGCAATCAGTATTAAAATAAAAATGTTAGAACCCATAATAATTTATGAAGACAATAATAGTTGTATATGTATTGCAAATAATCCAACAAGTCATAAAAGATCAAAACATATTGATATCAAATATCACTTCACGAGAGAACAAGTAGAGAATAAAATAATAACTTTGAAATATATTCCTACAGGTGACCAAGTGGCTGATGTGTTGACTAAACCTATTACAGGACAAAAATTTATGGAAATGAGAATCGCAATGGGCGTAAAGTGAAGAGAATAATTTATGATTTCATCTATTTGTATAGTCTTGTTTGTTTAATTATTATGATATGTTATAATGTTTTAATTTGAATGGTCTGATTAGGTTTTTCTGAGTTTTTCCTAATCCTAAGCAACAAATGTTGGACCATATGTATTTAGTCCCAGACAGGGCACAAGGAAGATATTTCTTCATTAATATAATAATTTAATTTTGAGGGGGCGTATTGAAATATGTCAAAATTAATCTAATATTCGATTATAATCGATTCGATATAATTCAATATTGGTATATTTCAGTTTGTTTAAGAAACTGTTATTTATTTGTTCTACACTTCATTCTATTTTTCTAGCCCGTGATCCTCACTTGACATGTGACAATTGAACCAAAAAGATCTGTTTTCTTTGTGCTTATTAATTTGTTTGCCTGTATTACTAAAGTTCAGTTTAGTTAATTTTGTTTGTTAAATTACATAATCTAACAAAGAACATAATGAGCATGCACTTGGGAATCCGAATATAAATTTTTCTCATGCAAGTCAAAATACTAGTGCCAGCGCCGACGCCAAGTTCCGTAGTGTACTGTCCTCTATTAAGTACAATGAGGTGAATTTAATATAATATAGTATAATAAAATACTCTCGTATTGCGGTATATTATCAGATTTCGTATTCACGCTCTCAACGCTTTCCTGTCACCTTCTTTGCTTCTTTCAACTGTCTCGCGTATCGCACCGACCTCGTTCGATCACCCATCTTCGCGAGTCTCACGGCGACGTTCAGAGCGCGTACACTACATCCCTTTTTTATTAAATCAATTTTTCTTTTTTAACTTCCCGATTTCATAGGGAAGTTATTGTAATTACCCCGAAAATCGAAAATCGATTTTTTAGCAGATCTTCACGTTTCATGGTCATTGGAGTCATTTTAGACTATTTTTATCAAAATGTCCGAATGTGTGTGTGTGTGTATGGCCGTTTGTATGTTATCAAATTTTTCGTTAACGTTTTCTGAAAAAGTAACAACGCGATATTAATGATGAATGATACAATCGATGTGCCCCGCTATAACTTAGAGCTGATTAGATTTTGGTCCATTTTGGTCAAGTAGTTTTTTAGTTTTTTTCGAAAGGAGTTGATTAAACATTGCAATTTATACGAAAGGCGTATCCACCGAACAAGTAAACGTAACTATATACAGGGTGTCCCAAAATTCGTGAAGTACCCGAAAGGTGGTGGTTCCTGAGACCATTATAAGAAACATTTTCCTTTGCACAAAAGTCAAATTCGGCTTTGTTTAGGAGTTTTTAACGAAAAACACGAACCAATCAGAGCGCGTCCTGGCCCGTCGCGCCAAGCCGCGCTGGCAAGCGAGTGTCGGTGGTACGACGCGACATCGCAACGAACAAGAGTTTCTCGATAATGTGAATCCTCTCCGATTTCCATGAGCTTTGGATATGTTGTGAAGACCATGATTCTGAACAACATTTCTCTTTAGACTTTTTAGCGATCGGTTTTAGTTTACGAGAGAATTGTAAAAACTTGTAATTGTAAATCGATCGATGTACTATCTCCTCTCCGATTTCGATGAGCTTTGTGTTCTTGATAGCGGGCACGGCGTGTTAATATCTCCGAAACTAAAGCCGACCTCCAACTATTTCAAAGGAAAAAGATATTTAAAACGTCGAGTTTTAAAACACATTCAAGGTCATTGAAATCGTTGAGGACCCACATTATCTTTACTCGACTTACGGCAACTTTACCCGAATGAGAGGAGAAGCAGAAACTTATTGTATTAAAAACTCACTTATTCAGCCGTAAATCCATTTGCTGCTTCGAAATGTGTGTCACTGGGTCACTCAGTGACGAACTGCACAGATGTCATCAGGTATACGACAGTACCGCAATCCAAGGGGCGTACAGCCAAGTCAACGAACTGCACAGCTGGTGGTAGATAGCAGGTATACGACACCCTGACGGATACGCGGTCAACGATCTGGACTTTTCAATTTCACTTTCAAATAGATAAATAAATCACATGTCTTTTTCACACAGATGCACTAATAACAATTGCAATATCACTTGTATTGCAGCACAATAAAATTTAATTCACAACTTTCTAAAAGAAGAACATCCCGAATTTTTCTTTCACTTTTCACTGTACGGTCAAACGTACGTTTGCACACTAGGAATATTTCACGGCGACAGTCGATGCACTAAAATCCTTCGAAATCGACGAACTGATCGACGAACTCACAATTATTTGGCACGTATACGGTGTCGGATGTATGGCCGCTCTCGCCTGATGTACCTGAACGTGGCACAGCATCGCGCCCACAGAGGCCGTAGGCGAAAGTGATATAAAAATTGTCTTGCGAACTGAGCATGATGCGACAGAGACTTAGACTGACTGCAGCTTCCCAAAAAAGCCGCGAACACCCCCGAATATCCCCACCACGAAGGAAAACTGAGAATACAGGAACATTACAAAAAAACACGTGTTTTGCAGGAGTTGAAAGTGCAGCAGTGTGATTCTTGCCTTTCCTCTACGATAGAAAACAGGCATCCTCGTCTCCGCGGAAGGGATCGTGCCATAAATCAGAAATCTGCAGTTACTCGGGAGTGTCCGCTGGATACCGGAACGGAAAAATTTTCTCCTGCACATGTCGAGTTTACGAATTCTTTTTCGGCCGTGCAATTAAGTCCAAAAAGATTTCTGGTATGCGCCGCTTGATCTTTACCCGCGACGTCTGAGGCACGATGCAGGACTTTCGAACGATAGAAAACAGGGATCCTCGTCTCCGCGGAAGGGATCGAACCATAAATCAGAACTCTGCAGTGTCCGTGGGACACGGTAACGAAAAATTTACCAACAGTGCAATTCGACATGCGTGGAAGAAAATTTACGAGTGATTGCGAATATTGACAATTTTTATTTTGCATAAAGATACGCAGTCTATTCATTACATTTGCATGCTTAAATTGGACATTTCCTTATTTCTAGACAAAGCAAGGATGGGGTTTTCATTATTCATTTTATTCAAATAAAAAACAAAAAGAACATTAGAAAAATTAAGGATGCTACTATGACATTTTTCACTTTTTAAAATGATTGCGAGAAAAAATACATCTTTGGATTTTTTCAATTGACTTGGAGAATTTTTATTTTGTATTTACGTCCATAGTCTAGTCAAAATTATAAAAATAATATTAGATTCTTAGATATGAAATGTCCAATTTAAGCATGCAAATGTAATGAATAGACTGCGTATCTTTATGCAAAATAAAAATTGTCAATATTCGCAATCACTCGTAAATTTTCTTCCACGCATGTCGAATTGCACTGTTGGTAAATTTTTCGTTACCGTGTCCCACGGACACTGCAGAGTTCTGATTTATGGTTCGATCCCTTCCGCGGAGACGAGGATCCCTGTTTTCTATCGTTCGAAAGTCCTGCATCGTGCCTCAGACGTCGCGGGTAAAGATCAAGCGGCGAATACCAGAAATCTTTTTGGACTTAATTGCACGGCCGAAAAAGAATTCGTAAACTCGACATGTGCAGGAGAAAATTTTTCCGTTCCGGTATCCAGCGGACACTCCCGAGTAACTGCAGATTTCTGATTTATGGCACGATCCCTTCCGCGGAAACGAGGATGCCTGTTTTCTATCGTAGAGGAAAGGCAAGAATCACACTGCTGCACTTTCAACTCCTGCAAAACACGTGTTTTTTTGTAATGTTCCTGTATTCTCAGTTTTCCTTCGTGGTGGGGATATTCGGGGGTGTTCGCGGCTTTTTTGGGAAGCTGCAGTCAGTCTAAGTCTCTGTCGCATCATGCTCAGTTCGCAAGACAATTTTTATATCACTCTCGCCTACGGCCTCTGTGGGCGCGATGCTGTGCCACGTTCAGGTACATCAGGCGAGAGCGGCCATACATCCGACACCGTATACGTGCCAAATAATTGTGAGTTCGTCGATCAGTTCGTCGATTTCGAAGGATTTTAGTGCATCGACTGTCGCCGTGAAATATTCCTAGTGTGCAAACGTACGTTTGACCGTACAGTGAAAAGTGAAAGAAAAATTCGGGATGTTCTTCTTTTAGAAAGTTGTGAATTAAATTTTATTGTGCTGCAATACAAGTGATATTGCAATTGTTATTAGTGCATCTGTGTGAAAAAGACATGTGATTTATTTATCTATTTGAAAGTGAAATTGAAAAGTCCAGATCGTTGACCGCGTATCCGTCAGGGTGTCGTATACCTGCTATCTACCACCAGCTGTGCAGTTCGTTGACTTGGCTGTACGCCCCTTGGATTGCGGTACTGTCGTATACCTGATGACATCTGTGCAGTTCGTCACTGAGTGACCCAGTGACACACATTTCGAAGCAGCAAATGGATTTACGGCTGAATAAGTGAGTTTTTAATACAATAAGTTTCTGCTTCTCCTCTCATTCGGGTAAAGTTGCCGTAAGTCGAGTAAAGATAATGTGGGTCCTCAACGATTTCAATGACCTTGAATGTGTTTTAAAACTCGACGTTTTAAATATCTTTCTCCTTTGAAATGGTTGGCGGTCGGCTTTAGTTTCGGAGATATTAACACGCCGTGCCCGCTGTCAAGAACACCCATATGAATTTACAAATAATGTTTTTTACGATTATCTCGTAAACTAAAGCCGATCGCCAAAAAGTCTAAAGAGAAATGTTGTTCAGAACCATGGTCTTGGCAACATATCCAAAGCTCATCGAAATCGGAGAGGAGATAGTACATCGATCGATTTACAATTACAAGTTTTTACAATTCTCTCGTAAACTAAAGCCGATCGCCAAAAAGTCTAAAGAAAAATGTTGTTCAGAATCATGGTCTTGACAACATAACCAAAGCTCATCGAAATCGGAGAGGAGATAGTACATCGATCGATTTACAATTACAAGTTTTTACAATTCGCTCGTAAACTAAAGCCGATCGCCAAAAAGTCTAAAGAGAAATGTTGTTCAGAATCATGGTCTTGGCAACATATCCAAAGCTCATCGAAATCGGAGAGGAGATAGTACATCGATCGATTTACAATTACAAGTTTTTAACTTCCCGATTTCATAGGGAAGTTATTGTAATTACCCCGAAAATCGAAAATCGATTTTTTAGCAGATCTTCACGTTTCATGCTCATTGGAGTCATTATAGACTATTTTTATCAAAATGTTCGTGTGTGTGTGTGTGTGCGTGTGCATGTGTGCGTGTGCTTGCGCGCGCGCGCGCGCGCGTGTGTGTGTGTGTGCGTGCGTGCGTGCGTGCGTGCGTGCGTGCGTGCGTGCGTGCGTGCGTGTGTGCGTGCGCGCGTATGGCCGTTTCTATGTAATCAAATTTTTCGTTAACGTCTTCAGAAAAAGTAACAACGCGATCAGGATGATGAATGATGCAATCGATGTGCCCCGTCGTAACTTAGAGCTGATTAGATTTTGGTCCATTTTGGTCAAGTAGTTTTTTAGATTTTTCCTTTTTTTCGAAAAGAGTTGATTCTACAATGCAATTTATAAGGGAGGACGAAAATTTTCCACCAAAGAACCAAACACAATTACATAAAAAAATTTTTTCTTAAATTTTTTTTTTAGATTAAAAGAAAATTTTTTTTTTAACTGATGCTAATGTTACCGCTTGGAATAATCGAAAGTTATTCCAATGCAAGAGTGAATTTATCATCTCTATTCTCAAGAATACATTTTGGGAGAATATCGATGAAAGTACAAAACAAAAACGATGTTAGCGATGTTGGCGAAGGACTAACGAATCGGGAAGTTCTTTGTGTGACTCTTGGAGAGTCACACACCAAATAAAAAACATTAATAGCAGTAGGCCCTACTAGCCATGCGTATCACTAACCCTCTCGCAAGAGCAGTCCTACCCGCGAGCTCGCGAAGCGAACGAGCAAAAACAACTCTACTCGCGAGCGAGCGAAGCGGGCGAGCAACAATAGCCCTCTAGTTTACAATTCTCTCGTAAACTAAAACCGATCGCTAAAAAGTCTAAAGAGAAATGTTGTTCAGAATCATGGTCTTCACAACATATCCAAAGCTCATCGAAATCGGAGAGGATTCACATTATCGAGAAACTCTTGTTCGTTGCGATGTCGCGTCGTACCACCGACACTCGCTTGCCAGCGCGGCTTGGCGCGCCGGGCCAGGACGCGCTCTGATTGGTTCGTGTTTTTCGTTAAAAACTCCTAAACAAAGCCGAATTTGACTTTTGTGCAAAGGAAAATGTTTCTTAGAATGGTCTCAGGAACCACCACCTTTCGGGTACTTCACGAATTTTGGGACACGCTGTATAAGGAAAGCATCCTTAGTTGTATTGAACTTGGCGCGTGAATAAGTCGATAAGTGAGATCTCCAACCTAACCTAACAAATAGACATGTGGTGTCAGAACAACGGTGTAAGCTACGAAGTGCAATCATAGACGGAATAAGAATTATAAGATTAAATATAAGAGTGAATAGTAGCGTGAATGAGAGTGAATAATAGCATTGAATGTTGTTTCTTTGTTATTACAGGTAGGATTAAGAATTAGTCTAAGTTATTATATTATCATTTTGTTCAAAATAATAAAAACTTTGTTATTACAGAGAAACAATTCTGCTTATTGTCCACCAACGACCTGCACATTAAGGAAATCATTATATATATATATATATAGACATAATTTAAAAAAAATTTTTTTTATAAAATTAAAAAAAAATTGTTTTCTTGTTTTTTTAATTAAAAAAAATTTTTTTTCCAATTATGCAACTAATGCTAATGTAACCGCTTACAATAATTGAAAATTATTCCAATGCAAGAGTGAGTTAATCATCGCCGAGAATACATTTTCAAAGAATATCGATGGAAGTACAAAAACATTTATATTACAATCTTTAAATAAACAATCAGTTCAAAACGAATTGTTAACTGAGATTAAATTGAAAATTAATATAAAATATATGATAATTAATAACATTGATGTTGAAGACGGATTGGTTAATCGAGCATGCGGAATATTAAAATTTATTACTTTTCAAGAAAATACTAAAATTCCGTCTATATTGTGGTTAGATTTTCAATTGGCCATAGTAGGAGTGAAAGTAAGAACTCGTTATCGTGATTATATGAAAAATGCAAATATAAATCAAGATTTACCACCAATAATAAAAAAATATCGAATCAAGTAAATATTTCGAGTGAAGAAAAATAACAAATCACACGTAGTCAATTTCCAGTGGTTCCTGCTGAAGCGATTACGATTCATAAAAGTCAGGGACAAACATACGAGAAAGTATGTATGGATTTTAAAACATCAGAAATACGAACTTTACAAATGTTGTATGTGGCACTGAGCAGAGTTTCAAAATTGAGCGGTTTATATATTTTGAGAAAATTTAAATTAATAGTATCGAAGAAAACCAAGATCAATACTGCAAACCTATGAGTTGTATCGTTTGCGAAAAACTAATTAAGACAATTTATTTTGCAACATTAGTATGCTATAACAAGGAACCAAGCGAGCAACGAGCATTCGATATTGGTTTAATGCGACGCCATATAGCAAACATTTTGATAAGTAGAAAACTATTGAATTTCCCTGAAAACGTATAATCTTCTTAAAACGTACACTTAATAAATAATAATAATAATAATAATATACAGCAACTAACGAATCGGGAAGTTCTTTGTGTGGCTCGTGGAGAGTCACACACAAAATGAAAGACATTAATAGCTGTGGGTCCTACTAGCCATGCGTACCACTAACATTCTCGCAAGAGCAGGCCTGCCCGCGAGCTCGCGAAGCGAGCGAGCAACAACAACCCTACTCGCAAGCGAGCAACAATAGCCCTCTAGTTACATAATTATAATACTTAGTAACAATGTGATAGTTAGCTACAAAATTGGTACACTAGTCTCACATGCATCAGGTCTTATTCTTGTTTTTATTCTCATCTAACTCTCTGTTATTATCTCTTTCCACCACCGACCATCCACCATCACTAGCCCTTTTTAGGGGAATTATATTTCTTCTTAATTCCTTGCCCGTTGAGTCATTCCTTATATCAACATCTCCTCCGTTCACGCTTGTTACGGTGTGTGTATCCGGATTGAAATTCGGCGTGAGCTTGTTGTCCTTGGTCATGTTCTTGACATATACTTTCTCGCCTACTTTTAATTTATAGTCCAATGCTCTTCTTCTTCTGTCTCCGTATTCCTTTCCTTTCATTTTTTTTTGTATGTCTTGATCCTTAACCTCCGCGTCCACCATTCTGTGTTCAATGTGTAATGCTGCTGGTATCTTATCCCGGAATTGCCTCTTGAAAAACAATTCGGATGGGGTTTTTCCTGTAATTGTATGGGGTGTGCTATTATACATGGTTAGATACTCTAATAGGTCTTCCTTCCAGTTTTTTTTTTTTATGTTATTTAACGTCGCATTTCGAACTCCTTTCCGGAATTATTTCACGACGGGACCTACAAGTTTTTATAAGGTGGGTTCCGAACCACCTTGGGCACCACAGTCTACAGAGCACATGGAGTATTCCAGAGGTGCCGGCGTCGGGGATCGAACCCGCGACCACGGAGTCCGTAGGCGCGCGCTCTACCCACTGAGCCACTGCGTGCCCCTTCCTTCCAGTTCTTCTTCACCAGCTGGTTTATTCTCAGTCGTTTTAATACATCCCTGTTTTGGCGTGCTACTTCTCCATTCATTTGTGGCCAGTACGGAATTGTATTGTATATGATAATACCACATTCTTTGCAAAAATGTTTGAAGATCTCGAAAGTGAATTTTTTTCTTATCTTATTTAACGTCGCTTTTTCGAACTCCTTTTCGGAATTATTTCACGACGGGACCTACAGTTTTTATAAGGTGGGTTCCGAATCACCTTGGGCACCACAGTCTACAGAGCACATGGAGTATTCCAGAGGTGTCGGCGTCGGGGATCGAACCCGCGACCAGGGTTGCCATATTCAGCGGCTCATCGGGCTCAATCGGGCTCCTTCTGGCGCCTTCTCTCTCCTAGATGCTCCGTCAACCTGCCTCGCTTCCCCCACTCTTACCACTACCGCTGCCGCGTGCCGCGTGGAGCATGATACCGAGTGTCACAGAAAAAACCGTACGCTTATACAAGCTGATATGCTTCGGAAAGGCAGGTTATACTGCAATAACGAAATAAATTTATTCGTGTATTGTTAAATAAACACAAATTAAGGTTTGAAAAATGTATATTTGCGACCTGCTAGTTACAATCATCGCTTTCGCTGGTAAATTCGCTTTCGCTTCCTATAAGAACATTTACAAATTCTTGCGGTATACTTTCTTCTTTGTACATATCGCTATTAAAATTTTGTACATAATCGTCGCTTATAATGTAATTGCTACATTGCATACCAGTATTTCTAAATTCTAATTTAACTCTACCGAGTGCAGTAACCATTTGAGGCTGCAGTCGATTGCGATCTGGCGTTTTTATTTCATTTACTAAACAGAAAAATCGTTAAATTTCAGCGTTTGAATGTGAGAACGATAAACATGCAGTGCCAAATTTGAAATATTTTTAAATGGCTTTGTGCCGTCAGGCTCACACATCTTATTAATTTCGTCCCAAAATTGAACGATTTCTAATCGTAATAAACGCTCCCTCACCATCTCTCTAACCATCCATAACCAGGTGGTTGGCATTATACGAATGTGTACATATTATATTACAGCAATGGGCTGCATTAATTACATTGATTAAAATAGAAGTAACTAGTAAATCAGACAGTGAAACGGAATCTAGTATGTCACAATCGCAATCTGAATCAGGATTATCAGATACTTCGGATGCGGTACAATTAAAAAAGTCTTTGTTAGAAATAGTCAGTGCATTGCTTTGTTTATACACAAAAGCGTACTTACAATTCGTCGATTTCACTTTAAGTACGATAGCCAAATTTAATAAAATTTTCCAAACGTCTGATCTTTTAGTTCACAATCTTTTAGAATATTGTCACAAGTTTTTAAAAGAAATAGGTCGTAATTTTATAAAGTACGAGGTCATTGCAGGAGCACCGAACCTACACGAAATCGGTCCCTTTAAAAGCGAAAATTTATTGCCTCTCGAAGCAATGTACATTGGAGGAAAGGCGAAAAGTACTCTTGACGAGATTAAACAAGCAACAGATACTTACGATCAGGAAAAAATCACGACATTTCTTCAAAATTGCCAAAAATTTTACCAGACGACATGCAAGGGGGCTATAAAGAGATTGCCATTTAACAATAATCTTATAAAGGCTCTGGAATTTTTAAAGCCTTCTGTTGCATTAGACATTACGAAACATACAGGCCAAGTAGATGATATTTTAAATAAATTTCAATCGAAATTCGATAGAACAGCATGTATTGATGAATGGCACGCCCTAGGTTTTTTAACTGCTCGTGAGGATAATATGAGAGAGCGTTTATTACGATTAGAAATCGTTCAATTTTGGGACGAAATTAATAAGATGTGTGAGCCTGACGGTACAAAGCCATTTAAAAATATTTCAAATTTGGCACTGGCATGTTTATCGTTCTCACATTTAAACGCCGAAATTGAACGATTTTTCTCTTTAGTAAGTGAAATAAAAACGCCAGATCGCAATCGACTGCAGCCTCAAATGGTTACTGCACTCGGTAGAGTTAAATTAGAATTTAGAAATACTGGTATGCAATGTAGCAATTACATTATAAGCGACGATTTTGTACAAAATTTTAATAGCGATATGTACAAAAAAGAAAGTATACCGCAAGAATTTGTAAATGTTCTTATAGGAAGCGAAAGCGAATTTACCAGCGAAAGCGATGACTGTAACTAGCAGGTCGCAAATATACATTTTTCAAACCTTAATTTGTGTTTATTTAACAATACACGAATAAATTTATTTCGTTATTGCAGTATAACCTGCCTTTCCGAAGCATATCAGCTTGTATAAGCGTACGGTTCTTTCTGCGACACTAGGTAGCATGCTCCACTAGGGTGGACCTTATTTTTTGACCAAAGAATTTTTTCCTGGGCACCCCCCAGAATTGTGACAACTGTTGAGAAAATGATCTGGAAAAAATTTGGGGCCGATTGGATCATAGGAAACCGGCGCTGAACGAATTTGAAAATTTTTTTTTTTTAATCTTAACATAAATATACGTTGTAATATATCGTTGAATTTGTCTTTTTTTTCTCTGTAAGAATCTATATATAGCATAATCAGTTGTTAATAGAAAAAACATCCGCGACCTTGAAAACTTGAAAAAATGACCTTGAAACATTTTTTTCCTCTGATGCTATATTCACCTCCTTATATACTACAACTTTTGTTTGAAAAGTTTTTTCATATATACATAACTGACAGAGATATTAAATAAATTCAGCAATACGCTCCAATCTACAATTCACAATTTTTGAACGCTACGCGATATTTCTCTGCAAGTTTTTCTCGAATCCTCGTGCGTTGACGTCGAATAGATGTTCGATTGATAATTAAGTCGTCTAGATCATGATTAAGAGCTTGTGCTGTTGCTGTTATTATACGAACAGCATCACGATCGCTTACTTTGCACTTGTCAAGTGTTGCAACAAGTTTATCCGTAATGAACTCTTTTTGACCACGTCTCTTTTTAGGGTTGCTTGGACCAGGTTCATCCACAGGAATATCAATTTCAATATTGTCATCCTGACTTGACACGTTCTCTTCTTCGCTGGACGATGATATTTTCATTGTTTCACCTACATTTAAAAGATATCAACATATAAATAAAGATTAAAGAATATTTATATCTAAGATAATGATCAATATTTTGGCTTTTAAAAATAAACTGCAAAAGAATATTTACCTAGCACAGAGTCTGCCTTATACTTTGCTAGTCTAGATTCTTCTTGCTCCTGTCGCAACGCTTTTCTCAGTTCTTTTCGATATAATGCACGATCCGCTCCAATCATAGAACCAGGACGTTCCCGTTGCCGTTGACTTAACAGAAACAGTTTGTCTTCCTCTATTTGAATCGTTTATAATGCATCCGCATGTGCAATATCAAAAAGATCTTCCAGTTTGTCGACAAATTCCTTTTCACGATCTTCTTGAATTTTAGTACGGCGTTTGCAATTTTTATGCAAGCTCACCCATTCTTTATACAATGATTCCAATTTTTCGATGCAATTCTTAAATACTTTCATGGGAATTTTGGCTTTCTGCCAAAACACTTGAACTTCCTGGATAACTAAGTGAGCACTACCGCGAACACTCAATTTCACATTGCGCAAATTGTGAAATAGCACTCTTAAAACTTGCCCGTTGGATGGCAATTTTGCACCTATAATTTGGGTTTCTGCGTGCCCGAGTAAAAATCATTTTTTCCTCGTACCTTCCATTTGAAATCTACTTTCACCACGTATTTGAATGTCACCACGCCGAAGACTCAGAACCAGAACGTACTGTTTTCTTAACTGTTTGCTCGCGGACGCGTCGGTTCACGAATTTGTTCGAGTGCTTGGACTGAACTGAACGTGAACTTGACTTTCGAGGCTCCTCTATGGATCGAGAGGGCGGCTTTTTACCGATTGTCATAAGCAGAAGATACCCTGATTGGTTTGCTGGATTTTGGATTTTCCAATCAGGACACCTTTAGTTGTTCAAGTCTTCTACCGATGATTCTAAGGGAGGTGTTAAAATTCTAAAAAAATATACGAATTAACTATTTAAGAAACTGTAGTATTATCAGAAATACAACTATTATATATTTTAGATAAAATTTAAAATGTATCTTAAACACCTGGGTACTTTGGTTCATCTTTCTTCTACAAGAGTATTTACGAACGTTTAAAATAAACTCTATTATATCTCTGTCAGTGATGTATATATGAAAAAACTTTTCAAACAAAAGTTGTAGTATATAAGGAGGTGAATATAGCATCAGAGAAAAAAAAATTTTTCAAGGTTATTTTTTCAAGTTTTCAAGGTCACGGATGTTTTTTCTATTAACAACTGATTATGCTATATATGGATTCTTACAGAGAAAAAAAAGACAAATTCAACGATATATTACAACGTATATTTATGTTAAGATTAAAAAAAAAAATTTTTTCAAATTCGTTGAGCGCCGGTTTCCCATGATCTAATCGGCCCCAAATTGTTTCCAGATCATTTTCTCAACAGTTGTCACAATTCTGGGGGGTGTCCGGGAAAAAATTTTGCAAAATAATTTTCATCAAGTATAGCTAAGGTCCACCCTAATGCTCCACGCGGCACGCGGCAGCGGTAGTGGTAAGAGTGGGGGAAGCGAGGCAGGCTTCCCCCACGGGAAGGCGCCAGAAGGAGCACGATGTGCCGCTGAATATGGCAACCCTGCCCGCGACCACGGAGTCCGTAGGCGTGCGCTCTACCCACTGAGCCACTGCGTGCCCCCCAATCGCTAATAAATTGATTTCCATTATCACATGTTAGTGTTGCTGGATAACCGAGTCTGGAAAATATTTCTTTCAATTCCTGGATTGTTTGATCCGCCGTAATATTCCGCATGATTTTAATCTCTTTATATCGGCTGTAGTAATCGACCACGATGAGTAAATAATAACCGGTAGGAAGAGGGCCCATGTAATCTATTGCTATGTCAACCCATGGTTCTACCGGGAGGTCTCGTCGTTTCATTGGTGTGGTGGATTAGGAGCTGATACCAAAGTGCATCCTTTGCACGCTTTAACCCTATTTTCTGCGTCTTTGTCAATTCTAGGCCACCACACTTTAGTTCGTAGGCGAGCCTTCATGGCGACTATACCAGGATGACCTTGATGAGCCGCTTCTAGTATTCTTTTGCGCAAGCTTTTGGGAATCACAATTTTACTCCCTCTCAAGGCTATATTTCCTAGAAAACATATCTCAGACTGGAAAATCTTATAATTGCTGACTGAATTATCCCACACATTCTTATAAATTCCTTCCTTCACCTTGGCGATTTCTTCATCGAGTTCCGAAGCTGTTTTAATTTCTTCCAAAGATACTGCTGTTGATATGCTGTATTCTACAACCTCATTAATGTAATTTTCGTTGTCAAACGGTTCTAACGTTCTCGATTTGCAGAGTCGCGACAGGGTATCTGCAATATTTGATTTACCAGGTTGATATATAATTTTGTATTTATAAGCCTGTAATCTAAGAACCCAACGTTCTATTCGGGCACAAGGTTTCGATTTTTGCCCAAAAATGGTCTCAAGCGGTTTTGTAGATACATTTCTCTTTATTCAAAAGAATATCGTTGTCTTCTAACACTTTTCTTAGTTTGTCGAGCCGTTGGTTATGCTCCCGTTCTTCGGTTCCGTAAACATTTCTCTCAATTTTAAATTTACTATTAAAATTTTATATCGTCGATGAAATTTGCAGTCCCGTCACATCCTAACAGTATTCCTTCTAGGGTTTTTTGAAATATTTCTGGTGCACATGATATCCCAAACATTAGCCTTTTGTATCAATACAACCCTTTACTGGTGCTGAAGGTTGTAATGTATCTGCTTTCTTCGTCTATCTCCAACTGGTGAAATGCGTTTTTTATGTCTAAACGTGAGAAATATTTTGCCTGTCTAAAACGCGGCAAGAGTTCATTCATCGTTGGCAGTGGATGATTTTCTCTGATAATGGCCTCGTTGGCTGTTCGCATGTCGATGCAGATGCGAACTTCCCCATTTTCTTTCAGTACTGGAACCATTGGAGAGACCCATTGTGATGGACCGTTAACTTTTTCTATGATACCGACATTTTCCAATTCCATTATTTTTTCATTCACTTTTTGTTCTAAAGGGATCGGTATCCTTCTATACGGTTGTACCACGGGTTTGATGTGTTTATCAATTGGAATATGAATTTTTCTATCCTTAAATTTCGGAAAGGTATCGATGGCATTGATTTGAAGTCCGATCCGTAAAACCCCAAGCTCTATGGCAGTATTTTTCCCCAGAAGATTACGCGTACCGTTGCGGATAACGTAGACAACTGCCCTTCTTTTGTTTTCATTTATGCTAATATTCGTTTTAAATGATCCTATAACCTTCAGTGGTTTATGACTGCCATACGCTACTAATACCTTCTCAGGATTTCTTATCTGATCAAAAGCTTCCACTTTGTGGTTTTTCAAATATTCCCAAGTTTTATCTGTTATTACGTTACATTTGCTGCCTGAGTCAATCAGCATGTTAATGGTCACTCCACCCATTTCGCACCTTATAATTTCATCGTTATCTAAGTTAAAGATGTAATCTATTTCATTATTTTCCTTAAGACTTTGCTTCGGTCTCTTGGTTTTAAAGTCCACCCTGGAGTCTATCGGTCTCTTGGTTCTAAAGTTCACTCTGGAGTCCGTCATCCGTCTTTTTTGTCTAGTCTTGCAATGTTCTCGGAAATGCCCAATGTAACCGCATTTTAAACATCTTTTATCTTTGGCTGGGCATTTATTATCATCAGCCGAATGTTTCCTGCTACCACACCTAGAACAATCTTTGTTTTTTGTGTTTATATTCGATCCTTTATCTATTTTATTAATATCTACTTTATTAGTATCCCAAATTCTTTGATTTGTACTTTTATTCTCAATTTGTTCTATTTGTCGTTTAATAGTTTCTAAAATATTTGCCTCGTTTATTATCTGTTGTAAAGTGACCACATCCCCTATCTCTAGAATTTTTTTCCTCAGTTTAGTTGAATTACCTTTCTCAATGATTTGATCTATTATATGTTCATCTTTATTTGTAAATTTGCACCTGTCTGCTTGATTGCGAAGTCTTAGAAGAAATTTTTCAAATCTTTCCCCCTCCTCTTGCTTAATTAATTTAAAACAGTATCGTTCATAATACCTGTTTTGTTTTGGTGAAAAATAATCATTTAGTTTTACCAAAGCAATTTTGTAAACATCTATGCCCGCTTTTTCTTCGACATGAGCTCCTGGTATGTTATAATATATTTCTTGCAATTGTAAACCTCCAGTATGCAAAAGAGTAGCACGTTTTTTTACTGGTTTGTCTATGTTAAGCGCTAAAAAGTATATTTCTAAAGCTCTTCTTCATTTTTCCCATCGTGTTCCAACTGAAATCTGGTCCCCTTCACAATCGAATGTTTCCAGGCCTATTGTAGATATCTGCATCTGAGACATTTTGACTGATGTTTTCCTCGTCGCCACTTGTACTATCCCCTATTAAGTACAATGAGGTGAATTTAATATAATATAGTATAATAAAATACTCTCGTATTGAGGTATATTATCAGATTTCGTATTCACGCTCTCAACGCTTTCCTATCACCTTCTTTGCTTCTTTCAACAGTCCCGCGTACCGCCCCGACCTCGCTCGATCACCCATCTTCGCGAGTCTCACGGCGACGTTCAGAGCGCGTACACTACACCTAGGTTGTAAAGTTTGAATTAGATAAGTACAACAATCATTGGCCTCTGGGAATTGGTCCATCCCGATATCACAGCCCTTATAGGCAAGAGGAACTTGATCCATCCATCATATCACAACTTTGATAGGTGAGAGGAACTTGGTCCATCCATCATATCACAACTTTGATAGGCGAGAGGAACTTGGTCCATCCTTCATACCACTGAAATGGATGGGCCGGGGAACTTGGTCAACCTTTACACGAAGTGTTTTGGTTTGGATTAAAATATAATTTAAGAAAGATATCAAATTTTAAAAAATAAAAGAATTTTATTTATTTTACACGAAGTACAAATGGTCTCAGTTCATGAATATAAGACAGGTTTACTTTGAAAAACTGATGCCACTTTCATTTTTTCTATCTTGAACAAAACGAATATGAAAGTGATTACGGTGATTTTCCACTACACAAGACAAACTGTAGTGCTACATAGAACACAGAATTATTAAAGCAAAACAATGTAAAATTTATGCGTCCATTTTTACATACACTTTCGGCTTTGAAAAAACTTTAATGCCTTCTTCTAATTTATTTAGTTGTTTTTCTATTTCCGCTTTTCGTTGTTGCGCTCTAAGGGTATCTGATTTTATAGGCATTAAATTCAATTCATTTACATAATCTTGATAACCTGGAATAATTTAAAAAAGACACGCTAATTACTACCATTATATAAAGGAAAGTATATTTGTATAGTATTTGATATTGTATAATACTTTTCTTTAGTATATGTAACGTTTCCTTGCGTTCACTTTCCTGTAAAGGAACATGCCCGTATGGGCAATCAGGATCTACTGCTTCTGCTTTAGCCTTCTCTTCCCGTTTTTGAGCTTCCTTCCTCTCTCGGATGTACCTAACAAATAAAATATTTGTCAAAACTAAATGAGATCTTTTACACAAAGTTAATAAAGATTTTGTCAGTAAATGTGGAATATAAGTTTTTTTATTGTCATACTTAGGAACTACACCCTTCTTATAATTTGACGGAGGAGTGCTCTTTTTACTATAGTTTCTATTGCTATTATTATCTACTCGGCCGTTGTTATTTGCGAATATACATTCCTTATTTAGTTTAATATGTAATTCTTCTTTAGTCGAAGGTAATCCAGAGATTTCTTGTGGTTGATTGGGTGATGAATTTGTTGTATTTCTTAGAATATTATCACTCTGTTTACTCGTTTCATTTTCCTTTGTTGATCCCTTGCTATTTAGACATTTCTTTGACGGATATCTACAGTGAAGATTTCATTAACTTTAGATGTGAAAAGATAGATTGTTCTTAACAGAATAAACATAAGTACCTTATAATTCCCTCACAATGCAAATTATATATTTCGTCTGTAGCTAATGTTTGAGTACCTCGATTCACGAGTTTATTTTGTAATTTTGTATTTTTATCATTATCAGTTGATTTGCATAATAATGTAGGATCCGATGAAACATTTTCGTGCATTTTCCCCACAGATTTATGTAAAGTTTTGCACTCCTTTTGTTTTTGCTTCGTCGGTGAATTATTACTAGTACCTGAATTAGACATCTTTTTTGCAGTACCAATACTTTTGTTCATTACCTGCATTTTAGATTTCCTACATAATTTTTCTTCGTTTTCTACACACTGCTTGCTTATCCTGTTATGTGAATTTAAATTTATATTGTGAACTTCGAGTTGCTTTGTACTGTGATTTGGAATTAGTTTTGATGCAACATTTTTATATTTATTATTAATCTTCTTTCGTTCGTTCAATCGTGAATCACGTCCTTTTTCTAATTCTTTCACGTGCAAATTTTGTTCCACATAACGAAGATTTTTCACATTTTCGTATATGAAGTTTTTTCGTGTTACTGGTTCTATTAAAATATTATTTTAATTATTCGGAGCAATTTGTCCAGATGTACGAATAATAAAGTAAAATTGATAGCATCAATAATTACGGATTACATTATACGTTTAACATTATAAGCGATGTTTCATGAAAGTACAAGTGTGATGGTCGTGTAAGAACTGTTGTATAGATTGTATATAAATACAGCAAATCCTCTATAAACGCAAAAAGGCCGTACACGATAAACAAAAAAATATCACATCCACTATAGTAATCTGATCTCGGCTCGGGTATATCGGTGTGAACCACTATTAATGCGACGCGGAGAGTCGTTTTTTATTATCACTTATTTTTTAATGAAACTTTCACCAATATATTTGTGGCATTTTTCTGATTAAAATAAGATCAAACACGATATAATTTCAAATGTGGTTTAATGACCACGGCGCAAGGAAGGCCAGCGTATGGGAAAGAGAGAGACGCAAACTTATATGGCCTCCTTTATAAAAAATAACGATGACCTTGAATTTTCGAAAATATGATTTCCAAAAAATTTTTTTATTTTGCCATTATATTCACCTTATTGAACAGTGCAAATTTCTCCTCTGACATTTTTTCGTATAATCACAAATAACAGAGATACACCCCCTGGCAGAATGTTTCCGATCGGAGGCATTGAAACGGATTTTAGAGAAAACATTCACAATTTAGAAGTATAAAATATTACTTTACGGAGTTAAAACTTATGGAAAATGAAAAGGGGCTTATTAACGAATGAAAAACAACAAAATAACATAAGCTTACATTTATTATGGCAAAAAAACGAACAAATAAACAAATTGTTACTCCGAAAAAAGTTTCAGTAAAAGTGTGGAAACTCCTTGAATGTTAGAATCGTAGAATGTAAATGTAAACATAAGAGGACATCACAGAAACGTAAGTACAAGGTAATCATGTCTGAAATATCAGTTCGTAGTACTATTCCATTCAGTACAGACGTAAGTTAAAAGTCCGTAGTATGCCATCACGCCAGTTGTATTCAAACGATATAAAGTTGAGAATAATTGAGCTTCTCAAGGAGGGTAACACTCAAAAAAAGGTGACAAATATGATAGGAGGCAGCCAAAGCACTATCAGTGATTTAAAGAAGAAGTATGAAGAAACGGGAAGTGTAATAAACCGGAAGAAATGTGGCCGTCCTCGTGCAACATGTAAACGAGACGATAGGAAGTTACGTAATATTGTTAAAAATGAGAGGCGATTGACTTCGAAACAGATAAATATAATATGGGCACAAAATGTTTCGAATCGTACTGTTCGATATCGTCTAAACGAGATGGGTTTTGCATTCCGAAAAGCTAAAATAAAACCTTTCCTAACAAAAAGGCATAAGAGCGAACGGTTACAATGGTGTAGGGACCATGCAAATTGGACAGTGACGGACTGGTACAAAGTAATATTCAATGATGAGTCACGTGTATGTATTGGAACCGGTGATGATGCAAGAACATTCGTGTGGCGAAGACCTAATGAAAAATTCGATAAAGATTGCTTAAACTGTAAAAAGAAAACATCCAGAGTCATACATGATTTGGAGTTGTATGACTGAGAGAGAAGTGGGAAAATTATGCATTCTTTATCAGAATGTCAATTCAGAATCATACATCCATATTCTTGAAAATTTCTTGATTCCCAGCATTGAAATATGGTTTGAAGATTCCCCAAACTTCATTTTCCAAGACGATAATGCCAATTGTCATCGTAGCAAGGCAGTAAAAGATTATTTACGGCATAACGGCATTAAAACAATATACTGGCCAGCCAACAGTACAGATCTCAATCCCATAGAAAACTTATGGGCAAAACTAAAGTTACTTATCATATACTACTTATAATAAGCCGACTTATGGTCGGCTACATTACTTGGTAGGAGGACAAACATTTATAATAATCACCGCCACTATTAGTGTTATTTAACGCCTCGGCCATTCGTTTCTTTGTTTCTATCGAAATATCATTATCGAAGAACGAAAACGCAGCATTTTCTGGTGTCTAATATCGCAAGTGTCTGCAAGATTTGTCTAACGTTACATGACTAATGTCTATCTATTTCCTTATATTTATACAAGGATTTAATAAAAGTAAAATCCTGCTGCGGATCCCTCGTCGGGAGAGGAGCTTCTATATGTATACAGGGTGAGTCACCAAACGTTAGCACCTCAAATATCTTTGTTGTTTCTAAAGATACGTAAAATATGGTAAGGACAAAGTTGAATGGTACAATGGGGCTGACACGATGCCAAAGCAAAATTTTGTTTTCATGTCATTATTTTATAGATATGAAGGTCACCTTCATTTTTTTAAATGGAATGAGGTATTTTTTAATAGATCAACCGATGCAGCTGGATATTCGTTATAAAACAGTACTAACCTATGTATGTCGAAAAGTTAGTAGTTCACAAGATATTTCGATTTAAATAACTCTAAAACACCATTATTGTCGTACTAAAACGTTACACAAGTAAGTAAACGCTAACGTCTTAGTTAGGGTGGACCTTATTTTTTGACCAAAGAATTTTTTCCTGGACACCAGAGTCCGGGAAATGGGAGGTTCCTTAGGTCATTTGAAGCAACATTTTCCTTTGCACCAATGTCAGCCGCGGCTTTGTTTAGGAGTTATTAACGAAAAACACTGACCAATCAGAGCGCGACTTTGACGCGCGATGGTACGAACAGCTCGGTGCGCCGGGAGACGAGCGTGGTGTAACACCACGATGCATCAACGAACAAGAGTTTCTCGAGATTAAGTGAATCCTCCCCGATTTGGCTGAGCTTTGGATATGTTGTCAAGACCAGGATTCTGAACAACATTTCTCTTTAGACTACTTGGCGGTCGGCTTTAGTTTACGAGATGATCGTAAAAAAAGAGAAGAAGCAGAAACTGATCGTATTAAAAACTCACTTATTCAGCCGTAAATCCATTTGCTGCTTCGAAATGTGTGTCACTGGGTCACTCGGTGACGAACTGCACAGATGTCTTCAGGTATACGGCAGCACCGAAAGGTAAGGGACGTACGGCCAGGTCGACGAACTGCACAGCCGGTGGTAGATAGTAATAAGGCCTAAGGGATGCGCGGTCAAGTCGATGATCCAGAATTTCACTTTCGAATCGTTAAATAATTCGTATGTTTATTTCACACAGATGCCTTGAAATTTTTCCACACTCACAATCACTGTTCACATTTGTCTACACACATAGTTATGTACTAATAATAATTGCCATATCCGCAGTCTAGTGATTAGTTTAAATATCACTATCAAAAACACAACTAATAGCAACCGTTAGCTTTGAATTGACAAATCTTTGGAGATGTTCTCTCTACCGCGGCTCGAACGACACTGATTTTCTGCAAGATTTTTCTAAAGAACTTAGGAAGGGCATTTAGCGTGTCGAAATTCGAAATGCACGCTGTAGCACGTTTACTAAAACGACGGGACGTTCAGACGAAAAACAGGATGCGAGAAGGACCGCTGTGAGATTTATGGCAAACACATGTTTAGTTTTTCCTGCAGATTGGTACGTAGAGTCGATGAGTAACCGTGCGAAAACGTCATCGGTCCTTTTACCCAGCAAGGGGTAAAAATGTCAGGTCAGCGTAGCATCCCTATTGTCCTATACCTTCCGTAAGAAACTTTCTAAAAGAAGGACAGCCGACGTTTTCGAACGGTTACCCATCGACTCTGCGTATCAATCTGCAGGAAAAACTAAACATGTGTTTGCCATAAATCTCACAGCGGTCCTTCTCGCATCCTGTTTTTCGTCTGACCGTCCCGTCGTTTTAGTAAACGTGCTACGGCGTGCATTTCGAATTTCGACACGCTAAATGCCCTTCCTAAGTTCTTTAGAAAAATCTTGCAGAAAATCAGTGTCGTTCGAGCCGCCGTAGAGAGAACATCTCCAAAGATTTGTCAATTCAAAGCTAACGGTTGCTATTAGTTGTGTTTTTGATAGTGATATTTAAACTAATCACTAGACTGCGGATATGGCAATTATTATTAGTACATAACTATGTGTGTAGACAAATGTGAACAGTGATTGTGAGTGTGGAAAAATTTCAAGGCATATGTGTGAAATAAACATACGAATTATTTAACGATTCGAAAGTGAAATTCTGGATCATCGACTTGACCGCGCATCCCTTAGGCCTTATTACTATCTACCACCGGCTGTGCAGTTCGTCGACCTGGCCGTATGTCCCTTACCTTTGGGTGCTGCCGTATACCTGAAGACATCTGTGCAGTTCGTCACCGAGTGACCCAGTGACACACATTTCGAAGCAGCAAATGGATTTACGGCTGAATAACTGAGTTTTTAATACAATCAGTTTCTGCTTCTTCTCTTTTTTTACGATCATCTCGTAAACTAAAGCCGACCGCCAAGTAGTCTAAAGAGAAATGTTGTTCAGAATCCTGGTCTTGACAACATATCCAAAGCTCAGCCAAATCGGGGAGGATTCACTTAATCTCGAGAAACTCTTGTTCGTTGGTGCATCGTGGCGTTACACCACGCTCGTCTCCCGGCGCACCGAGCTGTTCGTACCATCGCGCGTCGAAGTCGCGCTCTGATTGGTCAGTATTTTTCGTTAATAACTCCTAAACAAAGCCGCGGCTGACATTGGTGCAAAGGAAAATGTTGCTTCAAATGACCTAAGGAACCTCCCATTTCCCGGACTTGAAGGAGTTTTGGGACACCCTGTATACTACAACTTTTGTTTGAAAAGTTTTTTCATATATACATAACTGACAGAGATATTAAATAAATTCAGCAATACGCTCCAATCTACAATTCACAATTTTTGAACGCTACGCGATATTTCTCTGCAAGTTTTTCTCGAATCCTCGTGCGTTGACGTCGAATAGATGTTCGATTGATAATTAAGTCGTCTAGATCATGATTAAGAGCTTGTGCTGTTGCTGTTATTATACGAACAGCATCACGATCGCTTACTTTGCACTTGTCAAGTGTTGCAACAAGTTTATCCGTAATGAACTCTTTTTGACCACGTCTCTTTTTAGGGTTGCTTGGACCAGGTTCATCCACAGGAATATCAATTTCAATATTGTCATCCTGACTTGACACGTTCTCTTCTTCGCTGGACGATGATATTTTCATTGTTTCACCTACATTTAAAAGATATCAACATATAAATAAAGATTAAAGAATATTTATATCTAAGATAATGATCAATATTTTGGCTTTTAAAAATAAACTGCAAAAGAATATTTACCTAGCACAGAGTCTGCCTTATACTTTGCTAGTCTAGATTCTTCTTGCTCCTGTCGCAACGCTTTTCTCAGTTCTTTTCGATATAATGCACGATCCGCTCCAATCATAGAACCAGGACGTTCCCGTTGCCGTTGACTTAACAGAAACAGTTTGTCTTCCTCTATTTGAATCGTTTATAATGCATCCGCATGTGCAATATCAAAAAGATCTTCCAGTTTGTCGACAAATTCCTTTTCACGATCTTCTTGAATTTTAGTACGGCGTTTGCAATTTTTATGCAAGCTCACCCATTCTTTATACAATGATTCCAATTTTTCGATGCAATTCTTAAATACTTTCATGGGAATTTTGGCTTTCTGCCAAAACACTTGAACTTCCTGGATAACTAAGTGAGCACTACCGCGAACACTCAATTTCACATTGCGCAAATTGTGAAATAGCACTCTTAAAACTTGCCCGTTGGATGGCAATTTTGCACCTATAATTTGGGTTTCTGCGTGCCCGAGTAAAAATCATTTTTTCCTCGTACCTTCCATTTGAAATCTACTTTCACCACGTATTTGAATGTCACCACGCCGAAGACTCAGAACCAGAACGTACTGTTTTCTTAACTGTTTGCTCGCGGACGCGTCGGTTCACGAATTTGTTCGAGTGCTTGGACTGAACTGAACGTGAACTTGACTTTCGAGGCTCCTCTATGGATCGAGAGGGCGGCTTTTTACCGATTGTCATAAGCAGAAGATACCCTGATTGGTTTGCTGGATTTTGGATTTTCCAATCAGGACACCTTTAGTTGTTCAAGTCTTCTACCGATGATTCTAAGGGAGGTGTTAAAATTCTAAAAAAATATACGAATTAACTATTTAAGAAACTGTAGTATTATCAGAAATACAACTATTATATATTTTAGATAAAATTTAAAATGTATCTTAAACACCTGGGTACTTTGGTTCATCTTTCTTCTACAAGAGTATTTACGAACGTTTAAAATAAACTCTATTATATCTCTGTCAGTGATGTATATATGAAAAAACTTTTCAAACAAAAGTTGTAGTATATAAGGAGGTGAATATAGCATCAGAGAAAAAAAAATTTTTCAAGGTTATTTTTTCAAGTTTTCAAGGTCACGGATGTTTTTTCTATTAACAACTGATTATGCTATATATGGATTCTTACAGAGAAAAAAAAGACAAATTCAACGATATATTACAACGTATATTTATGTTAAGATTAAAAAAAAAAATTTTTTCAAATTCGTTGAGCGCCGGTTTCCCATGATCCAATCGGCCCCAAATTGTTTCCAGATCATTTTCTCAACAGTTGTCACAATTCTGGGGGGTGCCCAGGAAAAAATTCTTTGGTCAAAAAATAAGGTCCACCCTAACTAAGACGTTAGCGTTTACTTACTTGTGTAACGTTTTAGTACGACAATAATGGTGTTTTAGAGTTATTTAAATCGAAATATCTTGTGAACTACTAACTTTTCGACATACATAGGTTAGTACTGTTTTATAACGAATATCCAGCTGCATCGGTTGATCTATTAAAAAATACCTCATTCCATTTAAAAAAATGAAGGTGACCTTCATATCTATAAAATAATGACATGAAAACAAAATTTTGCTTTGGCATCGTGTCAGCCCCATTGTACCATTCAACTTTGTCCTTACCATATTTTACGTATCTTTAGAAACAACAAAGATATTTGAGATATTTGAGATCTTTACTTGGTAAAGATGTTTACCCTGTATACAGGGTGGTCCACATAACTCTGAACAGCTCAATATCTCGAAAACTATGCCATCGATTTTAAAGTTCTTAGTCTTAAATTGCATGGAACTAAAGGGCCTTTCTGACTACATAAACGTGAAGTGGCTTCCCTTCCCCTTTAACGGGAGAGGGGAGGTACCTTTGTAATTTTAAATGGAACCCCCTATAAAATGTTACATATTTAGATTCTACCGGAAAAAACAAGTCAATTTTGTCTGAAACATTTTTTTGTCAGATACTTCCATGATGAGATATAACAGTTTGAAGTTTCGAGTTGTAGGTACTTGAAGCTCTCGGAAATAGCGTTATGGAATTATACGATTCTTTGCTTATTCATGAAGAAACACAAACAATAATATTTACAATTCTTGAGTTTGACTCACTTATCTATGAAAACGTTTTCAGTTTAGAGCTGTTATTCAAGCAGTAACATTGTGATTATGGCTTCTTTTGACACAGAAGTGAATATGTTATTAACGTTAGGTGAATGCCAAAAAAATTATCGGCGTGCAGCAGTGATGTTTTTTGAACGTTATGGTATCAAAAAATGTCATGCAACATTTCATAATTTAGAAAAGCGGCTTCGCGAGCACGGTGAATTGTGTAAAAAAACTCGCAATAAACCTAAAGCTGTCACTAATGAAAATAATAGTGCCAGTATTCTTGCTGCAATTACATTAAATCCTCATATTAGTCAACGTACACTTGCACAAACATCACATATTAGTCGTTCACCAATTCAACGAATTTTGAAACGGCAAAAGTATCATCCATATCACATGGTTTTATCACAAGAGCTTTCGATAGCAGATTACGATCACCGCGTAAGATTTTGTGAGTGGCTGCAGGGTGTTGTGGAAAGTGACTTTTTGTGTAAAATACTTTTTTCCGATGAGGCCACTTTTATGAATTCAGGGTATGTAAATAGACATAATCTGCATTATTGGGCCGTGGAAAACCCAAATTGGATGCGATGTGTTCCTTTTCAACATCGATGGTCTTTAAATGTTTGGTGTGGCCTAATAGGAGATTTTGTGATTAGACCTTATTTTTTTCAAGAAACTGTAACATCTGCAAGTTATTGTGATTTCTTAAAAAATCACTGCACGTTAGAAGAGAAATGTGGTTCCAACAAGACGGCGCTCCTGCACATTTTGCAATCATCACCAGGCAATTTTTGAACGAAAAATTTGGGAACAAATGGATAGGTCGTGGGGGACCTCGTCAATGGCCTCCTCGATCCCCCGATCTAACACCATTAGATTTTTTCTTATGGGAATATGTAAAGGACAAAGTTATGTTTGAACCAACAACGACAAAAGAGGATATGAAACAAAGAATACGTGACGCTTGCGCTTCAGTGACTTCCGAAATGTTAAAAAATGTTAGAACAACTTTGATGTTTCGAGTAAATGAATGTTTACAAGCCCGTGATGGACATTTTGAACATTTAATCTAAAGTACATTTTATTTTTTAACGAATAAGCAAAGGACTCAAGCGCGTATGTACAATTCCATAACGCTATTTCCGAGAGCTTCAAGTACCTACAACTCGAAACTTCAAACTGTTATATCTCATCATGGAAGTATCTGACAAAAAAATGTTTCAGACAAAATTGACTTGTTTTTTCCGGTAGAATCTAAATATGTAACATTTTATAGGGGGTTCCATTTAAAATTACAAAGGTACCTCCCCTCTCCCGTTAAAGGGGAAGGGAAGCCACTTCACGTTTATGTAGTCAGAAAGGCCCTTTAGTTCCATGCAATTTAAGACTAAGAACTTTAAAATCGATGGCATAGTTTTCGAGATATTGAGGTGTTCAGAGTTATGTGGGCCACCCTGTATATTGAAAATAAAAGAAAAAAAATAAATTATGCCAGACCGAGAGATGTCAAATTGACTACAAGAAATGAGTTGTGTGGTCTTATAGGATTATTATATTTGCTAGGATTGAAAGGGTTAGATCACACTAACGTTCAAGAAATTTGGACCAAAGATGGTACTGGAATGGCTGTAGTCAGAGCCTGTGTGAGCTACAGAAGATTTTTATTAACTTCCCGATTTCATAGGGAAGTTATTGTAATTACCCCGAAAAGCGAAAATCGATTTTTTAGCAGATCTTCACGTTTCATGGTCATTGGAGTCATTTTAGACTATTTTCAGCAAAATGTTCGTATGTGTGTGTGTGTGTGTGTGTGTGTGTGTGTGTGCGTATGGCCGTTTCTATGTAATCAAATTTTTCGTTAACGTTTTCTGAAAAAGTAACAACGCGATCAGAATGATAAATGATGCAATCGATGTGCCCCGCTGTAACTTAGAGCTGATTAGATTTTGGTCCATTTTGGTCAAGTAGTTTTTTAGTTTTTTTCGAAAGGAGTTGATTAAACATTGCAATTTATGCGAAAGGCGTATCCACCGAAGAAGTAAACGTAACTATATATATATATATATATATATATATATATATATTTTTTATAAAATTTTTTTTAAAATATATATATATATATATATATATATATATATATATATATATATTTTTAAAAAAAATTTTTTTTAGAAAATTAAAAAAAAAATTTTTTATAGAATTAAAAAAAAAATTTGTCTTGTTTTTTTTAATTAAAAAAAATGTTTTTTCCAATTATGCAACTAATGCTAATGTAACCGCTTACAATAATCGAAAATTATTCCAATGCAAGAGTGAGTTAATCATCGCCGAGAATACATTTTCAAAGAATATCGATGAAAGTACAAAAACATTTATATTACAATCTTTAAATAAACAATCAGTTCAAAACGAATTGTTAACTGAGAATAAATTGAAAATTAATATAAAATATATGATAATTAATAACATTGATGTTGAAGACGGATTGGTTAATGGAGCATGCGGAACATTAAAATTTATTACTTTCCAAGAAAATACTAAAATTCCGTCTATATTGTGGTTAGATTGTCAATTGGCCATAGTAGGAGTGAAAGTAAGAACTCGTTATCGTGATTATATGAAAAATGCAAATATAAATCAAAATTTAACACCAATAATAAAAAAATATCGAATCAAGTAAATATTTCGAGTGAAGGAAAATAACAAATCACACGTAGTCAATTTCCAGTGGTTCCTGCTGAAGCGATTACGATTCATAAAAGTCAGGGACAAACATACGAGACAGTATGTATGGATTTTAAAACATCAGAAATACGAACTTTACAAATGTTGTATGTAGCACTGAGCAGAGTTTCAAAATTGAGCGGGTTATATGTTTTGAGAAAATTTAAATTAATAGTATCGAAGAAAACCAAGATCAATACTGCAAACCCGGATAATGATGAGTTGTATCGTTTGCGAAAAACGAGTTAAGACAATTTATTTTGCAACATTACTATGCTATAACAAGAAACCAAGCGAGCAACGAGCATACGATATTGGTTTAATGCGACGCCATATAGCAAACATTTTGATAAGTAGAAAACTATTGAATTTCCCTGAAAACGTATAATCTTCTCAAAACGTACACTTAAAATAATAATAATAATATACAGCAACTAACGAATCGGGAAGTTCTTTGTGTGGCTCGTGGAGAGTCACACACAAAATGAAAGACATTAATAGCTGTGGGCCCTACTAGCCATGCGTACCACTAACATTCTCGCAAGAGCAGTCCTGCCCGCGAGCTCGCGAAGCGAGCGAGCAACAATAGCCCTCTAGTTTTTATTGAGATGTATTCGATTCGATGATAAAGAATCACGATTGGAACGACAGGAAGAAGACAAACTAGCGGCAATAAGATTTTTCTTGGATGCATTTGTACATAATTGTAAACGCAGTTACAGCCGCAGCGAATTTGTTACAATCGACGAAAAACTTGTACCATATAGGGGTCGTTGCAGTTTTATTCAATATATGCCAAAAAACCGGCAAAATATGGTTTGAAAATATATACAATGGCTGACGCTAAAACCTTTTACACGTCATGTGTTGAAGCTTATTGTGGAAAACAACCAGCTGGGCGGTATGAAGCATCAAACAAGCCTTATGATATTGTGCATCGCCTGATTAGCCATATAAAAGGTTCGAACCGTAATTTGACGACCGACAACTGGTACATAAGTTACGATCTATTGTATAGTAATAAAATTGCTTGTATTGGGACAGTAAGAAAAAATAAAAAGGAAATACCACCCTCCTTTTTACCACATAAATTAAGACAAGTTGGTTCGACACTGTTTGGTTACCAATATGAAATGATGATTGTGTCTCACGTACCAAAACAACATAAATCTGTTACATTGTTATCGTCCATGCACGATAAGGGTTCTATTGATGAGAAAACTAAAAAGCCTCATGTAATTTTAGACTATAACATGACAAAAGGAGAAGTCGAAACTACAGACAGGTGGAGGCAAAATATTCGGTCTCGCGAGTAACGAGAAGATGGACATTATGTTTATTTTTCACGTTTCTCAATATATCTGGGATAAATTCCCAAATTATCCACAAAAGTAATCCAAAAAATCCTGCATTGAAACGAAGAATATTTTTGAAGAATTTGGCATTTCAATTGATGGAAGGGATGTTTATCGAGCGCGCCGAAATCATTTCTCTTCCCAGGGACATACGATGCTTCTTACAAAAATATAAGAAAGAAGACAATGCAACCCAAAACACAACAGAAAAGCCACAGTTAAAGAGAAAGAGATGTGCCTATTGTGATAGGGCCAAAAATCAAGTGACGACAAGAAAGTGCGGGACGTGTTTGAAACACGTTTGCAAAGAACATTCAATAGATGTTGTTCTCTGCCATTACTGTGAAGACGGAAGGGATGATACGGACAGTTCTGAGTAATTCACCTGAAAAACTTTTCATAATTTATGAATGTTACTTTTATCTTTTATTCTTGTCTCTTCTTGTATATCATTCATTAAAAATGTAACATACTTATTATTAATCTTTTTGTGTTTTTTAAATACATTTATTTTATTCTGGGTTACATTTTTATTATTTTTACCATCAGATTTAGTCAAAAATTACTATTTGCTGACAGGTAAATCATTTCTGAAGTGTATGCAATATGTATAATGGGGTTAAAATGGTTATTTTCAATTGGTGAACTGAGTTCACCACGCGCCTGGTCGTGTAACTTTCAATAGGGCACACGCTCGAGGGTTAAAAAATGTATGTGTCTTGACAGTAGCAGCACTGTCGCCCCGCTCAATGCTTCTCAAACTCCGCTACATGCTGCCAAATAATGAAAATTACACCTCGAAAACGCAAAAGTAGGCCATTTTAGACACCAAACGCAGTTCTTTTATCTAGCAATTGTGACTACGTAGGGGACCCAAATGTGCATTAGCGAGACGTGGTTTGAAAAGTACGGGACCGTTACAGCCTCGTGTACGTATATGTATCTAGCGGTCTATAAGGGCGCCACCACACTCTCACTCGACCAAGGTCAAATTCGGAACGTCACCCTTAAGGGTGCCGGCGCGGCCGTGCAAGAGTGTGCGGGCACATGCACACATCGCTAAATCCGCATATACGTATATGAAATTACAAGGTTTACGAGAATACAGAATGACGCTTCAACATTGCAATGAGGAGTTCACTATATGCGTCCGGTGCCCAAAATGCATATTTTTACGTTATAGAGGAATAAGTTGTAATATTCGACAGACACGGCCTGTCACAAATAATAATACAACACCACGAGGTTTCGAGGTAGCACCACTGTCTCTTTCCTAAACTGCACGTTACAAATGTTCCAATAGAATACGGATGATAATGCAGGTCGTACGTTATACCGTTATGCCGTTATTAAAGTAATTTATAATATTCGGCAGATATTGCGTGTCCAACACGACTGGTATTGGCCTGTCACGAGGCAACCGAAGTAACCAAGACGTCAGAAGATAGTCGCTTCGCGTACCAGTGTTTTTGTTCAATAAATTTAGTGTTTGCATGGACGATGGACACTGTATTATCGATGGACAATATAATATCGACCTGCATTATCAGCCGCATTCTATTATAACATTTGTAACGTGCAGTCACACACTTAAGATCCCTACAGACATTGCATCTTATGGACTTTTTTGTCTAGGTTCCATGAGGCTCTTAGAGCCCCGTGTATATAAATTTATATAATCGATTTTTGGCCGCCTCGGCACCACTGTGCGCCGGGCCAACCGCGCGGACTCCATTTCTGCAAAGGAAAATGTTGCTTCAAATGATCTCAGGAACCTCCCATTTCCGGATGCTGAAGGAATTTTGAGGCACCCTGTATAGGACAGTCATTGAAAAGCCCTCTAGAAGATTTTGTCCTCCGTCGGTGCAGTTAGGTAATTATCGAAGGGTTGCAAGACAACTGGCCAACCCCATAGCCAAAATGCTAAAAATTTCCACTTTCTAGCATCTCACACAGGCCACACCCATAACTATTTACGCCAATTAGTAAAGTCACAATCAATCCCACTGAAGTACTTCTATGAGTAGAACCGAGTCAATGTAATAACTAATTTTCAATATCCACATGAAATACATAACGAACTTTGGATTTAAACATACATTTCCCGAGAATTTCTACGCGCTCCACTAAATAATCGGTGCATCCTCGCGGACGTAAAAGTCGTGTTAAATTGTATTTCAAAAGAGTTTTAAGATGTTGAAGGATGTTGCATAGTGTTTAAGCGTTGCTTATTTTACATAATGGAAACCTTCTACGTCAGTAATGAAGAATTGGTGGACATTGTACTTTCAGGCAATCATAAAGCACATGAAGGTACCAAGGCTCTGACAATTAAATATCGGATATCACGGCAAATACAATGAAAATAATTATTTAAATAAAAATATATTTTTTAAAAATACCACGTTTTTAAAACGGACTAAAAAGTATAAAATAAAATTTTTAAAAACGCCACGTTTAAAAGACCGACTAAAAAGTATAAAATAATTTTTTCAAGCCCCATACAGATTCCTAACCCCTGAAAATTTTTGATTCTGAATTTTGAATAGCTAAGAAAATACTTGTAAGATTTAAAACAAAAAACGCGTGCTCGAAGCACGCGGGAAGCTCTGCGTAAAAGCACCCTTACGGATTCCGATGCGGCCATCTTAGAGATAGCGAATCCGTGCACGTGTCGGCCTTCCGCCGGACACGTAGTTTTCATTCAATTTACATAGTTTCTGTTAGCATCACATTTATCATCTGTTACGATCCTTTGTTCACCGTCTTCGTTGCCGGGAATCCACCCGATAGCGTGCACAGTATTAGTCGAGTCAAACTGGTATTAAATTATGGCATTCAATTAAAACGAGTTGAAATTTATTACTAGGCCCATTCTCGCCGTGGGGAACGTTCTGTCCGATCCTGCGTCGAATCCTGCGCCCATCCTAAGCTATTCCGCCCCACGCGATCGTTTTCTCATCGGCTGCCGATATTGGTGTACTTTTGCGTGACATCCTTCAATGACTGGCGCCCGAAATACGAACCTTTGATTTAAACGTATGTGCGTTAGCCTGTGAGAACGCGGATTATCACGGGTGAGCTGTGTCCTGCACGGCCGGACCCAACTCGGCCCTTTTGCCTATAAAACCCGAAGCGGATTGTTCTTCGCCTCTCTATTCGAGACCCGGAGAAGAAATCGCGTGATAAATTTTACTAGGAGGTGGAACTCTGTATCACGAAATAAAGCTTCGTTATTAAAAATGAATAAGGACAGGCTGAAGAGTAATTTTTCTATTTCTACGGATCTTACGGAACGTGTCGCAGATAATAAAGCGGAACCGCGACCATCTCAACGGCTACAAAGGGGACGACCAAAGAAAAGCTTCGACGAGTGCTGCAATCGAGCAAAACGATACAAAGCGCAACGGTTACGTGAAAATTATTCTGCGAAATTTATTGTGCCAGCAGCTCGTACAGAAAAGGCATTGGTCTTAGTTTCTGATTGTTCATTGTCGAAGTATCAATACGAAATGCTTCGGAAGGCGGCTCAGGAAATTGGCAGTGTTATCTTCCCGTCCTATTGCCAATTGCTATATGTGAAAAAGGAGTGTTATCCTTCGGATGCAAAGATAACGGAAAGCTCTGGGAGTGTCACCCTACAAGAATTGCTAGATCACACCAAGACAAGAATTTTGAAAAGTAAAGCGAATTATCTGGAAGAAATTGGAAGTAATTTTACCCTTGTGTCCAAATGGGGATGTGATCGTTCGTCTGGGCACAGCAAATACAACAGAAAAATCTTCAAGTTAAACACAGGCTTTTATTTACGATGATCGATAGGATAAAAAAAAATTATACCGACTTGGAAAAGACGCACTAAAAAGTATAAAATAATTTCCATTTAATTTATGTGAATACGCACGAACTTAAATACGATACAATCTTTTCGGAGGTGGTGCAAAATTGAAAATTTTCCATCCATCTCGGAGTAACCGGTGAACACACATGAAATGTAGGATCAAAGATATCTTTCGTCTGAATATTCACAAATCTCCGCCTGTGATTTACAAAAACGTCTTTCTCTGTCAATCGTCACATTCCAAATCGTAATTTATAAATATCTGAAAGCCACAATCAATAACGGTAACGACGCACAGTGGTCTAAACGGGCGATTTATCTGGACAAAACCCAAAAAATGGAATTCCAGCAGGAAAATTTCCCGCTTCGGTAAATGAGAGGTAAGGTGCCAGGTAAGATGAATCACTATTGCTTTTTCCCTTTTTATCACCCCATAATAAAATATACCCCCACGAACAACTCATTTTTCAACTTCGTATTTCTTCATCGTCGTTCGACACCTCACTATTCATTAGTATATCTTGTTGTGAACATCTAGTAGTGGAAATATTTGTGGAATTTTTCATTCTATGATGGATACCAGCATGAACCAAAAGGACAAAACTCAAATAAAACTTAAATATATTGTTTATTTGCTTAAAAATGAAAGTATACTTCAAACGTATATCGCATTTAAACTTTGACAGTCTCGCAAAAAAAAGCTTTAAAAAGCTTTAGGATGGAACATGTTAGAACATCTTTATAGAAGTCTAGAGTGTCCGAAAAAATCAATTTTATTAGCACGAACTTGCACCTTTGAATTTGAGACAGTTTTTAGTAATTCAATGTCGATATATTTCGAATCATCTCTATGCTTCTCTTCTACGTAAGCCACAAATGATAAAAAGATATCAAAACATGATTGGAGTAAAAGTGATATTGTATTTTTGGGCCCCCAAAATTTATGCAAACAATTTTTAAAATTTATAATTTTTTTTTAAATTTTGAAAATGATTTTTTTAGAAAATTTTTATAGAGATTTGTGGGCCTAAAATTACAATATAACATTTATTTCAATCAGTTTTTGCTATCTTTTGTCGTTCGTGATTCATAAGCACTTACACAAAACGGTCGCAGTGCGGTACCCTGTGGACAAAAATCTAAAAATTCATTGTCTAATATCTACTGGATTCTATGTTGAATCTATGTCTTAACATCTAAATTATCATGTTTATCAATAGAAAATTCAAATAATTCCGTAGGGGTTTAGTTACAATTGTTTTTTTCTTAAGAAAATGCTGTATCAAGCAGTTCATCGATCAAAAAGTAACTTACTTTCATGGTACATATCAGGAAAAAGGATTGATGAAATATGTCCTATGGGATATGATAGCTTAAAGTACCGCTAATGTGACTGAAATTTCAAATTCAGAAGTTCTGTCAGCTTTTCGATGCAAATGCCCAATTGTCACCACGATAATTTGAACATTTCGGATAATCTGGCAAGAAAATGTTTCCAACAAAAGTTAATCGATACTCAGTCATCTATAGATCCCAATAAAAAAATTTCACAAAACTTTTTTTTTAATAAAAAAACTGATTATTTTTTATTACATATTGTTGTAGCTGATGTCAAGACGAATCCAATGACCTACTTAACTACGGCTTTAAGTCTTAAAATAATGCTAGAATAATTTTGTCCAGCTAAATCGCCCGTTTAGACCACTGTGCGACGTCGCGTCGTTACTGTTCCTAATATCTAACATTCAGCGGAGTTCACAACGGCATCACTTTCGGAAATAAAATCGAAAGGAATAAAAAAATGCAACATTTTTTGACGGACCATCCCGGGGTTATACTTTACAAGATGCAAAAGGTTTCGTTCCGATTGGTCCATCCATCTCGGCGTAATCGGTGAACATACATAGAAAAAAAGCGAAAAGAGGCACATACAGATCGAATTTATTTTATTATTTGTTTGACAACTAATAAATCTACAAATTGTTCCATAAATTAAAAAATACTTCTGCATTTTCGTATTCTCCAATCAGTCCAAATAAATACAACGTTTCTATTAAAATGAATAATAATAATAAAACATGTCTATTTAAAATGAATACATATTTTTAACATAGTTTTTACGTTTTTAAGTTTCTGGAAGGTTAAATAATGAAATAAACTAGAGGGCTATTGTTGCTCGCTCGCTTCGCTCGCTCGCGAGTAGGGTTGTTGTTGCTCGCTCGCTTCGCGAGCTCGCGGGCAGGACTTGCGAGAATGTTAGTGGTACGCATGGCTAATAGGGCCCACAGCTATTAATGTCTTTCATTTTGTGTGTGACTCTCCACGAGCCACACAAAGAACTTCCCGATTCGTTAGTTACTGTATATTATTATTATTATTTATTAAGTGTACGTTTTAAGAAGATTATACGTTTTCAGGGAAATTCAACAGTTTTCTACTTATCAAAATGTTTGCTATATGGCGTCGCATTAAACCAATATCGTATGCTCGTTGCTCGCTTGGTTCCTTGTTATAGCATACTCATGTTGCAAAATAAATTGTCTTAATTAGTTTTTCGTAAACGATACAACTCATCATTATCCGGGTTTGCAGTATTGATCTTGGTTTTCTTCGATACCATTAATTTAAATTTTCTCAAAATATATAACCCGCTCAATTTTGAAACTCTGCTCAGTGCTACATACAACATTTGTAAAGTTCGTATTTCTGATGTTTTAAAATCCATACATACTTTCTCGTATGTTTGTCCCTGACTTTTATGAATCGCAATCGCTTCAGCAGAAACCACTGGAAATTGACTACGTGTGATTTGTTATTTTCCTTCACTCGAAATATTTACTTGATTCGATATTTTTTTATTATTGGTGTTAAATTTTGATTTATATTTGCATTTTTCATATAATCACGATAATGAGTTCTTACTTTCACTCCTACTATGGCCAATTGACAATCTAACCACAATATAGACGGAATTTTAGTATTTTCTTGAAAACTAATAAATTTTAATATTCCGCATGCTCATTAACCAATTCGTCTTCAACGTCAATGTTATTAATTATCATATATTTTATATTAATTTTCAATTTAATCTCAGTTAACAATTCGTTTTGAACTCATTGTTTATTTAAAGATTGTAATATAAATGTTTTTGTACTTTCATCGATATTCTTTGAAAATGTATTCTCGGCGATGGTTAACTCACTCTTGCATTGGAATAATTTTCGATTATTGTAAGCGGTTACATTAGCATTAGTTGCATAATTGGAAAAAAAATTTTTTTTAATTAAAAAAAACAAGAAAAATTTTTTTTTTTAATTTTATAAAAAATTTTTTTTTTAATTTTATAAAAAAATTTTTTTTTAAATATATATATATAATTACGTTTACTTCTTCGGTGGATACGCCTTTCGTATCAATTGCAATGTTTAATCAACTTCTTTCGAAAAAAACTAAAAAACTACTTCACCAAAATGGACCAAAATCTAATCAGCTCTAAGTTACAGCGGGGCACATCGATTGCATCATTCATCATTCTGATCGCGTTGTTACTTTTTCAGAAAATGTTAACGAAAAATTTGATTACATAGAAACGGCCATACGCACGCACACACACACACACACACACACACACACACACACACACACACACACACACACACACACACACACACACACACACACACACACACACACACACACACACGAACATTTTGCTGAAAATAGTCTAAAATGACTCCAATGACCATGAAACGTGAAGATCTGCTAAAAAATCGATTTTCGATTTTCGGGGTAATTACAATAACTTCCCTATGAAATCGGGAAGTTAAAAAAGTAATGAAAATGAAAAAAGTAATGAAAAAAAAATATCGCTGCACGGGGACTCGAAGGCTAGCTCCAGATTGCGATTCATATGCTCGACGGCTCGACAGCCGAATTTCAGTTTCGTTTCCGTAAAGCAGGAATGGGCATTTTTGCCTCAATTGAGGCAAGACCGTCCACACCACAGCGCCCACTGCCTCCCACCAGCTCCACCGTTATCATGGCGAAGGAACGCGCTTCGCCCGTAGCGAACAGTGCGCATGTCTCGCGAAGGCTTCGCGCATCGCGGCCGCGAGGAAGCGAGGTGCGCCCTGTGCGACGAAGGCGCGCGGTGCATAAAAGAGAGGTTGGTGGGAGAAGCAACCATTTGAGGGGCCCCACCCGTGCCCATCCCTGCCGTAAAGCAATACAACATGGAAAGTGCTAAAAATAGATTGTGGCTGACGCAAGCGCACAAGCAGCTGCAAGCAGCGCACACGGATATAGTAGAGGCACGCTGATGAGTGTAGCGCGCGTGCAATCGAACAGACATTCACACGGGCAGAGTAGAGATACGTTCGTCGTGGCGACGACGCACACTGGTCGAAAGCAGGAAAAAACCCTAAATTATGAAAGTCGTTATTTCAAATATCGACCACTATTTCCTGATAGGCCATAAACCAATGTATCTTGCTATGAAAATGGATCTATGTTTTTCTCTTTAATAACGGAGAAAAATAGATCTAAAGTAGACCTCTCAGATTCTAGTTGGATTCTTACAGATTTCTAACCACACGTTCGACGTCATTCTTTCGTTTTTGGAGACATTTATAACCATATATGATATATATTATAAATGTACATAGTCTTAGCTTATGCCCGATGTAAATAATTTTCGAAAACTCACAACCAAAATAACAATATTACGCCCGAAAGTAGGATACGTATAATTTCATATTACAGCTGCTTTCTGTAGCTCTACAAAGAAAGCTACACGTTCCTACATTCTCTGAGTGGCATCTTTTGAAAGAAGACACCATCACGCAATAGTCCTGCGAAAATCAGCACCACGTTTTTCCACGTTTAGCTGATATTAACGTTTAAAGTTTGAGAGCGCATGAAATTTCAGCAACGAAGCAGGATTCCTGAATAAATGCGCGGCACTTCGCTGCCGCTGGACAGTTCGAAGGATTATGATCCCCGTACCGAATTGTTATTCTCATAGGAATAAATTCCAACAAAGTGATCAATCGCCATGACTATTTCACGTGTGTGTAAATACACGTGTACTACTTCACGTATACTTACATACGCGTGTATTAACATTAACGTATCCACTTTTTAATTCGAATTAATTTTTAGGATACAGTTACTAATTTTCGAAAGCAAAGTATGGGTATATGAAATAGATACAAAATTTAATTTGAAAACCACACCCATTATAAAACATGTAATCATCTAGTGTATTAGAGAAGAATCTAATGTTTTAATGTTCTAACAATAAACGACTTTTTTGGGATACCAATATTCTTAGCTGTTTGAAAACCATACAAATGTCATTGGAAGTATTTTTTTCTAAGTACGATGGATAGAGATATCCCGTGTAACAGAAATTTTGGGACACCCTGTATACATACATAATATAATAAATGAACGCGCTTGCAAAATTACGTGCATAATAACAAATGACATCGGCCTTGTGTCCGGGTGTTTGTCGTCTTCATTTGTCATAACAAATGTTGCACAAACAAAATAACGTACAAAACCACGATTTCTAGTATCCACTCATTTCTGTTCTGATTTCTGTTACCATCATGAACAATTTCGCGGTTTCGTACAAAGTTCTTTGTGATTTTCTCTTCGAAAAAAACAAATCATTAGAACAATTCTTGCGCGAGAGTTACCCAGTTTTGCACGATGAGCAAATTCATAAAATAGTGGGTGAAATTAATAAAAGATTCGTGCCACAATTTAATAAAAGATTTCGTGCTGTACATCACATGAAACCAAGGTTTAATGAAAAATATCGTGATTGGCTAGAACATGTGTTTTTGGTAAATCTAGAATGCACTGATGTACAACCTGTGGTGTCATCGCAAAGTAGTGGAGGCAGGCCAAAGAAAAATTTTGAAGATTGCTGTGACCGAGCGAAGAAATATAAAGTACGTGAACACCAGGAGTCGTTTTCCCAGGACCTTATTAATGCTGCTGCTTCATCTGTTCCGGTTAACAATACGGCCTTTGATGCTGATTCTAGTCTGGCATTAATAACGCAAGCCAAACTGTCAAAGGATCAATACAATATTATCAGGACAGCTGCTGCAGATATTAGACATGATATATATCCAAGCTATGAGAAAATAATAGAAACGAAGAAAAAATGTTATCCCTGTAATATGGTTATTACGGAAAAATCGGCACAAACCAGTCTGCAAGACTCGCTTGATCACACTGCCAAAAGGATCTTTCAAGCTAAAAGTCAAGCAGAAATCGAAGAATTGGAAGAAGAAGATCTCGTACTGCACACGAAATGGGGCTGTGATGGTGCATCGAATCAAAATGAGTTTATGCAGAAATTTTCGGATCCAGAAGAAGATACTTCTGACAGCTATTTGTTCATGACATCAGTTGTACCTTTGAAGATGACACTGCAGGAAAACAACACCAAAGACGTCTGGAAAAACTGTCGACCATCTTCAACGAGGTATTGCAGACCTTTAAGGTTTGAATTTATCCAGGAGACTCCAGGCGTAATACGAGAGGAGAAATCTCGCGTCGATAAGGAAATAGAAAAGTTGCAGGAAACACAGATACACTTGCATGGGTGCATTTTTAAAATTAAACATGCGCTTTATTTTACCATGATAGATGGCAAAGTTGCTCAAGTTGTGACTAATACGACATCGGCAAGTAATTGTGTCATTTGCAGAGCCAAACCATCGCAAATGAACGACATTTCAAGTATTATAAATGGGCAGCGATCATTAAATGAAGAAGCGCTACAACTTGGAATGTCTCCATTACATGCGCGTATAAGGTTCATGGACTACATTTTACATGTAGCTTATAATATAACTTTTAAGACCTGGAAAACCACGGAAGCAACCAGAGCCATCAAGGAAGAAACAAAGAAGCGGATACAAATGGAATTTAAGGACAAAATAGGAATAGTGGTCGATAGGGTCAAGCAAGGGATGGGCACAACAAATACTGGCAACACTTCCAGAAGGCTTTTTGAAAATCCAGCTGTAACAGCTCAAATAACAAAGATTGACGAAACGTTAATAAAAAGGTTAGCTGTTATTTTAGAAGTTATTTGTAGCAACTTTACCATTGATGCAAATAAATTTGAGATTTATGCTCGCGAAACAGCTAATTTAGCGATATCATTGTATCCTTGGTATTACATGCCAGCAACTGTGCATAAAATTTTAATGCATGGCAAGGAAATAATCGAATACGCTGTTTTGCCTATGGGTTCGCTGTCGGAAGAGGCCCAGGAGGGTAGGAATAAAGATTACAGATACTATAGAATACACCACACCAGAAAGTGCTCTCGTTTAGCAACAAATGGGGACATGTTACACATGCTTTTAATAACTTCGGATCCATACATTAATTTTTTAAGACCAGAACCGAAGACCAAATCACTGCCACTTAGTGCACAAGCGCAGTCTCTATTGAAATAGTGTTCATGTATATTATGTAAATATTATTATACTAATATAATAATGTATGATTTAAGTTGTTAAGGTATTCGTTAATAATATTATTGGTAATATTATGTATACAAAATGATATTAAGCTTTTTGTTTAATACTATTTCAAGTTTGTTTGTTTAATACTATTTGAAGTTTGTTTATTTAATTCTATTTCTAGTCTGCTTAATAGTTTCTAGTTTGCTTAATACTATTTCAAGTATTCAATTTTAGTATGCTGAAATAAGAGTTCGTGATGTAATAAACAATATTATGTATAAACAATTATACTATGTTCATTGTTTAATATTTCGTTTAATAATATGAGAAGTTTGAAAATTGAGAAGTAATAAAAAAAGAACTATTCAAAAATATTGAGAATTGCCGAAGTTATGAAGTTTTTCCATTTTCCTATACGTTCCGACCACTGTGCGACGGTGCGTCAGGGTAGGGGGTCGAGTCGGCTGAGCGAGCGGAGGCGAAAAAACCCACAACCCATGATTCTGGCATCACTGCTCCGAAAGAATGACTTTTGAGGCAAACAGCATACCAGATTGATGTTTCATCTAGCGGTTTCGACTACGAAAAAGCCCCATTTTTGCGTTATCGAGGAATAGGAGGGAAATCGTTGCGAACCATTGCTGTGCTCGTAGGCCGTAGGCACGCGTACTGCTGAGAGATGACAAGAAGGTCCCCGGAGGGGCACAGAGGCAAGAGGGGTCTATCGTTCTGCATAGCAGTAGTAGTGTGTGTGTGACCGCTTCGGCCAATAGAAGGCCCGCACCTTCCAACCTAACCAATCGGACGCGCATTCTTGCCTACGTCACCGCATTCCTGCCAGGGACCTTCTTGTCATCTCTCAGCGGTACATATCGCCCGAGCGGTGTGTATGTACTATACACAGTGATGGGATATTCGTGGGCCGTGGGCCGCTCCCCTGACGCGCTGGTTTCCCCTTCCCTGACGTACCGTCGTATCCGTGTCGACCGCGCATGGCTGTGTTGGTGCCTGCTCGATTGCACGCGCGCTACACACACCAGCGTACCTCTACTCTGTCCGTGTAAACTACCTGCTCGGCTGATCGACGCCGAAGCGATCCTTCGGTTTTCACGTTTCCGAAGTTTCGAAAGCATGAGGCGAAAAGTCGGAATCTGGAGACGGCGCGTATTTGAATCCCGGCACAGCGCGGCGCGACACGGCGCACATTTTGCTATAACTTTTGATCTAAAAGAGATACCGAAGAGAAATTTGGACTAAATTTTTGTTGAAAAATTGGGTTTAATGATGTAAAGAGAATAATATTTTCTATTTTTCAAATAATGTCTTCGTTGATTCTTACGGTGTATCTGGATAAGATGGTCAAAAGTATCCATCCAAATTGATTTTTAATCACGTCATGTTCAACAGAAAATTATGAAAAAATTAATGAATATTCTACCTAACAGCATACGCGACTGAGATTTTTTTCAAAATTTTTGGTTGCAAAATCGATTTTTAAACAAATCGGAAAACATAAAATTGCCGATTTTATATCAAGGTCTTCAGTTGACCACATTTATATTATTACGTTATTTTGTTGTGTCTCATCCTGATTATTAATGTGTATTTTTTTCAGATTTTTCGGATTATGGAAACATGTTTTAAACAATTGAAAACCTCCAAACATTTGGAGAAAATGCATTTTTTGTATTGAAGTTTTAGAGACACCAGTTTTATCAAAATTCAGTACTTAGATATTATTGAAGCAATTGTTCTTAATTTTTTAATAATTATTTAGAGATTGCATAATCGTTAAAAGGACAGCTATACGGCCGGGAAGCTTCTGGCCTCGAATCGAATCCCGCACCTAATAATTTTTTTGTCATTAAATACTTATTGCTTCAAATTTTAATGAAAAGTTTAACCAAAAATCCATTTTTTAATTGTCTACATTTATTTCCAACTTAAAGGATTGATGCAGTTCGCGCTGTCGACTTTCGCTGTCCACTTTCTGTAATTGAAAAAAAAGAAACATTTTAAGTTATGATTGCAAAGTGCAGAATGGTTTCGAGGTATGTATTCGAAAATTCCACTACAGGTGGTCCCCTGTGTTCCTATATTCGAAGAAGAAACAAACATAATTAGAATCATAATTCTAATTGCAATATTATAGGACACAATATTAACATAACGTATACTTATCTCATCTATTCATCGATGAGATTAATTCTTGAGCAAAATAAATGCCTTATATTATATAAAAAACGATAAAAACGCTATGGAGAAAAGTTATAGAGAATAGCTATACATTTGTGGTTGTTTAACGAAATAGCGTACCCGCCAAAATAAGAAATAAAGACTAAACGACCTACAAGTTCGTAAACGCGTGCAATGTCAATTGCTTGAAATTTTGCGTACGCGACGAACTTGCATACAAATCCGATTAAATTAAGAACATCCGAATTCCAAATACACCAATGGTCGAATTTATCATTCGACAATCTGTGGAGAGACAAGAAAACGCGGAACAAGTTCTTCGTTTCACGAACTTGCGTCGGCTATGCAGCATTGTCAGATGTTTGCCGCATTCAAATGCCGAGGCCGGAAGGATATTCTCATTGACTCCCGATATCAAGACGAAAAAAAGGAATAAAATAGGCATCAACCCATTCTAGTCTAATTCTAGTATAGTCACACCATGTCTATCGACGATAGACATTTATCTCTAATGACATCAAGCAATTTGTATGCAAGTTCGTCGCGTACGCAAAATTTGTAGTATTGTAGATCGTTTAATCTTTATTTCTTATTTTGGCGGGTACGCTATTTCGTTAAACAACCACAAATGTATAGCTATCCTCTATAACTTTTCTCTCTTTTTGAGATATTAATAAACAAAGTTTTTTCATAAACATTAGTATAAATATGCTATTGTAGAGAAATCCTACAACGAATAATATCCTGGTGTAGTAGCAACATGCTAGACTTACAACCCGCTGGGCTAGGGTTCGATTCCTGTCCGACGAAAATATTGTGTTACTTATTTATTTATATTATCTATTCGCTGTGTAACATTGACTTGTTCATAAGAGATTACCATTTTTAATAAATTATAAATAAATTAACCGAAATTAATAAAATACAAACAATTATGTGCACTAATTTTTCAATCTATGCTGGAACATGCACGGTATGTAGCCGGATTTACAGCAGAGATAAATGTTTAAAAACGTCAATCATATCTGTTTTCCCATAAATGTACAAGAAAGCAGGTGCCAATGCAATAATACTGCACTTATTCGATGTGCAAGCTGTTTCTGTGTATTATGTTTTGTATGCTTTTACGACATGTACCACTGTTATAATTAAAAATATGTAATTGTAAATACAATATTATTAAATTTATCGTATACCATATTTTCTCTTCCTATATTTATTTTATTTCTTCTGTATCCAGACATGAGAGGGTAATTAACTATTTTATTCATTTCGGTTAATTTATTTATAATTTATTAAAGCTTTTGTTCTTTGATTTGTAATGAATTTGTAATCTCTTATGAACAAGTCAATGTTACACAGCGAATAGATAATATAAATAAATAAGTAAAAAAAATGTTTTTTCCCGTACGGGAATCGAACCCTAGACTACCGAGTTGTACGTCTAGCATGTTGCCACTACACCAGGAAATTATTCGTTGTATACTTCCTCTCAATAGCATATTTATAGTAATGGTTATGAAAAAACTTTGTCTACAAATATCTCAACAAATATTGAGTGTTTGCTCCTATAATGGTATATATTCGTAAAAGGGAGATCTAGATCTATAAGTATACACAATCTCAACTGAATCAGTGACCCGGAGGCCTTGCACTCTCCTTGTAAGTACTGAATTTTTATAAAACTAGTGTCTCTAAAACTTCAATACAAAAAATGCATTTTCTCCAAATGTTTGGAGGTTTTCAATTGTTTAAAACATGTTTCCATAATCCGAAAAATCTGAAAAAAATACACATTAATAATCAGGATGAGACACAACTAACGTAATAATATAAATGTGGTCAACTGAAGACCTTGATATAAAATCGGCAATTTTATGTTTTCCGATTTGTTTAAAAATCGATTTTGCAACCAAAAATTTTGAAAAAAATCTCAGTCGCGTATGCTGTTAGGTAGAATATTCATTAATTTTTTCATAATTTTCTGTTGAACATGGCGTGATTAAAAATCAATTTGGATGGATACTTTTGACCATCTTATCCGGATATACCTTAAGAATCAACGAAGACATTATTTGAAAAATAGAAAATATTATTCTCTTTACATCATTAAACCCAATTTTTCAACAAAAATTTAGTCCAAATTTCTCTTCGGTATCTCTTTTAGATCAAAAGTTATAGCAAAATGTGCGCCGTGTCGCGCCGCGCTGTGCCGGGATTCAAATACGCGCCGTCTCCAGATTCCGACTTTTCGCCTCATGCTTTCGAAACTTCGGAAACGTGAAAACCGAAGGGTCGCTTCAGCGTCGATCAGCCGAGCAGGTAGTTTACACGGACAGAGTAGAGGTACGCTGGTGTGTGTAGCGCGCGTGCAATCGAGCAGGCACCAACACAGCCATGCGCGGTCGACACGGATACGACGATACGTCGGGGAAGGGGAAACCAGCGCGTCAGGGGAGCGGCCCACGGCCCACGAATATCCCATCACTGACTATACACAGTCTCACTCGAGCACACCAACGCTGCAGCATCGTCACGCTTGCTTACGAATCCTATCTTACCGGCAACATATTTTCTGTTTCCTCTGTTTTACCGCTACAGTGACTGCTGTCACCGTCGAGAGGGTATCGCGTTGGCGCTGCTCGACATTCAACTGTAGAAGGTGTACCCAGCCTCCCCTACTGGACGGAAATGTAATGAAATATTTTGAAATATTTTGAAATATTTTGAAATATTTGAAATATTTTGAAATATAAATGAAATATTTTGCTTCGTCTATCGGCCGCTTGCCTCGTTTATAGCGTGACGATCATTTCGTCAAGGTCACTGAAGGAAAAGACTCCCTTAATGCATAACTTACTTTCAGCGATATTTCAGATTTTAACGGTAACAGAAATCGACCATGAACTTGAACTTGGAAATAATGACATTTATTACTGCAATAAATGTTGGAAATGCAGAGGTATGATACAATGTGTTTATTTACAAGTTCAAGTTCATGGTCGATTTCTGTTACCGTTGCAATCCGATATGTCGCTGAAAGAAAGTTCTGCATTAATTAGCAAATTTTAGAGTTCACGGTCATTTCAAGGTCGTGCTATTAAACATGGATGAATGCACAATAATGTTTGCTATAACATACAATAACAAAAACTGTGTGTATATACGTAAAAAACACGAGTGACCTTGAAGAAACGATTAAAAAATTACAATTTATAAAAAACGATTCTTCCATCTGATTCGTCTTTTGAAACCATTTAGATTACGTTAGAAACATTTTTTGTATTTTTAGAGACAGATGAGATATTTAGGTGTCCTGTTTTAAATGAAACACCCTGTATATAACCTAACCTAACCTAATACGTCAATAATATTCACTGCTAATTGAGTTTTAATACAGACATTTCTTGAGTCTCGTATAAGCAGTTGTGAACGTAGCCTTTACGTTCCCCCGACCCTCATTTCCAGGGGGTGGCAGTTGATCTGTAACTTCACCGAAATACATATGTAAAGAAAGTGTACTTTCTTTAGTTGAATGTGCCGAGTCCCGCGCGAGTGCGACTGTAGAACAAGAGGGAATCTATAAGATCGATCTATAAAAAGATAGAGAGAAAGGTGTTATGTAAGATGGAGCACGTGTGCAAAATATAGACAGAGTAGATAGGAAGAAATTGATAGATAAGGAGTTAATAGTGCAAGTAGAGAAAAGATAAATTAATCAATTTTAATTGTCGTTTCTTTGATTTACAGATGAGAATGTATATAGTGTAAATAATTCAATGTACATAATTAAATAAACGAAAATCTTTGATTTACAGAGAAACAAATTCTGGTTGATTGTTAATAGAAAATCCTCGATAAATTGTCTTATACATATAAATATACTCGGGAACTGCGCAGCTGATAAAAAAATGTCATAGCACATAAATTGTTGGAAATTTAATTTTCTACAAAAAAGGTCTCTTGATATTTTGCCATATTTCGCATAGTTACCGAGATATTTGCAGATTTATAAAAAACAGGAAATCTACTTTACCGGGTATAAACCAGGCCCATTCGATACCTGTAACATACAGGGTGTCCAAAAATTGGTGAAAATCCCGAAAGGGGGTGGTTCCTGAGTCCATTTCAAGCGACATTTTCCTTTGCACCAATGTCAGCCGCGGCTTTGTTTAGGAGTTATTAACGAAAAAGACGGACCAATCAGAGCGCGCCCTGGCCCACCGCGCCGGCAAGCGAGTGTCGGTGATACGCCGTGACATCGCAACGAACAAGAGTTTCTCGATGATGTATCTCCTCTCCGATTTCGATGAGCTTTGGATATGTTGTCAGGACCATTATTCTGAACAACATTTCTCTTTAGACTTTTTGGCGATCGGCTTTAGTTTACGAGATAATCGTAAAAAAAGAGAAGAAGCAGGAACTGATTGAATTAAAAACTCAGTTATTCAGCCGTAAATCCATTTGCTGCTTCGAAATGTGTGTCACTGGGTCACTCGGTGACGAACTGCACAGGTGTCTTCACGTATACGGCAGTACCGAAAGGTAAGGGACATACGGCCAGATCGACGAACTGCACAGCCGGTGGTAGATAGTAATAAGGCCTAAGGGATGGGCGCGGTCAAGTCGACGATCCAGAATTTCACTTTCACTGTCGAATCGATAAATAATTCGTATGTCACGTTCCTATGCATTGTCGAACGCGACGCGCCTGGCTCCCGCGGTACGCGTTTAGCAGAGCCTTCCCCACCAATTCCGCGAAGCGCACCTGACGATACCTCTCCCACTGGACACGCGACTCGAGATGCTCGGTTACCACGGCAACCCCCCTCGAAGTTAAAAACTTCCTCGAAAAATTAAAAATAGACATTTCTGGAAACTAGAAACACGCCAAAAAAGGAGTATAAATAGGGCTGTCAATTGGAGCAAGTCGCTCAGAAGTAAATACTCCCTTCGTCGGTGCGGATCTATCAGCACGACGAAACTAGACCGGTGCGTATCCACTGTCACGGTCTAGCAACGTTAGCATTCATCCTAGTGCGTGACAACTGACACAGGATGAATTTGTTATAGGTAGATCCCATGTCCCCGAGTATTATATTATATAGTTAAAGAAATGCGCGCCAGTCCCCCTTATTTCTGCTTTATAAATACAATTACACACACTCACACACACACAATGTAATTAACACAAAAACCAAACCTGTATGTATATATATCTATGTAACTTTAATAATTTAATATATTTCTACATTTTTTATTCAATTAACTGTACCAAAAATTCTTTCTTCCAAGAGAAACCTCTCCTCTCCTCGCGAAAAGGGGAACCCATAAAAATACGTAACACGTATGTTTATTTAACACAGATGCCTTGAAATTTTTCCACACTCACAATTACTGTTCACATTTGTCTACACAGATAGTTTTTTTTTGTTTGTTATTTAACGTCGCTTTATGAACTCCTTTTCGGAATTATTTCACGACGGGACCTACAGTTTTTATAAGGTGGGTTCCACACACATAGTTATGCACTAATAATAATTGCCATATCCCTTGTACTGCTGCACAAATCACAACAATCAGGTAATGCAATCACTAGACTGCGAATTTCATGCATTTGTAGCAAACATGAGTAGGTGCATTTTGAGACAGTAGAGAGATTAAAATAATTTCAAAACACCAATGTATTATTTTCAACTTCTTAAAATGATAACAGTAAGAATCAAATATCTGTCTGGCTCCTGTCCATTGTAATAGCGACAGCCAACTTTCATTTTGCATGAAGATCCGCAGTCTAGTAATTAGTTTAAATATAACTATCAAAAACACAACTAATAGGAACCGTTAGCTTTGAATTGACAGATCTTTGAAGATGTTCTCTCTACCGCGGCTCGAACGACACTGATTTTCTGCAAGATTTTTCTAATCAATTTAGGAAAGGCATTTAGCGTGTCGGAATTCGAAATGCACGCTGTAGCACGTTTACGAAAACGACGGGACGGTCAGACGAAAAACAGAATGCGAGAAGAACCACTATAAGATTTATGGCAAACACATGTTTAGTTTTTCCTGCAGATTGGTACGTAGAGTCGATGGGTAATAGTGATATTTAAACTAATCACTAGACTGCGGATCTTTTTGCAAAATCAAAGTTGGCTGTCGCTATTACAAAGGACAGGAGCTAGACAGATATTTGATTCTTACTGTAATCATTTTAAGAAGTTGAAAATAATACATTGGTATTTTGAAATTATTTAAATTTCTCTACTGTCTTAAAATGCACCTACTCATGTTTGCTACAAATGCATGAAATTCGCAGTCTAGTGATTGCATTACCTGATTGTTGTGATTTGTGCAGCAGTACAAGGAATATGGCAAATATTATTAGTGCATAACTATGTGTGTAGACAAATGTGAACAGTAATTGTGAGTGTGGAAAAATTTCAAGGCATTCGTGTTAAATAAACATACGAATTATTTATCGATTCGACAGTGAAAGTGAAATTCTGGATCGTCGACTTGACCGCGCCCATCCGTTAGGCCTTATTACTATCTACCACCGGCTGTGCAGTTCGTCGATCTGGCCGTATGTCCCTTACCTTTCGGTACTGCCGTATACGTGAAGACACCTGTGCAGTTCGTCACCGAGTGACCCAGTGACACACATTTCGAAGCAGCAAATGGATTTACGGCTGAATAACTGAGTTTTTAATTCAATCAGTTCCTGCTTCTTCTCTTTTTTTACGATTATCTCGTAAACTAAAGCCGATCGCCAAAAAGTCTAAAGAGAAATGTTGTTCAGAATAATGGTCCTGACAACATATCCAAAGCTCATCGAAATTGGAGAGGATTCACATCATCGAGAAACTCTTGTTCGTTGCGATGTCACGGCGTATCACCGACACTCGCTTGCCGGCGCGGTGGGCCAGGGCGCGCTGATTGGTCCGTGTTTTTCGTTAATAACTCCTAAACAAAGCCGCGGCTGACATTGGTGCAAAGGAAAATGTCGCTTGAAATGGTCTCAGGAACCACCGCCTTTCGGGATTTTCACGAATTTTTGGACACCCTGTATACATTTTTTTCTTACAATAACTCCAAGAACACAAATTTAACCTCTAAACGAGGGGCCACGGAAATCGTAATCTCCCTCTCCTCAGAAACACTGTGCGGGTGTGTGTGGTGTCGTCGTAAGTAATATGTACTCATTCTTCATCATCATATGCTGTAAAAAGTTCACGCGGTATATAGATTATGGATCGTTCAGCGATCGTAGCTGTGTTCCGATTGAACCCACCGTGTTCCGCGCATGCGCGGCCAGGACAGTAGCGTATCTACAATGACGCAGCAGAGCGGTCAAGGCCCTGACGCCTTGAGACAGTTATACAAGGTGTCCCAAAATTCCTTCAACAGCCGGAAATGGGAGGCTCCTGACGTCATTTGAAGCGACATTTTCCTTAGCAAAATTGTTATGCGAGGCTTTGTTTATGAGTTATTAACGAAAAACACAGACCAATCAGAGCGCGACCTAGACGCGAGTTGACACAGTCGGCCAATAGACAGTTGGTGCGCCGGGCCGACTGTGCCAACTCGCGTCTAGGTTGACCTCCCATTTCCGGCTGTTGAAGGAATTTTGGGACACCTTGTATAGGTGGGAATGTACCGGGGTTATTGGGAAGACATGTTTCCAACTTTAAAATTATTAATTGAATGTAGTTCTGTCTTTTCCCCACACAAATGCTGAGGCCGAACGCATTTTTTCTATTGTGACAGATGTAAAAACTAAAAAAAGAAACAAATTAAATATAGATTCATTAGCTTCCGTTTGCATAGTTCGGTCCAGTTTTCAACCTAAGAATGTTAATTGCACTAATTTTCAAATAGATTCACATCATCTGAAACTGCATAATCCGCAAAATTTATAGAAAAAAAGCAAATGTGATAGCAATTAACCTAATGTGCAATATTTTGGTTAGTTTTATATATATTATTTATTTTGTTTTTATTACAGAAGGAGCCAAATGTGCAGTATTTGTTCAGTTTTATATACAGGGTATTTACCTACAGGCAGGAGAAAATTTAAGGGGTGGTTCTCGACGATAATATAAGACGAAAATGAAGAATAAAAAAATTGCGATTTCGACCTCGTTATTAAGTTATTAACAGTTACAAATCTGCCCAAAAGGCAGCAACTTTTCAATAGCGGTGCAGGTTGCGTACGTCACACAGGCGCGCGACGGTCTCGGGGCCCCAGCGAGGTGAATATGTTTAAAAAATCGTTGGATGACATTGAACCTACCTACTCGTTAAAATCCACAAGGGCATTTCTAATATCCGCCCTATGGAATTATCGAGTAGAGGGGGTCAATGCCCTTTCACTATTAAATTCTTACACATATCCACAAATCCTTATCCTGCACTATAATTGTTCATAACACCGTACTTAATATACTGAAAGAAACGCTCTATCACTATTTACAATATCATACACACGCACTACGAGTTTACAGAGAGTACAAGTTTACTGAGGGAAATGAGGAGAATGTAAAGAACTGGTAATCGTTTAATGTTGAAATACTGCACTTTATGGAACTTGATTTACGTCGCGAGACTCGTCCACAGACGGAACAGACATCTTGAGGTCGTGTGTGATTTCTGCGAACGGAAATCTTCGACACGTGCGAGATGAATCGTTCGTACAAGCTAGCATCCGTATGCATACTGATTCAATTCAGCTGATGAGGTCGATGTCATATCAGTAATGTGATATGAGGCGCTTTTCACGCGCATGCGCGAATTTCGACAGAAACGTATCTGCGTCCGAAGTTTGTAGGGGACTATTGGAGGGAAAATAGTGGGGGAATATTATTAGCGGGAACGTCCAACCGAGTCCGTTACGACCGTACGGGACGAGGCGCGAAAGAAGAGCGGGCTGACGGCTGACGGAAATTCAGGTAAGTTATTGTTAATATTTAATTAAAGAATAACGGCAACTAATACTGAAAAAGGAGCTATAAAGAATAGCGGTAGGGTTTGTCAAAATTCTTGGATGGAGAATGACCAGCTTAAATTGTGGACAGCTCCTTCTCCAGTAGAAGATAAATTGTATTGCATTGCATGTAATCAGACTGTGAGATGTCATAAAAGAAATTTAGATAGGTATTCACAGACGGACAAACATATACACAATATGAGAGCATGTGCTAAAAAGCCACCGAGTATGATAATTAATAATAATAGTAATAACAATAGCGACAATTGTAGTAGTTCACATTTATCACATAATGATAAGGTAAAACGCGCGGAAATAAAATTGTCTGCCTTTTTTGCAGAGCACAATGTAGCTTTTTGCACAGTTGAATATTTAATTCCTGTTTTGAAAGATATTGGGTCATTCCATGCCGAATCGATCACTTTTTGCAGGCACCATCGCCGATTTTGTTCTAAATGAAAGATGTTGTAGTCTATGTGAAATTAGGGGAGGGGGGTTTAAGTCATCATTTTGCCGGTTCGAATTTTTTTAGAAATGGCAGGCCTCCAAATTTTTAAATTTTTGCCCATTTCGGCGAAAACGGGCCCCACTAACGAATTTTTATCTCTAGAACCGTTTGTCCGATTGAGCTAAATTTTTTTGTTTTATTCAGAAAGGATTGGGCTATTACAAAATAATTTTATCAACCTCGAAAATCAACTTCGTAATGTCGAAAAATTTAAACAAATTCTTCTTTTGCGTTTTTTTAAATGATGGGGCTCAGTGATTTAAATTTTGAAAAAATATGGTAATATTCCTTGAAGTTTCCACTTTAAAATGAGCCCTTGAAAAAGATGGTATCATTAAAATTGGCGTCACAATGAGCTGGTAAAGGGCGCCGTGTACCCCCGCTTCAGGTAGAGGTGGGTCGAGCGCACCGCTGTTGTGGTCCGTTGTCTACACCAGTGGCGCACCCAGGGGGGCCAGGGGGCCAAGCCCCCCCCCCCCCCAAAAAAAGTAATGACACTGGAAAATTGGTCAAACTGTAAAATAGCTGCTTCCTCTACGATTTCGTTGATTTTTGGATATTTTATATGTAAAACTCAACATTTTGAACAACTTTACCCTATACATATAAGGCATGCACTTGCTTGGGTTCCAAGATATTTGCAAAAACTGCCAATACTAGAATACTGAATTCTGCCTATTGTTGTGCGTCTGCGGCCGTGTACGCGTCAGTATTGGTGCTCCTACCGCGCCGCTGCGCCGCACAGTGGCCGATTTACTCCAAAACGTGGCCAAATATAAAAAAAATGAATTTTTGAATCAAGAGTTTTCTATACGTGGGTTGGCTACCTTGATAGTTGGGCTATTGGATGGTTAATGGGAAAAGGGCCTGACCTTTCCCCATGTTACACAAGGATATAACAACTGGAAGAAAGCCGCTGATAAATTTAAGAACCTGATGCGATTATCAGGGAGCCGCTAGGATGGTACAGTTTGCGTGGACGAACCCAATCCGATTGTTGGGGAGCCACTAGGTGAAGATGTAATGATAGAATTGCTAGAAGGAAATAGTATGATGTGGACGAACCCAATACGATTGTTGGGGAGCCACTAGGAGGTTGGATAAAGGCACGGACGAACCTGATACGATTGTCAGGGAGCCGTTAGGACGCGGACGAACCTGATACGATTGTCAGGGAGCCGCAAGGTTGGATGATTTGGATGGGAATTGTTAGTGGGCCTCGTAACAAGTATAATCGAATTGATACAATCCGAGCGGTTAGATTGTATCATGTGGAAACGTTCAATTACTCTAATAGGATTGTGGAACGATAATTAAGGGTTGAGTGATCTTACGCGAATTTATCAAAACACACAAATATGTATATATTGTAAATAAGAGATGTATTACAGATGTGTGATGTGTAGATGTCGCGTAAGAAATGAATCAAGAAAATATAATTGAAAGATTTACCTAAAGAAGTGCTCAGTTTGACGCACTGGCAATGCGGGGGTCTCAAGTCAATACGTTAAAGACTGCCTAATAGATTAAATACCGAATACACGGAATCTATAAGGTTGACGATGTTTCGAAGGGGAACTCTAGCCCGATCTAGCTGGAAATTGACTTAACGAGAATGCAGCACGTCGTGACACGATTCGTGACTACGAAGGTACTAGCCCCCGAGGATAGAAATACACGGGTTTATATACCCCTAAAATGAGTGGGGGAATATGAATTATCTAAAGTCGCGTAGTGCCAGACTCTCGTTTTTTGTCACTTTCCATTAAATCGAGCCAGAGCTCGGTCTTCGTTAAAAGGGGACTTGAGATATGATTCCGTTATCTAGGGACGCTTCCTGCCAGACACGATCTAGAAGAGATTTTCGTGAGAAAGTCAAAAGAGATCGTTTCTGTAACCGTCACAACTTCTTTTACAGATATTAGTTTTTATAGGAATCATATATGTTCCACAAAAAAGGTGTCGTTGCTCAATGGAAATCACGAGAAGGTGGTGGTTTTCTTCCATCGGGGAGGGATAAGGAGGGTTTATGGTAAGAAGTATGGATAGGATCATTGCGTGGAGTGGACTTAAGGATTATGGAAAAAAATATAGGAGAAACTATTCTATTACACAGTCATGATTAAAAAACGTGGTAAAAGGTGTTGTTGTCCAAGAGTGGTTACTAATATTGTTCTCCAGGTATAAATAGAGTTATTTAATCGTATTCAGTGTGCTGGTATTTTTTCGAGACCAGCGGTATAGACAACGGACCACAACAGCGGTGCGCTCGACCCACCTCTACCTGAAACGGGGGTACACGGCGTCCTTTACCAGCTCATTGTGACGCCAATTTTAATGATACCATCTTTTTCAAGGGCTCATTTTAAAGGGGAAACTTCAAGATATATTACTATATTTTTTTCAAAATTTAAATCACTGAGCCCCATCATTTAAAAAAACGCAAAAGAAGAATTTGTTTAAATTTTTCGACATTATAAAGTTGATTTTCGAGGTTGAAAAAATTATTTTGTAATAGCTAAAACAAAAAAAAATTTAGCTCAATCGGACAAACGGTTCTTGAGATAAAAATTCGTAAGTGAGGCCCGTTTTCGCCGAAATGGGCAAAAATTGAAAAATTTGAAGGCCTGCCATTTCTAAAAAAATTCGAAACCGGCAAAATGATGACTTAAACCCCCCTAATTTCACATGGACTACAACATATTTCATTTAGAACAAAATCGGCGATGGTGCCTGCAAAAAGTGATCGATTCGGCATGGAATGACCCATTGGCATCGAGTCAAAAGTTGTGCACGATCTTTCACTTGCTCGGAGTAAGTGCTCCCAAATTATTAGAAACATAATAGCCAAACGCGAATCAGAAAAACTTATTCAATGTTTAAAAACCACGAGATTTTCTATTTTAGTAGCCGACAGCACAGATATTTCAAATGATGTGCATTCTCGTGAAGTACGTTTCACCATCTAACAAAAAGCTAATTACTCAATTATTAGATGTATTACCTCTAGATAGTACCAATTGTTCCGCAAATAAAATGTACCAAATTTTTAAAAGCTTTTTTGAAAAGAACGAAATTCCTCTTAACAATATAGTTGCAATGGCGTGCGACATCGCGGCAGTAATGGTTGGATGTAACAATTCTTTCGCTTCACGTTTAAAAAAAGAAATACCAGATTTAATATTGTTGAACTGCATATGTCATACGTCCGCGATCATATCTAGTAAAGCGTGTGACGAGTTACCGTCTTCATGTGAAAGGCTAATTCCAAAAGTTGCCACTTACGTTTCGGGCAGTGCAAAGAGATGCGCAATTTTGACTGAATTTCAAGATTTTTTTGGCGTAAAACGCAATAAACTTTTGAAATTATCAAACACGAGGTGGCTTTGTATGCACCAATGTATTATTAGATTAATTACAAATTGGGAAGTTTTAAAAAGTTTCTTCACTTTAGCTGTTGTGGAAGATAAATTAAAATCTGCCGAAATTATTTTAGAATATTTAAATGACAACAGCATTAAAGCTTATATATTATTTTTAAAATACTCATTAAATTTTTTTAATAATTTCAATGCTCTCTTTCAATCGCGAGATATTTTAATTCATAAATTATTTGAGAACAGCCAGCAGCTAGTTCATCAGATAGGGCAAAATTTTATCAAGCCTGACGCTTTAAAAGATTTTGCCAAATTAGATATTAATGTTAAAGATAATTTAATTGATGTAGAAAATATATATGTTGGTCCAGAATGTGAATGCTTGTTGGAAACTTTAGATGTTAACTGTGCACGTAATATTCGGATTAATTGCATGAATTTTTATACCACTGCAGTTCGAGAAATGCTTGCACGTCTATCTGTAAACGACAAATTGTTTCAGACATTAACTTTTTTAGACGCTCAAATAGCATTACATTATAACGGTAGACTAAAAATTAGAGATCTAACTTATATTGCCAACCGGATAGGAAATTTAGATATAAATCAGTTAGCTTTTGAATGGCGAATTTTGCCATCTTGTTACGATGACGAGCAGAAAGAAGAATTAGCTTCTCTAGAAATTATTGAAATGTGGCATAAAATTTTTAAATATACGAATTTAGATGGGGAAAGGATGTTTCCAAATTTAGAGTCATTAGTTGAAGTAGTTTTTTCTTTGCCCCATTCAAATGCCGAAGCCAAACGGATATTTTCAATAATCACCGATGTGAAAAATAAAAAGAGAAACCAATTATCTAATGATACGGTTGCCTCAATTTGTGTAGTTCGGTCCATGCTTCAATCACAAAATATTAATTGTACAAATTTCGAAATTGATTCGCGGCATCTCGAACTGCATAATTCACAAAATTTATATAAATAAAAATGCACATCTGGTAGTCTGATACATACATATAATTTTAATAAGTCATTTTATTTTAATTTATGTGCAATAATTATTTATTTTATTTTTATAGGCTCGAATATGTGCAGCAATTATTAATTTTATTTTTATATGTTTAAATATGTGCAATAATTATTTATTTTATGTTTATAGGTTCGAATATGAACAATAATCACATTACTTTCATTATTTTAGATATAGACAATGCGTTTTTGTTATATTTTAAAATTTTATTATTATTACAAATGTTCATATATTTTATTGTTGCATAAAACATATTTAGTTGTAGAGTAATTTTATACAACAAATGGTTTTTTGTGAATACTGACAAGGTTTTAGCAGTTTCCCTTATCTTAACAGCAAATAGTGGTATGTATTCTTTAATTGTTTCTGCCATATAATAATATAATACTTAATTTTGTTATTATATAATTTTTTTAAAATTATTTTAGTACCCTTCCCTTCCTTATTCCCAAAATAAAGAAAAAGAGTAATTTATATTACCACGTTTTTATTAGCTCGCTTTCTTGTTTGTTTGTTTGTTTGTTCGGTGGCAAATTTTGCAATTGATTTTAAACTAACTTCCTGATGAGCTAGAGACTTGAAATCGGTTACATGGCTCAGAACTTGTAACCGTACCAGTTACATATCGAGCGTGAGCGAGAGGGACTATCGCGAATCCCTACCATAGCGAGCCATGAGAAGAGCTGCGATCCTTGTTAAAATAAAGGACCGCAGATCATCCCGCTAATTAGGATGCGCGCGCACCGATCCCCACTCGATACAGATCGAAGGAGGTCGATGCGCGAAGCAAATTCGTCACTCTACGTCTGGAAGCGGGTCTAATAACACGCGACTCTAATAGATCCGGCGAAAACCGGTACGTGTTCGAGAAGTCAAACCGACTTCGCATTTCTAGTCAAACCGCCTAGATTGCCTTCGTCTCGTACGCGCCTCAAACCGAGGAGTCACTGGTACAAACCGTACAGTGGCACAGCCGACGTTAATATCTATTAACGTGTGTAAAGATCGTGTCGGCGTAGAGTCAATTGTAAGAGTTACGTACGAGAAGACGGCATTCTGAAAGGAAGTTTCGGAATAGAGTCGTGTGATTATATTTAAAGATTATAAGCAAATGACAGAAAGATTTAGTACGGTTCCTATTGTGAATCTAAAACCGGAGTGAAATCGGGCTCGCTTAATAGCGCAGAAGAAGACACTCTTTTGGTGTAGCCCAGCAAAAGGAGCTTTTGTACGTGTCGTCATACATGTGCTTCTCTGAGAAATCGGCAGAGTACATGTGTGCTACGACGGTCGCCATCTGTCAGGGTTTACGCGTTTTATGGCAAAAGTGATTATGTACAGTGTTAATTCACTATTCTATAACCGGAGTGGAATCTGGCTCGCTTAATAGCGCAGAGGACGACACTCTTTTGGTTTAGCGTAGTGAAAGGCGCTAGTACGAATCGGCATATAGCATACTTCTCCGAGAAATCGGCAGAGTATCTGTATGTTTCGACGGTCATTGGAAGTCTTAAATTAATCATTAACTGACGGGTCGATTCAGTGTGATACGAATTACTAGACACTGATCCGGAGTGCATCCGACATCACCGTATGGTGCAGAAGGGTGTACTCTTTTGGGTGAGGAGAAGGTAATACATATCGTACGTGTTGTCATGGGAATGCCTCTCCGAGCAATCGGCAGGGTACGCTTGTGTTACAACGGTCGAACACGTTAGTCGCTTTAACATCTAAATCCAGATCGCTCACGATCGTTGAAACGACTCCAGACGTAGCGTCTCGCAGGGTGCATTGGGCTGCGTGTCACAATTGAAGTATCGCGTTTGGCGACCGTATTTGTTAGAGGCGTTTTCGGTAAAATATTTAATATCTTGCCTGTGTGCAAGTTTTCAGAAAGTATCGCGCTTGGCGACCGTATTTGTTAGAGGCGTTTTCGGTAACATATTTAATATCTTGCCTGTGTGCAAGTTTTCAGAAAGTATCGCGTTTGGCGACCGTATTTGATTGAGGCGTTTTCGGTAAATCATTTAATATCTGGCCTGTGTGCAGGTTTTCTAAAAGTATCGCATTTGGCGGCAGTATTCATAAGAGGAGTTCTCGGTTATTCACGTAGTCTATTGCCGATGGGCAATTTTCTTTGATCTCCGCGGTAGCAACCGACTTCGAACGGTGTACATGTTTTTGTACTAAGTTAGCTACAAAGGACGTACTGAGAATTGCGGTATTTCGGAAAGGTAGGGTCTCCTCACGGTATTGATTTACGACGTCCAAGTATTGTCGGGTATAATAGTGTGAAACGTCCCGTCGTGTTGACATCGGGATTCAATAATACCGGCGAATCGTCAGAGCACGGTACAACTGTGTATAAAAAGGAGTGACATAATATACCCTACTTTTACCTCCTAACTGGTTCTCAACTTATTTGTCAGATAATCCAAACCTCTCCGTTTCCAGTGCCTGGAGGCACGAACCGACTATATCTTATCTTGGTCAAGGATTATCGTTAATTATTGACGAAGATAAGCTTTGGTATAATTAATTGCGATAATCAAGAAAAATAACCAAAAAACGGTTATAAACTGGATGACAATGCATTATTCAAAAAAAAATTTTTTAAAAGTCTATCCGTTTCGGAGATATAACAATTAAATATTTACCTGTTCACCCCCCCATTCCTACGTTATCGCGTTCAACGATCGCCACGCCGCGCGACAGCGCTCCCTACTCCACTACCCGTTCCCTCTCTCACTCATCCCCACTCCACTGACCCGCTTCACACCGAAGGAGCTCAGTGTGCGTTCGAGTTCCGTGCGGTGTTTACAAAGTTACTACGCATTAGTATACTATAATGTTTGTTTACCAAGCGAAAGAACAGTTACACCGAAATTCTCCTTCGAACCTTTATCTTTGACATTTTACCACGGCGTTCGTTTTCGATATGACGCGTCGCAATACCGTCTGAAATTTACTACATGTCTCTGTTATAATCTCATAAAAATGTTCAAAATCGATTATAAAATTTCACACATGCAAGACTAAAAAGCAGAAAATAATTATTTCAATAAAAATAAATTTTTTAAAAATACCACGTTTTTAAAACGGACTAAAAAGTATAAAATAAAATTTTTAAAAACGCCACGTTTAAAAAACGGACTAAAAAGTATAAAATAATTTTTTCTAGCCCCATACAGATTCCTAACCCATGAAAATTTGTGATTGTGAATTTTTAATAGCTAAGAAAATACTTGTAAGATTTAAAACGAAAAACGTGGGGCGCAAGATAATACATAGTAAGGAGTGTAGAGAGTTGCTGCCGCTGAGAAATTTCGTATAACACTTCATATCATTTGCAGTGCAATAAAGTTGTTAGTGATTTAGTGTTCATGCATCAATTATCTATTGCATGCACTCCGCGTTTTTCGTTTTAGATCTTACAAGTATTTTCTTAGCTATTAAAAATTCACAATCACAAATTTTCATGGGTTAGGAATCTGTATGGGGCTAGAAAAAATTATTTTATACTTTTTAGTCCGTTTTTTAAACGTGGCGTTTTTAAAAATTTTATTTTATACTTTTTAGTCCGTTTTAAAAACGTGGTATTTTTAAAAAATTTATTTTTATTTAAATAATTATTATATTGTGCATACACCCAGATAGGACAGCCTGACCGAGCTTACCACCTGACCTAGCCAGGGCGTGTCGACTCCCATGGGTACGAATTTAGTTCTAGTTCAGTACCCATAGGTATGGTGGCAGCACAGTAGTGCCTCGGTGGTGGGGAAATCCTATCTTTGCCTTGCGCGCATGCGCGTCGTCATTTGGCGGCATTTGGCGTGATTTGGCGGTTTTTGACTGTTTTTGACGGTTGGTGACGGTTGGTGACGCTTACTGTCAACTGTCAAATTACTGAGTCTGACCAAGTCGGACAAGTCAACGCTGGATAATTCTGTTTTTACATCAATTTTTCTTATATATATTTATTATTTATATATACTTATTATATATATATATATATATATATATATATTATATATATTTTTATATTATATATATTTTATATCAATTATATTTGTATATATATTTACTCCAAAATACTGAAAGAAAAATATAAGTTTGCTGATATATATATATAGTGGAATAAATAATTTAATAATATTTTATTTATTCATACTATTTAATACAGCAAAATATAAAATTTCTTTCAGTATATCTAGTTTTCACTTCAGTGCACTCAAGTGCACCGCTGTGAAAACCAGAAACTTGTTATCTCGTGTTTTCTTTTGTGTTTTTAGATTAATCTGGTACCCGAGACAGACTTGGAAGCTACAGGATGCCAAAATATACATGTGTAGTACCTGATTGTAAATCCAATGCAAAGGTTCCTGCACATTCTTTCCCGAAGGATCCAGTTCGAGTACTGGAATGGAAGAAGGCTATATGTTCTCCACAAGTGGACGAATTATTGAACGAGAATTTGAAACATCTTCGTATATGCGCATTGCATTTCAAAGAAGACGGCGTCATCCCAACGTTAGTCAGACGCAAATTACGAGAGGATGCAGTGTCCAGTTTGCTGTTGCCTGAAAAGCAGCATGTGTCTCATAAGAAGAATGCTCCAGAGATGTTGGACACACATTTAAGGGAAGAAATGTGTGTTGAGCTACCAGAAGATAATACTGCATTAAATCTTCAAGAAGAGGTATGTATATTAAGGTAATAGATAGGATGGAATGACCCAATATTAACAATAAAAGTGTATACTAATAATGTTTGACAGGATAAAGCAGCTGCAGCAGAGTTTAGAATAACTAAACGGAAAAGGAAAAATGTACATCAGAAAATACGACCCAGTATAACTCCACAGAATTCGCAAGAATTTCGCAGAAGAATTTCGCAACGTTGCCGAAGCATGGAAGAGACGACAATACAACCATGTGATGAAACTAAAAAAGCTTCAAAAGGCGTCTTGCAACGGCCAACTATTTCATAAAGAACAATGGCTTAAAGAAGTACAGCAAATTAAATCCGGCGCAGCAATTATTTTTGAAAATGCAGCTGTGTAATGTGGACAAAAAGGCAAAGGTAATATCATTATATACATATTTAGATATAATTTATTAAACATACGATTAATCAGTTTTTTTTTAATACAGTATAAATCAATTATTGATCACTACAGTAAATTCTCTATAAACGCGAAAATCTCTTCACGATAAACGCGAAAGAAATATCCCCTCCAACTTAGCACACAATCTCGGCTCGGTATATCGGTGTGAATCACTACTAACGCGACGCGGAGAGTCGCAGTCGTCGGCACAGTTCAAACGCCCGTGAGTCATCATAACGTTACATCAACAGTCTATCTTCTTTATTTTCCATGATACTGTTATGGGACTTTCACTACCTTATTTCTGGCATTTTTCTGATTAAAATGATACCAAACACGACCTAATTTGAACTGAATTTAGTGGTTTAATTGACGGTATATACATATGAAGTAACTTTAGAACATAAGAGTACAGTGGTCGTGCGTCGTCCGGTTTCCCGGCAGTAACGTTCGATTTCGCAAATATAAAGACGCGATGAACTATGACCGATCATGTCGCAAAACCGAACACCGTGTCAAGTCATGCGCGTCGCTCGCTCCATTACAATTTTTTGATAAGAAACAAAATTAAATAAATCTTAAATAAATCTTAAGTATATTACTTAAAACAGTTCAAAAACTACAAAAAGTGTGTCTTTTCCTGACGGATGTAAACGCTTCAATTCGATAGTTTTCCTTCGATGGTATTTAAACTGTAGTGGTTTAAATGACGATGAACGTTTCGGGCGCAAGGAAGGATAGCGCGTATAAAAAAGAAAGAGACGCGGAGAGTCGGAGTCGCCGGCACAGTGCAAAGGCCCGCGCGTGGTCTCGCTTTACACGCGCTGTCCTTCTCTACGTTCGGCTTGGCCTTTGAAGCTCGAAAAACGTAGGACCACGATCGAAAAATGCGAAGAAATCCCCCCGAGGCGTTCGCGTTTATAGAGAATTTACTGTACTACCGTAAGTTACTTGGCAAGAGTTCAATTAGGAATGAGTTACTTTAACTTTGCTATAATTCGTGTGCTTCTTTCTTTTTATTCATACAATTAAATGTAAAAATTTGCCTGTCAACCTTTCTGCACGTAATCTTTTCAATATTTTTATATTTATTCTTCTGCCTGTTATGTTTAATATTCTTATTTAATATTCTTCTTAATGTTATGCACTTTTTCTATATGCACTTGCTAATTAACTTTGTGTGTTTCTACATTTTATTATTTTCCTTACTTAACTGCATGTGTAACGTATAGAATAATATTTATAGGGTAGAAGATTCTCTACTTCACAAAAGATTTTAGCTCTGTCCATCATGAAACAGTCGGGAAAAAGTTACAGATTCTTAAGTGAGATTTTCACGTTACCCAGCCGGAGTACGTTGAACGAATTAGTTAAAAAAATCTCACTCGATACAGGCATCAATTCTATAATTATGGGCCATTTAAAAAAAGCGACATCAGAAATGAAAGATGCTCGCAATAAATACTGCATTTTGATGTGGGATGAAGTGGCACTGAAACCACATATTACATACGAAAAGAACTGTAACAAAATCATTTCATTCGAAGATTGGCAATGTCGAAGGACAAACAAGTTTGCAGATCATGCACTTGTTTTTATGCTGCGAGGACTATTCACTCCCTGGAAAGTCCCAATTGCATATTTCTTCTGCGAAGATAAAACAGTGGGGAATCAACTAATGAAACGCATTAGAGATGTGACCAGTGTTGTCAGTGAAACAGGCTTGCAAATTGTTGCAACTGTTTGCGATCAGGTATCTTCGAATCGTAAAGCAATAAATGAACTTTTAATGCAAACCCATCATAAACGTTGTAAACTTGGACAGTCTTACAGTGAGTAATATATTGTAATATGTATTGTGATGTGTTGTGTAATATCTAAACGTTTCTAATTAATCCATTATATATTATAGGAAGAACAATTGATATAAACGGAGTGGAATTAATCCCTCTGTATGATCCTCCACATCTGATAAAAGGAATCAGAAACAACTTGTTGAATAAGGACTTGGAGGCAAACGTTGGGAAAGATGCTACAAATAGACAAATTGCATCTTGGCGTTGTATAAGGTTGGCGTATGACATTGATGTTAACACGAACATGTTAAACCGCCAACTACAGAAGATAACAAAAGAGCATGTAGTACCAAGAAAAATTTAAAAAATGCGTGTTAAACATGCGACACAAGTTTTTAGCAAACAGGTGTCTAGTTACATAGAATTTTTAACAAATATCGAAGGTAAATTATTAATGCTCATATTTAAATGTATAATATCAATCTTGTACTTTGTTAAATTAACAAACAGTTGTATTTTCTAGGTTCATATCATATCGAAACACGCATCGGGCTAAAAGTGATGCCAAAAGAAGAAGGAAGAACAACGGCAAGAATCCTCAACTTTTTTAATAACCTGATGGATTCCGTAAATGGACACAGCATTCGGCCGGAAACATCCCTACGAGTGGCCATAACAAAGAATAGCCCACATCACAAATTTTGGGAAGAGGCACTGAAGGAACTGCGTCACATACAGTACGTGGATCCAAATACACATGTACGTAACAAATCCGTACCATCCTTGCGGAATTGGATCTACACTATCTGGGGCTTTCAGAAATTGTGGAAGCTTGTATCTACTGCAGGCTTCAAAAATTTCAAGCCCAGATATGCAAATCAAGATCCGCTGGAAAACTGCTTCAGCAAAATTCGTAGCATTGGTGGAAGCGATAATAATCCTACATGCGATCAGTTTGTTGCCGCATTTAAAGTTTTGCTGGTAAATAATCTTACTTCAAGACAAACAATAGGCAAGAACTGTGAGGATGTATGCGACGGTACAATGCTTTTTACATTGGAGCAATTTCTTGAGGATGTGGATAACGAACATAATCCTCCTGCAAATGATGGACTTGAAGACAACGTGCCTGTGCCGGAAGAGGAAATAATCATCCCAGAAGAAGAAAGAGCCACGATAAAAAATCATATGGCAGATTACATAAGCCGGAAAGCTTTATCTTTGGATATGGTGAAAAACTGTTTCAATTGCAAAACCAATTTTTTCAGACCCCGTGTTGCTGCGGATAAAGAGTCCAATTTCGATAAAGTAATTTCAAAAGTTCAGTGTTCTCTACACACATACGTACCCGCAATTTGTTTCAAGAGGAGATTCACTGAAGAACTTCAAGAGAAAATTAAAGAAGAATTGGGAACTTCATGGACTTTTTGCACAAACCACGTCAATATCCTAAATGAATTTCTAAGTCCAGAGATCGGAACGTATTACACCAAACAGTTCTGCAAACAGACAAATGCAATTTTATCTGGGAAACAGACAGCATTGCCTCTGGAAAATAGGATATTCAAACAAGCATTATCAACATACAAGAAACGCTCGAAGAAACCAAAAAATAAAGCAACTGCAAATTGAATGAGGTAATTGTCTACTATTATTACCTATTTCCATCACTATATATTTCTATTCTTAATAAATTATATAATTGAATTATTTTATTCTTATATGATTACAGTTACTTTGGAAACCTGGAAGATGATACAACGTAAACCTGGAAGAAAACCTGGAGGAATTAAACCTGGAACAAAACCTGGAATAATTATAGTATTGTATTATGCTATTATTGTATTATTTTATTATTATATTATTTTATTATTGCTATGATTTATTATTATAATTTTTATATATTTCAGTATCGTTGTTTATTATTGTATAGTTTACTATGTATGTAGTATATATATGTAGTTTTAATAATAAATATGTTATATTATTATATGTTATATTATCAATTAATTTTCCCTGAAAATAAATTAGTAACCATCAATAGAGGAATACGATTACACGTATATGCAAGGTTCATTATGTGTGAGTCAGGTGTGCGTGTGATCCACACACTGCTCTATCCCTACTCTTTGGTCTCTACTGTGCTGCCACCATACCTATGGGTACCGAACTAGAACTACATTAGTGTCCACTTTTTCATATGAGAGTCGACACCCCCTGGACCTAGCCTGCAAGGCCCCTGACCTACAGGTTACAGGCCAGCACAATGCTTGGATCGGCTCGAGGCCCAGGCCGGTTGATTCATGCCGGGCTTTTATGCGCGCATTGGCCCGGATATTGCCAGGAAGGGGCTCGAGCCCAAGGCGAACGTATGAATGTATTATGATTTGATTTTAAAAATCAAAAAAATTTTTTAAAAAATCAAATCATAATACATTTTGCGAAATTAGCAGGGCGGCCAAGGTACCCGATCTTAGTACTTGACTGAGGCCGTTTGAGGTTAGAATCGCCGCGCATGCGCGTGAAAAGCGCCCCATATCACATCACTGTGCCAGATCGATAAAACAAATGAAGATCTACAGCAAACTACCGCCCAAACGTCGCACAGTGGGGTATTTGGCCCGAAAAAGTGGAAAAAATTCAATTTCTAAATTTTTGCGTATGGCATACAATTTTTGTTGTTCGTTGTAGTTAAAGGTCTGAAGAATAAGGCTGCAATATTATTTTTTCTATTTGTACACCCGTGAACGATGAAGTAGTAAACTTCATCGAAAGTCGAGAGATTTTAAGGCGCGCTTGGCGTTCTTAAACAGTCTCTAAGACAGCGTCTGTTCATTGGCGATTTTCATGTGTTTGAAAGGAAATTCTGTAAATTCTTGTATTACAAAAGTTGTTCAGGTAGGTATACAGAGCACTTTCGCATAGATTTTATTTTGTTATCATCTAAATTAGTATAGTTATTAATATTTGAATATTACCAATCATTCTGTAAGCTTTTTTAAAAATTACAAAACTTTATTGACAATTTTGTTATAGTATAAAGCCATATTGAGTGCTCTTTTTGGTGTTATTACATTCGGTAAAGATTCGTGATTATAAGCCAACAAAGTTTGATTCCGGATATGTCCGGTTTCAAATTTTATAGCTAATTTAGAATTAAGTGTTTAGCAGCGTTTCGCGTACGTTCGGCTACGCTTGGTCTCAAATGAAGAAGAAACATTATCCGAGAAAGAAATTTCTTATGTATTTTCCGATGAAAATTAATGGTAATCATTTTAAAATATTCTTATAATATACCGGGTGAGTCATTTAACGTGAAACAGACGTATATCTGGGAAATGAAGCTATTTTGGAGAAAAATGTTTCAGACAAAAGTTGTATGGTTTAGAGGGGAGCATAAAATGGAGTCATTGATTTGACCTTGGATAGTCGTTTGAAAATCACGTGAAGGTCATCTTCCATTTCTTAAATAGAACTCCCTATTTTTTGTTGCATATTCTTGTAGCTTGTTTTGACAGCTTTCCAAAACACTATATTAAAATATTTTTTTCTTAAATATTTTTCAAGTTATAATAGTGCAAATATTCCACTATCGCCTTGCTTTTTCAGGGGCTCTCGATAATCTGAGGAAACAATGTTTCGAACAAAAGAGGAACAGTATACAGACGTCTACAAATTTCAATATATAAAAGTTAAAAAAAAATTTTTTTTTTCAAAAAATTGAGGTAAATTTGATTTTTCAAATACTAAAATGTATTTTGGATTTCATAATGTTGTAGCTGATCTTAAGGCGAATCCAACGATATATAATATTATAACCTTGAGCCTATAAATAACGCTACAATAGTTTTTTCCACTTTTTCAGGCCAAATACCCCACTGTGCGTTGCGCGTTGCTATACCAATACATTGTCTATCCTGTTTTCACGAATTTTGTGATTCCTTCTCATTCTGTCTGTGACCGCGAAATATTTCATGTGTGTGCATTGACCACATCAGCTGCCTTGAATCAGTGTGCATACGGATGCTAGCTTGTATGGACGATTCTTCTCGCACGCGTCGAAGATTTCCGTTCGCAGAAACTCGTAGTGCGTGTGTATGATATTGTAAATAGTGATAGAGCGTTTCTTCCAGTATATTAAGTACGGTGTTATGAACAATTATAGTGCAGGATAAGGATTTGTGGATATGTGTGAAATGAATGTAAAAGTGAAAGGGCATTGACCCCTTCTACTCGATAGTTCCATAGGGCGGATATTAGAAATGCCCTTGTGGATTTTAACGAGTAGATAGGTTCAATGTCGTCCAACGATTTTTTAAACATTTTCACCTGGCTGGGGCCCCAAATGAGAACAAAGGTATGCATGCGTTTGTCACTTGATACGAGACCGTCGCGCGCCTGTGTGACGTACGCAACGTGCACCGCTATTGAAAAGTTGCTGCTTTTTGGGCAGATTTGTAACTGTTAATAACTTAATAACGAGGCCGAAATCGCAATTTTTTTATTCTTCATTTTCGTCTTATATTATCGTCGAGAACCACCCCTTAAATTTTCTCCCACCTGTAGGTAAACACCCTGTATATTATTTATTTCGTTTTTATAACAGAGGTAGCCGAATTTGCAGCATTTGTTTAGTTTTATATATATTATTTATTTTGTTTTTATTACAGAAGGAGTCAAATGTGCAGTATTTGTTTAGTTTTATATACCGCGTGGTTCACGACAAACAGGCCATCTAAATAGCTCCGTTAGGATTAGAGATAGAAGAAAATGTTAGAGAAAAAAGTTGTACTGTTAAAGGGGGCAAATATAGTGATATAAAAAAATGTTCCGATTGTAGTCGTTTTCATGGTCCTTTGAAGATCATCGATGATTTTTAAATAGCACCATGTATTTTTAACTTCACAATATTGTAGCTGATGTCAAGACGAGTTCAATGATGTGGTACACTATGACCTTCAAATGACCTTGGACTCATTAATAGATATAGTTTGACTATTCTGTTTGATCAACAGAAATTTAGTTTCTTCAGCCATTAGGTCTCTCATAATACGTATTCTGTTAATGGAAGGTGATCCCTAAGCGTACGCAAACAAGATTATCAACAAACTACTGATATGTATACTGAGTCAGTTATGGTCATCAAATTATTGTGAGTGTATCAGTTTATTGATAACCGTTTAAGGATGCGCTACTCAAACGAGCATAAGACCGATCTTATTTCCATTTATTACGAAAGTCGTCAATATCTTCGAGAAGCTGTTCGTCTTTACAAAGACCAATTTCCTGATCGCAGATGTCCATCTCGTTGTACCTATTCAAATTTAGTTCAAAAGTTCCGTGAATTAGGCAGTGTAAGACAGAATATGTGTTATGAGACCTAATGGCTGAAGAAATTAAATTTCCGTTGATCAAACAGAATAGTCAAACTATATCTATTAATGAGTCCAAGGTCATTTGGAGGCCATAGTGTACCACATCATTGAACTCGTCTTGACATCAGCTACAACACTGTGAAGTTAAAAATATATGGTGCTATTTAAACATCATCGATGACCTTCAAAAGAACTTGAAAACGACTACAATCGGAACATTTTTTTATATCACCATATTTGCCTCTTTTGACAGTAGAACTTTTCTCTCTAACATTTTCTTCTATCTCTAATGCTAACGGAGCTATTTAGGTGGCCTGTTTGTCGTGAACCACCCGGTATATTATTTATTTTGTTTTTATTGCAGAAGGAACCAAATGTGCAATATTTGGTTTAGTTTTATAAATTTTATTTATTTTGTTTTTAATGTTTCAGAAAAAATTGAGCGAATAGACTGTAGTGCAACAATTTGTGTTGTTTTATATTGTATATATTATATGTAATATAATGTAATTTTTTATTTGTGAATAGTGGTAAGGTTTTGGCAGTTTTCTTTACCCTAGCAACAAATGTTGATATTCTTTAATTGATTCTGCCAAATAAAGTATTTTCTTGTTTCATTATGTATTCTTTTGCTTAGTTATTGCAGCGCTCTTTCCCTATTCCATCCTCAAAATAAAGAATAAGTTTCAATTATGTTAAATTTCAATATTTCATATGTATACACTAATAATTTTTTAAAAGTCTGCGGGGTGCTCAAGCTACCCGATTTCATCGAAATGCTGAGCAAATATCTTACTGAGGCTGAAATTGCCGCGCATGCGCGAAAAACGGTGAGTTCAATCGGAACAATGGATCGTAGTGATATATGTAGATCAGGCATGGGCAGAAATAGCACGCGTGCTAGGGAATCTCAAGGAATACCCGTGGAATACCCCCACTTCTCCTGGCCGCGCGTCTCGCTGCCCGTGGCGGCCCTAGTGCTCGGAGCAACTACGGCTGCCAAGCAGTGATGGGATATTCGTGGGCCGTGGGCCGCTCCCCTGACGCGCTGGTTTTCCCTTCCCTGACGTACCGTCGTATCCGTGTCGACCGCGCGTGCCTGTGTTGGTGCCTGTTCGATTGCACGCGCGCTACACACACCAGCGTACCTCTACTCTGTCCGTGTAAACTACCTGCTCGACTGATCGACGCTGAAGCGATCCTTCGGTTTTCACGTTTCCGAAGTTTCGAAAGCATGAGGCGAAAAGTCGGAATCTGGAGACGGCGCGCATTTGAATCCCGGCACAGCGCGGCGCGACGGGCGCACATTTTGCTATAACTTTTGATCTAAAAGAGATATCGAAGAGAAATTTGGACTAAATTTTTTTTGAAAAATTGGGTTTAATGATGTAAACAGAATGATATTTTGTATTTTTTAACTTCCCGATTTCATAGGGAAGTTATTGTAATTACCCCGAAAATCGAAAATCGATTTTTTAGCAGATCTTCACGTTTCATGGTCATTGGAGTCATTTTAGACTATTTTTATCAAAATGTCCGTATGTGTGTGTGTGCGTATGGCCGTTTGTATGTTATCAAATTTTTCGTTAACGTTTTCTGAAAAAGTAACAACGCGATCAGAATGATGAATGATGCAATCGATGTGCCCCGCTGTAACCTAGAGCTGATTAGATTTTGGTCCATTTTGGTCAAGTAGTTTTTTAGTTTTTTTCGAAAGGAGTTGATTAAACATTGCAATTTATACGAAAGGCGTATCCACCGAAAAAGTAAACGTAACTATATATATATATATATATTTAGACATATTTAAAAAAAAAAATTTTTCTTGTTTTTTTTAATTAAAAAATTTTTTTTCCAATTATGCAACTAATGCTAAAGTAACCGCTTACAATAATCGAAAATTATTCCAATGCAAGAGTGAGTTAATCATCGCCGAGAATACATTTTCAAAGAATATCGATGAAAGTACAAAAACATTTATATTACAATCTTTAAATAAACAATCAGTTCAAAACCAATTGTTAACTGAGATTAAATTGAAAATAAATATAAAATATATGATAATTAATAACATTGATGTTGAAGACGGATTGGTTAATGGAGCATGCGGAATATTAAAATTTATTACTTTTCAAGAAAATACTAAAATTCCGTCTATATTGTGGTTAGATTTTCAATTGGCCATAGTAGGAGTGAAAGTAAGAACTCGTTATCGTGATTATATAAAAAATGCAAATATAAATCAAAATTTAACACCAATAATAAAAAAATATCGAATCAAGTAAATATTTCGAGTGAAGAAAAATAAGAAATCACACGTAGTCAATTTCCAGTGGTTCCTGCTGAAGCGATTACGATTCATAAAAGTCAGGGACAAACATACGAGAAAGTATGTATGGATTTTAAAACATCAGAAATACGAACTTTACAAATGTTGTATGTGGCACTGAGCAGAGTTTCAAAATTGAGCGGTTTATATATTTTGAGAAAATTTAAATTAATAGTATCGAAGAAAACCAAGATCAATACTGCAAACCCGGATAATGATGAGTTGTATCGTTTGCGAAAAACTAATTAAGACAATTTATTTTGCAACATTAGTATTCTATAACAAGGAACCAAGCGAGCAACGAGCATTCGATATTGGTTTAATGCGACGCCATATAGCAAACATTTTGATAAGTAGAAAACTATTGAATTTCCCTGAAAACGTATAATCTTCTTAAAACGTACACTTAATAAATAATAATAATAATAATAATATACAGCAACTAACGAATCGGGAAGTTCTTTGTGTGGCTCGTGGAGAGTCACACACAAAATGAAAGACATTAATAGCTGTGGGCCCTACTAGCCATGCGTACCACTAACATTCTCGCAAGAGCAGTCCTGCCCGCGAGCAACAATAGCCCTCTAGTTAAATAATGTTTTAGTTGATTCTTAAGGTATATCCGGATAAGATGGTCAAAAGTATCCATTAAAATTGATTTTTAGTCACGTCATGTTCAACAGAAAATTATGAAAAAATTAATGAATATTCTACCTAATAGCATACGCAACTGAGATTTTTTTCAAAATTTTTGTTTACAAAATCGATTTTTAAACAAATCGGAAAATATAAAATTGCCGATTTTATATCAAAGTCTTCAGTTGACCACATTTATATTATTACGTTAGTTGTGTCTCATCCTGATTATTAATGTGTATTTTCTTCAGATTTTTCGGATTACGGAAACATGTTTTAAAAAATTGAATACCTCCAAACATTCGGAGAAAATGCATATTTTGTATTGAAGTTTTAGAGACACCAGTTTTATCAAAATTCAGTACTTAGATATTATTGAAGCAATTGTTCTTAATTTTTTAATAATTATTTAGAGATTGCATAATCGTTAAAAGGACAGCTATACGGCCGGTACAGCTTCTGGCCCCGAATCGAATCCCGCACCTAATAATTTTTTTTGTCATTAAATACTTATTGCTTCAAATTTTTTTGAAAAGTTTAACCAAAAATCCATTTTTTAATTGTCTACATTTATTTCCAACTTAAAGGATTGATGCAGTTCGCGCTGTCGACTTTCGCTGTCCACTTTCTGTAATTGAAAAAAAAGAAACATTTTAAGTTATGATTGCAAAGTGCAGAATGGTTTCGAGGTATGTATTCGAAAATTCCACTACAGGTGCTCCCCTGTGTTCCTATATTCGAAGAAGAAACAAACATAATTAGAATCATAATTCTAATTGCAATATTATAGGACACAATATTAACATAACGTATACTTATCTCATCTATTCATCGATGAGATTAATTCTTGAGCAAAATAAATGCCTTATATTATATAAAAAACGATAAAAACGCTACGGAGAAAAGTTATAGAGAATAGCTATACATTTGTGGTTGTTTAACGAAATAGCGTACCCGCCAAAATAAGAAATAAAGACTAAACGACCTACAAGTTCGTAAACGCGTGCAATGTCAATTGCTTGAAATTTTGCGTACGCGACGAACTTGCATACATGTACGATTCCGCGTTAAATTTCGAGTTTCACCGTTAATTCTAAATTACCGTACGAGACAATCAGCTGCTTTACAGCTGCGAGGAGCGCAACCTTCGAGCGCATTGTTATTCGTCCAAAGGCCACTTTTTCCGATTTTTACCGTCCTTCGTTACCTAGAAGACTGCTAGTCCTCGAAGTGTGCAACATGTGCACTCGAGGATTCGAGCTAACGGCATCGGAAAGTGGCCATAAGTCAATCAGCGCGGCCTTCGCTACGTGTACCGTCCGCGAGGTACGCGAGGGTCCCGGATTAGAACGACAACGGGCCTTTGTCCGTTATACGCGACGGCCAAGGCAACGAACGTTACGCCTTACCCTCGAGCCACTCAGGCTAGTTTTTTCGCACCCCCTTGGTCTCCGTCAACGGACTCAGGCCAAGAGGGCAATAATTCACGCGCGGGCCACTTGGGCCTTCTAAACACAGGCCACTTAGGTCGAAAGATATGCGCGCTGTTCCGAGGTCCCACCAAACGCGCGATTCTCCGGGATTTTCCGACATCGGCTTGAGGCGGGGGTCTCCACTTCCACCGGAGAAGAAGACCCTCCTCCCTTAGGCCGACGAACCAATAGGGTGTTTTTTCCCCCAAAAATGGGCCCGTGCCCAAGAGTTTTCCGCGTCCGAGGAGGAGGAAAACGCGGACCTCGGACCAGCAGTCATAGTTCTGATCGAGCCGAGCGATCACTAAAAATTTCGTACAAGCGAGAAATCGTTTTCGTTCTCGCGAACTGCACGTCTCAACGTGTCGGAGACAAGCAAGATCAAATATTGTATCACTTGTACGTGAAAACCAGTCATTAGCTCCTGGAATTAGTTGCCCAAAGATAACTCTGCAGGCAACCGCTTTGTATATAGTTGAATAAACATTCATTTATTTCCGAAGACTACGTACAAAGACATTGTTCTTTTCGAGAACGCAACATATGGTCCTTCGAGCCGGAGACCAGAGACCGATTGACAGTGCGGTACAAGTGAACTTTGAAACGAACATTTTCGTCGTGCAATCAAGTTATCGTGACAAGCGACGATCAATCGATCCTACGTGGAAGCCACACCGATTCACACCTTGGGTCCAACCGTATATTGGCTACATCGGTTCCAAGACGATCGACGCAACCAGGGTTTTTGGTGTTGGCGAAAGTCCCAGGAAAATCGGACAGACGACAACGAGGAAGCCGACCATCCAACCTGCCTAGGATTCGGACGTTTCGTGCAATCATCAGCAGAGACATTGCTGCAGTACGAGATCATCGCCAAAGGTAGGCTCGTTTATATCGTAAACCAGTCAATTCCTTCGTCTTTTCTTTCCTTTTCCCTGGTCTCGGTTTCGGTCCAAAAATGTCGACAGCTAGTACTAGCGATAAAACTACCGACAAACAAATACGTGCAATAAAACAAAGAACTCAATATTTCGAGGCTCAGATGACCTCTTTAGAGAATTTCGTGAGTAATTATCAAAGTTCCTCTAAGGAGAAGATCAAATTATCTGAAAAAATCAAACGCCTTCGACTTCTATTCGACAAATTCAACGCGAATCAAAACGAATTAGCGCTGTTAACTGACGATTACGACGCGATAGAGCAGCAGCGCGAAGTAGTGACGGACCGTTACGATGAAGTTATAGCAACCGCGTTAGAATTGTCAACTTCTTTTGAGGTAAACGAACAGACGCTCAACGAACGTGACAGTGCACGCGATGTGCAACGGGTAACGAGAGCTGATCCGGCGATTGTGAGACTACCGAAAATTGATTTGCCAAAATTCGATGGCCAAATGGAGAAGTGGGTCACTTTCAAGGATGCGTTTGTGACGATGATCCATTCACATCCTAGCCTAAGCAATATTCAAAAAATGAATTACTTGCAATTGTCATTAACGGGACAAGCTCAATTTGCGATCGGAGCATTTAGAATCAGCGAGGAGAATTACGAAACCGCGTGGAACCACCTCGCGGAAATTTATGATAACAAACGGGCACTAGTGTTACGACACGCGGCTTTGTTACGGGAAACGCCAAAAATGCCTAACGATTCGTCGGAAGCCATCAGAGATCTGGGCAGTTATATGCAGTTGCATATTAGATCGTTACAAGCCTTAGGACGCAATTGGGAGGACATCGCGAACGATTTGCTTACGAGCATTCTGGTATCGCGGATGGGGAAGGATACGCGTAAATGTTGGGAACAGACGTTGTCGGACACGGAAATGCCGAAATTGATGGACATTTTTAAATTTTTAAATATCGCTTCGCATCAGTCGAAAGACTACGAATCGACTACCCCTCGTCCGTCCAATAACTACAATAAATCATCATCGAAATATCCGACCGCGAATCGTAATTATCCACCGAAGGGGTATCGGCCGCGAAACTCTCCGCCGTCTTCGCCGAATTTGCCTCGCAGACAAACATTCGCGACTCAGTCGAAACTGCCAAACTGTGCAATCTGTGAGAAAGGTCCGCATAAAATATTTCAATGCAAGGCATTCGAACGAATGACCATTGATAAACGTATCGAAGCTGCCAAGACCGCTAAGGTCTGTCTTAATTGCCTCCTTCCAGGACATACGACTGGACAGTGCAATTTGGGCAAATGCAAGGTGTGTAATATGGCACACAACACCAGATTGCACAGAGACTCGACATCGTGTCAGGAAAAATTAGAGGAACGCGCGGGAACCTCGAAATCCGATCAAAATTTTTGACACATTGCGCACTCCGATGTCTCATGCACATTCAGTCCATACGCTACGTTAATTACTGATAGTTGCACCCACGATCTTCTAACGACCGCAATAGTTTATGCTTTTGATAATAATAATCAGCCTGTCGAGTGTCGAACTTTACTTGATACTTGTTCAAACGCAAATCTTATTACGGAAGAATTTGCCAAAAAATTACGATTAAATACTCAGTACGAACATGTGAGCATCGAAGTGCTAAACGAATTAAATACGGTAACGACCAAAACACTACGAGTCAAGGTAAAATCACGCATAAACGACTTCAACCGTACCCTTAAGTTTTTTATCATTCCACGCATCTCAGGTCTATTACCCGATCGACAAGTTAACAAGTCAAAATTACATATTCCGTCAAATATTCAATTAGCCGATCCACAATTTCATCGACCGTCGCATATTGATATGTTGATCGGTTCCGGAACCACGTTAGCCTGTTTGAGCATTGGTCAGATCGAGATTGGCAATACGGGCCAAGCCGACTTGATCTTGCAAAAAACGCAATTCGGGTGGACCATCGGGGGGAGTGTACCGAGTTCATCTACTCGCGGTTCATGCAAAACGTTCGTAAACAATATAAATTTTGATTTGAGAAACTTCTGGGAGGTTGAAGAAGGACCACTTCATTCTAATTTGTCGCCGACAGAAATTGAATGCGAGTCCCATTTTATCAATACGGTCAAGCGATTAGAGACTGGACAATACATGGTGTCGCTTCCGTTCAATGGGAAGGAGCAACACATCGGCGAATCTCGTACGCGCGCTCTTAACCGTTTTCTATCTTTGGAACGAAGATTTTCGAACAACCCCGAATTAAAAACCGAGTATACGCGCATAATGAACGAATACATCGAACTGGGTCACATGAGTCCAGCACAAAATATTGATAATTCGCGCGGTTATTATTTGCCACATCACGCCGTCATCAAAACCTCCAGCTCGACAACAAAATGTCGAGTTGTTTTCGATGGTTCGGCTAAATCCAGTACCGGAATATCGCTTAACGACGCGTTGCATACTGGACCGACAATACAGGACGATATATTTACGTTATTAACTCGCTTTCGAATGCATACTTACGTTCTAACAGGCGACATCGAAAAGATGTATCGCCAATTCTTCGTTCGTCCGGAAGATCGGTCATACCAAAGAATTCTTTGGCGAGACAATAAAAACGCGATAGCAACGTTCGAATTAAATACGGTAACCTTCGGATTATCAGCAGCTCCGTATCTGGCCATTAGATGCCTTCAACAACTCGCGTCCGATGAATACGAGAACTTTCCGAGAGCCTCTACCATTATTTCTAAAGACGTCTACGTTGACGACCTTCTTACCGGCACCGATAATTACGACGACGCGTTGGCCCTCCGGGACGAAATTATAAATTTGTTGAAACGCGGAGAACTAAATATTAGGCAATGGGTATCGAACGACCAAGGCCTTCTGACGGGACTTTCGACAGATCAAATTCATCCGAAATATTTTGGCGATTCTACGGTCAAAACGTTGGGAATTTCATGGGATCCGAAAGTGGATGCTATCAGTTATACTGTTAACGTCACGCCGCGCACTACGTACACGAAACGACTAATCCTCTCGACTATCGCGAAGATATTTGACCCATTAGGGTTACTCGGTCCAATCACTATTATTGCAAAAATATTAGTACAACGACTATGGCAATTAAAGGTTGATTGGGATGAATCGCTACCGATGGCCATTCAAACAGAATGGTCTAATTACCAAGAACAATTGCGGCTTTTGGAAAATTTACGTTTCGAGCGTCACGTTTCACAATCTTCAACCCGAAGATTAGAAATTCATGGATTCTGCGATGCTAGCGAGCGCGCATACGGGGCGTGCATATACATTCGGTCCATTGACAGTTCAGGTAGAATCAAGGTACAACTTCTTTGTGCAAAATCGCGCGTTGCACCGTTGAAGACGATTAGTTTGGCTCGTCTTGAGTTATGCGGGGCTAATCTACTCGCTTCATTGTACGTTTCGGTTAAGGAGAGTCTAAAGCATCAAATCAACGATACGACGTTGTGGACTGATTCGACCATCGTCCTTCACTGGTTGAACAAGTCACCGAACATGTTAAAGACCTTCGTAGCCAATCGGGTTACGGAGATCCAAGCTAAAACAAATATCCATACGTGGAGGCATATCCGTTCATCCGACAATCCTGCGGATTTATTATCGCGCGGCATAATACCCAAAAAATTCATCGATAGTAAAATCTGGTGTAACGGACCAGATTGGCTTTTAGAATCCGAGTCGTTATGGCCAAGGTCCTGTTTAGAATCACTCGCGGAAATACCTGAATTACGAAAGGTACAATGTTTCACAGTCGCCAACGCACAGCCTTTCGAATTGTTAAACCGATACTCTTGTATTAAACGTTTACGGAGAGTTATTTCATACTGTTTACGATTTCTACCGGCAAATCGTATGACAGGCCCAATTTCCATCAAGGAATTGGAACGCGCTAACGAGAAAATTATTCAATTGACACAAGCTCACGCATTTTCTGACGAAATGTCGGACCTTAAATCAAAAACCGGACTAAATAATAAAAGCAAGTTACGCTCACTGAACCCCTTTATAGACGAAAGGGGTATACTTCGTGTGGGAGGACGTCTGCAAAATTCGGATCTAGAATTCGAAAGAAAACATCCGATTCTTTTGCCGAAGGGTCACCACATTACCGACATGATAATCCGCGATGTCCATATTCAAAACTATCATTCCGGTTTAACTGCGACTCTCTATAACGTCCGTCAGACGTATTGGCCAATCGATGGCAAAAATGTTACTCGAAAAATAATCAGAAATTGCGTGAAATGCTTTAGAGTCCGTCCGCCCACGACAAATTACGTGATGGGTAATTTACCTGCTACCCGAGTCATGGAAGCTAGACCGTTTACGAACGTCGGAACTGACTATTGCGGGCCATTTTTTATAAAAGAACGTCGTCATCGTAATCGGGCGCGTGTCAAAGTTTACGTGGCTGTCTTTGTCTGTTTTTCAACAAAGGCAGTACATCTCGAAGTCGTAGGTGACATGACCACTGAGGCTTTTTTAGCAGCGCTAAAACGTTTTATCGCACGAAGGGGTATGTGCACTAATATATATTCCGATAATGGTACTAATTTTGTTGGTGCCAATAATGAGTTGCACGAATTACATAGGGATCTACGAGAGAACGACAAGGTCAATCAATTTATTACGGACAAAAAGATATCATGGCATTTCATGCCTGCTCTATCTCCGCACTTCGGCGGATTATGGGAAGCGGCTGTCAAGTCGTTTAAACACCACTTAAAACGCGTGGTCGGCGACGAACTATTTACGTATGAACAATTCGCGACTTTTGTCACCGAAATCGAAGCTATTTTGAACTCCCGACCCTTAACTCCTCTCTCATCAGATCCAAACGACCCTTTGTCTCTCACTCCTAGCCATTTCTTGATTGGTACCACGATAACGAGCGTACCAGAAGCCGACTTTACTGCGAGTCCGAACAACCGGCTGTCAAGTTGGCAGCATATACAGAAGGTGAAACAAGACTTCTGGAAGAGATGGTCTAAAGAATATATCCATCAATTGAACGTTCGAGCCAAGTGGGTGAAGGGTTCCCATGATATCAAGGAAGGAACTGTGGTCATCCTGAAGGATGATCGTCTGCCACCGCTTCAATGGAATCTTGGACGGGTTTTGGAGATTCACCAGGGCACAGATGACATCGTTCGTGCAGTTACCGTCCAGACCAGTAATGGCATTTACAAAAGAAATGTAAAGCAACTTGCGCCACTACCAATTGTTCAAGATGATTCAAAATGTTAAATATTCGCTTTCATCTTCGTATCGGTTCCTTGTTAGAGCCGCGTACTCTGTTAACGGTAGTTTTTACGTTCGTTAAGTTATATTCAATGTTTGTTTGTATTATATTTCCCTTTTAATGTTCTTTTTGTATTTACGTTCGTTCGATTAATTTAGGTTAATTGTAATACCTTATATTCGATGTGTTTGATTAATGCGTGCGTTTTATATTATTATTTATTTTCTTATTCGCGTTACTTATTCAATTTTATTTCCGACCATCGCCGTCATCCAATCCGCCAGCGTGACTAATTATGTCACGTTGTACTCGATGAATTGGCTAAATTTGCGTACGACCGCACGACTTTTACGTTTTTGAATGACAGTGTCATTCAACGGGGGGAGCATGTACGATTCCGCGTTAAATTTCGAGTTTCACCGTTAATTCTAAATTACCGTACGAGACAATCAGCTGCTTTACAGCTGCGAGGAGCGCAACCTTCGAGCGCATTGTTATTCGTCCGAAGGCCACTTTTTCCGATTTTTACCGTCCTTCGTTACCTAGAAGACTGCTAGTCCTCGAAGTGTGCAACATGTGCACTCGAGGATTCGAGCTAACGGCATCGGAAAGTGGCCATAAGTCAATCAGCGCGGCCTTCGCTACGTGTACCGTCCGCGAGGTACGCGAGGGTCCCGGATTAGAACGACAACGGGCCTTTGTCCGTTATACGCGACGGCCAAGGCAACGAACGTTACGCCTTACCCTCGAGCCACTCAGGCTAGTTTTTTCGCACCCCCTTGGTCTCCGTCAACGGACTCAGGCCAAGAGGGCAATAATTCACGCGCGGGCCACTTGGGCCTTCTAAACACAGGCCACTTAGGTCGAAAGATATGCGCGCTGTTCCGAGGTCCCACCAAACGCGCGATTCTCCGGGATTTTCCGACATCGGCTTGAGGCGGGGGTCTCCACTTCCACCGGAGAAGAAGACCCTCCTCCCTTAGGCCGACGAACCAATAGGGTGTTTTTTCCCCCAAAAATGGGCCCGTGCCCAAGAGTTTTCCGCGTCCGAGGAGGAGGAAAACGCGGACCTCGGACCAGCAGTCATAGTTCTGATCGAGCCGAGCGATCACTAAAAATTTCGTACAAGCGAGAAATCGTTTTCGTTCTCGCGAACTGCACGTCTCAACGTGTCGGAGACAAGCAAGATCAAATATTGTATCACTTGTACGTGAAAACCAGTCATTAGCTCCTGGAATTAGTTGCCCAAAGATAACTCTGCAGGCAACCGCTTTGTATATAGTTGAATAAACATTCATTTATTTCCGAAGACTACGTACAAAGACATTGTTCTTTTCGAGAACGCAACAATACAAATCCGATTAAATTAAGAACATCCGAATTCCAAATACACCAATGGTCGAATTTATCATTCGACAATCTGTGGAGAGACAAGAAAACGCGGAACAAGTTCTTCGTTTCACGAACTTGCGTCGGCTATGCAGCATTGTCAGATGTTTGCCGCATTCAAATGCCGAGGCCGAAAGGATATTCTCATTGACTCCCGATATCAAGACGAAAAAAAGGAATAAAATAGGCATCAACCCATTCTAGTCTAATTCTAGTATAGTCACACCATGTCTATCGACGATAGACATTTATCTCTAATGACATCAAGCAATTTGTATGCAAGTTCGTCGCGTATGCAAAATTTGTAGTATTGTAGATCGTTTAATCTTTATTTCTTATTTTGGCGGGTACGCTATTTCGTTAAACAACCACAAATGTATATTTATCCTCTATAACTTTTCTCTCTTTTTGAGATATTAATAAATAAAGTTTTTTCATAAACATTAGTATAAATATGATATTGTAGAGAAATTGTACAATGAATAATATCCTGGTGTAGTGACAACATGCTAGACTTACAACCCGCTGGACTAGGGTTCGATTCCTGTCCGACGAAAATATTGTGTTACTTATTTATTTATATTATCTATTCGCTGTGTAACATTGACTTGTTCATAAGAGATTACCATTTTTAATAAATTATAAATAAATTAACCGAAATTAATAAAATACAAACAATTATGTGCACTAATTTTTCAATCTATGCTGGAACATGCACGGTATGTAGCCGGATTTACAGCAGAGATAACTGTTTAAAAACGTCAATCATATCTGTTTTCCCATAAATGTACAAGAAAGCAGGTGCCAATGCAATAATACTGCACTTATTCGATGTGCAAGCTGTTTCTGTGTATTATGTTTCATATGCTTTTACGACATGTACCACTGTTATAATTAAAAATATGTAATTGTAATTAACTATTTTATTCATTTCGGTTAATTTATTTATAATTTATTAAAACTTTTGTTCTTTGATCTGTAATGAATTTGTAATCTCTTATGAACAAGTCAATGTTACACAGCGAATAGATAATATAAATAAATAAATAAAAACATGTTTTTTCCCGTACGGGAATCGAACCCTAGACTACCGTGTTGTACGTCTAGCATGTTGCCACTATACCAGGAAATTATTCGTTGTATACTTCCTTTACAATATCATATTTGTTGCCCCCATAATGGTATATATTCGTAAAAGGGAGATCGAGATCTATAAGTATACACAATCGCAACTGAATCGGTGACCCGAAGGCCTTGCACTCTCCTTGTAAGCTCTGAATTTTGATAAAACTGGTGTCTAAAACTTCAATACAAAATATGCATTTTCTCCGAATGTTAGGAGGTTTTCAATTTTTTAAAACATGTTTCCATAATCCGAAAAATCTGAAAAAAATACACATTAATAATCAGGATGAGACACAACTAACGTAATAATATAAATGTGGTCAACTGAAGACTTTGATATAAAATCGGCAATTTTATATTTTCCGATTTGTTTAAAAATCGATTTTGTAAACAAAAATTTTGAAAAAAATCTCACAAGGGGAGTCCAGTAGACGGGAACCGGATTTTCCTGAAACTTGCAGTATTTGAAGATGACGTATCCAAATGTAATTTAGCAAAGCAGTAGTGCGCACTTCTCAAGATTTCCCGAGAAAATTGCATTTGAAAAATCGGTTTACCCGTTCATAAGGAGTTCGCGTTAACCTATGAACATGAAGCGCAGTGGCCGAGGGCGCTTCGAGAAAGACTGGTAATCAGTAGGTCGGCTGGTTCGAGTCTTGCTGTCGACATTTTTGTTTTAATCTTTTTTTTCAGTTTTATTCCTAAAATTTATGAAATCTGCCATAAACAATTATTTTTTAAATAGAACATGCATGTTTTTTATTTGTGGGTATTGAAAAAAATCGAACATAAAAATAATACAGTGTTATATTTACTTTATTATTGCTCATTCTTTATCAATAAAAAAAAATTGCGTGTTAGTATGACACGATCCAGAATGATACCCATCGTAAAAGCATGGGAAACAATAATTTTTTCGGCATCTAGCACACACTATAATAAATCAGAACTTCTGAAAACGGCGTGCTCTTGTACAAACGCTCCGTTTATTATAGTGTGTTCTTGATGCCGAAAAAATTATTGTTTCCCATGCTTTTACGATGGGTATCATTTTGGGTCGTGTCATACTAACACGTAATTTATTTTTATTAATAATAAAGAATGAGCAGTAATAAAGTAAATATAACACTGTATTATTTTTATGTTCGATTTTTTCCAATACCCACAAATAAAAAACATGCATTTTCTATTTAAAAAATAATTGTTTAATGGCAGATTTCATAAACTTTAGGAATAAAACTGAAAAAAAGATTAAAATAAAAATGTCGACAGCAAGACTCGAACCAGCGACCTACTGATTACCAGTCTTTCTCAAAGCGCCCTCGACCACTGCGCTTCGTATTCATAGGTTAACGCGAACTCCTTATGAACGGGTAAACCGATTTTTCAAATGCAATTTTCTCGGGAAATCTTGAGAAGTGCGCACTACTGCTTTGCTAAATTACATTTGGATACGTCATCTTCAAATACTGCAAGTTTCAGGAAAATCCGGTTCCCGTCTACCGTGGACTCCCCTTGTCAGTCGCGTATGCTATTAGGTAGAATATTCATTAATTTTTTCATAATTTTCTGTTGAACATGACGTGACTAAAAATCAATTTTAATGGATACTTTTGACCATCTTATCCGGATATACCTTAAGAATCAACGAAAACATTATTTTAAAAATTACAAAATATCATTCTGTCTACATCATTAAACCCAATTTTTCAAAAAAAATTTAGTCCAAATTTCTCTTCGATATCTCTTTTAGATCAAAAGTCATAGCAAAATGTGCGCCGCGTCGCGCCGCGCTGTGCCGGGATTCAAATGCGCGCCGTCTCCAGATTCCGACTTTTCGCCTCATGCTTTCGAAACTTTGGAAACGTGAAAACCGAAGGATCGCTTCAGCGTCGATCAATCGAGCAGGTAGTTTACACGGACAGAGTAGAGGTACGCTGGTGTGTGTAGCGCGCGTGCAATCGAACAGGCACCAACACAGGCACGCGCGGTCGACACGGATACGACGGTACGTCAGGGAAGGGGAAACCAGCGCGTCAGGGGAGCGGCCCACGGCCCACGAATATCCCATCACTGGTACGGGAGCTCCGTTTGGAGCTCCATATGGCATCACTGACGCATACGCACAGCACGGGCGTGCACGTATAGGCAAAATTCAATGTAGTAGTAGCTGCAGTTTTTCGCAAATATCTCAAAAACTAAAGCTGAGCGGCGGTTACATGTATAGGAAACAGTCGTTTAGAATTTTGAGTTTTACAACATATTTAAATTTTATCAAAATCGGTGAGGTGGGGCCTTTCATGCACAATTACCCTTATTTTCATTGTAAGGAACTATATTTGATGATCTACAGGGTGGTCTTTTTATCTGAAGACATTGAAATATCTCGTGAACTAGTTCGTCGCGAAGGGGGACATCCAATGATACCAAACTGGACCCCCCACCGCACCCCCTGGGGGTGGGGGTGGGAGAAGATAAAAAACTTAAATGGGAACCACCCATTTTTCATTGCAGATTTGGATTCTCCAGAAAAAAATACACAAATTTTACCTAGGAGTTTTTGCATTTTGGTTCACAGATGGCGCTGTAATGGACAAAAATCAAAATGGAAAAAGTCGTTGAAAATTGGGCATATCTCGAGAAATACACATCAGATCAGAACTAGAGGGCTATTGTTGCTCGCTCGCTTCGCTCGCTCGCGAGTAGGGTTGTTTTTGCTCGCTCGCTTCGCGAGCTCGCGGGTAGGATTGCCCTTGCGAGAGGGTTAGTGATACGCATGGCTAGTAGGGCCTACTGATATTAATGTTTTTTATTTGGTGTGTGACTCTCCAAGAGTCACACAAAGAACTTCCCGATTCGTTACTCCTTCGCCAACATCGCTAACATCGTTTTTTTTTTGTACTTTCATCGGTATTCTCCCAAAATGTATTCTTGGGAGTAGAGATGATAAATTCACTGTTGCATTGGAATAACTTTCGATTATTCCAAGCGGTAACATAAGCATCAGTTGAAAAAAGAAAATCTTTTTAAATCTAAAAAAAAAATTTTTTTTTAAATCTAAAAAAAAATTAAGAAAAAAATTTTTTTTATGTAATTGCGTTTGGTTCTTTGGTGGAAAATTTTCGTCCCCCCTTATAAATTGCATTGTAGAATCAACTCTTTTCGAAAAAAAACTAAAAATCTAAAAAACTACTTGACCAATATGGACCAAAATCTAATCAGCTCTAAGTTACGACGGGGCACATCGATTGCATCATTCATCATCCTGATCGCGTTGTTACTTTTTCTGAAAACGTTAACGAAAAATTTGATTACATAGAAACGGCCATACGCGCGCACACGCACACACACACACACGCACGCACGCACGCACGCACGCACGCACGCACGCACGCACGCACGCACGCACGCACGCACGCACGCACGCACGCACGCACACACACACACACACACACACACACACACACACGAACATTTTGCTGAAAATAGTCTAGAATGACTGCAATGACCATGAAACGTGAAGATCTGCTAAAAAATCGATTTTCGATTTTCGGGGTAATTACAATAACTGCCCTATAAAATCGGGAAGTTAAAAATAAAAGTAGACGTATTTGATATTTTTAAGAATGCTATTCAATAACACCATAATTGACCCCCACCCCCACTTCCTGAGGGTGGGAGATGGAACTATTTCAAAATCTTCAATGGGAAACCCTTTTTTATAGCAAATCTTGGTTCTCCATTGATTTGATATTATTGGTGTAATTTCTTTCACAGATGTTGCTGCAATCGAAAGCAGTTGGAAAAATCATTGGTTTGTTTATTAATCCTTAGGAAGTGGGGGTGGGGGTCAATTATGGTGTTATTGAATAGCATTCTTAAAAATATCAAATACGTCTACTTTTATTTTTCTGATCTGATATGTATTTCTCGAGATATGCCCAATTTTCAACGACTTTTTCCATTTTGATTTTTGTCCATTACAGCGCCATCTGTGAACCAAAATGCAAAAACTCCTAGGTAAAATTTGTGTATTTTTTTCTGGAGAATCCAAATCTGCAATGAAAAATGGGGGTTCCCATTTAAGTTTTTTATCTTCTCCCTCCCCCACCCCCAGGGGGTGCGGTGGGGGTCCAGTTTGGTATTGTGGTGGCTATTGCACCACGTACGCCAATGCATATATTTTCTTCTAGAAATTTCTCTTTCCCTTTCAACTCTGTTACGCTATTATTCTCTATTTCCTGCCTGGCCGCTGGTCGCACATTTGGTGACCAGCCCTTCACTAAATTCCAATGCATCCTTGAGAACGTCGCCAGAGTTCTGCTTTTCGTTAGTCTCGGTCCTTCGCCTACCTCTTAGCTTTCTCTGTTTATGACTCTTTTCCGCTGTCCCTATCGCTGTCGCTGTTTTCTCAAGTTTTCCTTTTTCTACTCTCTTTTCTTTTTCTCTCCTATCTTTTTGCCTTTTCTAAACCACCCGACATGTTTGAAAAGGGCATCGAGAGTCACCAGTCGATTGCAAACCTCCGAGACTACAACACCATCACTGCACTGATATCCGCGTTTTACCGATTTGTTAATAAACGAAGTGAGGACAATTTCTACTATTTTATACTACCTTACCCACTTCAGTATCATTGGATGTCCCCCTTCGCGACAAACAACTTCCATTGCCCACTTGTTTTGATCCCATATATAGTTCTCGAGATATTTCAATGTCTTCAGATAAAAAGACCACCCTGTATATTTGGCATACATACTTGAAATACAACGTTAAAATATTTTATTTTATTTATCTGGTTATCAAAATAAAAATATTTAATGAAATATTTGCCGAAATTTTTCGTTCTATTTAAAGTAGTATATTCGAACCACATTAAAGTATACTATTTAAAATAGCATTTTAAATATTTTTTCTCGAAATTTTGCCCATGTCTGCTATTTGACATGTAAAATATAGTATAATATATATCTTTCTATCTTTCTATTATATAAAATAGTTCTGTAGTTCTGTCACGCAAAAACTCCGAGCGGCGAATCTTTCTGACGGGAACCTAAAATTGAGCGACGAGACAGTGTGTATTTTTCAGAGAGAGAGAGAGAGAGAGAGAGAGAGAGAGAGAGAGAGAGAGAGAGAGAGAGAGAGAGAGAGAGAGAGAGAGGCGCCGCGGGCTTTGGTGAGCGAAGCGAACAGGAGGCGGAACCCCTAGTAAATTATTGTATAATATTTATATTATTATATAATACTATACAGGGTGTTTACCTACAGGTGGGAGAAAATTTAAGGGGTGGTTCTCGACGATAATATAAGACGTAATATGTAAGTACGATAATGTAAGATGTGATCAATGGCACGCACATGAGATATTCGCGGTCACGGACAGAATGAGAAAGAATCGCGAAATTCGTGAAAACGAAGCCTTTTTCAGGGCGGTAGTTTGCTGTAGATCTTCATTTGTGTTATCGATCTGGCATCGACCTCATCAGCTGAATTGAATCAGTATGCATACGGATGCTAGCTTGTACGAACGATTCATCTCGCACGTGTCGAAGATTTCCGTTCGCAGAAATCACACACAACCTCAAAATGTCTGTTCCGTCTGCGGACGAGTCTCGCGACGTAAATCAAGTTCCATAAAGTGCAGTATTTCAACATGAAACGATTACCAGTTCTTTACATTCTCCTCATTTCCCTCAGTAAACTTGTACTCTCTGTAAACTCGTAGTGCGTGTGTATGATATCGTAAATAGTGCTAGAGCGTTTATTCCAGTATATTAAGTATGGTGTTATGAAGAATTATAGTGCAGGATAAGGATTTGTGGATATGTGTGAGAAGAATTTAAAAGTGAAAGGGCATTGACCCCTTCTATTCGATAATTCCATAGGACGGATATTAGAAATGCCCTTGTGAATTTTAACGAGTAGGTAGGTAGGAAATCGGTCCTTGTACAACTGCACGGCTTCTCTTAAACACTGTCGACTTTCTCAATAAATGAAAATCATATTAATTTTATCTTCCATCGTGTAACGCATTGTGAAACGTTCATCGATAAACTGATCGAGAAATCTTAGAAACTGTGGAAATCTGATAGCAAGAAGGTCTTCTGAGTAATTAGTAGTGGATAAACACGATTCTGTACGAACGTATAGGTGAAGCTATATCATAATTGTCCTCCTGTCAACACCGAATCTGTTATTATGTTGTGTATTGCGATACATTTGAATGTGTAGCAGCTCAAGGGAATATTTTTGAACATTTGGCGTAACAGAAATACATCAAATGAATCTTACACGTTGAATTTTATTTATACCATTTTTAACTTCCCGATTTTATAGGGAAGTTATTGTAATTACCCCGAAAATCCAAAATCGATTTTTTAGCAGATCTTCACGTTTCATGGTCATTACAGTCATTTTAGACTATTTTCAGCAAAATGTTCGCGCGCGCGTCTGTGTGTGTGTGTGTGTGTGTGTGTGTGTGGCCGTTTCTATGTAATCAAATTTTTCGTTAACGTTTTCAGAAAAAGTAACAACGCGATCAGGATGATGAATTATGCAATCGATGTGCCCCGTCGTAACTTAGAGCTGATTAGATTTTGGTCCATATTGGTCAAGTAGTTTTTTAGATTTTTAGTTTTTTTCGAAAAGAGTTGATTCTACAATGCAATTTATAAGGGAGGACGAAAATTTTCCAACAAAAAACCAAACGCAATTACATAAAAAAAATTTTTTTCTTAATTTTTTTTAGATTTAAAAAAAAATAAATTTTTAGGGGTGAGAATTTCATTATCTAATGGTCTTTGTATGCTAGTGCGCATTACGAGTAATGAAATAGTTTTTCTTATATTTTTTCCATAATCCTTAAGTCCACCCCACGCAATGATCCTATCCATACTTCTTACCATAAACCCTCCATATCCCTCCCCGATGGAAGAAAACCACCACCGTCTCGTGATTTCCATTGAGCAACGACACCTTTTTTGTGGAACATATATGATTCCTATAAAAACTAATATCTATAACAGAAGTCATGATTAAAAAGATGTTGTTGTCCAAGAGTGGTTACTAATATTGTTCTCCAGGTATAAATAGAGTTATTTAATCGCATACAGTGTGCTGGTATTTTCTCGAGACCAGCGGTATAGACAACGGACCACAACAGCGGTGCGCTCGACCCACCTCTACCTGAAGCGGGGGTACACGGCGCCCTTTACCAGCTCATTGTGACGCCAATTTTAATGATACCATCTTTTTCAAGGGCTCATTTTAAAGGGGAAACTTCAAGGAATATTACCATATTTTTTCAAAATTTAAATCACTGAGCCCCATCATTTAAAAAAACGCAAAAGAAGAATTTGTTTAAATTTTTCGACATTATAAAGTTGATTTTCGAGGTTGAAAAAATTATTTTGTAATAGCTCAATCCTTTCTGAATAAAACAAAAAAATTTAGCTCAATCGGACAAACGGTTCTAGAGATAAAAATTCGTTAGTGGGGCCCGTTTTCGCCGAAATGGGCAAAAGTTGATAAATTTGAAGGCCTGCCATTTCTAAAAAAAATTCGAAACCGGCAAAATAATGACTTAAACCCCCCCTAATTTCACATGGACTACAACATATTTCATTTAGAACAAAATCGGCGATGGCGCTTGCAAAAAGTGATCGATTCGGCATGGAATGACCCGAAGGTGACCTTTATATCTCTAAAAAAGATTACATAAAAACAAAAATTTTTTGTATCGTATGAGCCCCATTTTACCATTCAACTTAGTCCTTCAGACATTTGACGTATCTTTAAAAACAACAAACATATTCAAAGTGGTCAAGTTAGGTAAAATACACTGTGCACATATGTATATTGTATTACCAGATAACACAGCCTGACACAGCCTACCACCTGACCCAACCTGCAGGGCCCCTGACCTACAGGTTACGGGCCAACACAACGCTTGGATCGGCTCGAGGCCCAGGCCGGTTGATTCATGCCGGGCTTTTATGCGCGCATAGGCGTGGATATCACCTGCATGGGGCTCGAGCCCAGGGCCTGACGGCCGTGCCGAGAGTCAGCCTGTTTTTGAGAGGGCAGCACAGTAACATTAATGTGGCCAATCAGTGCTTCGATTGAGCCCAACTTTCCTCGTGCATGCGCATCACAGTGCGGGTCGCATTGAAATGAGGATTGCAAGGGTGCGGGATTCGCGTTCTCATTTCTTAATAATACAAAAATTTGATTTTTCAGTTGTCAATAACGCTAGATAAAAGATCAATCTATGCCGTGATCGCCCTCGAAGGTCCTATTTTTACATTTACGAGTCGTAATTTGCATCATACGGAAGCATGCAACTGCGCATGTAGCTATTTTCATAACATATATGCTGCCGAATAATGCAAATTACGCCTCGTATAGGAAAAAAAAAGACTTTTGAGGGCGTTTGCTGCCTAGATTGATCTTTTATCTGGCGTTTTTGACTACTGAAAAAACCCGTGTTTGTATTATTACGAAATGAGAACGCAAATCCCGCACCCTTGCAATCTTGTAAATGGACTGAATCCCGGCCCGGCCGTCAGGCCCTGGGCTCGAGCCCCCTACAGGCAATATCCGCGCCAATGCGCGCGTAAAAACCAGGCCCAAATTGAGCCGGTGTGCTGTCTGGGTTATTATAATATATTATATATTCCCACAATGTTACTGTAGTATCATTTTGATCATTTTTTGGAACTATCATAGACTATATTTTCAAAATTATCATTTTTTCAATTAAACGTCACATTATGTATTACGTGTATCACATTATAGTTTTTCTATTTGTCCTTTCGAAGTTATAAATTTCAAATCTGCTTGTGAAAATTAAGTTGTGTAATTAACAGACTAACCGTAGTACTGTTATGTGCTTATCATAATAGACAACTAACATTAAACATATTGTGAAGAAACTCATTAATGATATCAAATGTTTATAAATGATAAAAGTATAATTATTATATTATATATTATCGTTAGTACTTTATATTTACTGAGGACCAATGATGTCACAAGTAGTAATGGTATTTACAAAAGTTAATTTTATCTCTAAAGTATTAATTGTAAGACCTATGTTAATTTAATATTTCATACTCCTTTTAGTGAGTACTACACACTTTTAAAGTCTGTGGCCCTTTTTTTCACATGTATATCTTCTATATATGGTGAATTTGAAGAATTAATAGTAACCCTTTTAGTGCCCAACAACAATATATTGTCAATATATTAACACGTTCCATAACACTGATGGTGCACGTTAAACTTTCCATTCAGCCGGTGTGTAAAAAATAACATACACCGGATACATACCTGCGACAAGGCTGAATTAAGATGATGTAATGAAATATTTTGTGATAATATATTAATCTTTAATTAAAACATCAAATAGCCTGAATGAGAAGTTAAGAAAAAATGGCTCGGTACAGAACGTGTAGCCAACATGGGTCCAATTAGCACTAAAAAGGATTAAAATTATAGCAGCTGTAACTAAAATTGTAGTTCACAATGCTTAGTGTATTTAGATGTTTTTATCTCCGGTCATTGTCCATATTAGAATGACATCACATAAATGTATAATATGTATATTTGAGTAAACTCTTGTATCATAAGTGATACAAAAGATTAATATATTAATATTGCAATAATACTCTAATATTAATTGCAGTTACAAAATAAAAAAAGTTCATTGCCGGTCAGTAGTCACTACCATGGCAGTCAGCGTATTAAAATTATAAACGTAATTCTTGAGAATGCAAAATATTATCATTTTCATCATTAATTTAAAACACACTACCAATTAAAGTATCTTCTTTATTTAGACAATGTGAAAAATGAATGTTAGAGAAAACTGAATTAAAGAAATAACATTCTCAAATGAACATAGAAAAATAATTATATGAAGTAACATATGTATGGAGAAAATAATAAAATTCATATAATGCTATTATACAAATCGTACTTTCTGTATTTTTGTGGATTCAACTTATGTACCTTCAACATATGCTTTCTGTAGCCACATGAATTTTATGGCTTTTAGGCTTTTAGAACTTCCTAGTCAGCAAGGCCTGCGTAGAGCAGAAATCAAGCCCATTTGCCAGGCAGAATCCAGGACAGAGCGGGCAGCATTGTGCCCGAGCAGCTTCTGCCGGGCACATGCCTAGTCTTTTTGCCAATAGAAAGCGCTGTTTATGCGCGTGTAGATGCCCGACCAAAATCGAGCATTTTGTTCACTGGGTTTATGGTTTCATGCTTATACATATAATTAAAGTTATTCAATAATTACACATACTGTTTTACAATTATCAACATCTGTCTCTACACTACCCTTCGGCAAACATGTATTAATTACGACTGCAGTAGCATTTTCTTAAAAGATTTAACATATTGTTATCTATTTATTATATCTGACATTCTGGATAGTGTGGTGGTTTTGTATTAAAATAGTCACATGCGAACACATTTCATGACTTGTATTCTAACCATAATCCGTTTTTAGATACTATCAATATCAATAATGTCAATAATACATTGCAATAAATAAATGTAACTTACTTGGATCAGGAAATATACCTTTCAATGTCGTCATATTTACAAGGTATTTCAGATACAATATTTAACGTCAACGACAAAAGAAATCCAATATTTTCCTCGTTAACTTAAGGCAACGGTCAAATTTACATCTCTATGCCAGTATGTGTTACTTTATACTAGTATATTATAAATAAGAAAAATAATTCGTAACCACGAAATTTTTAATATATAATTTCAACTTTCTTATGATCATTGTTACCAAATAAACAATGTTGTTTTCACAAATTACATAGACATCATAGACCAGGCCAGGGTAGTGTCACTCAATGTACTTTTCTGTTAGCACGAAAATCCAGCGCCATCTGAATTTTGTGTTACACAACTAACGGATAAAACGCGGGGATTCAAAATCCATACTACCCATTCCTTGCTAATTTATAATTTTTATTTAAAAATAAAACAAATTAAAACGTCTTAATATATTTTAAATATAGTATATTGAATTTTATAGCAATTACAAACAATATATGTACAACTTTTTACTTATTAATAAATTGAAACCATATTATCAAGTGCGATAACACTGTTTCATTACAAATATCGCAAGTTACACATTATTTACAAATTTTTTCATAATAAGACTACATCAAATGCATATCACAGCAATTAACAATGACCAGGCTCAAAGAAAAGCGCAAAACAATGTATAACACACATCGAGATCTCATAACACACATCCACACAAATCGTACATTTCGTAACACACACCGTAGATCTCGTAACACACATCAAGATCTTATAACACACATCCACACACATCGTACCCAGATAACCAGCTGCATCGATTCTGAAGCAGCACTGCGCTGCAGCTATGTCCGTAGCTGAATACGTTGTGCCACCGACGAGGTACTATTAAAGACTGCCAGCCCCTGTGTTAAACAGCGAGACGGGTAAGTGGGCGCGATGGGCGCGGGGATAACGTAGAGCTTACAGTGAGCTGATATACCACATAGTCAAAAGTTCCACCACCGACGAGATATTCGTCAAGTTGAAGAAGAATGATATAGTAGAATGCTGGCATTACCCATTCTGTAATTGCCTTATAATACTATATATAATTCTCTTATTGCATTCTTATTTCCTTATTATTACCATTGCAATAATTGTTTTACAGTATAATCGATAGTTTATAGATGTAGGAAAAATGAAAGTAATTACTACGTAATATTCTACAAATTTATCGAAATTCAAAAGTAATTTGAACGTTATTGCGTTATATATAAAATAATGATTCATAAAAAATATTCTATTATGTTATGTAATGACAAAACCCAATCGTTCTTATTAAGATCCTTAGTAGGAAACAGAAAATTAATTTTTTTACTTATTTACCCCATACTTGTAATGCTCGACAGAATTGACTGCAATTATTATATAGTAGAGGTAGTAACAATAAGATAAAAGTATTAACTAATTAACTAATTTTCGACGGCTCCTATCCATACAATGTTATTTAGAGGCAGTATTTCGTACGAAGATATCTAACAAAATAATTCTATTTCACTCTATACGAAAATTTCTTGCAACATGACGCAATTTAAAAAGTGCGTGTAACATGATTTTATTAACTTGCCGATTTTATAGGGAAGTTATTGTAATTACCCCGAAAATCGAAAATCGATTTTTTAGCAGATCTTCACGTTTCATGGTCATTGCAGTCATCTTAGACTATTTTCAGCAAAATGTTCGTATGTGTGTGTGTGTGCGTATAGCCTTTTCTATGTAATCAAATTTTTCGTTAACGTTTTCAGAAAAAGTAGGAACGCGATCAGGATGATGAATGATGCAATCGAAGTGCCCCGTCGTAACTTAGAGCTGATTAGATTTTGGACCATATTGGTCAAGTAGTTTTTTAGATTTTAGTTTTTTTTCGAAAAGAGTTGATTCTACAATGCAATTTATAAGGGAGGACGAAAATTTTCCACCAAAGAACCAAACGCAATTACATAAAAAAAATTTTTTTCTTAATTTTTTTTAGATTAAAAAAAATTTTTTTTTAGATCTAAATAAATTTTTTTTTTTAACTGATGCTAATGTTGCCGCTTGGAATAATCGAAAGGTTATTCCAATGCAACAGTGAATTTATCATCTCTACTCCCAAGAATACATTTTGGGAGAATATCGATGGAAGTACAAAAAAAAGACGATGTTAGCGATGTTGGCGAAGGAGTAACGAATCGGGAAGTTCTTTGTGTAACTCTTGGAGAGTCACACAGCAAATAAAAAACATTAATATCAGTAGGCCCTACTAGCCATGCGTATCACTAACCCTCTCGCAATAGCAGTCCTACCCGCGAGCTCGCGAAGCGAGCGAGCAAAAACAACCCTACTCGCGAGCGAGCGAAGCGAGCGAGCAACAATAGCCCTCTAGTTTCATTCTGAACTGAACACCACTTCCTGAAATATGAATCGCTTATACATTGTATACATTGTGCGACGAGGCGAAGAGCTAGCAGTTGAAGTCGGAAGTCGAAATCTTAAAAGAAGGACCAAAGGAATTCACCAAATATGTTAAGAAAAATCCTATAAAAAAATAATGATAAATAATTCAGTTTTGTTATTTGATTAGAAGTCTCACACTGTTATACCCGACCCAACCCGTATCATGTTACAATGTTTCGCTCCATTTCACGGCGACCGAAGCCCTCGAGCTTCGCTTGCCTTTTCTCCTTTCGTCATCACAGAATAGTGTTTCCTGAAAATTAATGTCTCTGGCCAGACTCAAGGTTTCGACATTTATAGGAAGCTTGCTATAATCGTATTTTATTTGTCAAAATTTAGTTTTCTATTTAAAATATTTTGTTGTTAAAACTCATTAATATATTATTATCATTAATATATTTGAAATATTGGAATATTACAATTTGGAATAAAGGGCCTAGCCGGATGAGGTAGTCCTTCGAATTATTCAAACAGCCGTTGCGCCATTCAATTTTTGGTCAATTTTTCCCATTTACTTGCACTAATTTAATCATTTAATTGCATATAATTGAAATGATATTTGAGATTTCTTCCGGATTTTTTGGTTCAAAATGTTATTTACACAAAGTGAAAATACGCAAAAATTCGACAAATGCAGGTTTTTTTAGAGAAATTCAAAAATAGCATTGATCATATTTTTAGACTAGCAACATACCAGAACTTTTTTATACGACAGCGCGTAAACGACAAAGAGGGACTGAGGTACGAGTCAGCTGGCACAGTTCAAAAGGCTGAGTACCGATTACGTCAATGCACATAGAAAAGTTTTTTATTTTTCATTCTTCTTTTACGGTATTACCAACGTATTTGTGAGATTCTTCTAACTAAAATGAGTCTAAATACGTCATAATTTGAGCCACATTTATTTATTTAAAGCGTGATCATAACTCGCAATGATATAGGTTATTATAATAGGTCATTTAATATAATAGGTCATTTAATATAATATATTTATAATTATAAATATTAGGGATGTGTGGGCCGCTCGATGTTCGGGTTCGGGTCGGGTCGCAGAAAGTCAGGCGGGGCGGCCCGTTAATTCGACTTCGAATTCGTCGGGCGGGTTCGAAAAGAATCGAAGTTCGAGCGAACGAGTTATTGCGATATCCGAGTATCAAATACTCTGCGTTCTTATGACATAGATAATGGTAATAATGGTTTTCTTTCTTAACTTATAACGAGATTTTTAATATATGTACTAGGTTTTTTTTATAACTACACTAGGTATATTCGGTAAACGTGTGCCTGCTCTTTATTTGTATTAAAGCTTGAAATAATACACGTTTCACGTGAAAAACTTACGAATGAACTCAAATATGTATGAATAATATCTTTAAAATATCTTTACTGAGTTATAATACACCTAGAAGGTATAACAATATGGTAAAGTATGGCAATAATTAAAAACGAAATATAAAAATAAACATTATATGTATTATATTTCGTGTTTATATTTTATTCTGTATTATCTATAGGCTATATATAATTTTTTGTTTTATATGATTTTATTTTAAGTTAATTTATATTTCATTTTATATTGTATATTATATATTATCTTTTAAGAATTTGTGTAGGGTTAATGATAGTTAAGTAAGTAGGTTACTTAACAGTTAATAAAAACATTACCCACTAAAAAGTTATCATAACTTATTACATACCATGTTGTAAATATTTTCTTATAATTTTTTCACGTGAAACGTGCATTATTTCAAATTTTAATACAAATGAAGATCATGCACATTTGTGCCGAATATACCTATAATGTAGTTATTAAAAAATCCAAGTACATACATTAAAAATCACATTATAAGTTATGAAAGAAATACGTACCATTATTATCATTATCTATTTCATAAGAACGCAGAGTTGATTTTCGGGTATCGTGATAACACGCTCGCGCGGTCTTGTTCTATTCTTTTAGAAGCCGCCCGACAAAGGTGAGTCATGGGCCGCCGGATGTGTCTGATGTATCGCGTATCCGACTCGAGTCCGCTTGAGCTCGCTCGACGCCTCGACTGTCTGTCCTGTCAGTGCTCCGACTTGACGATTCGTACGCCTGAAACATGACTGTTTCGCCTGATATTTTCTAGTGCAACCTGGCTGTATTATTATTATTATCCGATTTATGCCGTGTTTGAGCTTATTTTGATTGGGAAAACATTTTCAATGGATAGGTGATGATATCATTATGGTAACATTCATAATAAGTAATACATATTGGTTTTAGTTAGTAAATGCCAATACGCTGTGCGTTACAATGTTGCCTCTGATGCTGAATCACGACCGTATCGAACGTCGCGTCGCGTTGTGTGCCTCCTAGAGACAACAATGTAAGCGTTTCACCATCATTTATTAATAGCAATTAAATGTTTGTTACGATTCAGAATTCTGCCATGGAAATGTTATCAATCGATTAGTAAATGGTTTGCTGATGAAAACAAGTCTAAACACGCAACAAATCAGACAAGTTGGAGTACAGGCATGCCCAACGCCCAACTCGGCGGCTGAGAAAGTTAAAGAGAGTAATAAAAAATTCAATGACTCTGAGAAAAGTAAAAAATTCAATGACTCCAAGAAAAATGAAAAACTTAATGACTCCGAGAAAAATAAAGAACTTAATGACACTGAGGAAAATGAAAAATTGAATAACTCGAAGACAAATGGAAAACTTAATGACTCCGAAAAAAATAGAGAACTTACTGACTCTGAGGAAAATTAAAAATGTAATAACTCTTAGTTAATAAGCAGTCTTCAATGCCTCTTAAAAATGCAATTAATCATGCAGGGATTGCTCAGGTGTTTCTCTCTATATTAAAAAATATTTAAAAATCCTTTGACAAATTCTATTTTGTGGCGTCAGGATGTACTGCTTTCGATATTCCATCACAGTTTGTATAGTATATATTATTTCTCCTCTTTGTTTCTAGATAAAATTTAATTACGATCCTCCATTAGTTTAACGCCCCGTTCAGCGGTACCATTGACCACATTCAGTCCATGTTTCAGTCAGACTGCTTATTATTCATAATAACTTCTTTTTCCGATATTAGAACTCTTTTTTTGTAGATTGGAGCGTATTAATGAATTTATTTAAGGGAGTAGAGAGACTTCCAGGATTGCAAGGGTGCTGGATTCACCTTCTCAAACACGGGGTTTTCCACTAGTCAAAAACGCTAGATAAAAGATCGATCTAGGGCACTATCTGCCTCAAAAGTCCCATTTTTTCGTTTACGAGGCGTAATTTGCATTATTCGGCAGCATGTAGCTATAAAAATAGCTACATGCGCTGTTGTATGCTTCCGAATAATGCAAATTCCGCCCCTTAATACCTCGGTCAGTTATGTATATATGAAAAACTCTTCAAACAAAAGTTGTAGTATATAAGGAGGTGGATATAGTTTCAAAGAAAAAACAATTTTTCAAAGTTATTATTTAAAGTTTTTAAGGTCACGGATGTTTTTTCTGTCAACAACTGTTTATACTATATATGGACTCTTAAAGAGAAAAAAGACAAATTCAACGATATATCATAACGTCTATTTATGACAAGATTTAAAAAATTAAAAATTTTCAAATTTGCTGCGCCTCATTTTCCCATGATCCAAACGGCCCCAAAATTTTTCCAGAACATTTTCTCAACATTTGTTGCAATTCTGGTTTACGGGACCAAAAAAATGTCATGGTCGAAAAATAGGGTCAACCCTAATGTTACATATACGTAAATTACGAGAAGCAGTAAAGAATGCTTAATGTCGAAGACGAAAATCCGGCTAACTAACACTTAATATGTACTACATTCCACGTTATTAGAATAATTGTAGTTTAATTATGATGAATATCAACATTTGTTATTTACACCTATAAACGCCACTGTCTCGGAAGGAAATGGACATTTGAGAGAAGCAATGAAATTAGAACATCATTGCGAAAAAAGATGAGTTTGCAATAACCTCAATATTCTATGAAATTCTATTATAATTATAATTATGACTGTATTTTTTTATTATAGGAAGACAGAAGATCAAATAAACTTGTGTATGCTAGTAAAATCAATTTATATATTATACAATTTATTCTATTATTTTTTTAACAACTAATAAATCTATAAATTGTTTCATAAACTAAAAAATACTTTCTGCATTTTCGTATTCTCCAATCAGTCCAAATAAATACCATCAACCGGTTCTCATATAACAATTTTTATTAATGCAATTATGACAGTAACAAAACGTTTCTATTTAAAATGAATACATATTTTGAACATAGTTTTTACATTTTTAATTTTTTGCAAGGTTAAATATGTGATTAAAAAAGTAATGAGAAATAAAAATAAAAATCGCTGCACAGGGATTCGAAGGCTAGCTCCAGATTGCGATTCATACGCTCGACGGCTCGACAGCCGAATTTCAGTTTCGTTTCTGTAGAGCAATACAACACGGCAAGTGCTAAAAATAGATTGTGGCTGGCGCAAGCGCACAAGCAGCGCACACGGATATAGTAGAGGTACGCTCGTGTGTGTAGCGCGCGGGCGCGTTGGGAAAGGAACGTTCTGGTTCTCACTCCAGGCAGAATATATCCTAGAGGGCGTAAGAGAACACCGAAAAATTCGAGACATACCAACTCCCATAAGGCTGGCAGTCTTTAATAGTATGTCGTCGGTGCTAAAGCACATTACGATATTACCGACGAAGAATCAACAGAGGCAAGCTGCAGCCATAACCTATTCCAGTTTCTGACAGATGACCAAGAAACAGACACTCCAGACAAGGTACCTGGGACTAAAAAACAGAAAGCAAAAAATCAGGAAACCGGAAGCCAGGGAGCGGTCATTAAAAGATCGCCTAAACCTCCTCCTATTTTTATAGTCAATTCAGACTTGAAAACCATCATCATCACCGTTAAAAACCTCAACATCCCTAAAACCGATTTTGCAGTGAAAGAGATAAGTAACAATAGCCATACCATTTACGCTAACCAAGCCGAACAGCATCAAGCAATTATTAACAAGCTTAAAGAAATCAATATACAATACTATACTTTCACACCGAAACACCTCAAACCGAAATCTATCCTAATTAAAGGGATAAAAGGAGACTTTACATTGGATGAAATCATATCTGAGATCAACGAGCTGAACTTACAAAATGTCAAAATCCTGAAGCTCACAAAATTCACATATAACAAAGAACATCCTGAAAGATTCCATCACCTTATCTAAATATCAGCGGACAGCAGACCAGCAGAACTTTTCAAGATCAAAATTCTAGCACATCAAAGAGTCAAGTGGGAACATCTTAGACGCCCAGCAATCTTCCAGTGCAAGAGGTGCCAATCGCTGGGACACTCAAGCAGCAATTGTACCCTTGATTTCAAATGCGTCAAATGCGCTCAATCACATGAGCCAGGGAAATGTTCAATTAAGCAACAAGACGACAGAGCTGCCCTAAGATGCGCTAATTGCAATGAAACGGGTCACCCTGCGTCATACAAGGGCTGTCCCTTTATAAAGTTTGCCCTCAAAAAAAAGAAAGCCATTGATACTGCAGTCATCAATAATATCACACATAAAGTACGAAATATCGCCACAACCGTAAGAGGAAACCTCTCCTATGCTCAAGCAACATCCATGATGTCTCAACAGCACCTTCCCACTCTTCCGATAACACAAACACACAAGAGAACAGAATTCAAAACCACAGAGAAGGAAAACATCTCCAGCAATGGACTCGAAGAAACTCAACCACCACCCTGGATCAATGATTTGAAAAAAGAGTTAACCACCATGTTTAACTCGCAACTACAAAACTTGGCTAATCAAATAGCAGCAAACACAGCAAAGATTGAATTCATACTCAACTCTGTATGTGCTAGTTAAATGGCTGTCTCAACATCTCAAGTAAATGAAATCAGAATTGGCGCCATCAACGTCAACTCAATAATCACTAACGCAAGACGACTGGATCTCCTACAATTCATTCAAGCTTACGACCACGATGTTCTTCTATTATCTGAAACCAAGCTGACCGAAAAATACAAAATAACATTCCAAAACCACATCATATACAGAACAGACCGTCCCAACTCAACCCAAGGAGGAGGAACAGCAGTTATTATCAGGAGGAATCTACCGCACGAGGTGATCAACTACCCAACGTCCCGGGTAAACGAAATTTTAGAATTTACAATCATTAAAATAGTATTAAGCAATAGTAGAAACCTGTTCATAATTAGCATATACGCAAGTTTCGACAACAGAAAACTTTTTTATCGCGAATTACATAACCTTTTCGACTCACTTAATTTACACCGTAGCAGTAATTATTATATAATAGCTGGCGACCTTAACGCCAGACGGAAAGCCTGGGGAGACAGGTTAGACAACCAACGGGGCAAATATATGAGGCAATGGGAAGATGATTTTGGCATACTATACAAATTAAAAATACACACTCCATCCACTCCCACGTTCAAACCAGCAAACTCATTTCTTGACATTTGCCTTGCTGACGCCAGACTCAAACTGACGAATGACGTGGACAAGAAAATTCAAACTCTACCTTACGATAGCGACCATACAGCTCTTTCACTTACATTTAACCTTAACACAAATAGCATACCTATCTGGAATACGCCCCCGGAAAATCACCACTTCAATTTCAAGGCCACCAATTGGCGAAAATTCACCAAGAAATTAGCGACAAATTACTCCAATAACCTCCCCGTAAACCGCAACCTCTCAATACCCGAAATAGATAACAACCTCGAAATCATCAACAACTCCATATCCAACACAATAACCAGCACAGTCCCTAAAATCAATCCGAACAATAACACCCATAGATATATAAACCATACAATCCGAAAGCTCCTAAAAGCTAAAAGTTACCTCGTGGCACTCCTACATAGCATCCACCGTCTAAACCCGTATTCGTATAGAACGCTTACTCTGCTTACCAAAAAAACCCTCAAAGACACAAATAAAGCTATTCAGCAGCAACTCAGGGCCTCCACAGAACGCTACTGGACTGATAAAATAAAAAAAATAGACTATCGGAACCCAGATTCCTTTTTCCCTAAAATTAATTCAATTTTCCGAGCAAAACAACCCCTCCAAATCAAAGAGATTCACATTAATGCCAACAACCACACCACCTTAACTAGGAGCAAATGTAATCTTGCAAAAGTCCACAAAGATAACAATAACCTCATCTTCACCGACCCAATAGACAAGTTAAATATAATTGGAGCCTACTATGAGTCTATTAACTCACCTCGTAATCTTAATGCTAATTCACCTCTAAAACAAATAGTAGACTCTACAGCTGAATCAATTAAGAACCAGCTCAAGACAATTAGAGAGTCATCCATTACCTACACTCTCTTTGACGACAACAACCCATCCAATAACCCCAAAACCAACCCTGACACACCGCACCCATTCTGCAACACAGGGATGGTAGCATACATCCTCACACACCTCCCCAACAAAACGTCCAGTGGCCTCGATAAAATCCCACCTATAATCCTCAAACATCTGCCTTTCTGCATAATCCGTGACCTAACGATATTATTCAATAACGCCCTAAACCACCACTATTTCCCTAATGCCTGGAAACGAGCCAAAGTGCTACCCATCTTAAAAAAAAAACAAGAATCCTGCTGATCCATCTAGTTACCGTCCCATTAGCTTAACTCCTAGCCTAAGTAAAGTGTTTGAAGCGATCATAAACTCAAAAATCAATGACTTCTGCACATCAAACAACATAATCCCGGAACACCAATTTGGCTTCAAGCACAGACATTCAACTACACACGCAATTCACAAACTCATTTCCGACATTGCCACACTAATCCCTGTTGGCCAGTTCGTAGGGGCGGCTCTTCTGGACTTGGAGAAGGCCTTTGACTCTGTTTGGTTGAATGGCCTTCTCTTCAAGCTACAAAAAAAGCAATGTCCACCCTGGCTCATTCTCCAAATCTGGGACATGATCCAGGGAAAAACATTCTACACTTGGGATGGGACTCATCTCTCCACTGAGGAATTTCAAATCAGAGAGGGACTCCAACAAGGAACGGTCAACTCCCCAGTATTATTTAACATTTTTATAAGCGACCTAACGAGGCTGTTCTCACTAAACCAAGGAGGAAACTCCTCTGCCCTATCCTTCGCTGACGACTTGATTTCATACATTACAAGCAACAAAGCCCTTACCACACGCGATAACCTTGAGACCCTTGTAGAAAAAATTAACAATTACTATATGACTTGGAATTTAAAGCTCAATCCCAGCAAATGTGAGACTATTTTATTCAGAAAACCGCTCCACAACCTCTCCTCAAAAGCAAAAATCGGTAATAGAACTTTTCAAATCAGTACCACATCCCCCGGCACAAAGTGTAGTAATTATATTATAAGCGACGATTTTGTAGATAATTTTAATTGCGATATATACAAAAAAGAACGTATACCGCAAGAATTTTCAAATGTTCTTATAGGTAGCGAAAGCGAATTTACCAGCGAAAGCGATGATTATAACTAGCAGGTCGGAAATATACATTTTTCAAACCTTAATTTGTGTTTATTTAACAATACACGAATAAATTTATTTCGTTATTGCAGTATAGCCTGTTTTACGTTGTACCAACGTCTCGTTCCGGAATTTGCTCGAAAATTCCGTCATGTATAATTCATGCGAGCGAATCGTGGCCGTTACGCCCAACCGTATTTCTATTTTCGTTTAGATTAATCAAAACGTTTTCACATATATATATATCCTCATCAAATCGCCACCACGAGAAACCGGTGCGAGCGAACGCTGGCATACTAACAACTGTTTGTATATCACAATGTACATCGCGCCTTACGCGAATAATAGAAACGTGGAGAATAATACATCGATAATAACAGAGAGGAAATGAGAGTCCTCACGCTCGGGGTTTGGCCGTGCCGCTTTTGTCTCCACATCATGTTTAGCCTGGAACAGCTCCTACATTATCTTTAGCATGGAACAGAACCTACACCATCTTTAGCAGGAAACAGAACCCATTTTACTGTTATTAAATCTGTGGCATGACTCAGAACTGGCTTCAACCACCGATCAGACATTATTATTTAATAGTTAATATCATTTAATAGTATCTGGTCGGTGGTTGAAGCTAGTTCTGATCCATTACACAGATTTAATAACAGTAATGTGGGTTCTGTTTCTTGCTAAAGATGGTGTAGGTTCTGTTCCATGCTAAAGATGATGTAGGAGCTGTTCCAGGCTAAACATGATGTGGAGACAAAAGCGGCACGGCCAAACCCCGGGCGTGAGCACTCTCATTTCCTCTCTGATAATAACATGTCTCCTGTGATCGAGACAATTGATTTCACGCTCCACCGAATTCTTCTGGTCCGCGCTTCCGTTATAAATATGGCAAGATCCGCGATATAAATCAGTTCTCTCTGCAGCAGTTTCTTAGTTTCACTTCGCGAATAATCAATTAGTTTTCAAACTCTGACCTGGTCGTGCCGGATCTTGCCATTTCGTTCCATTTCGTTCTATTTTCGTTCCATTTCGCGCTATTTCATTCTATTTTCGTTCTATTTCGTTCAATTCCATTTATTTCTTCTATTTTCATTTAGTTATGGTTCGTTAATTTAGTTTATTTCAATTATTATCGTATGGCGTTACTCTTAGTCTTAGGTTCTAGTCACGCCGTGTGATTTAGTTTATTTTGTATTCTCTTATTTCGCCAACGTGCAACGATTTAGTTTACTTTCTTTTCTAGTTATCACGCTATTTTGTACGCTATTTTCTTAGTTATTATATTCTGTGTTGGTTACATTAATCTTATTCTCTTTTTTTTTGTGTTCTTATTCCCTTGTGCTCGTCAAGATCACGTCAGTGTCGTAGTGTACGCAAGTGTGTGTGCGAGATACCGTCGGCGGTCTTCCGTTTAGTTCTTTTCGTTTTCTATTCATTACCGTATGCCGCGACGCGCCGGTCGCAAGTACCAGCTCAAGAAGCTGTTCGGAGAACTGTATCGGGAGGGAAAGGGAACCTCCTACGACCCGAATCTTGGTACCTCGAAAATCCCGCGTATTCTAAGTAACGTCACGTTCACTGGTACCGTTCGAATCGTCGATCCGAAGGAAGTGTGCGGGAATAAGACATCCAAGGTTCATCAATCCGCGAGTCCTCCCCCGTGGAAACTCACTCCCATTACTTTCGTACCGAGTTTCCCTTCGCCAGACAATATTTGTACCGAGGACCCGCGTTACCAACGTTATGTTATTCGTGAAAAACTCGCCGCGAGGTGGACCGTTAGTGTAAACGCGAACGAGTGATCGTGCGTGTGGAGCACGGTGTCGGCGGCCGTCACCTCCTCACCTCCTCGTTCTTCCCACTTCGAAAACGTCGATATCTTCGACTACAAAATTCGGTGTTCCGCCTCGTACGTCTGAGCCCACCAGGGCTCGGTACAATCGGAAGAACACAGATTCCCGCGTCCGGGTCTCTGCCAATTCCGCAAATCGAAAACGTCGATATCTTCGACTACAAAAATCGGTGTTCCGCCTCGTACGTCTGAGCCCACCAGAGCTCGGTACAATCGGAGGAACACAGGTTATCGCGTCTCAATCCATCCGCGTAAATTCAAAACCTGAATCCACCGATACGACGTACCTGGCTCCCCGTGACGTCAGCCGGCAACGAGAGCCTTGATTTATGTCGAACCGTGCCTTCACGCGACGTGAATCGCGACCCCCTTTCGGACCGCGACGCGACTCGGTTTCCCCTCGTTCTTCCACCACGCGGGCAATCGATATCGGGCCTGGTCAGACGTGGACGTACGCGCCACGTGGACCCAAGATCGCGTGGATAAATTAGTTGCGTTACGGTCATTCCCCAAACGGGTCGTAACACCTGCCTTTCCGAAGCATATCAGCTTGTATAAGCGTACGGTTATTCCTGCGACACTCGGTAGCATGCTCCACGCGGCACGCGGCGGCGGTAGTGGTAAGAGTGGGGGAAGCGAGGCGGCTTCCCCCACTGGAAGGCGCCAGAAGGTGCACGATGAGCCGCTGAATATGGCAACCCTGGTCGGAAGTCGAAATCTTAAAAGAAGGACTCTCCGCGTCTCTTTTTTCCCGATGCTGTCCTTCTTTGTGTCCGAAACTTGCGTCGTTCATTGCACAAGCAAATATCATCGGAATTATATCATTTTCATAAATAGCATTGATCATATTTTTAGACTAGCAACATACCAGAACTTTTTTTTACGACAGCGCGTAAACGACAAAGAGGGATTGAGGTACGAGGCAGCCGGCACAGTTCAAAAGGCTGAGTACCGATTACGTCAATACACATAGGAAAGTATTTTATTTTTCATTGTTTTTTTATGAAATTACCAACGTATTTGTGAGATTCTTCTAATTAAAATGAGTCTAAATACGTCATAATTTGAGCCACATTTATTTATTTAAAGCGTGATCATAACTCGCAATGATATAGGTTATTTAATATAATATAATTTTTAATTATAAACGTAAGGGAGATTGCGGGCCGCTCGATGTTCGGATTCGGGTCGGGTCGCGTCGCAGAAAGTTACGCGGCCCGTCGCGTCGATTCGACTTCGAATTCGTCGGGCGGGTTCGAAAAGAATCGAACAAGTTCGGGCGAACGAGTTATTGCGATATCCGAGATTCAAATACTCTGCGTTCTTATGACATTGATGATGGTAATAATGGTTTTCTTTTTTAAGTTATAACGTGATTTCTAATATACCTTGTTTAGGATTGGACGGGAAAGAATACTCTTCGATGAGGAACGAGCACACTTTATTCCCGTCTTGCGGGTAGTCACTAAAACTTTATACACAAAAGAACTATGTACAGTCTTCTAGCCAAAATTGTATGTTTTGGCTAGAGCAGAATAAAGAATTGAACAAGGTTATTCTTGCAACAGTGATTTTTCCCAGCTGCGTTGCTGAGAACTGAGTTTGAAAACTAATTAGCTTAAAAAGACTGGTCCCACGACGCGCGACTTTTGTAAGCTCTTTAGCGATTTGAATCGATTGTCTTACTCGCGAAACCGGGTCAAACGACGCACGACGTTTCTCGTGAGCAAGAGTGAGAACGACTGACTAACGTTGAGATCGGAGTCGAACAGCTGGCAGTTTACCGTCACCGTCGAACTATTGATTGGCAGATCGATAGATCGATCAGCCAATAGGAATCCCCATTTTGGGGGTCGATAATCGATCTCAATAGACGTTCGACGGTGCTGGTCTAAGCTACTGCGAGCTGCTTATCGACTCTCGATCTCGCGGTTATCGTACGAGTCCGCCAATAGCGGAGCGGCGCAGTGAATCGGCGCGTTCACGCTGCCGACACGTTCAGCCAATCCCAAACATTCCGCCCGCCTCGTCAGTCATTGACGAAATTGAAGAGCAAATAGCCAATCAGGTGAGCGATGACGAGCGGGATGCAAGAAAAAGCTGAATGAATCCACAGTTGCTGCGTAGTAACTAGACGAACTACGAGTAATAGGTGAACAGCGTGAAACAGTGATCGTGAGATGAAGTGATGATCGTCGATATTACAAGTTAAATGAAAAGGTGATACAGAGGTGAGTGGATGAACGCTTCGTTGGATGGTTTAGAAGAGGTGAATCATGTAGGTGATACGACAAGAACCAGATTAACCTAGAATTGCTTCTAGTTACGGATCGGAAGAACAGAGTGTGAGTCCAGCCTCGGGAGATCCTCCAGTATCCTTCTCCTCGTCTTCCGGTGTCATTCGAGGAATCAATTTGAGAACCGGACGAAGTAATGGCGACGTCAAGATGCACTAGGTTGCGACGAGAACCAGATGCTAGTGATAACCAGGATACTGGCGGCTCCGCGAGGCTGGGCTCTGAAATAGCGGTGAGATAACAAATTAGAGTTAGCAGAGATGCCGAGGTAAGTGCATGAAATTGATTTAGATGAGTTTAAACGAATTAGGTGTCGTGAATCGTGCAGGTGATCCACCCTGAATTCGATTAACCGAAAATTACGCTTGTAGATGCGTGTCGAGAGAACCGACGGCGAGTCCAGCCTCAGGAGTTCCTCCAGTATCCTTCTCCTCGTCTTCTGGCGACAACCGAGAGATCAGTTTGGGCACCGGTCGAAGAAATGGCGTCCAGATGCGCAACGTCGTGACGTGGACAAGAGGCCAGCGAGATAACCAGGATACTGGCGGCTCCTCGAGACTGGGCCCGGAACTAGCGGTGAGAGGTTCTCCGATTGAGAGGTACCCCGGCGTCAGGGCTGCAGGATCCTCAGGGTCGTCTGTCAAAGTAAGTAAGATTTTAAAGAGACGGCAAGTTTCGATACCAGTCAGGAGCGTGGTCAGCTCCTCGAAGGATCGCAGCTGTTCTCCGATGATCCTGCGTAGGTGGTACGTAGCTGATTGGACAGCAGCCTTCAAGATTTCTCCAAGGTGTGGAGAGGAAGTGAGATTCGATTTCAAGTGGTTGCTTTCCCTGGAGTTCCGCTGACCACGATCCTGTCTGGATCGAAGGTGCGGAGTTACATCAGAATAGCCTCCAGATCTGAAATAGTAGACACAATTAGAGCTAACTGGAGATTTTCCAATTTTAGGTTGGACTGTTTGCTCTTTCCTGAATAAACAAACGGTGCTACGATCGATACTAGAATTTACCGACTGACGACCGCGAAGGATCCTGCATTTCTGGCGTAGCGTGGCCAGAGGCAGTTGTGCCCCATGCCGGCATTGGTTGTGGGCAGCTTCGACCCACAACTTGACCAGAGGGGTTACGTACGGCAGAAATGTTCCGCCGAGCTTAGCAAGCTCGGAGAACCCAGCGTTCAGGAGCGAGTTTGCAGCGATGTTCGGACAGCGGTCGGAGAGAGAGAGCCAGATGATGCCGAAGAAGCAATGAAGGACGAGCGGGTCCCCTCCGCCGATTCCCTTCAGCTCGGAGGTGGAGTAACTATCCAGAAAACTCCTGGAGTTGGAGGCCCACGCGCAACGTGGAAACCCGCCAGTCATGCGGATCCAGCACTCCGAGAGAAGACCGCTGAAGAGCCAGAGATCTTGACGGCATAGCGTAGCAAGAGGAGTTTGTGTTCCCCCGTGCAGGCATCGGTTGTGGGCAGCGTCGACCCACAACTTAGTCTGAGGGGATACATGTAGCAGAGATGTTCCGCCGAGCGCAGCGGGCTCGGGGAACCCAGTGTTCCAGCGAGGTGCTGAAACAGTCATCTGACAGACGTCAGAGGAAGAGAGCCCGTGATTGCAGACGGCGCAGTGCATGGGAGAGTCCCATACGCCGACTACCTTCAGCTCGGAGGTGGAGTAAACATCAAGAAGAGTCCTGAAGTTGAATTCCCACGAGCCACGTGGAAACCCGCCCATCTTGTGGATCCAGCACTCCGATGTAAGACCGCTGAGGGTCCCGCGATCCTGTGATAGCGTTGAAACAGAAAGTTTTGTCCCCCCGTGCAGGCATCGGTTGTGGGCAGCTTCGACCCACAACTTAGCCAGAGGGGATACAAAAAGTAGATATGTTCCGCCGAGCGCAGCCGGCTCGGGGAACCCAGAATTCAAATGAGATGATGAAGAGGTGATGGGGCAGCAGTCTGAGGAAGAGAGCCCCTGCAGAGGTATGAAGCCGAGCGCAGTGAGCTCGGGGAACCAAGACTTCCAGCGAGATGGTGGAGCAGTGAATTGGCCGCAGTCCGAGGAAGAGAGCCCATTGTTGCTGAAGATGGAGATGGAAGAACGGTCAGGAAGACTCCTGCAGCTGGATGAACACGTGCGACGTGGAATCCCGCCCGCCATGCGGAGCTTTTGGAGTTCCTGCGGTCTCGGTCCCGCCTCAGGATGTGTGTCCGCTCCGGAAAGATGCTCAGCCACGTAGCTGACTCTACTGATGTGAGAGTCCAGCGGGTAACGCGGCTCCTCCACCTTGGTGAGATGACTTCTGGTTGCGAGGTACGGTGCATAAGCTAGACTACGAGTGACAGTGCTCAGCTCGTAATCCCAAATTTCTATTTTGTGCTCAGGTCTCCATCCGATCAGCTGCCAGTTTTGAACATCAGGATGTCCGAATAGAGGCTGGTGCATCCTGTCGATCAGTGGTTTGGATTGAGCTTGTGCCCAAAGCCTGCGATTGTGGTAGAGATGGTTCAGCTTCTCCCAAACCACTTGGAAATCGGTTGAGTTCACCTCGACGCTCTTGAAGATGGTGACGGCGTCGCCTTGTAAACAATTCTTCAATTGATGAAGACGCTCGAGTGAAGACAGAGATGGATGACTTGCTACAAGAGACGTAAACAAGTCGCGAAAGGCTGGCCAGTCCTTGTCGTGACCCTCGAACGTTGGAAGTGACGATGTTGCCAACGCAGCGCTTGACCTTGCTGAGTTATCGTCGACGACCGTTGAATTTGAAGTCTGCGACTTCGTAACGGTCGCCGCAGTCTTGCGTTCGGCGATCATGTCGAGTAAAAATTCGACCTGCTCGAGGTAATTCCTGCGGGTCTTGCCGAACTCATCGTCCTTGAGATAAGGGTTCTCTTTCAATTGGGCATCTGTTTCAGCCGCGGTTCTGATGTCCGAATCGCCCCTGCAGTAATCATCCCAATACTGATCGAGGACATCGCGACAAGCTTGAAGAAATCCCAGAGAGATATTAGCCCTTTCTCTCCTTTTGATGGGAACCAAAGAACGAGAGATTCGATGAGCAAAAATCCGTTGAGTATTGACAAGGTCAGCCATTGTTCGTAGCACGAGGTAGAAGCACTGAACGGTCAAATAACTTCTAGTTTGAATTTTCAGTGGAACTGCAGCACTGAATCCGGCTCGAAGGACCAAATGTTTAGGATTGGACGGGAAAGAATACTCTTCGATGAGGAACGAGCACACTTTATTCCCGTCTTGCGGGTAGTCACTAAAACTTTATACACAAAAGAACTATGTACAGTCTTCTAGCCAAAATTGTATGTTTTGGCTAGAGCAGAATAAAGAATTGAACAAGGTTATTCTTGCAACAGTGATTTTTCCCAGCTGCGTTGCTGAGAACTGAGTTTGAAAACTAATTAGCTTAAAAAGACTGGTCCCACGACGCGCGACTTTTGTAAGCTCTTTAGCGATTTGAATCGATTGTCTTACTCGCGAAACCGGGTCAAACGACGCACGACGTTTCTCGTGAGCAAGAGTGAGAACGACTGACTAACGTTGAGATCGGAGTCGAACAGCTGGCAGTTTACCGTCACCGTCGAACTATTGATTGGCAGATCGATAGATCGATCAGCCAATAGGAATCCCCATTTTGGGGGTCGATAATCGATCTCAATAGACGTTCGACGGTGCTGGTCTAAGCTACTGCGAGCTGCTTATCGACTCTCGATCTCGCGGTTATCGTACGAGTCCGCCAATAGCGGAGCGGCGCAGTGAATCGGCGCGTTCACGCTGCCGACACGTTCAGCCAATCCCAAACAACCTGGTTTTTTTTATAACTACATTAGGTATAATCGGCAAATGTGTGCCTGCTCTTTATTTATATTAAAGCTTGAAATAATGCACGTTTCATGTGAAAAACTTAAAAGACAATATTTCTGGCTTTTTAACGAATTTTCTCCCAGTGAACTTAGATATGTATCGATAATATATCATTACAATATCCTTACGGAGTTATATACACCTAGAAGGTTACAATATGGTAAAATATAGCAACGAAATATAAAAATAAACATTATACATATTATATTTCGTGTTTATATTTTATTCTGTATTATCTATAGGCTCTATATGTATAATTTTTTATTTTATATGATTTTATTTTAAGTTAATTTCTATTTTATTTTATATTGTATATTATATATTATCTTTTAAGAATTTGTGTAAGGTTAATGATAGTTAAGTAAGTAGGTTACTTAACAGTTAATAAAAACATCACCTACTAAAAAGGTATCATAACTTATTACCACGTTGTCAATATTTTCTTATAATTTTTTCACGTGAAACGTGCATTATTTCAAATTTTAATACAAATGGAGATCATGCACATGTGTGCCAAATATATCTAATGTAGTTATAAAAAAATCCAAGTACATATATTAAAAATCACATTATAAGTTATGAAAGAAATACGTACCATTATTATCATTATCTATTTCATAAGAACCCAGAGTTGATTTTCGGGTATCGTGATAACACGCTCGCGCGGTCTTGTTCTATTCTTTTAGAAGCCGCCCGACAAAGGTGAGTCATGGGCCGCCGGATGTGTCTGATGTATCGCGTACCCGACTCGAGTCCGCTTGAGCTCGCTCGACGCCTCGACTGTCTGTCCTGTCAGTGCCCGGGCTTGACGATTCGTACGCCTGAAACATGACTGTTTCGCCTGATATTTTCTAGTGCACCCTGGCTGTATTATTATTATTATCCGATTTATGCCGTGTTTGAGTTTATTTTGATTGGGAAAACATTTTCAATCGATAGGTGATGATATCATTATGGTAACATTCATAATAAGTAATACATATTGGTTTTAGTTAGTAAATGCCAATACGCTGTGCGTTACAATGTTGCCTCTGATGCTGAATCACGACCGTATCGAACGTCGCGTCGCGTTGTGTGCCTCCTAGAGACAACAATGTAAGCGTTTCACCATCATTTATTAATAGCAATTAAATGTTTGTTACGATTCAGAATTCTGCCATGGAAATGTTATCAATCGATTAGTAAATGGTTTGCTGATGAAAACAAGTCTAAACACGCAACAAATCAGACAAGTTGGAGTACAGGCATGCCCAACGCCCAACTCGGCGGCTGAGAAAGTTAAAGAGAGTAATAAAAAATTCAATGACTCTGAGAAAAGTAAAAAATTCAATGACTCCAAGAAAAATGAAAAACTTAATGACTCCGAAAAAAATAAAGAACTTACTGACTCTGAGGAAAATTAAAAATGTAATAACTCTCAGTTAATAAGCAGTCTGCAATGCCTCTAAAAAATGAAATTAATCATGTAGGGATTGATCAGGTGTTTCTCTCTATATTAAAAAATATTTAAAAATCCTTTGACAAATTTTATTTTGTGGCGTCAGGATGACTGCTTTCGATATTCGATCACAGTTTGTATAGTATATATTATTTCTCCTCTTTGTTTCTAGATAAAATTTAATTATGATCCTCCATTAGTTTAACGCCCTGTTCAGCGGTATCATTGACCACATTCAGTCCATGTTTCAGTCAGACTGCTTATTATTCATAATAACTTCTTTTTCCGATATTAGAACTGTTTTTTTGTAGATTGGAGCGTATTAATGAATTTATTTAAGGGAGTAGAGAGACTTCCAGGATTGCACGGGGTTTTCCACTAGTCAAAAACGCTAGATAAAAGATCGATCTAGGGCACTATCTGCCTCAAAAGTCCTATTTTTTCTTTTTTTTTTCATTATGCGGCAGCATGTAGCTATAAAAATAGCTACATGCGCAGTTGTATGCTTCCGAATAATGCAAATTCCGCCCCTTAATATCTTGGTCAGTTATGTATATATGAAAAAACTCTTCAAACAAAGGTTGTAGTATATAAGGAGGTGGATATAGTTCCAAAGAAAAAACAATTTTTCAAAGTTATTATTTAAAGTTTTTAAGGTCACGGATGTTTTTTTCTGTCAACAACTGTTTATACTATATATGGACTCTTAAAGAGAAAAAAGACAAATTCAACGATATATCATAACGTCTATTTATGACAAGATTTAAAAAATTCAAAATTTTCAAATTTGCTGCGCCTCATTTTCCCATGATCCAAACGGCCCCAAAATTTTTCCAGAACATTTTCTCAACATTTGTTGCAATTCTGGTTTACGGGACCAAAAAATGTCATGGTCGAAAAATAAGGTCAACCCTAATGTTACATATACGTAAATTACGAGAAGCAGTAAAGAATGCTTAACGTGGAAGACGAAAATCCGGGTAACTAACACTTAATATGTACAGTCCGCGACAAAAAGATGGCACACCCGTAAATATTGCTATTTCTTAAAACTGTAATCAAATTTGATATATTTCTCTCGGTGTATGTACTTCGGTGGAGCTTCTAGCTTACTTACACCGGCGGAGGTCAGCGGAGGTTGCAAACTCTAGTCTAAATGTAAACAACCGGGGTCACCGGCGCGACAAATTGATGGCACATTCTTAAAATTCTTTCTCTGCAGTTAACACTAGACCGTCAGACTGTTTGTATCGTGTACTGTTTGACTGTCCATTAAATATTGTGTGTGTTTCTTATTACTATTGAAATTACATACAGTATGGGTACTGGAAAATCTTTATCCGATGCTGAAATAAAAACGATTTTGACATCGCATAAAGAGAATTACTCGATTAAAAAAATTGCACGTATTATAACATCGGAGCAGAAAAGTGGTGTATAATTTATTAAAAAATCCCAAAACATACGGAAAAAAAGAGTTCTGGTCGACCAAAAGCAGTAAGCAATCGCGGAAAAAGTGCAATTTTAAAAGAAGCTTCGAATTCTTCGGGAACAGCACGACAAATCGCTAAAGCAGCAGGCGTACATACACATATACGTAATGTGCAAAGGATAATAAAAGGATGTCCGCACTTGGTTCGAATGAAATTGAAGAAAAGACCACCTTTAACCGCTCAGCATAAATCAGAGCGTCTGAAATTTGCACATGAGCACATACATTGGAGAAAAAAGTGGCGTCATGTTATTTTTATGATGAGAAAAGGTTTAATCTAGATGGACCGCACACTGGATGGTTTCGCACACTATTATCACGACCTGCGAAAAGAAGAAAGAATATTAAGCCGCAGACACATGGGTGGCGGAGGAGTAATGCTTTGGGCCGGAATTGGGTATCGAGTGGTGACTGAAGTAAAATTTATAAAGAAAACTATGAACAGCAAAATTTATATAGATTTGATAAACGAACAATTAACTAAATTCGGACGGACAATTTCCGGGGAAAATTTTACATTTCAGCAGGATAATGCAAGTGTGCATACTGCAAAATGCGTTAAGCATTACTTTGAGCAAAAGAAAATTAATGTCTTAAAGTGGCCAGCGAGATCTCCAGATATGAACATACTTGAAAATTGTTGGTCGCATCTCGCAAGACATGTTTATGAAGGCGGAAGACAATTCCAAAGCCTTGCAGAATTAAAAACATGTATACATCAAGAATGGACAAAAATACGTCCAAAATACATTTAAAAACTCTTTAAGTCGCTTCCAAAGCGTATGTTGGCTGTTCTGGAGAATAAGGGAGGCCATACAAAATATTAAACACAATGTTATGTTTTTGATGTAGGTAAATCACGTATTTTTTGGTATATGTGCCATCATTTTGTCGTGCCGATTTTTGTTATTTTTTGTTTCCATAAGCAAACGGACAATTTTCTTTAATTTTATTGTTTGTAATGTAGTTTATTTTGTAATAAAAATGTGTAAGTACCAAGAAAGACTAGATTTGTCATGTCCAAATGATGAAAACATTGAATTTTCGTGGTGTGCCATCTTTTTGTCGCGGACTGTACTACATTCCACGTTATTAGATAATTGTAGTTTAATTATGATGAATATCAACATTTGTTATTTACACCTATAAACGCCACTGTCTCGGAAGGAAATGGACATTTGAGAGAAGCAATGAAATTAGAACATCATTGCGAAAAAAGATGAGTTTGCAATAACCTCAATATTCTATGAAATTCTATTATAATTATAATTATGACTGTATTTTTTTATTATAGGAAGACAGAAGATCAAATAAACTTGTGTATGCTAGTAAAATCAATTTATATATTATACAATTTATTCTGTTATTTGTTTAACAACTAATAAATCTATAAATTGTTTCATAAACTAAAAAATACTTTCTGCATTTTCGTATTCTCCAATCAGTCCAAATAAATACCATCAACCGGTTCTCATATAACAATTTTTATTAATGCAATTATGACAGTAACAAAACGTTTCTATTTAAAATGAATACATATTTTGAACATAGTTTTTACATTTTTAATTTTTTGCAAGGTTAAAAATGTAATTAAAAAAGTAATGAGAAATAAAAATAAAAATCGCTGCACAGGGATTCGAAGGCTAGCTCCAGATTGCGATTCATAAGCTCGACGGCTCGACAGCCGAATTTCAGTTTCGTTTCTGTAGAGCAATACAACACGGCAAGTGCTAAAAATAGATTGTGGCTGGCGCAAGCGCACAAGCAGCGCACACGGATATAGTAGAGGTACGCTCGTGTGTGTAGCGCGCGGGCGCGTTGGGAAAGGAACGTTCTATTTCTCACTCCAGGCAGAATATATCCTAGAGGGCGTAAGAGAACACCGAAAAATTCGAGAGACACCAACTCCCATAAGGCTGGCAGTCTTTAATAGTATCTCGGTGGTCGCGCTAATATGGTAGATGTCGGTAAAGCAAATGTCCATTGTACAAATGTGCAGCAGCGGCAGCAGTCTTCTTTTTTACCGACAAAATTAATATTTATTTAAATAACATATTACATACTATTAGGTCATTTGGAAAGTAACTTCGTTTTTCGTGTAGGGATGGCAAAATGCTTTTGTTTGTCACTACTAGACTGCGGATCTTTATGCAAAATAAAAATTAACTACATCGATTGCAAGAAATAGAAACCAAATTGAATGTTATTTCTTCAGTAAAGGAGAAAACAAAATGACATTCCGAACGACCTAATACATTAACATATTACAATAGAAGAGCTGCACAAAGTCTTAATAAAATCAATCCTATCATTTTTCTGCAAAGAAACATTTATTATCAGTTACTTTTAAGGCTCGGTAGATTTAGAGTGTTGAAACGTTTTCGTGCAAAGAAAAAGTGTCGTAGAAGGGAAAAGTTTAAATTTATACTTTTCGGCTCGTGCGTTTCGAGCTGCCCCGTGGTTTCGTGCTGCACGGGAGTGACTCGATGTCGCCGGGCGGGTTCGGAAAGAATCGGACAAGTTCGGGCGAGCGAGTTGTCGCGATACTCGATATTCAACTTTGCGTTCGCACGAACTTCACGGATAGACTGCGGATCTTTATGCAAAATAAAAAATATCAGCGTCGATTACAAGAAATAGAAACTAAATTGAATGACATCTCTTCCCTTAATGATTTTAATAAAGTAAAAATCATATATTGACATCTTCAGTTTTAAAAATTTTCCAACAACTATCAATTTCATCTGTACTCAATTTTGGTCCGAGAGTGGCTCGACTTCGTCGAATGATTTGAGGAGTTGGTGATTTGAAAATTACAGTCAACACGTGTTGGCCGAGAAAGTGTCGACTTCCAGCTCAATAGTAATGGAACGGCACTAAAAGAAATCGAGCCTATCGGGTTGTGTCTGCCTAGTCCCTCCACAGCCGCGCGCCCGAAGTCTCAATGTTTCGACTTCGACGGTGCACGCTACGTAGTGTGTGTGCCCGCTAGGGGTGTGTGGACAGCGCGATCTGTATCTGTGCGTGCCCTGACTCTCTCCAACCCCGGGAACTATCGGGTTGTGTCTGCCTAGTCCCTCCACAGCCGCCACCCCCTACAATCGCGTAGTAGTGGGCGGTTAACGGTCTCGTATCCTAACCCACTGCTGTTCCGCAATCGCTCGTGCTTACGATGCAGGGTATTGGATTACTTGTTGGACATAGACAAATCTAAAATGTTTTTTCACTGCGTGAATGAAAGGTGTAATTTTAGGACAGCGCTGTCGATCCTTACGTCAGAATGTCTGTTCCAGGGTTTTTACTTTTCACTTAAAAAGGTATCGTTGGCCAAGACTAGTTGCTAATGTTGTTCACGAGGTGTAAATGGGGTTATTTAGTCGTATACAGCGTCCTTTGCCAGCTCCTTGCGACGCCAATTTGTATATCTCCATTCCTTTTTAAGGGCTCATTTTACAGGGGAAACTTCAAGGGATATGACCACATTTTTTTCAAAATGTAAATCACTCTGACGGCTCATCGAAAAATACGTACAAAAAGAATTGGCTTAAATTTTCGACTCCATACAGTTGATGGTCGAGGTTAAAAAAATAATTTTGCAAGAGTCACCAAAAGAAAGTGTAGCTCAATCGGATTTCAACGAAAAAATGATTTCACTAATTTTTTTTACAAAAAATTCGATTTTTTGCAAAATCCTGAGATGGTACACAAATTTTGAGACAAGATTTGAAATCAGCGTAGAAGAATCTACGGGAAACGATGTACAGCATGTTGCAAAAAAAACTGTTCCGCTCGTGGTATTGTGAAAATCAAAGTTTTATTGAAACTGTCCAGGTTTAACGAATTTTGTCAAAGTTGAAAAACGTTCGTACCATAATGTCCCTACTTTTCCCATATTCTGCACAGTTCAAGCTGTAATTTAAAAAAAAATTCATCGTTCTAGCTCTTTTCTATCGAAAGTTACTTGATTTTAACACAGAATTGTTCGGGTTGGCGACCCGGCGGTGGCGGTCCTTGCAGCGACCCGTGCAGCGACCCTTGCAGTATGCTAATTAGCTGCACGGGTCGCTGCAAGGACCGCTTCCTGGATCGCGACGGACTGCATAAAAAGGTTTGTCACCTCTGACCAATCCTAAACCTGCCAGGGGACTCATCGGTAAAGCTACCGAGCGGTCCTTGTCTGAACCGCTACGATATCGGAAGGGGGTTTAAGACGGTATATATAGAGAGCGGTGACGGATCAGGTAGCAGCGAGAAAGGTCTTGCTGACTATCTGTCCATCTTGTGGCGAGTGTAGGAAATAAAGCTGCCACAAAAGGTTACAAAATTCATCGATAGAACAAGAGAACGAGTTATCGCGATACCGGAGATTCAATTCTGTGTTCGCACGAACTTGTCCGCTTCCGTCCGAACGCGCCCCACTAAGGGCGCGATCACAGTGGATCCGATGTCGGACGAATCGGCCGACATCCGACGCATCTGTCCCTTTTTTCGAGCGTGTGAAAAAGAGACACAACGTCGGACGTCGGCCGAATCGTGCGACATCGGATCCACTGTGATCGCGCCCTAAGGGTATGCTCACAGTGGACCCGTTTTCGTCCGACGACCGACTTTGGCCCACACAGACGACCGTTAGGGAAGCATGTGTTGGTGTCTTTTCGACCGATTTCGACCGAAAAGGTGCTCACAGTGGAGTCGACATCGGGCAAAATGATCAAGGTCAGCGAGGCACTGAAACTTTTCAAGAGCTTCGAGAAGGGTAACAATGGACAAACCCCATGGGGTCGGGTCGCCGGAGAAGAATCAAATCATTTTGTTTTTCGCCTTACGTCGGACGATGCAGCGTTCACTTTAAATAATTTTCATGTCGCCAATATTAAAGTATCCGTATTTTTAAGAAGGGGTCCGCAAAGAGGACACTTGGGGTTATTGTTGAGAATTAATACTCGATCTTTGTTTTGTGTCCGCGCCATCTGCATGGGAATGTATGATTTAACGGACCGTTCCTTTTTCTCGTCCCAGTCTGTGTTCCTTTATCCATGGTCTACACGCGAAAGCATGTATCTATGTAATCTTGTACATGAGAATAAAAAAGTCTATCTGGTACATCGAATCAACATCCACGTGTACATAATCCTAACAGGTTATGGGCCCAGATAACGTGTCGGACAGATTAAATAATTAAAATCGTTTAATCGAAATCGTTTCGGGAGCTGTGCGAGTGATTTTGAGGTTAGATCGCCACGTGGCGCGTACAAGGACGAAAAATGGCGGGACTAGTCAACTCGACCAGAATTGAATTATTATCGAAAGATAATTATGACACGTGGCGCATGCAGATTGAAGCGCTCCTAATAAAAAACGATGGGTGGACATATGTAAGTGGAACTATACCTAAGCCAGAAAACCCAGCGGACCAAGCAGCGTGGACCCTGGCAGATCAAAAAGCAAAATCTGATCTGATTTTATCGATAAGTCCATTGGAGCTTCACAATGCACGTGGATGTGAGACGTCACGTGATTTATGGGAAAAATTAGAGACAGTTTACGCATCAAAGTGTCCGGCTCGGAAGACCACACTGCTGAAGCAACTCACACTGCAAAAGTTAAGTGAAAGTGGTAATGTACGAGAACACATTATGAAATTTTTTGATGCGGTAGATAAACTCAAATCCATGGATGTAACTATACACAAAGATATGCTTGCTACTCTATTATTATATAGTTTGCCTAGTACGTTCGAAAACTTCCGATGTGCTATAGAGAGTAGAGATGAGCTGCCTGATCCATATCAATTAAAAATAAAAATATTAGAGGAATATGAGGCCAGGTCACAAAAAGATATCGCAGGGAATACAACAGGGGCTTTCATGGCAAAGCAAAAGAAGAAACCTTTCGCAAAGAGATGGACTGAACCAAAGAGCGAAGGGAAACAATCTTCAAATGAGAGGTTCCAAGTGCGATGTTATACTTGTAATAAATTAGGGCACAGAAGTTCTCAATGTTGGCATAGAGGTAATGATAAAAAAGACACAGATAGTCAGGCGAACACTTACTTTGCAAGTGTATTTTCTGAGAATTCCTTTGTGCTACAAGCAAGCGATAAAGTGTCAAGTAGTAAATGGTGTCTTGACAGTGGATGCACCACACACTTATGCAAGGAGAGGATAAAATTTACACACATAAACCGTACAGAACCTAAAAATGTAAATTTAGCAAACAATACCTCTGTAAGTGTTTCTCAGGCTGGCGCAGTTGAATTTATAGCATCGGTGTCAAACGATAAACGTCCAACAAAGCTAACGGATGTACTGCATGTACCAGAACTGCATACAAACTTGATGTCCGTGGCAAAAATAACTGACAGGGGTCATGAGATTGTGTTCAAGAAAAATATTGCTCTGATCAAGGACCAGGAAGGAAAAATAAGACTTGTTGCAGACCGTCAGGGTGATCTTTTTTACGTTCGACAGGAAACAGAACACGTTAACAGCGTGGTTCATTAACAATGTTCAGCTTTAGAGCTATGGCACAGAAGACTAGGTCACTTAAATTACTCAGATGTCATCGAGTTAAGTAAAAGAGGTGCTATAACCGAATTCAAAACAAAGCTGATGCCAAACAAATGTGAAACTTGTCTCCCAGGAAAGCTAACCGCTTTACCATTTTGTGAACGAGAAGAATCAGCTGTTCAGGTTCTGGAGATTATACACATGGATATCTGTGGACCTATGCGTACGGAGTCTCAAGGTAAAGCAAAATACTTCATTACCTTTACAGATGAATTTACTAGGTGGTGTGAAGTGAGATTTCTGACAAATAAGAAGGATGCTCTACAAGCGTTTAAAGAATATAAAAATATGGCCAAGAAACAAACTGGCAAACATATCAAAAACCTCCAGTCAGACAATGGGGGAGAATTTTGCAATCACGAGTGTGATACTTTCCTGCGTATGTAGGGTATTAAAAGGAGATTGACGGTACCCTATACTCCGCAGCAGAATGGCATCACAGAGAGGAAAAATCGGACGCTAGTTGAGATGGCTAGGTGCATGATTATGGAATCAAGAGCACCATCATCTTTTTGGGCAGAAGCCATTGCCATGGCAAATCACATCAGGAACCGATGCCCGAGAAAGTCATTAAATGGAAAAATACCATACGAGTTATGGACTGGTAGAAATGTCAGGTTAACGTATCTACATTCTTTTTGTATTAAGGCGTATATTTTGGATAAGTCGCCAAATAAGGATAAATTTGCTCCAAGAGGAAAGGAAGGTATGCTGGTGGGCTATTCCGATGAAACGAAAGGCTACAGAGTATGGATACCACAGGACAGGAGAATTACCATTGCTAGGGATGTCCGATTCCTCGATAAATATAGCAATGAGGGGGATTCTCAAGATATAATTTTACCCTCTGAAATTGATGATCGACACAAGTCAGAGTCAAGTGTCGAAATAGCGATTAATCCAAATTGTGGTACTGTTTGCGATTTTTTAAAGTTGATTGTATGCACCGTGAAAATATATGATAGTCTCGCCGTGTCGATATATATTTGCGAGTCTGGAGAGGGATTCAGGGTGGTCACGATATGACATGGTGGTTGTGGAACGAGTCCTGGCAGTGATCCTGGGTTTAAAAGGAAGTTGGATGTTGAGTCCTTATCCACTCGGTTCGGCAATACTTGAATTCTACCAGGCCGGTTATACATTTGAGGGCATTGGAAGCGATGAAGCTCCTACCCAGTATACACCGACGCTGGGACGGATTGCAAGGCTAACCGTAGTGTCGCCGGCAAAGGAGGCCGGCAATGGTACACACAGAGTTCCAGTGGAACTCTGTTGAGGATCACTGCGCGTGGATGATGTCTGTTGTCGCTGATAACAAACGGTAAGAGAGCTCTCTTACATTTTAAATTATAATGGCCATTTAGAATATAATTATCAATTAATTGATTTTCTGAAACCGCGTTAGTTGTAGAAAGAGTTGAGCCTTCATGTAATAATACCTGTATGCTCTTTCTCGATAAAATAAATCTATTGTGTCTTGTTTCGGCTTTTCCTCGTAATCCGTCGAGGTTTTTACGCCGAAACAAGAATTTTTATTTAACCGGAAAATACTGAGTATTTTATTTTAACATAAGTTTGAACATTGTTTAATCTAAACTTTTATGAATTCTGCCTTATTAGATGATTGAAAAACAGGTACTAATATTATTTTTTCAGAAGCCGAAAAAAATCAAGGTATACCGTCAAATGAAGGAACACCGCCAAATGAAGGAATACCATCAAATGAAGGAATACCATCAAATGAAGGAATACCATCAAATGAAGGAATACCATCAAATGAGGGAATACCATCAAATGAAGGAATACCATCAAATGAAGGAATACCGTCAAATGAGGGAATACCCGAGGAACCGCATGTACCTATTGAAATGAAGCGAACACGTGGTAGACCTCGTAAGGTGCATACAGGAAATAGAGGGAGACCGAAGAAAATTTATAAATACATCCCAGTCCAAAATCAGGTTGACCAACAGACTGAGGAGACTGCCAGTGAGGAACACTTAGAGGAAACTGTGAATGACGAGCATGGTGAAAATGGTGGCACAACAACGGAGAGTGATGATGATGCATTTGTTGATGCGGTTTCTGGTGAAGATACCGTTTGTTTCTCCGAGGTCACCATCCACGAGGCAATCGCGAGTCAAAATGCTCATGAATGGAAGGAAGCGATTTATTCAGAAGTTAAAAGCCTTGTGGATAATGGTACATGGGACATCGTTCACAGACCCATGAGTAAAAATATTGTAACCTGCCGTACAGTTTTAACAAATAAGCTCGCTCCTGATGGATCTATAATGCGACGAAAGGCACGAATAGTTGCTAGGGGTATCTCACAACGCCCTGGAATTGATTTCAAGGAGACATTTTCACCAGTAGCGCGAATGAGTTCTTTACGCATGATTTTAAGTTTGGCAGCCAGACATAACCTGAAACTACATCAAGTGGATGTTGAAACCGCATACTTGAATGGACATTTGGAGGAAGAGGTATTCATGGAAAAGCCTGATCTCCTAGAGGAAATGCTAAAATTGATTGTCAGTCGTGAAGATAAGAAGAGTATGGTGGTCAAACAAGCCCAAAGAATGCTCAAGGAAATGCATCATGGGGGCGAGGTATGTCGTCTCCGTAAAGCTCTGTATGGTTTACGCCAAGCAGGACGCCAATGGAATGCAACACTGAATAAAAAACTTCTTGATTTGGGTTTAAAGGCAACAAATGCCGATTCATGTATATATTTTGCTCGACGTGGAAAAGCTATTATGTTGTTACTAGTATATGTAGATGACATTATAATCGCATCGGATAATCAGGATTGGATACAAGATATAATTCAAGGTCTTCAGAAAAATTTCAAGATAAAGGATCTTGGACCCGCAAAATACTGTTTGGGAATTGAAATAGACCAGACAGAGGACAAAGTGTCAATTTCACAAAAGGAGTATATTCAAGACATACTACACAAATTTGGAATGAATAATTGCAATCCTGTCTCTACGCCATTGGATGTAGGAAGCCGTCTTATCAAAAACAAACAAAATTAAGACGATGGAGAGAGGAAGCCTTATAGAGAATTGGTCGGGGCTCTTATGTATTTGGCTACATCCACCAGACCCGATATTGCTCATTCAATGAGTGTACTGAGCCAATTTAACGACTGTCATAACAGTACACATTGGAGAGCTGCTAAGCGTGTGCTTAGATATCTTAGTGGGACTTCTAATTATTCTATTGTTTACAGAAGGACGGACAAAAATGTGTTATGCTACGTAGATGCTGATTGGGGAAGCTGTAGCATAGACCGGAGATCGTATACTGGTTTCTCATTTTTGCTGGGCGGCGGCACCGTGAGTTGGAAATCACGGAAACAACGCACCGTTGCTCCATCATCGACGGAGGCGGAATACATGGCAATAACAGAAGCTGTCAAGGAAGCCATCCATTTAAGAGCTTTTCTCCGTGAATTGGGTTTTCACGATATATCCAAAACAGTTGTTTTCAATGATAATCGAGGGGCAGGACTACTTACACAGAATCCTGTTTTTCACCACCGCACAAAGCATATTGACATGCGATACCATTTTATCAGAAGCGCTCTTAAGGAAGAGGGTATCAGATTGGAATATTTATCAACCAATGAGATGGCGGCTGATATACTCACCAAGGCACTTCCGCGGCAAAAACATGATTTTTGCGTAAATAAATTGGGAGTCATTCAAGATGTCTTAAAGAAAAATTAAGTTCGTTTATACGTCGGTATTAAAGGGGAGTGTTGAGAATTAATACTCGATCTTTGTTTTGTGTCCGCGCCATCTGCATGGGAATGTATGATTTAACGGACCGTTCCTTTTTCTCGTCCCAGTCTGCGTTCCTATATCCATGGTCTACACGCGAAAGCATGTATCTATGTAATCTTGTACATGAGAATAAAAAAGTCTATCTGGTACATCGAATCAACATCCACGCGTACATAATCCTAACAGTTATATTATCATTATTTTTATTTTTTCAATTTCCTGGCGGTATGATAGCAATGCGCCTGTTTAACAAAAATTGCAAATTAAACTATGAAAATAAATATTCTTTCAACTGAAATAATTTTTATGAAATACTCTTATGGTTTCACTATGTGCACTCAAAACTAAAATTGTCATTGTTTTGTTAGTTTGACCGTTGTAATTTAATGAAGAAGTTGTGACACTTCATATTCCACGTCCGTAGAACCATTAATTTTCAAGATTTCAAAGAATTCTCTTTAAGATACGTTCATATTTTACTAAAGACTGCAACATATCCAAATTTGAACAAATTGAAAATGTTTTTTCACTACACGAAAGGTGTCCCATCTCAACTTTGCCACAAGTGTCTTCCAGGTGGAAGACAGATAAAAGAGTCACTGCACACGGTGTGCGGGTTGACGGGAAACCTCAAAATGAATAGCTGCAGCCCACAGCTGACCGTGGAGGTCTGCAAGGTTTATAACACATAATTGCTACTGAGGCATAGGAAGATGTCAGAGTCTTCCTTCGTGGCTCCGACAATAAAGTAATAAAGAACTAAATGCATTTAAGAGGGGCTTTCTCTCAAAAATAGCAAGGAAGTCACGTCCGTAGAAAAAGCTATATTTTTTGCAATATATTCCGGTACGTTGTCGAACTTTCGATGCCGTGGGTGTGGTTACGTCGATAAAAACGACCTTGTTATTAGAAAAAAATCAAATTAAAAATTAAATTATACAAAATTTTTTCTCATTTCTTTGTTGTTTTTATGTATATGCACTCCTTGATTTTCTAAAGATTTATAGTGTAGATATTATTCATTGCGGTGAGTACATTACTTTAAATTATAAAAAATACAAAGGTAATTAATAATATTTTTCGTTTATTATTGAGACCCTTTGAGTTCCACCGATCTTTTTTGGTAAAGAACTGTGCGTTAATATGAACGTTATAATAGTTTTCGACTTTTTTTGACTTTCCGATAAATAAGGTCACAATTGTTCTGGAAACAGCGAGATAAACGATTTTTTCGAATCCATATTTATTAAGCTTAATATTTTTAAAACTAAGAAAATGAAAACACTATTCGGATGGCACATGTATCATTCCATGCAAAATAGGACTACTGTTTCGAATTTTGTTCAAATTTGGATATCGAAAGTTCGACAACGTACCGGAATATATTGCAAAAAATATACCTTTTTCTACGGACGTGACTTCCTTGCTATTTTTGAGAGAAAGCCCCTCTTAAATGCATTTAGTTCTTTATTATTTTATTGTCGGAGCCACGAAGGAAGACTCTGACATCTTCCTATGCCTCAATAGCAATTATGTGTTATAAACCTTGCAGACCTCCACGGTCAGCTGTGGGCTGCAGCTATTCATTTTGAGGTTTCCCGTCAACCCGCACACCGTGTGCAGTGACTCTTTTATCTGTCATCCACCTGGAAGACACTTGTGGCAAAGTTGAGATGGGACACCTTTCGTGTAGTGAAAAAACATTTTCAATTTGTTCAAATTTGGATATGTTGCAGTCTTTAGTAAAATATGAACGTATCTTAAAGAGAATTCTTTGAAATCTTGAAAATTAATGGTTCTACGGACGTGGAATATGAAGTGTCACAACTTCTTCATTAAATTATAACGGCCAAACTAAGAAAACAATGACAATTTTAGTTTTGAGTGCACATAGTGAAACCATAAGAGTATTTCAGAAAAATTATTTCAGTTGAAAGAATATTTATTTTCATAGTTTATTTTGCAATTTTTTTTAAAGAGGCGCATTGCTATCATACCGCCAGGAAATTGAAAAAATAAAAATAATGATAATATAACCCCAAGTGTCCTCTTTGCGGACCCCTTCTTAAAAATACGGATACTTTAATATTGGCGACATGAAAATTATTTAAAGTGAACGCTGCACCGTCCGACGTACGGCGAAAAACAAAATGATTTGATTCTTCTCCGGCGCACAGTGGTCCGGATCGAGAAATTCAGTGACATTTTATCGAAAAATGAACTTTCTCATATTGACATGTACAAAGTTTGTATTGCTTCATAAATATCCATCTACCTCGAAAATAAAGAAATTAATAAAATATAATTAAAATTGTAATCGTGACGAACACTTAAAGTTGGGCATTTTGAAAATAGCCTGTTTCGCAGAAAAAAGATATTTATCTTTATCTGGATGCCCTGACACACCTGTTTAATATTTTTCCTCTGTTCTTCTTTTAAAATGAAGAGAATTCCATTACGATAAAAATGTACACTGACAATTTAAAATTAATTTAAATAATGTATTAAAAAAATGATGTACAGTGAAGGCTCGGAAATTGTCAAAATTCTTCATCTTTGATACGGAATATCTTTTGAGTTCCAATTAGTACCGCATGTTTACAAATTGTACAATGTTCAGTACACTTTTCCCTATATAGTTATGCACGATTTACTACCAACATCGTCCATCGACGCAAGTTATTAGTGATTCAAGTGTATCCATCGCTGCGTCGAGCGCCAGGATTGTGCGAGACGCGAAGAACCTCGCGCGCGTGCGAGCGGACTGTTTTGATTGTAGCCTACAGTCAATTGTTTATTATATGCTGCTATAAGAGTAAAATCACAAAATAAAAAGAGAAGGCCGCTAGATCAAGAAGCTGCAGAATTGATACTTGCATAGATTTAAATAAATCAGTCAGTAAAGTAAGTAAAATGTTATTAAAAATGATTAAACAAACACTAAACGTATTAAATTATTTATCATTAAAAAGTGATTATTTTTTCATATTTTTCAGTGAAAGTTTCATCAGAATAACTTTTACGATTCAAAAGCTGTGGCACTATCACAGAACTTCTCGGTATGGACGAAAAAATTTTTATTATAAATTATTACAAAAAATAGTTTGTGAACTTATATGTAAACAAATTTATTATCAATAACAAAGTATGAATGAAAATTAATTAATAAATATTGTTTAACAAATGCAAAAAATATTTAATTATCTATAATTAAAAATGACTATTTTTTAAATATTTTTAGTGAAAATTTCATTGCAATATCTCTAATGGTTCAAAAGTTATAACAAAATGTCACTGAATTTCTCGATCCGGACCACTGTGCGGCGTCCCGACCCCATGGGGTTTGTCCATTGTTACCCTTCTCGAAGCTCTCGAAAAGTTTCGGTCCCCGCTGACCTTGATCATTTTGCCCGATGTCGACTCCACTGTGAGCACCTTTTCGGTCGAAATCGGTCGAAAGACACCAACACATGCTTCCCTAACGGTCGTCTGTGTGGGCCAAAGTCGGTCGTCGGACGAAAACGGGTCCACTGTGAGCATACCCTTAGGGCGCGATCACAGTGGATCCGATGTCGCACGATTCGGCCGACGTCCGACGTTGTGTCTCTTTTTCACACGCTCGAAAAAAGGGACAGATGCGTCGGATGTCGGCCGAATCGTCCGACATCGGATCCACTGTGATCGCGCCCTTAGTGGGGCGCGTTCGGACGGAAGCGGACAAGTTCGTGCGAACACAGAATTGAATCTCCGGTATCGCGATAACTCGTTCTCTTGTTCTATCGATGAATTTTGTAACCTTTTGTGGCAGCTTTATTTCCTACACTCGCCACAAGATGGACAGATAGTCAGCAAGACCTTTCTCGCTGCTACCTGATCCGTCACCGCTCTCTATATATACCGTCTTAAACCCCCTTCCGATATCGTAGCGGTTCAGACAAGGACCGCTCGGTAGCTTTACCGATGAGTCCCCTGGCAGGTTTAGGATTGGTCAGAGGTGACAAACCTTTTTATGCAGTCCGTCGCGATCCAGGAAGCGGTCCTTGCAGCGACCCGTGCAGCTAATTAGCATACTGCAAGGGTCGCTGCACGGGTCGCTGCAAGGACCGCCACCGCCGGGTCGCCAACCCGAACAATTCTGTGTTAAAATCAAGTAACTTTCGATAGAAAAGAGCTAGAACGATGAATTTTTTTTTAAATTACAGCTTGAACTGTGCAGAATATGGGAAAAGTAGGGACATTATGGTACGAACGTTTTTCAACTTTGACAAAATTCGTTAAACCTGGACAGTTTCAATAAAACTTTGATTTTCACAATACCACGAGCGGAACAGTTTTTTTTGCAACATGCTGTACATCGTTTCCCGTAGATTCTTCTACGCTGATTTCAAATCTTGTCTCAAAATTTGTGTACCATCTCAGGATTTTGCAAAAAATCGAATTTTTTGTAAAAGAAATTAGTGAAATCATTTTTTCGTTGAAATCCGATTGAGCTACACTTTCTTTTGGTGACTCTTGCAAAATTATTTTTTTAACCTCGACCATCAACTGTATGGAGTCGAAAATTTAAGCCAATTCTTTTTGTACGTATTTTTCGATGAGCCGTCAGAGTGATTTACATTTTGAAAAAAATGTGGTCATATCCCTTGAAGTTTCCCCTGTAAAATGAGCCCTTAAAAAGGAATGGAGATATACAAATTGGCGTCGCAAGGAGCTGGCAAAGGACGCTGTATACGACTAAATAACCCCATTTACACCTCGTGAACAACATTAGCAACTAGTCTTGGCCAACGATACCTTTTTAAGTGAAAAGTAAAAACCCTGGAACAGACATTCTGACGTAAGGATCGACAGCGCTGTCCTAAAATTACACCTTTCATTCACGCAGTGAAAAAACATTTTAGATTTGTCTATGTCCAACAAGTAATCCAATACCCTGCATCGTAAGCACGAGCGATTGCGGAACAGCAGTGGGTTAGGATACGAGACCGTTAACCGCCCACTACTACGCGATTGTAGGGGGTGGCGGCTGTGGAGGGACTAGGCAGACACAACCCGATAGTTCCCGGGGTTGGAGAGAGTCAGGGCACGCACAGATACAGATCGCGCTGTCCACACACCCCTAGCGGGCACACACACTACGTAGCGTGCACCGTCGAAGTCGAAACATTGAGACTTCGGGCGCGCGGCTGTGGAGGGACTAGGCAGACACAACCCGATAGGCTCGATTTCTTTTAGTGCCGTTCCATTACTATTGAGCTGGAAGTCGACACTTTCTCGGCCAACACGTGTTGACTGTAATTTTCAAATCACCAACTCCTCAAATCATTCGACGAAGTCGAGCCACTCTCGGACCAAAATTGAGTACAGATGAAATTGATAGTTGTTGGAAAATTTTTAAAACTGAAGATGTCAATATATGATTTTTACTTTATTAAAATCATTAAGGGAAGAGATGTCATTCAATTTAGTTTCTATTTCTTGTAATCGACGCTGATATTTTTTATTTTGCATAAAGATCCGCAGTCTATCCGTGAAGTTCGTGCGAACGCAAAGTTGAATATCGAGTATCGCGACAACTCGCTCGCCCGAACTTGTCCGATTCTTTCCGAACCCGCCCGGCGACATCGAGTCACTCCCGTGCAGCACGAAACCACGGGGCAGCTCGAAACGCACGAGCCGAAAAGTATAAATTTAAACTTTTCCCTTCTACGACACTTTTTCTTTGCACGAAAACGTTTCAACACTCTAAATCTACCGAGCCTTAAAAGTAACTGATAATAAATGTTTCTTTGCAGAAAAATGATAGGATTGATTTTATTAAGACTTTGTGCAGCTCTTCTATTGTAATATGTTAATGTATTAGGTCGTTCGGAATGTCATTTTGTTTTCTCCTTTACTGAAGAAATAACATTCAATTTGGTTTCTATTTCTTGCAATCGATGTAGTTAATTTTTATTTTGCATAAAGATCCGCAGTCTAGTAGTGACAAACAAAAGCATTTTGCCATCCCTACACGAAAAACGAAGTTACTTTCCAAATGACCTAATAGTATGTAATATGTTATTTAAATAAATATTAATTTTGTCGGTAAAAAAGAAGACTGCTGCCGCTGCTGCACATTTGTACAATGGACATTTGCTTTACCGACATCTTAATGTGGAACATCCACATCACCGCACCGGCGAGAGACTAGGGCTGCGCGAGTACTCGCAAAATGCGAGCCGAGCTAAGCTCGACCCGCTTGGTCGAGTCGAGTCGAGTACTCGCACGAAGCGAGCGGCTCGCACGATGCGAGTAGCTCGCATCGATGCAAGCTACTCGCATCGACGTCATCGGCTCGCATCGGTTGCGAGCCGCTCGCATCGATGCGAGTGCTCGACTCGGCCAGTGTGCCCAGATGGGACGCTTTTTTTCGCGCATGCGCGGCGTTTTCAGCCTCAGTAAAGTACGCTTCGCGAGGAAATGTGGCACCTTGAGCGCCATGCCGAATGTTAAGAAGTTGATATGAACTGATTATGAAAAACGAATTAATGACAAGTGTATTTCTATATATATCCGTATATACATATGAAATATTGAAATATTATTAATTATTATATATAATTTTAAATTATCGTTACAGGCCCAGACAAAAAAAGTGATAAAACATCATATTTTAAAATTTTGTATAATTCCTACCAATTGCAATCGTATTAAATTTTGGTTTACTTATTCTCTAGCAAACTAGCCGGTCTAGCATCTTAAAAAAATTAAAGTCCTTTGGACCAATTTCTAAAAAGTTATGCGTACAACACACATCGCATAACACATCATATATCATAGAACGTGAGGGTCATCTGCCCTTCCTTTGCGCAATCAACGATCGACTCAAAACACTTACCAAAGCCACAGTTGCACCAAAAGGAGGTCATGGTGATAATTTGGTGGTCTGTGGTCAGTTTGATTTACCACAGCTTCCTGAATCCTGGTGCATCCATTACAGCTGAAAAGTACCGCCACCAAATCGACGAAATGCACGAAAAACTTCAAGGTGTGTGCCCAGCACTGGTCAGCAGAAATGGTCCTGTCCTCCACAACAACGCCCAGCCACACTTTGCCCGACCGACCCTTCAAAAGTTGAACAAATTAGGCTACAAAACTCTAAATACCTCATCCACCATACTCACCAGATCTCTCGCTCACCGATTACCACTTTTTTAAGCACCTCGACAACTTCTTGCGTGTGAAATGCTTTAAATCCCAGAGAGATGCAGAAACGGCATTCAACGAGTTTGTTGCCTCCAGGACTCCAGAAGTAAATTCAACCGGAATAACAAAACTTTCCAACCTATTTCATTGAAATCGTATACTTTTGTTTACAACATGCATCAAAATGTTGTCATCAATTCCATCTGGCGGACACTTTGAGAATTACTCTAGCAAGTAGTGACATCTTTATTTTGTGTTACGGTACTAAACTTTTGCTAACAGTTCTCCTATTAGAGTGACACTACCCTGGACCAGGCATGGGCAGAAATAGCACGCGTGCTAGGGAATTCAAGGAATACCCGTGGTATACCCCCACTTCTCCCGGCCGCGCGTCTCGCTCCCCGTGGCGGCCCTAGTGCTCGGTGCAACTACGGCTGCCAAGGGGATTGAGACGCGCGGCCGGGAAAAGTGGGGTATTCCTTGAGAATCACTAGCACGCGTGCTATTTCTGCCGAGAGGCCTGCGATGCAGTGATGGGTTATTCGTGGGCCGTGGGCCGCTCCCCTGACGCGCTGGTTTCCCCTTCCCTGACGTACCGTCGTATCCGTGACGACCGCGCATGCGTGTGTTGGTACCTGCTCGATTGCACGCGCGCTACACACACCAGCGTACCTCTACTCTGTCCGTGTAAACTACCTGCTCGGCTGATCGACGCTGAAGCGACCTTTCGGTTTTCACGTTTCCGAAGTTTCGAAAGCATGAGGCGAAAAGTCGGAATCTGGAGACGACGCGTATTTGAATCCCGGCACAGCGCGGCGCGACGCGGCGCACATTTTGCTATAACTTTTGATCTAAAAGAGATATCGAAGAGAAATTTGGACTAAATTTTTTTTTAAAAATTGGTTTTAACGATGTAAAGAGAATAATATTTTCTATTTTTTAAATAATGTTTTCGTTGATTCTTAAGGTATATCCGGATAAGATGGTCAAAAGTATCCATTAAAATTGATTTTTAGTCACGTCATGTTCAACAGAAAATTATGAAAAAATTAATGAATATTCTACCTAATAGCATACGCGACTGAGATTTTTTTGAAAATTTTTGGTTGCAAAATCGATTTTTAAACAAATCGGAAAATATAAAATTGCCGATTTTATATCAAAGTCTTCAGTTGACCACATTTATATTATTACGTTAGTTGTGTCTCATCCTGATTATTAATGTGTATTTTCTTCAGATTTTTCGGATTATGGAAACATGTTTTAAAAAATTGAATACCTCCAAACATTCGGAGAAAATGCATATTTTGTATTGAAGTTTTAGAGACACCAGTTTTATCAAAATTCAGTACTTAGATATTATTGAAGCAATTGTTCTTAATTTTTTAATAATTATTTAGAGATTGCATAATCGTTAAAAGGACAGCTATACGGCCGGTACAGCTTCTGGCCCCGAATCGAATCCCGCACCTAATAATTTTTTTTGTCATTAAATACTTATTGCTTCAAATTTTTTTGAAAAGTTTAACCAAAAATCCATTTTTTAATTGTCTACATTTATTTCCAACTTAAAGGATTGATGCAGTTCGCGCTGTCGACTTTCGCTGTCCACTTTCTGTAATTGAAAAAAAAGAAACATTTTAAGTTATGATTGCAAAGTGCAGAATGGTTTCGAGGTATGTATTCGAAAATTCCACTACAGGTGGTCCCCTGTGTTCCTATATTCGAAGAATGTTCGAGATTGGCGCGCTCGAGCGCCATATTGTCTCAGCGGCACCGCGCAAGGCACTGAGCAGACGACGCGATCCGCGCAAATCACTGATCGACTCAAGCGTCCGGATATCGCGTAACGCGCGATCGCTTACGCTATTGGGTCGAATCCTCTCTCGATCCTTCTGGAAAGTTCTCGAACTCTGCCACGGAAGCATGACGCGTGACGAACATTCCAGAAGGATCGAGGCCATAAAAGAGAGAGACAACCGTCGTCTCTCTCTCTTATTCAAACTGCTCCAAGACCAAACAGCTGCGAAACGTCAAGTGTCATTTTCATAAATTCTTGTTCAGTTCTCTTTATTCTCAACTTCTATTGTACATATTTCATACATCATTTGTTCATTACCGACATTATTGTATATTTTAACAGTGCATAATACAGTTATTTATTTGAAAAATCCGGATTCTTTCCCATTCACTCTCCTACATTCATTCCAGTTCAAAATTAACCGTTCACTCAACCCTTTCATTCTCTCATAACTCATCCAGCGATCCAGTCTCGCATTCATCCATTCAAACAGTCAAATCCTCGTACATTTCTGGTCCTTCGAGCCGGATTTTACAAAGAATCGGTGAATACAGTGGTGAAACAGCGCCTTGTCCAGTGAGTAAACCATTCCACGACCCAGTCTCGTACCGCCATGGAATACTCAGCCGAGGAACTGCTGCATAAGCAAGGAGAAGTTGGGAGGAAAATCCAGAATCTCATGGAGAACTTCAAGAAGTCAATACCACAGGCCAGGATGACAGACGGTGACGTACAATCCAGAATCCAGCTCCTTGAGGGTTACTGGACGTCATTTCAGAAGAACCACGATCTTCTGATCTACAGACACAAGGACGCAATAAAAAAGAGCAAGTACCTAGAGGAGGACGTTGCCGATGGCGTCGAGGAGGCGTACGCATGCCACAAGGGTCGGTTGCTCGATCTGGCTCGGCAGCTCAGTGGAGCCAGAGTGTTCAGCAGCCTAGTCGCTTCAAGTTCGGCAACACAGGGTCACGTTGATCCATCCAACGATGACCCAGACTCTGGTTCCGCACCGCTTCCCAGGATGCAGCTGCCAGAGTTCCACGGAGACTATATGGACTGGCCTGCGTTCAAAGATTTGTTTAAATCAATTGTTGAACGAAACAAGAGGTTAAGTAACGTAGATCGGCTCCATTACCTCAAGGGCAGCCTCCATGGAGAAGCAGCGGACCTGGTTAAGGATCTCCCCACCATTACCGAGAATTACGAGCGAGCATGGACGATCCTGAAGGAACAGTACGAGAATAAGAGGATTCTCGTACGATCGTGCCTCGACAAACTCGCCTCCATTCCTAAAATGAGAGACAGTTCGGCGGCAGAGATCACCTCCATACAGAAGGGTGTCTCAACGGTGGTTAACACCCTGGAGGGGCTGGGACGTCCAATCGACAAGACGGAGGACTGGTTCGTCTACTCCGTCGTGAACCTGCTCGATCCTGTAACTCGAGACAAATGGGAAGAGAAAATTATTACTAGTTGCGATCCACCATCCTTCTCAACCTTGAAGGACTTCCTCATCAAGCGACGGCAGCAGCTGGAGGCATCTAAGACACCCACGACAACTGAGCCACAGCCGGGAGTGAGTCGTCCGCATACCAGAAGCGTAGACGCATCCTCGAGCACATCCAGGGCCAAGGGAGCAATGCGAGTAGTCAGGACCAATCATGCTCAATTCCAGAAGCCAGCATGTGCCATGTGCAGCAAGGATCACTCCGTGATGCATTGCCCAGAGTACAAGGCACTTCAACCGGCGGAGCGCCGTGGGCATGTGGAGAGGTTGCATCTCTGCGTCAACTGCCTTGGACGGCACTCTGTCGATGCTTGCCCGTCCACCAAGAGCTGCATGTCGTGCGGAAGCAAGCATCATTCCTCTCTTCATGATGCCTTCCGAGGTGGCTTCGCGCTGACAAAGACGGCTCACCATTCAACGGACTGCAGGAATGTGACGGGTAAGGTCTTGCTCGCTACAGCAATTGTGTTGGTTGCAGATAGGCTCGGGAGACGGCAGGCAGTTCGAGCTCTCATCGACCAGGGCTCCGAAATCTCGATGATGAGCGAGGGTTTGGCGCAGCGACTGCAACTTCCGCGGACAGCATCAGCGGTAGAGATCTTCGGCGTCGGCGGGCAGCAGCTAGCCAGAGCACGAGGCCGAGTCAACCTTGACATCTCGTCCAGACAAGGTGATGGCTCGCTGAAGGTTTCGGCAATCGTGCTGCAGAAGCTTTCGGGGTACGCCCTTGGTCGCACTACACCTCCACGCGAATGGAAGCACCTGCAGGGGCTGAAACTGGCCGATCCCTGTCCGGAACAAGCAAAGCCCATCGAAGTCTTGCTGGGAGCAGACGTGTACCCTGCAATCATTGAAGAAGGAGTGATGAAGGGTGCACCAAATGAGCCTGTCGGCCAGCTGACTATATTTGGCTGGATTATCAGCGGAGTGGCGGGACCGTCAGCAGATCTCACGCACGCCCAAGTGCACCAGGCTGTCGTTGGAGAATCGTTGAGCTTGTTGGTGCGGAGGTTTTGGGAGCAGGAGGAATTCCAGGATGCTCACTCAACGCTGACAGCGGAGGAGATCGAGTGCGAAAACCACTTTGCCACGACGCACTCACGCACTCCTGACGGTCAATACCAGGTGAGACTTCCGTTCAGAACCTCAGGTCCCATCTCACCAGGGTCAAAGATGGCAGCATGGCACTCCCTCCGGAGAATGGAACAGCGCTTCCAACGAGATGTCAGCTTCAAGGCTCTGTACTGCCAATTTATAAAGGAGTATGAGAGCCTAGGCCACATGTCAGCAGCAAGTGAACCACCAGCAGATCAGCCAACTTTCTATTTGCCTCACCACGGAGTCCTGAAGCCCAGCAGCACCACGACAAAGCTGCGGGTGGTATTCAACGGATCCTGGTCCGAGGCCTCTCAGCTGTCGTTGAATGACTGCCTCCACGTGGGACCGAACCTTCTGCCATTACTTGCCGATGTCTTGCTGCGATGGCGTAAGCATCAGTTCGTGGTAACTGCTGACATCACGAAGATGTACCGGCAGATACTGGTGCATCCAGAGGACCGCGACCACCAGCGTATTCTATGGAGGGACAGCAGCACACAACACGTGAGTGAATTTCAACTAAATACTGTCACTTACGGGTTGTCTTGTGCTCCTTACCTCGCAGTCAGGACGCTGCACCAGCTGGCAGAGGACGAGGGAAGCCGGTATCCCATTGGCGCATTGGCACTTCGGCACGACTCCTACGTGGATGACATCCTGACGGGCGCCGACACCATATCAGCCTTGCGAGAATCTGCGAGGCAACTTCAGCTGCTGTGCAAGGCGGGCGGTTTTCCCTTGCAGAAGTGGGCATCTAACGTGGCAGGCTTGCCGTACACTACGCCACTGTCACCTCAGAGCGATACACTTCAGCCCTCATCGCGGGAAGAAATACAAGGAGAGCCAAAAACCTGGATGGAAGACACACACAGCACACTTGGCCTCCAGTGGTCACCACACGACGACTGGTTTCACTTCAAAATCACCGAAACTGACACACCGCCTTCAACAAAGCGAGGCGTAGTCTCCAAGGCTGCCCAGCTTTTCGATCCGTTGGGATGGCTCACTCCAGTCGTGGTCCGAGCCAAAATCACGATCCAGTCGACATGGTTGCTCGCCTTAGGATGGGATGATCCATTGCCGTCGTCGCTGGCCAAAGACTGGGAGAGTTTTTGCGCTGATTTGAAGCAGCTCGAGAAGGTAAGGGTGCCTCGACCTCTGTTTCAGCGCCCTCCTCACAAACTGAGAGAGTTCCACGGCTTTGCGGACGCTTCGGAGCGAGCATATGGAGCGGTCATCTACCTGAGGACTCTGGACGCTGCAGACCAGTGGACAGTCACTTTGGTCACGGCAAAGAGCAAGGTGGCCCCATTGCAGCAAGTGTCACTGCCACGTCTCGAGTTGTGCGCTGCCCACCTCCTCGCTCGCTTGACACAACACACTGTCACAACACTGCACATTGATGACGCTGCAATCCATTTGTGGTCCGACTCCACAGTGGCCTTGGGATGGATCCAGGCTCATCCCTCTCGGTGGAAAACATATGTCGCAAATCGGGTCGCAGACATTCAGCGCAGGGTTCCGGAAGCACAATGGCATCATGTTGCAGGCACTGACAATCCTGCCGACTGTGCTTCACGAGGGCTCTCACCCACTCAATTGGTCAGCTGGGAGCTGTGGTGGAACGGACCCAATTTCCTGCGACGGGACGTCAGCTTCGCTCCATCGGGATCCACCGACCTCGAACTCCTTCCAGAGGCCCGAGGAATCATCGCTGCAGCAATGACTGGCGGAGATCGGGCAGAGGAGAATAATGACGTGCTCCAGAGATTCTCCTCCTACACGAGATTGCTGCGGATCACTGCATGGTGCAGGCGATGGCTCCTGAGACGCCATGCTGCGTCACCATCCACATCCGCTGACAACGGTGCACACCACGACACGCTGCCTCCAGTCCTCACTGTTGCCGAAGTCACTGCTGCGGAGAATTGCTGGATCCGAGGGGTGCAGCGGAGCGCCTATGAAAACGAGAGGAAATTGTTAGAAGAGGGGTGCTGCGTAAAGGCCAAGAGCAGTCTCGCCTCGCTGCTACCAACCTTAGACAGTGACGGGCTCATGCGAGTCGGTGGCAGATTGAGTAAAGCACCACTCAATCCTGACGAAGCGCACCCTCTTATCCTACCTCCCAACTCCAGGCTCACCCAGTTATATGTTTCTTTTGTCCATAGTAACACGCTTCATGGAGGTGTCCAGGCAACCTTGGGGACGATTCGGCAGCGATTCTGGATACCCAAGGGACGCTCGGTGGTAAAGGCCATCATCCACAAGTGCGTGACTTGCTTGCGATGGCGGGCGGTACCAGCAAGCCAAGTGATGGGACAACTGCCTGAGCATCGTGTCACACCAGGCCGTCCCTTCCTGTCCACCGGAGTCGACTACGCTGGTCCAATTTGGCTGCGGACCACCTCTGGGCGCGGACACAGAGCATATAAGGGCTTCCTGGCTGTATTCGTATGCATGGTTACCAAAGCCGTGCATCTGGAAGTCGTGTCCAACTACACGTCCGAGGCCTCTATAGCTGCATTCCGCAGGTTCGTCTCCCGTCGGGGCATCTGTGCCCATCTGCATAGCGACTGCGGGACGAACTTCCTGGGAGCGGACCGAGAGCTGCGACGCCTCTTCACAGCAAGCTGCCAGGAGAATCACAGCATCCGGAGCCAGTTGTGCAACTTAAAAACACAATGGCATTTCAACCCACCTGCTGCACCTCATTTTGGTGGGCTATGGGAGGCGGCAGTGAAGTCCACCAAGCATCACCTTCGGCGGACAATAGGAGAGGCCCGACTCACATTCGAGGAGATGACCACGCTGCTTACCCAGGTGGAGGCGTGCCTCAATTCAAGGCCATTAGTCGCTCTCTCTGACGATCCTGCTGACTTGACGGCGCTCACACCAGGCCACTTCCTCGTAGGCTCGGCGTTGAATTCAGTTCCGGAACCGTCGCTGCTCGATACGGAAAGCAACCGACTCTCACGATGGCAACTGGTGACGAGAATGCGCGATCAATTTTGGGCAAGATGGCAGAGGGAATATCTGCACACACTTACCTCGAGGTCAAGATGGCGTCGCCCAACGGAGGATCTGTCGACTGGTCGTCTGTGCCTCATCGTCGGAGAAACGTCTCCCCCCTCACAATGGCCACTTGCTCGAATCACTGAGACGTATCCAGGAGCCGACGGCAAAGTTCGCGTCGCGAAATTAGCCACCGCCAACACCGAGCTCGTAAGACCAGTGCATAAGCTCGTTGCACTTCCGATCGAGGAGCAATAATCAATGAACGCGTCGATGTCCTACCGCGCACACCTCTCGCGCAGCATACAACTGCGTAGTACGCCACGCGTAGTATCAATTCACCGCGCAGTCGCACTTCATTCATGTATTCGGCAATGTCAGTTATAACCTGTATCGTTTACCTTCTGTTTTTAATTCAAGTTTCTATTCACTGCACGTAATTTCTCTTCATCCCACTGTCGCGAATCATCTCAGCACGTTGTACCACTAGACACGAAATCACTCGCGAAACTTCGACAAGTCGAGGCGGGCGGAATGTTCGAGATTGGCGCGCTCGAGCGCCATATTGTCTCAGCGGCACCGCGCAAGGCACTGAGCAGACGACGCGATCCGCGCAAATCACTGATCGACTCAAGCGTCCGGATATCGCGTAACGCGCGATCGCTTACGCTATTGGGTCGAATCCTCTCTCGATCCTTCTGGAAAGTTCTCGAACTCTGCCACGGAAGCATGACGCGTGACGAACATTCCAGAAGGATCGAGGCCATAAAAGAGAGAGACAACCGTCGTCTCTCTCTCTTATTCAAACTGCTCCAAGACCAAACAGCTGCGAAACGTCAAGTGTCATTTTCATAAATTCTTGTTCAGTTCTCTTTATTCTCAACTTCTATTGTACATATTTCATACATCATTTGTTCATTACCGACATTATTGTATATTTTAACAGTGCATAATACAGTTATTTATTTGAAAAATCCGGATTCTTTCCCATTCACTCTCCTACATTCATTCCAGTTCAAAATTAACCGTTCACTCAACCCTTTCATTCTCTCATAACTCATCCAGCGATCCAGTCTCGCATTCATCCATTCAAACAGTCAAATCCTCGTACAAAGAAGAAACAAACATAATTAGAATCATAATTCTAATTGCAATATTATAGGACACAATATTAACATAACGTATACTTATCTCATCTATTCATCGATGAGGTTAATTCTTGAGCAAAATAAATGCCTTATATTATATAAAAAACCAATGGTCGAATTTATCATTCGACAATATGTGGATAGACAAGAAAACGCGGAACAAGTTCTTCGTTTCACGAACTTGCGTCGGCTGTGCAGCATTGTCAAATGTTTGCCGCATTCAAATGCCGAGGCCGAAAGGATATTCTCATTGGCTCCCGATATCAAGACGAAAAAAAGGAATAAAATAACCCATTCTAGTATAATTTTAGTATAGGCACACCATGTCTATCGACGATAGACATTTATCTCTAATGACATCAAGCAATTTGTATGCAAGTTCGTCGCGTACGCAAAATTTGTAGTATTGACTTACAACCCGCTGGGCTAGGGTTCGATTCCTGTCCGACGAAAATATTGTGTTACTTATTTATTTATATTATCTATTCGCTGTGTAACATTGACTTGTTCATAAGAGATTACCATTTTTAATAAATTATAAATAAATTAACCGAAATTAATAAAATACAAACAATTATGTGCACTAATTTTTCAATCTATGCTGGAACATGGACGGTATGTAGCCGGATTTACAGCAGATATAAATTTTTTAAAAACGTCAATCATATCTGTTTTCCCATAAATGTACAAGGAAGCAGGTGCCAATGCAATAATACTGCACTTATTCGATGTGCAAGCTGTTTCTGTGTATTATGTTTCGTATGCTTTTACGACATGTACCACTGTTATAATTAAAAATATGTAATTGTAAGTACAATATTATTAAATTTATCGTATACCATATTTTCTCTTCCTATATTTATTTTATTTCTTCTGTATCCAGACATGAGAGGGTAATTAACTATTTTATTCATTTCGGTTAATTTATTTATAATTTATTAAAGCTTTTGTTTTTTGATTTGTAATGAATTTGTAATCTCTTATGAACAAGTCAATGTTACACAGCGAATAGATAATATAAATAAATAAGTAAAAAAAATGTTTTTTCCCGTACGGGAATCGAACCCTAGACTACCGAGTTGTACGTCTAGCATGTTGCCACTACACCAGGAAATTATTCGTTGTATACTTCCTCTACAATAGCATATTTATAGTAATTGTTATGGGTCCGTTTCCGGTGGTATGAGAGGCAGTTGTGTGCAATTAGCTGAGCGAATTTTAGGTGTGAGAAAGCGGATCTGAAAGAAGTGTGAGTGGAGAAAGTGAGAGAGAAGGGTTAGTAGGGAGTACAGGTAGGCGGGAGAGAAAGAGGTAAGGGCGAGGGAGTAAGGGAGAGGTCAGTAGGGAGGATTAAAGTGAGCGGGAGAAGGAGGTTAGGTCTGCGTGGACGTAGAAAGGTGGACGCGGGAGAAAAGAGAGTAGGAGAGCAGGTAGCGCGCTCTAGAGGAAGAAAGTGAAACTGGGCGACAGGTAGTCGAAGAGGCGGGAATTTTAAATAAGGAACAAGAGGGAAGAAAGAAGGTAAGAAGGGTAGTGGAAATGAGTGACAGCGGGGAAGCAGGCAGAGGGATGGAGAGGGAGGAAGGGAAGGAAGGGAAGAGTGGGTATAATTTTGAAGGAAGTTGGACTAGAGAGATGGTTCAGCACGGAAAGTGTAGAGAGTGTGGGGAGGAAAAGGGGAATAGGGGAGATTGAGGGAGGGAGGGAGGAGGATAGTCTAACAATGTTTAAAAGGAGTGACAAGACAATAAGGTCTCCCATAGAAGGAAGTAAGGAAGGCAGAGGGAGTGGATAAGAAATGGGGGAAATGATCAGAGGGCTAATAGAGGAGGTAAGGAGGGTGAGGGAAGAGATGAGGAGGGAAAGGGAGGAAGGGAAAAAGGTAATAGAGGAATGGAGGAGGGAAAGAGAGATGTGGAAGGAAGAGAGGAGGAAAGAAGAGTTATATAGGGAAAGAATGAAGAAATGGATCGAAAGCGTAGAGGGAAGGGTGGCAAAGGTAGAGGGAAATATAGAGGAAACGGCGAAGGGGGGGCAGAAGTGCGGGGGAGGACAGAAGTGTTAGAAAAGAGGGTAGAAAAGTTGGAATTATAGGAGAAAGAGGCAGGAGGAAAAGGGGGAAATGAGAAGAGCAGGAAAGAGATGGAGAGAAGAATAAGGGAGATAGTAATAAGAGTAGATAAAAGGGAGAGGGAAGAGAGAAGAAGGAACATAATAATAAAAGGGGTAAAGGTGGAAGGAAGGGAGGATAAAAAAGTGATAGAAGAGATATGGACGAGAATAGGTGTTAAGGAAAAAGTGGAAGAAGTGAGACGGGTGGGAAGGGAGAATACAGAGGGGAGGAGTACGATGCTGGTAAAGATGGAGGAGATGGAAGGAAAGAGAAGAGTAATGTTGGCGAGGAAGGAATTAAAAGGGGGAAAGGAAAGAATAGAAGACGATATGACCGTAGAAGAGAGAAGGGCAAGGTGGAAGATAGAGAGAGAAGCCGAAAAGGAGAGAAGGGAGGGAAAGAGAGTACAAGTAGGGTACTTGAAGATGTCGGTAAATAACAGAATGAGAAGATGGGATGAAGTAGAAAAGAGATGGATTGAGGATGAGGGAAACGAATAAAGAGGGGTATAAAACAGGGAGATGAGGAGAAAGAAGCAGAAAGGAAAGTAGAAGATTCGATAAGAGAGGAGAAGAGATTGTACAAGGTAGCGTTTTGGAACGTGGCGGGGGCAAAGAACAAAGATAGGGACTTTTGGGAGGGAATCGAAGAATGGGACGTAGTAGTAATGAGCGAGACATGGATAGGCAGGAAGGATTGGGAGGGAGTGAAAAGGAAGGCGACGAAAGGGTATGTGTGAGAAGTACAGTACGCAGAGAGGCAAGGAAAGAAGGGGAGAGCGATGGGAGGGATGTTAATAGGTGTAAGGGAGGGAATCAGAATGGAGAAAGACAGAAAGGGGGGAGGAAGAGGGAATAATAGTGAGGAAAATGTGGTTAGGAAGGGATGAATGGAAGGTCATAGGAGTGTATGTGAATAAGGACTTCGAGAGGAAGATGGGAAGACTAAGAGAGTGGATGGAGGAGCAGGAAAGAGGGGTGAGGGTAGTAGTGGGGGGGATTTTAATGCCAGGACAGGTACGCAGGGGGGAAGAATTCAAGAAGGGGAGGAAAGCGAAGAAAGTTCAAGAAGATCGAAGGATAAGAAAATCAACAGAGAGGGGAGAAGGTTATGTGAATTTCTAGGTGAGTTGGGGTGGGAGATAATGAACGGGGATGTGGAAGGCGACGAAGAGGGGGAATTTACATATACAGGGAATGGCGAGTCGGTGATAGATTATATAATAGGTAATAAGGAAACTAGGGAAAGAGTCGAAAGAATGGTGATAGAAGGAAAAGTGGATTCGGATCACCAGCCGACGGTAATATGGATAGAAGGAGGAAAAGGGGAGGAGAGGAAAAATGGGACGAAGGGAAGAGGGGGAGGAAGGGGAAAAGGATGGTGGACGGTAGAAAGAAGGGAGGAGTTTGCGAAAAAGTTTGGGGACTGGGAAGGTGAGGGAAAGGAAATAGATAAAGAGTGGGAAGAGTTAAAACACAAAGTAGTAGGGGTGTTAGAGAAGATGAAGAGGAAGATGGGGAAAAGGGAAAGAAAAGGTTGGTGGGATGAAGAATGTAGGGAGAAGAAGAAGGAGGCCGAAGAGGAATTGACAAGATGGAGAAGGGAAGGGGGAAGTGGGGAAGGATATAGGAGGGCGAGAAACAAGCTAGGCGCGTTATGCAAAGAGAAAAAGAGAAAGGAAAAAGAGAGATGGGAAAAGGAGATAGAGGGGGTAAGATCAGAGAGAGAGGTATGGAAGATTATTAACAGAGGAAGAAAGAGTAGGAGGGAAGTGAATGAGGAAATTGAGATAGAGGAGTGGGACAATTATTTTAGAGGAGTTCTAGAGGGAGTGAGCGAGAGGGTCAGAGGAGAAGAAGGAAGAGAGAGAGGGGAGGAGGGGGAGGAGGAACTGAGTAGAGAAGAAGTAGAGGTCGTAGTGAAAAAGTTGAAGGAAGGGAAAGCGTCAGGAGGGGATGGAATCCCAAACGAAGTATGGAGATATGGAGGGGAAGCAGTAAGGGAGAGGTTATGGGAACTATGCAATAGGGTATGGAGAGGAGAGGGTTGGCTAGAGGACTGGACAGAGGGGATGGTGGTGCCCATAGTCAAGAAAGGAGAAGGAAGAAAAGTGAAAGATTATAGAGGGGTAACTCTAATGCAAACAGCATACAAAGTTTATGCGGCGGTTTTAGCGGAGAGGCTGAGGAAGGATGTCGAGGCAAAAGGAGTACTCCCGGCAAACCAGACGGGTTTCAGAAAGGGGATGGGAACGATTGACAACATCTACGTCTTAAATTATCTAATTAATAGGCAGATAGCGAAGAAGGGGGGGGGGGAGAAATGCTGGTTCTGTTAATTGATATGAAGGCAGCTTTCGACTCGGTGGACAGGGCGGTATTGGAAGGGTCGATGAGGAAGGCAGGGGTGAGAGAGGGGTTGGTGGGGAGGTGCATGGAGGTGTTGAGAGAAACGAGAAGTAAGGTGAGGGTGGGGAAGAAGGAAGGGAAGAACTTTTGGACGAGAAAAGGGGTGAGGCAGGGTTGCCCTTTAAGCCCAATACTGTTCACGATCCTGATTGCAGACATGGAGGAGGAACTGAAGAAGGGAAGGTGGGTGGGATGAAGGTGGGAGGAGAAAAGATATACTCGTTAGCATATGCGGACGATGTTGCAGTGCTGGCGGAAGATGAAGATGGGATGAGGGGATTGATGGCGAGATTGTAACGATATATGGATGAGAAAAAGTTAGTGCTGAATGTAGGAAAGTCGAAGATGTTGAAATGTAGAAAGGGAGGGGGAGAAGAGGGAAGACGAGATGGTGGTGTAAGGGTGAAGAAATAGAGGAGGTGAAAAAGTTTAAGTACTTAGGTTATGTTGTGATGTCGAACGGAAGGCAGGACGAGCATGTAGAGGAGAGGTTGAGGAAAGGAGCGGTGGCTATGAGACAAGTGTGGGGATTAGGAAAAAGGAAATTTGCGAAGGATTGGGGTAGAAGACTATGGCTGTTTGATAGATTAGTATGGGCAGTCATGAGTTACGGGGTGGAAGAAGGGGGGTGGAAAGAAAGGGGGAAAATGGAGAGTTTACAAGAGAGGTACATAAGATGGGTGTTGGGAGTGGAAAGAACCGTACCAGGGTACATGATTCGAGAGGAATTGGAGAGGGATCTATTGATAGGAAGGATGAGCATGAGGGCGTGGGAATATGAAAGGAAGCTGTATGAGGGGAAAGGGGGGCACTTAGCGAGGAAATGCTGGTTGGAGGTAAGAGAAAGAGCAAGGAGGGGTAGGGCGTTGGAGGGATGGGAGGAGGAGAGGAGAAGGTTTTAGGAGGGTAAGGGATGGAGTATAGGGGAGGTAGAGGAGATGAGGAGCGAAGGAAGGCTGAGGGGGGAAGAGCTGGTAAAAAAGGAGAAAAATGCGCAAAGGGAGGAGAGATGGAGAAGGATAAGGGAGTCAAGATATAATAAATGGTATGGGATGGTGAAAGGAGAGGGTGTGCCAGGGTATCTGAAGAAGAATTGGGAGGAGAAGAGGTGGCAACTCATAGCGGGGTACAGATTAGGGAGTAAAATGAAAGGGGGGAGGTATTGGGAGGACGAGAGCAGAAGGAGCTGTAGGATATGTGGGAGAGGGGTAGAATCGTGGGAGCATATGTGGGAGGTGTGTACGAATTGGGGGAGAAATAAAGGGTGGCCGGAAGTGGTGACGGAAGTGCTAGGGGAGGAAGGAGAAGGAGAGGTATGGATGAAGAGAGTGGAAGAGATGCGAGAAAGGATGAACACCGGAACCGGGGGTCCAGGGAGTGAATGATGGTAATGAGTCGTGAATGAGTGTGGTATGTTTTCTCTCTCTCTCTCCGAAATGTCGAAATGCAGACTAAGAGAAGTGGATGTTTTTTGTTGTGATTTATTTTATTTATTTTTTTTATTTTTGGAATTTTCTCCTTGTAAGCGGAGCGGAGGTCCGCAGTTGTACCCCGCAAAGGGAATAAACTATTCTATCTATCTATCTATCTAGTAATGGTTATGAAAAAACTTTGTTTATAAATATCTCAACAAATATTGAGTGTTTGCTCCTATAATGGTGTATATTCGTAAAAGGGAGATCTAGATCTGTAAGTATACACAATCTCAACTGAATCGGTGACCTAGAGGCCTTGCACTCTCCTTGTAAGTACTGAATTTTTATAAAACTGGTGTCTCTAAAACTTCAATACAAAATATGCATTTTCTCCGAATGTTTGGAGGTATTCAATTTTTTAAAACATGTTTCCATAATCCGAAAAATCTGAAGAAAATACACATTAATAATCAGGATGAGACACAACTAACGTAATAATATAAATGTGGTCAACTGAAGACTTTGATATAAAATCGGCAATTTTATATTTTCCGATTTGTTTAAAAATCGATTTTGCAACCAAAAATTTTCAAAAAAATCTCAGTCGCGTATGCTAGTGGGTAGAATATTCATTAATTTTTTCATAACTTTCTGTTGAACATGACGTGTCTAAAAATCAATTTTAATGGATACTTTTGACCATCTTATCCGGATATACCTTAAGAATCAACGAAAACATTATTTAAAAAATAGAAAATATTATTCTCTTTACATCGTTAAAACCAATTTTTAAAAAAAAATTTAGTCCAAATTTCTCTTCGATATCTCTTTTAGATCAAAAGTTATAGCAAAATGTGCGCCGCGTCGCGCCGCGCTGTGCCGGGATTCAAATACGCGCCGTCTCCAGATTCCGACTTTTCGCCTCATGCTTTCGAAACTTCGGAAACGTGAAAACCGAAAGGTCGCTTCAGCGTCGATCAGCCGAGCAGGTAGTTTACACGGACAGAGTAGAGGTACGCTGGTGTGTGTAGCGCGCGTGCAATCGAGCAGGTACCAACACACGCATGCGCGGTCGTCACGGATACGACGGTACGTCAGGGAAGGGGAAACCAGCGCGTCAGGGGAGCGGCCCACGGCCCACGAATAACCCATCACTGCTTCGATGGCGCACAATACGATGGCGCACGCTAAATTGGACACAGCTCTTTTGCGCACATGGCGGTTTGTCGCACGGCGGGATTGCACACCACAGAATACGAATTGCGCACATGTAGAATTGCACACAAAATGGACTGCGCACGGAACGAGAATTCAGCTGTAGTTTACCATCATGAGTTGTGCTGGGTGATTAGTTTATGGTTATATTTTCTAGTTATATTTTCTGGCGTGGCCGTGCAAGTGTGTGCGGGGACATGCACACATCGCTAAATTCGCATATACGTATATGCAATTACACGGTTTACGGGTTTTCGAAATCACGCTTCAATATTGCAATGAGGAGTTCAGAAGTAGTCAATTGTGATTCCTAAAAGTCTGCTACAGGGTCGTACGCTCCCCAAAATGCATATTTATTGCAAATAAATTGAATAATTTGTAATATTCGGCAGACACCGTCTGTCACAAATAATAATACAGCACCTCGAAGTTTTGAAATTTTGCACTAGTAGGCACCACTGTCTCGTGCCTAATGTATCGATAATACAGTGTCCATCGTCCATGCAAATGCTAAATTTATTGATCACAAACACTGGTACGCGAAGTGGCTATCTTCTGACGGATGCCTCGTGACAGGCCAACGCCAGTGGTGTTGGACAGGCAGTATCAGCCGAATATTATAAATTATTCCTCGATAACGTAACAATATACATTTTAGGCACTGGGCAGACATAGATTGGACTTTTAGGAATCACAATTGACCGCTTCTGAACTCTTCATTGCAATGTTGAAGCGTCAGTTCGCTTAGATAAAATTACCTTGTGTAACTTTCGTATACATATGCACAAGGTAATTTTTTCTAAGCGAACTGACGCGAACTTTTTTGACTTGTGTGATGACTGGAGCGCACTAGATCTAACCTTCCTCTGTAGAATGAACCCTCACCCAGCTCACAATATGCTCGTATAAGGTCAAACAACGTTCAGTCGCAGACCCATATTTTCTAGTAAGATTCTAGTTGTCACCAGCGGTGGGACTACCGCCATAATATGTCTATATTAGTATCAGAATTTTTCAGTGGTGTTAGTTTTACGGATTATTGTGTAAGATGTGATGAATATTATAAATTAGAAGATATATACCGATAACTCTCTAAAAAAGTATGAGCGAAACAAATATTAAATTTTCAAATTGGGATATATTTTATGTGTTGCAGACATGAAGACAGTGATTTTTGAAGCTACCCATCATTATAGAAAAACTTGTAAGTACAAGGTGTATTATGTATCTAATAAAGTAAATAATGCTTTCTTGTATCACATATTACTTACCATTTTACTAATTTTTAGTTTTGGAACGAGTCCTGTGTAGTTATAATATATTTTAAAATAATTAAAGTGTTATATCCAACTTTATTTATACACAAAATATAATAGTTACGTATATTAATTTTTGAAAAATTGTTTTAGGTTATCGTGTCGCCACTAAGATATGCTGCGATTTTTCTTCCGTCAAAAATGCTGCTCCTGTCTAGTCCAGGACATATTAGTACATATATATCGGTAACATGTGAGAGAAAATTTAACAGGCGATTCTTCAAGATAGTATGAGACGAAAATCGAGAATAAAAATGGTGATGTTCGTTTTCAGTGGATGAAAATCATCAATTGAATGCTAAAATCTGATTAAAATATTTTAGATAAGTAAATTCTGTCTGTAAAAAGTTAGTTCAAAAGTAATGGACATGATACTTAGTGATTTCTTTAATTATATTTTACAGACGATGCAATCTGTGCCAATTAAAATTCTCTGAGGCCTCCCAAGGATTTGAGAACCTGACATTGGGATACCGAGAATAAAATTCTCCGCCTGTGTATTGTGAAGACAATTTTCATCGTCATAGACCCGGCATAAGTGTAGCATATGAAAGTGCAAGGTATAAATCTCTTTATAATCAATACTTGAACTCAGTCTGCAATAGGTTTTTGTATAATTTCCATATAATTTGTTTTCAGCTGAAACAGTGAAATTGCCAATGAAGATGATGAGATAGTAGACAAATTTTGAAACCAGATTTGAAATAAGCATGGAAGAATCTACGGGAAATGATGTAAAGCATGTTGCAAAAAAATCTGTTCCGCTCGTGGTATTGTGAAAATCAAAGTTTTATTAAAATTGTGCAGGTTTAACGAATTATCGTCATTTTCCTACTTTTCCCATATTCTGCATAGTTTCAGCTTTAATTTAAAAAAAATTCATCGTTCTATCTCTTTTCTATCGAAAGTTATTTGATTTTATCACAGAATTCATCGAGTCGTCGCGCTGTGGCGACCCGGCGGTGACGACCCTTGCAGCGACCCGTGCAGCGACCCTTGCAGCGACCCAATAGCTGCACGGGTCGCTGCAAGGACCGCTTCCTGGATCGCGACAGAGTGGCTGAAAAAGAGATATGTCAGCTCTGACCGACCGTCCTGGACCGCTAGAGGACATCCAGCGGGCCCTGCCCGAGACGCTGCTATATCGGAAGATGGTTTAAGACTGTTGTGACGTGGCAGGATTTGCCATCGTCAATCCGAACCCTTTAACGGAGACCGGGTCACTTCCAACAGCGTTGCAAATCGAAACGGGCGAAGCTATCGATCTCCCTGGAAACAACCGGGTTCCAGCGGCACAAAAGATATCATATTCGAATGTCGCGCCGCTGGGCGCGACACGAGGTTTCAGGGCCTACAACCTCGTAGGAGAACTCGAGGTCTATCTTCGACTGCTAATTGGCGGAAAACATCCGGAAGAGACGGCCGGCAGGCCTATCGCGAGACGGCGCCGGCGAAGAAGACAGCGGGGATTGGACCGAGCTCGGATCCGGCAACCCGGAGATGCCGACAAGGAAATTACGTTCCAGGGATGACCAACAGCCCAACCTTGCCGACTCTCGTCCGGGAAAAGCCATGAGAGCTCACCCGGAATGGCTCGGGTCCACCCCCATCGCCCTCGCATCGCTATCGGACGCGGCCCCGAGAAATTGAACAATTATCGGAGGCCCGGGTCCGAATTCACCGAATTCGGCCCTGCCGCGAGAAGCCACGCGATAGGTCCGACCGTCATAGCAGCGAAGTAGAGGGGAGCGTTTCGCTTCCGCGTTCCAAGCCGACACGAAGTAGGTCACTAGGACGAGAGACGCGAGAGAGAAAGTTCCGAACGATAAACACGCGACAACGAGAGTTAATTGTAGAGTTTCGACGATCCTGGGCGAAAAAGGCGATCGATTGGGTAAGTGCCGGTCATCTGATTGTGTTTCGGATATTAGTGATCACTCGTGTTGGCTCGGGGCGAATTTTGAGAGGTTTCCTAACCTCGTGTTCCGTATCGGGCATTTTGGCGAGTCCGGCGACCGGGAAGAGCTCTCCCGAGGAAAACGCCGGGCAGGAGATCGCACCGTTTCCTATTGGTGGTTACGGGAACGTGCGATCCTTTCGGTTTCGATATTTTTCCGGAGATCCTCGGAAGTTCCACGGTGGGACGACGCGACGCGCCCGTTTCGTTCTCGTCGCGTTCTTTTCCGTCCTCGCCTAGTCGCACCGTACAGCATCGCGTATTCTATCGGGGCTCGGCAGAATTTCGTGCCCTCCGGGGCTTGTATTATTTACGCGGAGGCCTGTAACTGCCGAGCTCGACGCGAAGAAATAGAATCACCGCGCGAACGGCCGAACTACCGCCGAGAATCATCGACGACGCGCCGGCAAATCTTTTGACTGCCACCGGTTCATACCGGTGGCCTGTACCCACATCCCGTTCGTAATAAACGGTAGTAATTTGCCCTAATCGATTCTATTCATTTCGCCTGTGAGAAACGTTCCCGTCGCGGGGAATGCCCCGTCCTTTTTGCCACGTGGAATCCTGGCCTGTTCCGTCGCTATCCAAGGCATCTACGCAGTTCTCGCAGATTCGAAAGAAGTTCGTGTAGAGACAAAAGTTTCGCGTGGCACGGTAACGTGCCTGGCGCCCGAGTATCGATCTACGGTCGATTAAGTATTGTCCTATTTCGAGTCTGCGAGTGGCTGTTTGTCCCGGGAGGACCACGTTTCGCGCGACCGAGCGTGGCCCGGTCTTTCGGCCATAATTTCCCGAGTCCGATTGCCGATTTCGTAGGGAATCGGTGAACGGCGTGACACTCTATATATAGGGATCGGTGACGGATCAGGTAGCAGCGAGAAAGGTCTTTCTTTGACTATCTGTCCATCTTGTGGCGAGTAAAAGAAGTTAGCCGCCACAAAAGGATACATCTCGCCGAATTTAAATGAGGCTAGACCTGGTTTTCGTGGTGAAATTCGCCCGCGGCGGGAATTTAATCGAGCTTGGACCATTCGATAGCCTACCCAAAAAAGAACCCTCTCTGCCAAGTTTCAGCCCCACATGTCATCCGTAAGATAAACCAGTTTTTGCCCATTTTCCCTATTTATTGACAATTCAAAATTCTGAAAGAAATCTGACACATTTCGGATACTAAGCCACATACTAGCTATCATTTTCAGATTATTCCATTGCAAAATCTGGTTGTGAAAAAATGAACAACACGAATAAAATCGAAAAAACGCAGATTTCGCATAGATATGGGAAGAGCACTATCGCAGATTCAATTTAATTTTTAATTTTTAATTTTTTTTCAAATTCCTGAGAGTGGTGCGTCATAGTTAAAAAAAGGAAGACCAGTTTTTTCAAACATTTTGATTTTTACGATTCCTAAGTGGGATGCATGTAGTTCTCTTAATATTAACCGTCTCATTTCTGCTGGAATTACTGCTCTTAGTCCCCAAAATAAACATTCTTTTTCTACTGTGAATTCGTACCGTTTTGTATAAAAACATTTTTCATTGTCTGACAAATCTTTTGTATTCTTAGGCCAGCCGTTTAAAACAAATTTTATTATTTTACTTATAGTAGCATCTTTTTTAGTTTGTAACGCTAGCATTTTACTGTCTATTGACGTAATGCCTTCTACGAAAAAATTTACGTTTGAGAAATCCGTTTCCGGCACTTCCGTCTTGTCGTCTATTGGTAATCTTGATAAGGCGTCGCAGTTCGCGTTTTTTTCTGATTTTACCACGTTTTTATTAGCTCGCTTTCTTGTTTGTTTGTTTGTTTGTCTGTTTGTTCGGTGGCAAATTTTGCAATTGATTTTAAACTAACTTCCTGATGAGCTAGAGACTTGAAATCGGTTACATGGCTCAGAACTGGATGACAATGCATTATTCAAAAAAAAAATTGTTGAAAAGTCTATCCGTTTCGGAGATATAACAATTAAATATTTACCTTTTCACCCCCCGCGAAACCTACGTCATCGCGTTCAACGGTCGCCACGCCGCGCGAAAGCGCTCCCTACTCCACTACCCGTTCCCTCTCTCACTCATCCTCACTCCACTGACCCGATTCGCACCGAAGGAGCTCAGTGTGCGTCAGTGTGCGTTTGAGCTCAGTGCGGTGTTTATAAAGTTACTACGTATTATTATACTATAATGTTTGTTTACCAATCGAAGGGACAGTTACACCGAGATTTTCGGTCGAACCTTTATCTTTGACATTTTACCACGGCGTTTCGATATGATGCGGTCCCAATACCGTCTGAAATTTACTACATGTCTCTGTTATAATCTCGAAATAATGTCTACAAAAAAGGAGCAGTTCGTTAATGATGATTTTCACAGAGAAGTCGCCAAATCACCAGGTATGCCATTAAATATTTTACCACGTTTTTATTAGGTCGCTTTCTTGTATGTCTGTTTGTCTGTTCGGTACAAATTTTACAACTGATTTTAAACTAACTTCTCGATGAGCTAGAGACTTGAAATTTTAAACATAGCTCAGTACTATATGACAATGCAGTATTTAAAAAAAATTTTTTTTAATTTACAACAGCCTACGCGTTTAGGAGATATAAACTATTAAAAATTTAACCGTTACACGTCCCCGCGCGACGACCGGTAGTGCCCACTCGGTTCCCACTCCACTGACCTGCTTCGCACCGAAGCAGCTCAGTGTGCGTTCGAGCTCCGTGCGGTGTTTACAAAGTTACTACGTATTAGTATACTATAATGTTTGTTTACCAAGCGAAAGAACAGTTCCACCGAAATTCTCCGTCGAACCTTTATCTTTGACATTTTACCACGGCGTTCGTTTTCGATATGACGCGTCGCAATACCGTCTGAAATTTACTACATGTCTCTGTTATAATCTCATCAAAATGTTCAAAATCGATTATAAAATTTCACACATGCAAGACTAAAAAGCAGAAAATAATTATTTAAATAAAAATAAATTTTTTAAAAATACCACGTTTTTAAAACGGACTAAAAAGTATAAAATAAAATTTTTAAAAACGCCACGTTTACAAAACGGACTAAAAAGTATAAAATAATTTTTTCTAGCCCCATACAGATTCCTAACCCCTGAAAATTTGTGATTGTGAATTTTTAATAGCTAAGAAAATACTTGTAAGATTTAAAACGAAAAACGTGGGGCGCAAGATAATACATAGTAAGGAGTGCAGAGAGTAGCTGCCGCTGAGAAATCTCGTACAACACTTCATATCATTTGCAGTGCAATAAAGTTGTTAGTGATTTAGTGTTCATTCATCAATTATCTATTGCATGCGCCCCGCGAAAGAACTTTGCGATTTCTCTGTCTGCAGCGTTGGATGTTGGATTCGTTCTTACCAATACCCAATCGCCCAGTTCGTATTGTTTGTGGCATTTCCCTGTATTGGCGCGTGTACATCTTTTGTGGGCTTTTTTTCATGCGTTGGAAAGCGAATTGCAATCTGTTTCCGTCGTCCGTATTCTCAGGATCTTTTTCATGCTCGAACCACTTTGACCATGGTCGTGTTGGTCTTTTCTTTAATAATAGTTCTGTTGGTGTGAAACCCGTGCTGTCGTGTGCTACTTCATTACAGCAGGTTTCGATTAAATTGGTCCATTTGGCCCAAGATGTGCATGCGCTGCCACTGTGCGAAAAATTCTTCCGATCTCCCTATTTACTCTTTCCACTGGGTTGCTCTGTGGGTGTCGGATTGACGAGAGGACGTGATGCATGCCTTCTTCTTGTAATGTTTGAATCCACTTTTTCGCAGTGAATTGGGTTCCATGGTCAGTCAAGATCTTTTTTGGTTTACCATACTGTGCTATGTAATGTTAAAATATACGCGTTAGGGTCACGGTGGTCGTCGCTCTTCGCATTGGGTATAGTTTAACGAATTTTGTAAATAGTTCTTCAATTACCAGAATATACTTTACACTCCCCCCCCCCTTGACGTCGGAAATGGACCACAGAAGTCGACGGACAACACCTCGAGAGGGCACCCCGGTGTTATACTTTGCATATCAGTATGTATGGCATGGGTAGGAATCTTTACGCGTTGGCACGTGTCGCACGCAGCAATGAGTTTTCGCGTGCGGCTGTGTAATTTGGAAACATAGAAGTCCTCTGACAGGAGCTTCGCCGTTTTCTCCCCGCCAAGATGCGCGTAAATTTCATGCACTTGTATTAACAGGTTGTGTAATTGTGACGGAATGACCGGTCGTTCCTTGCCCTTATTGTCCACGTGGTACAACGTGCCATCACGTAGATGAAAACGGTTCTTTTTATCGCGATTCGGATTTCGTTCGCGGCGTTCGATTTCGCGACATAACTTTTCATCTTTCCGTTGCCATTCAGAGAGTTGCTTGAGTGCAGATGACAGTGCAGGTGTCATTGCTCGTGCGAGTGTCGTCAGTATTGGTACGTGTGTTTCTCGCTCGGTTGAATTCTCAATTCGTGTATTGTTCAACCGGCTCATGGTGTCTGCCGGGATGTTCTCCTTTCCTGGGCGATATTGGATTTCAATTTGATAATCCTGTATGGAAAGGATCCATCTGGTTAGTCGTTGACTCAGGAGCTTGCTATTCATCAAGAATGTGATTACTTTGTGGTCGGTTTGCAATGTTATTTTTACCCCATATAGGTATGTTCGGAGTTTCTCCAATGCCCATACGATCGCCAATAACTCTTTTTCTGTGGTGAAATACGACAATTCTGGGCCCCTTAGTGTTCTGCTTACGAATGTGATGGGTCTTAATTCACCATTCGTATCTTGTTGTTCGAGGACTGCTCCAAGTGCAGTCGAGCTTGCATCTGTTGATAGGAAATATGGCTGGTGAGTATCCGCGTATTGTAATACGTCTTCGGTACAGAATGCATTTTTAGCTTGGTCGAATCCTTTTTGTGATATTTCGTCCCATTTCCATCGGGTTCCTTTCTTCAGGAGTGCAAGCAACGGTGTCGTAGTTTCTGCGTGTTTCCTGGTGAACTTGCTGTAATAGTTCACCAGGCCCAGGAATCCACGCAGTTGTTTGACGTTTCGCGGAATTGGAAATTCGCGAATGATGGCTAGCTTCTCTGGGTCTTGTTTTAGACCCTCTGTTGCCAGTATGTGGCCAAGGAACTTGACATCACGTCTCATAAATTTACATTTTTCCAAATTCAGGGTGATGTTGTTTTCTCGTAGTCGTTGCAGCAGTGCGGTGAGGTGTTCAATATGTTTTTCGAACGTCGGTGAGAGACAGAGGATATCATCAATAAAGTCGACTACGAATTGCTCCATTCCTTCCAATACCCGTCTTAGTGCTCTCACCAGACTTGCGCTGCTAGTTTTTAATCCAAATGGCGTGATTACGTACTCATAACATCGACCCCGATACAAAAATGCAGTGTACTTCCGTGATGATGGTGTTAGCGGAATTTACCAGAAACTATTCGTCAGGTCGAGGCTCGTTAAGTAATCAACCCTTTGGAATCGCTGGAATATCGCATCCGGTGTTTCTGACATTTCGTGATCGTCCAGTAAGAATTCGTTCAATTTTCTCGCGTCGAGACATAGACGTATTGACCCATTCTTTTTTAATACTGGCACTACTGGATTTAAGTAAGGGCTAGTGCTTGGGCGGATGATGTCGTTCGCCAGCATCTTTTGTATTTCCATGTCCGCAGCTTCCATGTGTTTTAGAGGAATCGGATAGGATCTGCAGCAGTATGGTTGACCAGGTTTCACGTGCAAATGATGCTCATAGCACGTCACCCGTCCGATTTCTTCTCTCCATACTTCCGGAAATGCTTGAATTACGTGACGAAGGGCACTTTTTCTTTCCCTGGTTGTTGGAACGGGTTCAAGTAGCAACTGGATAATTTCTCCTTGGAATTTTTGTTTCTCGTCTGCCCGATGGTTAACTTCATTCAGAATCCGCACCACAGTTTCTTCAGTGTTGGTTTCGTCTGTCATTTGAATTATCGCTTGACCATTAGTTGTTTTTAGCGATAGCGATTGATTCCCGAAATCGATTTTTGCTTTCGCTCTCCTGAGCGTGTCCACGCCAATGATAACTTGACAGACTAGGCCGGGTACCACAATTACCGTTGTTTTGATTTTCTCCTTCTCGAGACTAAACGTCACCCAGATTTGTTTTTTAAGACGAGTTGATTTTCCACGGAAACGTCGTTTTCTCGTTCAAATTTCCGAATGTCTTTGAACAGCATGGGCGATTGAAAACCATCGGTTCGAAGCACCGCTTTGTAGTGCGGATACGATGACAAACGCGACGGATTTGTCTCTTCCGGATAGAGACCTGCCACGACCGCCCAAAAAAAGCATGCTTCATCGTTGCTGTTCACGTTCACGACCGCTCTTTTCAACTGTATCGTTCGAGGCAAGTAGCTTACAGCGGTGCAGCCGGCTTGCAACGGCTGGTATTTGCTAAAGTTCACGATCAAATGTAGTATCTTCGACAGCGCCCACCCGCTGTCTCGTTCTTGAAACTCTTCCAACGATGTCAAAATCGTCGGTACAACGTCTCTCTGGTACCACCGCCGTAGATTGCTCGTCCGAAACAACGCGACGTTTCGCGTGCCGAAACTTTTCACGGAAACGTCGTTGGCGCGCTGCATGAATTCCGCCTCCAACGTTACGCTAGCTTTGAGCGATGAATGCACGTTTAAAAATTCTGTAACGTGCCCTGTAATCATTCGTTTCGCGTGATGTAAAAATTGTTTCGGATCGATATGTTCGGCGTTCATAACAATGCCGGTCGATATGCGATTTTTAAACGCCGACTCAACATTTTCCCAACGAAGCGTCGAGGCTCTCGCACCCCTGTGATCGTATAAACCTCTACCGACGCGCGACGAAGAAATACGATGATTCAACGAAACGTTCAAAATTTTCATACGACACATAGTCGATATTAAACTAATTTTCTCGCCTACCGACAATTCATCCTTCGCACAGGCTAGATAATTGACACAACACTGCAGAGACTCGATGTACGAGCGATGCCATTCGCGATACTCTTCCATAGTTTTCAGCAGCATTGACATGCGCGTTAAACACTTTAACATTTTTTTCCACGTTTCAATCATCTTGCTACCGCACGGTTATTAACAAAATATTTCTTTCAACTTTAATTCGTTAAATTTCCAGTTCTCAAGAATATAACCACACTGCATCCCAGCGATGCAGCGTTCGCCCGTTTTATAATACCCCTTAAAGATAAGGGTGATGACTCATCACGCTATACCGTGCCTTGACCTAAATAAGGGGTAAGAATATATCCCCTCTCATTTCTCTTAAAGATAAGGATGATGACTCAGCAAAAAATATGCTCACGCTATACCGCTCTAAGGTATATATATATATATATATATATATATATATATATATATATATATAATACCCCTTAAAAATAAGGGGTGAGAATATACCCTGTATCCGAGAAGGTCGTGGACCGCACGATACGAGGAGCGAGGTGCCGGAATCGCACAGCGCTGTGCGCGAAGTTAAAGGAGTTCGGTTTTGAAGAATAAAGTGAAGATGTGAGACACAAACAAGTGGACTGTATTGAAATTCTTGAAATGCGCTGTACAGAATAAGTACAATAAACTTGGTTTCACCGATTTGAGTAAGAATTGCCGTTATTCGATTGAACTCGCGGACACTGAGAATAGCTCGCGTACGATACGTTAATTTGACAATGCGATCGAACCGTTCGATGGCTGAGTTAAGAAGAAAAAGCAGGAATGCGTAGACAGCGCGTTTCCGAATTCTTGTCACGCGTGGATTGGTCCGTTAAGGATCACGCGATGATCCGCGATCGAGGATTGGAGCACAATAATATAGATCACGGAGACAAAAGTTTGGAGATTGACGTCACGACGTGGTGAGAGGAGTGCGTGACGGGGAACCTGTCTCGCGAGTTCGCGCGATCGCGAACATACCCCCTTTCCTTTCTCTTAAAGATAAGAGGTGATGACTCATCACGCTGCCCTTGACCTAGAAACGCCCCTTAAGGGTGTGGGTCGGATTTTGACCTTGGTCGAGTGCGAGTGTGGTAGTACCTTAACACACCGATAGATACTGTATACGTACACGAGATTGCAAGGATTCCGTAGATTTCGTTTGCTGTCTCTCTAACGCACATTTGGGACCCCTACGTAGTCACAATCGCTAGATAAAAGACCCACAATTACGGGATGCTTCCATATATGGCCTACTTTTGCGTTTTCGAGGCGTAATTTGCATTATTCGGCAGCATGTAACGCAGTTTCACAGATATTGGACGAAGCGACAGTGCTGCCATTGTCGAGACACATACATTTTCTTAAATATCGAGAGATTTAGGATTCTTATAGACCAAAATGTAGGCATCCCGGAATTCAGGGTCACATACAATGTCAATGAAACCTTTATTATGTTAAACTATACGTGTTTAAACACAGCAAACGAAATCTACGAAGTAGATCCCTATACGGGAGATTTTGGTGCAAGTATTAGTTCCATGGCATTTTTAGCTAGGAGCGCTAGCGTTTTTAGTCACTATTTTACCAATATTTTACCAATACAGTGACTGAATCGGTAAAACAGTGACTAAAAACACTAGCGCTCCTAGCTACAAATGCGGAGGGCACCGATACTACGACCAAGGTCAAAATCCGACCCACACCCTTAAAGATATGGCTCATAACGCTATTCCCCTCTGCCCTTGACCTAGAAACGGATGATGACTCAGCAAAAAATATGCTCACGATATACCGCTCTGCCCTTGACCTAGAAACGCCCCTTAAAGATATGACTCATCACGCTGCCCTTGACCTAGAAACGCCCCTTAAAGATAAGGATGATGACTCAGCAAAAAATATGCTCACGCTATACCGCTCTAAGGTATGTTCTCCCGTGAAATGAGAAGTGCCTCAGAACCACCTCATTTGGGTAGTGATTTAGAACCCCCATCGACATACTACTGGAGAGGTAGTAGATGATATTTATTCTCCAGTAGCAAAAATGCAAACGCTAAAAATTCTATTGGCGTATTTTTGTCAAAAGGGGTTGTACATAGATCAAATGGATGTGGAAACTGTATTCCTAAATGGGAAAGTGAGCTCAGAAATTTATGTAAAGCAACCAAAAGGATATGAGGATGGTACTAGTAAAGTGTGTAAGCTGTATAAAGCGTTATATGGGTTGAAAGAAAGCCCTAGAACATGGTATGATTGTTTTGACAATTTTATAAGTAGCCTAAGGTTTAAGCGAAGTGAACATGATTATTGTTTATATGTTTTTAAAGATGATAAGGATGTAATTTATCTGATATTATTTGTAGACGGCGTATTAATTTGTGATAAGAATAAGAGTAAGATTAATGTTATAAAAGGTAAATTGTCAAAGAGATTCCAAATGAAGGATTTAGGAAATATAGATAGTTACCTAGGAATAAAGATTGATTATAATATGAATGAGAATATGATGACACTAAGTCAGGAAAAATACATAGAGTCATTAGCGAGAAAGTACAAAATTGAAAATGCTAAATTATATAATACACCGATGGAAACCAACTTAAGATTAGAACAAGCGAAAGCGGTTAGAAATGATATTGGATATAGGAATCTAATAGGAGCTCTTTTACATATAAGTTCAGCGACACGACCAGATACAAGTTACAGCGTTAACTATCTAAGCAGATACCAGAATTGTTATGATGAAACACATTATAAGTATGCGTTAAGAATTTTAAAATATCTATATTTAACAAGAAGCTATAAATTAGTGTTCAATAAGAATGAAAAGGTCGATAAGTTAGACTGTCACGTAGATGCAGATTGGGCCGGAGACATTGTGGACTGAAAGTCAACAACGGGTTACGTTATAAGACTATTCGGAAATGTGATCTACTGGAAGTCCAGGAAGCAGAATAGTGTTACAAAAGCCTCAACTTTCGCAGAATATGTAGCCTTGTCAGAGGCAGTCAGTGAGATTAAACTTATAAGAGCAATATTAGGAATATTTGATGTAAAACTCGAAAGACCAACGAAAATGTATGAGGATAATTCCGGTGCAATAAGTATTGCCAAATATGGTAACTTTACAAAAAAGTCAAAATATGTAGACACACATTTTGATTTTGTAAACGATAATTATAAAAATGGTATAATTGATGTTATTAAGGTCGAGTCCGAGGAAAATATGGCGGATATTTTCACTAAAGCATTATGTAAAGATAAGTTCGAAAAATTTCGAAATATGTTAAATGTTAAGTACTTGTGTGCAATATAAATAAGAAAAGTAAAGATATGTTTGAATACTGAAGTATGCTGTACGAAAGGAATCTAAAAGGAAGACATAAATGTAAGGTGGCGTGTTAAGTATTGTACATTTATGTCTGGCGCGCCATCTAGCGGGAGTGGTAAGAATTAGCAGGGTAGCAACGCAGGAGAGAAAGGACCAAGGAAGTAGTCCGCTTCAGAGAGTCGTAGAGTCGAGTTGAACCAAACTATTATGTTCACAGTATTATATGTTAATTACTGTTCACGTTTGTAGAACTATTTATATACATATATAGATAATAAATAAACTACTATCTTTACAGTTCCTTGGGATTCATTGATTCCTCCATTTGAATTTCGGAAACTAAGTATTTGTGATCTGAAGCCGATTCTTTGTCTAGAACTCTGCATGTAAGTTTCCCTCTTTCCTGAATTTCCGGGGCCGTAGCTATGAAATCTATGTAGGAAGAGTCATTTCTTCTCTCAAAAGTGGGACCTCCTAGTGGAATCACCGGGTGGATGTCCTGGTCCAGAAGCATCTTTAGAGTCAAGGTACCTTTGGAGCTTTGGGTACTGGAACCCCACGCCGGGGATTTAGCGTTGAAATCTCCTCCTACAATTATTCTCCTACCTTCCTTTTTTTCCTTTTTTATAAAACTGTCTAATTTCCCTAGTTTCATCGCGTATAATTCCGGAGAAACGTTCGGAGAAAGGTAAACGTTAATGATCGTAAGTAGCCCTACTCTAACTGCTGCGAAATCCTCGTCTTGCTTGTTGCCGTCCTCTTGATTTTTTATGCCTCTGATACCGGTTATCCAGATCGCCGCGTTAGAGTTTTCCTTATGAATCCAGTTCCCCGGGTTGCGTAGTGGCTCGGATATAAGGACCAGGTCTGCTTCTGTTTCGTATGCCGTCTGGTGTACTAAGTTGTGCGCCAGCCTGGCATGATTCAAGTTGATTTGCAGAATTCTTAAATTGAATTCTGACCCTTACTAACGCTTATCTGCGACAAATACTTTTTGTACTGAGGGCAGTTCATGGCTCCTGCTACGTGACCTGCTTCCTCTGGTCGGGCTCCCTATCTCGTACAGAGAATGCATTTACGCTCATTTGGACAGCCGGTAATCGCGTGACCTTCCCTACCGCATTTCCTATACAGCAAGCTCGGTGCTTGCTTATTCGGACAAGTATAAGTCATATGACCGAACTCGTGGCATTTAAAACACCTAATCACATTTAACGCGACCTTTATCCTACAATATGTGCAACCAAGTTTAATTTTATTACCCTCCTGCACTTTGTCCTCTTTTGTTTTCGGAAGAGACACGATACCTGTTCTGGTACCCCCATATCCGAACCTCATATTCCTTATTTCGATATCCTCTATTCCTACTTGCAATTTAGTCGCTAATTCCTCTAATAGCTCCTCTTTCTCCAGAGTCGGATCTATATCCTTAATTTCATACGTAATCCTAGGTGCTAATCGCCTAATCGCTTGAGTTTCTCCTAACGATTCCTTGACTACCTTTTCGAATTCGCAGCAATTCGTATTCTTCTGTAGCTCGATCAGGAGATCTCCCCCCCCTCGACTTCCTTATCGTCTGTATCCCACCAATTTTATCGCCTGCACTAGATTTTAACTCCTTAAACAGGTCAGCAAACGTTTTCTCCTGAGATGCCTTTACTAAGATTGCCTCCGGCCTAGGTGGCGGCGGTCTTAACCTTTTCCTGGCTTCTCTCTCTTTTTTTCTCTTTTTTTTCCTGGCTTATCTTCCTTTTTTTCTCTATTTCTAATTTCTTTTTCTTTTCCTCCTGCTCTCTCTTCTTCTCTTCCCTAGCTTTCCTACCTTGCTCTTTTTTTCCTTTTCGTTTACCACGTTCCACTCTGTACCCTGATTTCCACCTTGGGTCTGAGCTATTTCGTTTTCGCTATCATTTCCTACCTTTCCCTCTTTATCTTTTCCTACCTTTTTCTCCGCCGGTACCGGAGAGCTCTGTGTGGACTTGTCCGAATACGCTACTTTTCCTCCTACCGAGGTGCAAACTTGTGTTTCTTTCTCCCCGCTATCCACCACTTTCCTACCTTCTAATAACTACTCAAATTCTGATAGAATGGTAATAGCTCTTCCTAGACCATAGTCTACCGAACCCGCGTTTCCTACAATACTACCGCTTATGCATTTATTTTTTTCGCAGTACTTTTTAACTATGTCCGCTGTATAACACCTTTTTAATCATGACTTCCTTTATAGATATTAATTTATATAGAAATCATATATGTTCCAAAAAAAAGGTGTCGTTGCTCAATGGAAATTACGAGAAGGTGGTGGTTTTCTTCCATCGGGGAGGGATAAGGAGGGTTTATGGTAAGAAGTATGGGTAGGATCATTGTGTGGGGTGGACTTAAGGATTATGGAAAAAAATATAAGAAAAACTATTTCATTACTTGCAATGCGCACTAGCATACGAAGACCATTAGATAATGAAATTCTCATCCCAAAAAATTTATTTGAATGGGCAGAAACATCTCTTTTAAATATAATATTTAATTACGTCACCCTAGATGAACATAACGAACATGCTGATTGTTTACAAGCTCGTTCTGCAACAGTATTACCAATTATAGGCACTAGAAGCTTTCATAGCTTTACACCATTATCGAATAAAGAACTGCTATGCAAAACCTGCTCGTGCGATAATGATGGCTCTGTTTTTAGTGTAATAGAATAGTTTCTCCTATATTTTTTTCCATAATCCTTAAGTCCACTCCACACAATGATCCTACCCATACTTCTTACCATAAACCTTCCTTATCCCTCCCGATGGAAGAAAACCACCACCTTCTCGTGATTTCCATTGAGCAACGACACCTTTTTTTTGGAACATATATGATTCCTATAAAAACTGATATCTATAAAAGAAGTCATGATTAAAAAGGTGTTATTGTCCATGAGTGGTTATTAATATTGTTCTCCAGGTATAAATAGAGTTATTACAGTGTGCTGGTATTTTCTCGAGACCAGCGGTATAGACAACGGACCATAACAGCGGTGCGCTCGACCCACCTCTACCTGAAACGGGGGTACACGGCGTCCTTTACCAGCTCATTGTGACGCCAATTTTAACGATACCATCTTTTTCAAGAGCTCATTTTAAAGGGGAAACTTCAAGGAATATTACCATATTTTTTAACTTCCCGATTTTATAGGGAAGTTATTGTAATTACCCCGAAAATCGAAAATCGATTTTTTAGCAGATCTTCACGTTTCATGGTCATTGGAGTCATTTTAGACTATTTTTATCAAAATGTCGGTATGTGTGTGTGTGTGTGTGTGTGTGTGTACGTATGTCCGTTTCTATGGTATCAAATTTTTCGTTAACGTTTTCAGAAAAAGTAACAACGCGATCGGAATTATGAATGATGCAATCGATGTGCCTCGCTGTAACTTAGAGCTGATTAGATTTTGGTCCATATTGGTCAAGTAGTTTTTTAGTTTTTTTCGAAAGGAGTTGATTAAACATTGCAATTTATACGAAAGGCGTATCCACCGAAGAAGTAAACGTAACTAAATATATATATTTAGACATATTTAAAAAAAAATTTTTTTTTATAAAATTAAAAAAAAAATTTTTTATAAAATTAAAAAAAAAATTTTTCTTGTTTTTTTTTAATTAAAAAAAATGTTTTTTCCAATTATGCAACTAATGCCAATGTAACCGCTTACAATAATCGAAAATTATTCCAATGTAAGAGTGAGTTAATCATCGCCGAGAATACATTTTCAAAGAATATCGATGAAAGTACAAAAACATTTATATTACAATCTTTAAATAAACAATGAGTTCAAAACGAATTGTTAACTGAGATTAAATTGAAAATTAATATAAAATATATGATAATTAATAACATTGACGTTGAAGACGAATTGGTTAATGGAGCATGCGGAATATTAAAATTTATTACTTTTCAAGAAAATACTAAAATTCCGTCTATATTGTGGTTAGATTTTCAATTGGCCAGGGTAGGAGTGAAAGTAAGAACTCGTTATCGTGATTATATGAAAAATGCAAATATAAATCAAAATTTAACACCAATAATAAAAAAATATCGAATCAAGTAAATATTTCGAGTGAAGGAAAATAACAAATTACACGTAGTCAATTTCCAGTGGTTCCTGCTGAAGCGATTGCGATTCATAAAAGTCAGGGACAAACATACGAGAAAGTATGTATGGATTTTAAAACATCAGAAATACGAACTTTACAAATGTTGTATGTAGCACTGAGCAGAGTTTCAAAATTGAGCGGTTTATATATTTTGAGAAAATTTAAATTAATAGTATCGAAGAAAACCAAGATCAATACTGCAAACCCGGATAATGATGAGTTGTATCGTTTGCGAAAAACTAATTAAGACAATTTATTTTGCAATATTAGTATGCTATAACAAGGAACCAAGCGAGCAACGAGCATACGATATTGGTTTAATGCGACGCCATATAGCAAACATTTTGATAAGTAGAAAACTATTGAATTTCCCTGAAAACGTATAATCTTCTCAAAACGTACACTTAATAAATAATAATAATAATATACAGCAACTAACGAATCGGGAAGTTCTTTGTGTGGCTCGTGGAGAGTCACACACAAAATGAAAGACATTAATAGCTGTGGGCCCTACTAGCCATGCATACCACTAACATTCTCGCAAGAGCAGTCCTGCCCGCGAGCTCGCGAAGCGAGCGAGCAACAACAACCCTACTCGCGAGCGAGCGAAGCGAGCGAGCAACAATAGCCCTCTAGTTTCAAAATTTAAATCACAGAGCCCCATCATTAAAAAAAAAACGCAAAAGAAGAATTTGTTTAAATTTTTCGGCATTATAAAGTTGATTTTCGAGGTTGAAAAAATTATTTTGTAATAGCTCAATCCTTTCCAAATAAAACAAAAAAAAATTTAGTTCAATCGGACAAACGGTTCTTGAGACAAAAATTCGTAAGTGAGGCCCGTTTTCGCCGAAATGGCAAAAATTGAAAAATTTTAAAGCCTGCCATTTCTAAAAAAATTCGAAACCGGCAAAATGATGACTAAAACCCCCCTAATTTCACATGGACTACAATATATTTCATTTAGAACAAAATCGGCGATGGCGCCTGCAAAAAGTGATCGATTCGGCATGGAATGACCCTATAGTTACGAACGAATCAACATTGTTGAAATGAAAATCTTCGTAAAACTCTGTCGCTTTGTTAAATTAGTAACGATATTTTGTGGAATAATTTTTGGCCGGAACAACTAAACCTCTTCCTTTTCTGACACCTCTATAGAATGTTTCGATAATATCGATCATCTCTTGTTTATCTTCTAGCATCCATTTAATTTTGTTATTATTTTCTGTCCCCAAATCAATCATTATATGTTTGTTTCTAAAAATAAACATAACTGTACAACAATCGTACAATTCATACCTACAAAAAGCAAAATTTTCATTAATTTTGGTAATATGAAATATTGGTAAAATTATTTTCATTCAAACAAGTTATTCGGTTGCAGTCACTTTGTTACATAAAGGCTATTCGATGCATATATAGTACAGTTTTGAAAACTTAAATTTTGTTAAAGTCAGGTACTTGTGTAATATCAACTAAATAAACTAGATGGCTATTGTTGCTCGCTCGCTTCGCTCGCTCGCGAGTAGGGTTGTTGTTGCTCGCTCGCTTCGCGAGCTCGCGGGCAGGACTGCTCTTGCGAGAATGTTAGTGGTACGCATGGCTAGTAGGGCCCACAGCTATTAATGTCTTCCTTTTTGTGTGTGACTCTCCACGAGCCACACAAAGAACTTCCCGATTTGTTAGTTGCTGTATATTATTATTATTATTTATTAAGTGTACGTTTTAAGAAGATTATACGTTTTCAGGGAAATTCAATAGTTTTCTACTTATCAAAATGTTTGCTATATGGCGTCGCATTAAACCAATATCGTATGCTCGTTGCTCGCTTGGTTGCTTGTTATAGCTTACTAATATTGCAAAATAAATTGTCTTAATTAGTTTTTCGCAAACGATACAACTCATCATTATCCGGGTTTGCAGTATTGATCTTGGTTTTCTTCGATACTATTAATTTCAATTTTCTCAAAATATATAAACCGCTCAATTTTGAAACTCAGTGCTACTGCTCAGTGCTACATACAACATTTGTAAAGATCGTATTTCTGATGTTTTAAAATCCATACATACTTTCTCGTATGTTTGTCCCTAACTTTTATGAATCGTAATCGCTTCAGCAGGAACCACTGGAAATTGACTACGTGTGATTTGTTATTTTTCTTCACTCGAAATATTTACTTGATTCGATATTTTGTTATTATTGGTGTTAAATTTTGATTTATATTTGCGTTTTTCATATAATCACGATAATGAGTTCTTACTTTCACTCCTACTATGGCCAATTGAAAATCTAACCACAATATAGACGGAATTTTAGTATTTTCTTTAAAAGTAATAAATTTTAATATTCCGCATGCTCCATTAACCAATCCGTCTTCAACATCAATGTTATTAATTATCATATATTTTATATTAATTTTCAATTTAATCTCAGTTAACAATTCGTTTTGAACTGATTGTTTATTTAAAGATTGTAATATAAATGTTTTTGTAATTTCATCGATATTTTTTGAAAATGTATTCTCGGGAGTAGAGATGATTAACTCACTCTTGCATTGGGATAATTTTCGATTATTGTAAGCGGAAACATCATCTTAAGGTACAAAAAAAGATTTTAAAAAAAAATTTTTTTTTCTAATTTTAAAAATATCGAGAAAAAAATTTTTTGTGTAATTACGTTTGTTTCTTCGGTGGAAACTTTCCGTTCTCTCGTATAAATTGCATTGTTGAATGAACTTCTTTCGAAAAAAACTAAAAAAACTAAAAAACTACTTGACCAAAATGGACCAAAATCTAATCAGCTCTAAGTTACAGCGGGGCACATCGATTGCATCATTCATCATTCCGATCGCGTTGTTACTTTTTCTGAAAACGTTAACGAAAAATTTGATACCATAGAAACGGACATACGCACACACACACACACACATACCGACATTTTGATAAAAATAGTCTAAAATGACTCCAATGACCATGAAACGTGAAGATCTGCTAAAAAATCGATTTTCGATTTTCGGGGTAATTACAATAACTTCCCTATAAAATCGGGAAGTTAATTACAGCAAAATTTTTAACCTTTTCAGCAATGTTATAGAGAACTTCATCTATTTTCATACACATCCCACTCAGCAAAAATCCTCGATTGTGTCCAGGGCACAAAAGATCGTGTGTGCTCGTAGTTTTGCCTCGACACCATCCCGGTACAAGTCGTTCTCGCCACAATCCCGGCCGATCGGGCTAAGACAGCGCAGTCGCACAAAGGGTATAGCCGGATAAGATAGTAAAAAATGCCCTTGAGCCGAATTTTATCGATAATGTGCCATTCGATATAGCACCAAGAAAAACCATACTGTGCAAAGATTCAACCCTGTATCTCGATCGGGAGGGTAGTTATGGGGTAAAATCGAAAAATCAGTTTTTGGCTTATTTTCCCTAGTTAATGACGTTTAGAAATTCTGAGAAAAATCTGACACATGTCAAGAACCCAAATACATACTTTGCAATTGGTTTCAGATTTTTAAAGTGAAAATCCTGCTTGTAAAAAATCAAAAACCTCAAAAACTCGAAAAAATGCAGATTTCACATGGAAGTTCTAGAGTGACAACATTTATATTTTTACAGTAGCAGTATATTGTCATAAGTACTGTTCCTGAATTTTTTCAGATTTTTTGGTTTGGTGCGCCGTTGTTAAAAAAAATAAAAACTGATATTTTCGACGTTTTTTCCGCGAAGAACTAAGCTAACCTTAAAATTATTACGTTCTATTTGTTCTGTAAGTCTATCAGGCACTGATAAACCTTGAACATTATTAAAAAATAATTAAACAATGAAATCGGCTTGATTAGTATTTTTACTATGTCAGCGTATTACATCTGAAAGTATTAAACACAATTCCAACAGCTCGGTTGGCTCAGCGCGTTAGGCGCTCGACTGTTGATCTGCTTATACTAGGTTCGCGCCCGGTATACGTATACACTTTTTTTTACTTGATTAATTCTTTTTTTATGTCTAACTATATAATAATCAATGGTATGTTTCTAGAATTCTTTTAGAAGCAATATCTAAATATTAAAAAAATAATGGATGCAGATGATAATATTAATATCCGTTCTCTTATAGAAGACAATAGTATAGTTAAATTCCAAGTTCAATCTCGCCATATTAATAGTAGAACCTATCGATGTTGCATTCAATATGCATCTAACACAAGCGGATGTTCAGGGATTAAACGATATTGTTGTGACTGTGCCAATGGCAATCGTACCGTCGGTTGTTGCTCGCATGTAGCAGCAATTACACTGTCCAACAAATTTCAACTTTTTTTTTGTATTTCGATTCCCACTATGCGATTCTTGTAGAGTTTTTCGCGCTGATTCCGAATCTGGCCTTAATTTTTTTCCTATACGTACAGTTTTTGAGAAAATGGAGTTTAAAAAAAAGACATACTTTTCAACTTTGAACAAATATTGTGATGTTATTATAAAAGATATTAAATTGTTCTTTACAGCAAAAGATTCCTTAGAGTTTCCCGAATACAGTGATATATAATATTAATGCATTATCATTGTTTAAACATGTTTAAACAATCATTAAAGACGGAGAGACACCACTTTCGCACCAATTTTTGACGATATTTTTGAATTTATCTAAAAAAATAAGGGTCCAGCGGAAAATCGACCTATGCCACGCGATAGAGCAGACTTTTATCTTGAGAAACCCTCCCTTGAAGTTTTTGCGATACCGACGTTTTTACTGAACCAGAAGGCAAAATATCTTCGCCCGACATGAGTTGCCGCCAGTGGCGCTCACCACTACAACGGTCGTACGCCGCTCCGTATCCCGTCGCTGCGCCGTATCTCGTCGCGAGCGCCACTGGCGGCAACTCATGTCGGGCGAAGATATTTTGCCTTCTGGTTCAGTAAAAACGTCGGTATCGCAAAAACTTCAAGGGAGGGTTTCTCAAGATAAAAGTCTGCTCTATCGCGTGGCATAGTTCGATTTTCCGCTGGACCCTTATTTTTTTAGATAAATTCAAAAATATCGTCAAAAATTGGTGCGAAAGTGGTGTCTCTCCGTCTTTAATGATTGTTTAAACATGTTTAAACAATGATAATGCATTAATATTATATATCACTGTATTTGGGAAACTCTAAGGAATCTTTTGCTGTAAAGAACAATTTAATATCTTTTATAATAACATCACAATATTTGTTCAAAGTTGAAAAATATGTCTTTTTTTTAAACTCCATTTTCTCAAAAACTGTACGTATAGGAAAAAAATTAAGGCCAGATTCGGAATCAGCGCGAAAAACTCTACAAGAATCGCATAGTGGGAATCGAAATACTTTTTGGCTGTTGGACAGTGTTATCTATTACCTTTCACATGCTCGATACCTCTCAAAAATTATAAGACCTGCTGAAATATTAAGCAAGATATTTAATCAAGAAGAAGTGACACCGGTCATTAATGAGGACAGTGACGAAGACTGAGGACATCACATGATGAGATATTTATTTCCATCGGTCAACAATTTTTACGATAAGTAATTTTAAAATTAATAATTTATATGTATGCATTTATCGTCATAAAACACAAACAATTCTATATTCTATTACAGGGCACGCGCAAAAAAGGAAGGACAAATAATTTTGACGTCAACAATACTGACGATAAGTATTTCTAAAATTAATAATTCATATGTATGTATTTATCGTCAGAAAAGATAAATAATTCTATATTCCATTACAGGGCACGCGCAAAAAAGGAAGAACAAATAATTCTGACGTCGACCATACTGATGATAAGTATTTTTCAAATTAATTATTTATAATTATTTATATTATAATTATTTATAATTTATTATTTATAATTAATTATTTATAATTTATAATTTATAATTAATTATTTATAATTAATTATTTATAATTTATTATTTATAATTTATTATTTATAATTATTTATAATTAACAAGTTTTGTTACAATTCTTTTGCAAATCGTATTCTTTTGCATTATTTTCAGACGCATATAAGTTTCTTTTTGAAAATGATCCACATCTGGATCGAAACGTAAAAGATGCATTGTTAAATATTGCACATTTGCTGTAGTTTATAATTGATCGAACCTTGGCGCCGATACCATAATCACTTATACTTCAATTTACGATCGAGAAACAAATTTCACCTATTATTTATATGTATGTATCTGTCGTCAGAAAAGGCAAATAATTCTATATTATATTACAGGACACGCGAAAAAAGGAAGACCATATAACAAAAAGAAGGCAAGCATATAACAAGGGGTATCCTTTTCCCCTACCCGGGTCTGGAGGGTGAAAGTTCAGCTTTTTGACCGTACCATTGCCCTCAACTACACCCGCGAACGATAAACGATTAAGGGGGATCTATACCCTCGGATTTTGGGGTATTTATCAATGTTATCAACCACTGTGCAGAAAAAAAGTTTGGTAACATTGATAAACACGCAACTGCATAATGAACACGAGATGGAGTTGCTTGCTATTTCCATATTCTATTCATCTCGTCGCGAATGCCGTTATACAGGGCAGGTCGCACTAATATTAGTGCCCCCGATGAGAATATGTACCTCGTCTGTGTCAGTTTTGATCAGCTATGATTCCACATTGACAGCAGTGCAGCAGTGAAATGTTGCACAATATTCCAGCACTGATTGACAGTCCTTCTGACTAGGCACCATCTCGTGTAAACTAACTGAAATGAAATTGGCTCTAGATTGGCTCTACATCAGAAATAACCTCTGTCTTCATGAACGTAATATGGGGAAATCTCTGCTAATGTGAATGAAATCACGCGCGGCGATTTTTTGTCCTTATACGAGCATATTTTGAGCTACACAAAGCCTCATTTGATAGAGGAAGGTTCATCACGGCGCGCTCTGCTCATCATATCAGTCAGAAAAATCTCTTTGAGACAGGAAAATACATTGAAATCTGCGGTTATTTTTCTAGATTTTTTCTCTACTTTGGGCACTCATATTATTAGATGTAAACATAATCTCGTTAAATCAATAGCAGAGCGCGCCGGATTTAACCTTCCTCTATAGAATGAGTCCTCACCCAGTCCAAAATCCGCTCAAATAAGGACAAAAAATCGCCGCGCGTAAACCCATCTAAAATCTAATAAGATTCTAGTTCCTTTCTAGTTACTTCATTGGGTATAGATCCCCCTTTAAATTAAAATATTTCCTGAACTACTAACTTTTCGACATACATAGGTTAGTATTTTTTTATATCGAATGTCCAGCTGCATCAATTGATGTATTAAAAAATACCTCATTCCATTTTAAAAAATGAAGTTGACCTTCATATGTCCTTTACGCGTCCACCTGTAAAAAAATAAATACACTACATAATATATCCCTTCAGACCATGCAAATTCTGTATACAAAACTTTTTCCTGCAACACATACTTTGGATGTTATTATAGGTGTGCAAGTTGCGTAGACCACTCTGTATATGTACTATGTCTTGGACTAGGCTGGACCAGCATTTTTCTCGTAAACAGTAAATATTCCACAAAAGTGGTGAAAGAAAAATCGCAGCATATCTTAGTGGCGACACGATGACCTAAAACAATTTTTCAAGAATTAATATATGTAACTATTATATTACAATGTATATAAATAAAGTTGGACATAACAACATGATTATTTTAAAATACATTACAAATACATAGGATTCGTTCCAAAACTAAAAATTAGTAAAACGGTAAGTAATACATGAAACAAGAAAGCATTATTTACTTTTAATGTTGTAAATAACATTAAATCACTTAAGGATTTCTAAAATAAATTAGATAATACATCTGGTACTTGCAAGTTTTTCAATAATGATAGGTAGCGTCAAAAATCACTGTCTTTAAATTTTAAATCAATCATTTCTGCAACACGTAAAATATAACCCAATTTGAAAATCCAATATTTGTTTCGCTCATACTTTTTTAAAGAGTTATCCGTGTATATCTTATAATATTCATCACATCTTACACAATCATCTATAAAACTAACACCACTGAAAAATTCTGATATTAAGGGGGATCTATACCCTCGGATTTTGGGGTATTTATCAATGTTATCAACCTCTGTGCAGAAAAAAAGTTTGGTAACATTGATAAACACGCAACTGCATAATGAACACGAGATGGAGTTGCTTGCTATTTCCATATTCTATTCATCTCGTCGCGAATGCCGTTATACAGGGCAGGTCGCACTAATATTAGTGCCACCGATGAGAATATGTACCTCGTCTGTGTCAGTTTTGCTATGATTCCACATTGACAGCAGTGCAGCAGTGAAATGTTGCACAATATCGCAGCACTGATTGACAGTCCTTCTGACTAGGCACCATCTCGTGTAAACTAACTGAAATGAAATTGGCTCTAGATTGGCTCTACATCAGAGATAACCTCTGTCTTCATGAACGTAATATGGGGAAATCTCTGCTAATGTGAATAAATTCACGCGCGGCGATTTTTTGTCCTTATACGAGCATATTTTGAGCTACACAAAGGCTCATTTGATAGAGGAAGGTTCATCACGGCGCGCTCTGCTCATCATATCAGTCAGAAAAATCTCTTTGAGACAGGAAAATACATTGAAATCTGCGGTTATTTTTCTAGATTTTTTCTTTATTTTGGGCACTCATATTATTAGATATAAACATAATCTCGTTAAATCAATAGCAGAGCGCGCCGGATTTAATCTTCCTCTATAGAATGAGTCCTCACCCAGTTCAAAATCCGCTCAAATAAGGACAAAAAATCGCCGCGCGTAAACCCATGTTTCGACCCAAAATCTAGTAAGATTCTAGTTCCTTTCTAGTTACTTCATTGGGTATAGATCCCCCTTAAATATATTATGCATATATAGACAATATAACTAGAAAATATAACCATAAACTAATCACACAGCACAACTCACGATGGTAAACAACAGCTGAATTCTCGTTCCGAGCGCAATCCATTGATCCATTTTGTGTCCAATTCTACATGTGCGCAATTCGTATTTTGTGGTGTGCAATCACGCTGTGCGCCATCGAAGGCCTCTCGTTCTACAGTCCGTAGCCAGTGTGCCCAGCAGAGTTGGGCAGGAATTAATTACATGAGTAATTAATTACATTTTCAATTACAATTACATGTAATTGTAATTGTAATTGCAATTACTTGACGAATCGCTGTAATTGTAATTGTGGTCCGCAATTACAATTACTGGTTGATCCAAAGTAATTGCAATTACAATTGTTGCAATTGTAATTGTAATTGTTTCTTCAATTACTTTGGCTCAATCAGTAATTGTAATTGTAATCGCAATTACTTTGGCTCAATCAGTAATTATAATTGCGGACCACAATTACAATTACACTGATTCGTCAAGTAATTGCAATTACAATTACAAAAACATGTAATTGTAATTGTATTTCTGCAGTTCCAAATTACAGTAATTGGTAAGTAATTGTAATTGTAATTGAAATTACATTTTGCCCAACTCTGGTGCCGAGATGGGATGCTTTTTTTCGCGCATGCGCGTCCAAAGCAGTAGCTATGATGCGGCCGAGGCGATGATGTAACAGAGCCCCGAGGCAGCTACAGTCAGCGGCGATAAGTGGACACGCTTAAAAATCGCATAACTTTTTAGAAATTGGTCCAAAGGACTTGAATTTTTTTAAGATGTCAGACCGGCTTGTTTGTAGTTTGTAGTTTGTAGTTTGTAGTTTGTAGTCTGTAGTTTGCTAGAGAATAAGTAAACCAAAATTTATTACGATTGCAATTGGTAGGAATTATACAAAATTTTAAAATATGATGTTTTGCCACTTTTTTATCTGGGCCTGTAACGATAATTTAAAATTATATATAATAATTAATAATATTTCAATATTTCAGATGTATATACGGATATATATACAAATACACTTGTCATTAATTCGTTTTTCATAATCAGTTCATATCAACTTCTTAACATTCGGCATGGCGCTCAAGGTGCCACATTTCCTCGCGAAGCGTACTTTATTGAGGCTCAAAACGCCGCGCATGCGCGAAAAAAAGCATCCCATCTGGGTACACTGTCCGTAGCTTGTGGGGCAAGTTGGGGCGAACTGTTACTGCAGGGAAACCGGATGACGCACGACCACACGACGCACATACAGTGGCTCACGAAAGTATTCGAACGCCCTTTAAAACAGAATAACTTTTTTCTAATTGTAACAAACGACCTGATTTTTTATAATCAATTAGAAGCACTGGTTTATGAAATGATATGCAAAAAAGATTTTCCAAAAAATTATAATTTACAAAGTTACATGCAAAAATAAAGAAGTCAATTTTTTAAACTTTTTTTATTAGGGCCCTTAATGAAAATTTAAAATATATGTTTTGTAGATCTATGTTAGTTATACACATGCTGAAAATTTCGTTAAAATCGGCCGACGTTGCAATGAGCTAAAAACGTTTAAAGATGGTAAAAATTACAGATTTTCACGATTTATTGACGAAAATAGTGAAAATCTGCAATTTTTACCATCTTTAAACGTTTGTAGCTCATTGCAGCGTCAACCGATTGTGACGAAATTTTCAGAATATGTTTAATTGACACAGATTAACAATACGTATTTTTTAAATTTTCAATATAGGCCCACATAAAAAAGTAGAAAATTCAACTTTTAGTATTTTTTCAACAATTCCGATCAATTGCAATTTTTGAAAATATTTCTTTTCGCATCCTTTAGTAAACTAATTTCATAAATATAAATAAATAAAAGTTCCAATCGTATAGTAAAATATTTAAAAAGTTATCGTCTTCTTTAGAGCGGTCTTCAACTTTTGTCCGCTACTGTATATATACAATTAGAATATATTTATATATTACATGTACATACACATCAAATTATAATGTAACATACGCATGTTAAACGTCATGTTTGAAAATCGAGAAGAAAAGATTTTGCGAAGCTATGCGGGGCAACCAAGGTGCCCGATTTTGTACTTCAGTGACGCTAGAATCGTCGCGTATGCGCGAGTTTTCCCGTACCAGCTCACAGCACTGGTTCGGACTTCTCTCGGAAAGGTGTGATAGAGGTTAGTTCGTCCCTAGGTCAGTGGCTCAGGTGGTAGAGTGTCTGATTCGTAGCAGGAAGGCCAGGGTTCGATTCCCGGGGTGGCATAAATTGCCAAGATGGTTTTTTCTCCTGCTACGGGCTCAGTGCCTACTGTCGGGGTCATGGGGCAACCAATGGCAACGATTTCCCCTTTATCCAGGGAATCGGTAAACTATTGGGAGCCCAAGTTGGCCATCCCGCTCATAAGGGTACACCCGCCGGCTGTATCTCCTCTGTTTGGGGGATAGAGTAAGGAAGGGGGTGGTCAGCGAACAAATGGTACTACTGAGGAAACTGGGCATGGACCCTACCAAAAAACGGAATTAAAAACGCAAACGGCACATCAATTAGAAACCTTTAAGGGAAAGGCCGGGTGGAGCTGAACACTGACCAGAACCGAGGATGGTGGTCACATCCGAACAATCAGCCATATTTTCTAGGATGTGTCAAGCCCACCCAAGAAGGAAGATCCCGATGAACCTGATATCAAATCGCTCAGGAGACAGATTTCGGTGAAGTTGGTGAACCCTTCCTTCTCAACCCCACCGCGAAGTAGGTCGGCAGGTGAAGACCAAATGGAATTGATATCTCGGCCTAGCCGAGATTTCGATGAAGTCGGATTGGATCCGAAGTAGCAGTAACTTCTTCCCAATGGTCAAAAACAATACGCGGTCCCTTGCATTTGTACTCCCAATAGACTCACAGCACAGGCGGAGGGATTAGCCCTAGGGGATGGTGGGGGCAGGTTTCTGGACTATCTGGAAACAGAATAGGGACGGGCATCAAACACTTGACACATTCGACATGAAAATATGGTGAAGTGGGGGGAGTCTGAAAGGGCAGGCGAGACACCCTGCAGGTCTGAAGGTGAGGAGGTCCGACGTTCACACCGAGCCGTAAAACAGCTCAAAAACTCACAAAAATTAGGTAGAATGGCCCGCTCATCAATGATGACCCGTCTAGTAAGTCGACGACCCTGAAAATGGCCCGGGCCTAATAAAACAGAGGGGACGGCTGAAAAACGAGGACAATTGCAACCCGCTAAAAAGGGCCGAGTGCCGGCAGCGCCAATTGTGATACTGGTGATGAAAGAATCGGTGTGCCCTAAGGAAGCGAGGGCGGCCGAACCGCCCCTCCCCGGCAATAAACACTAGTACTACTACTACTACTACTACTACTACTACTACTACTACTACTACTACTACTACCACTACCACCACTACCACCGCTACCACCGCTACCACCGCTACCACCGCTACCACCGCTACCACCGCTACCACCGCTACCACCGCTACAACCGCTACCACCGCTACCACCGCTACCACCGCTACCACCGCTACCACCGCTACCACCGCTACCACCGCTACCACCGCTACCACCGCTACCACCGCTACCACCGCTACCACCGCTACCACCGCTACCACCGCTACCACCGCTACCACCGCTACCACCGCTACCACCGCTACCACCGCTACCACCGCTACCACCGCTACCACCGCTACCACCTCTACCATCGCTACCACCGCTACCACCGCTACCACCGCTACCACCGCTACCACTCCTACCACTACTACCACTACTACCACTACTACTACTACTACCACTACTACCACTACTACCACTACTACCACTACTACCACTACTACCACTACTACCACTACTACCACTACTACCACTACTACTACTACTACTACTAGTTCGTCCCTAGATGGCATATCGGGCATCCTCACAGTCTTCATGTACGTGTGTGAATGAGATTGTGTGTAGCAGCTGGTAGCAACGTGTCCATGTAGCCCGTGCTAAGGTATATGTACGGTACATACCTTAGCACAGGGTACATGGACATGCTGAAAACTGTGAGGATGACTAGTATTCCATCTGGCGGTGACCACAGAACTAACCTCTATCTACCACAAAACTTCAGCCTTACAGAGGTGCTTAGTCGGAACACCTATACAGGGTGTCTCAAAATTCCTCCAGGGCCCGAAAATGGGAGGTTCCTGAGATCATTTCAAGCGACATTTTCTTTTGAAAAAATGTCGTCCGCGGCTTCGTTAACGAGTTATTAACGAAAAACACGGACCAATGAGAGCGCGAGCTAGACGCGTGCAGCCCGGCGAGCCGGCACACTATGGTCTGGAAACCCGTTTTTCATGGCCAAAAGTATTTTAGCGTTATTTAAAGTTGAAGCTTATAGTATGATAGGTCGTTGAATTCGTTTCGACACCAGCAATAATATTATAAAGTCAGAAATATATGGTAACATTTAAAAAATTGACGTGATTACCATTTTTATAAACAAAAAAAAATTTTTTTAAATTTTGTATATTGAAATTTATAGATATGTAAATACTGATCAACTTTTGTTGGAAACATTTTTTTGGCAGATCGTAGGAAATGTCTTAAAAATCGTGTTAACAGTACTATTCTGCCGCAGGAATAACATAAGTAATAATACTAGCACAAATAAGATAAATACATAAATAAAATCACTAATGTATTAATATATATCATATATATGCATTATTTATAAATGTACATAAACTATAAAAATATATAAAATATAAATATGAATGATATAATCAATAAATGTACATACATATACATTTAGAGTGGACCTTATTTTTTGACCAAAGAATTTTTTCCCTTTGACCCCTCAGGATTGTGACAAATGTTGAGAAAATGGGAAATCGGCGCGCAACGAATTTGAAATTTTTTTTTAAATCTTCACAAATATATCGTTGAATTTCGTTGCGCGCCGGTTTCCCATGAACCAATCTTAAATTGATCACACTTACACACAATAAAATTATCACTTTTCGCCGTTTGGACACACTGCACTGTGCGACGATTCTTCGACATATTACGAATTTAACAAAAGACGATCGGTAAACAATCGAACGGAGATGAGGCTAAACAAAATTGAAAACAAGCCAAACCCGTGGCAATTGTTCTGCATTGTTATGCCGCCAAATGGTTCTGCAGTAACGGGCAACGATGAAAAACTACTTACAATAATTGTATATACAGTGTGGACCACGAATTGTAAGCAGTAGAGATTACTCTGTTATTAGCAGTCCGATAAAAAATGTTTCTATTACATATAACATGGTTTCAAAAGAACTTTCACACGATTATAGCAAACTTTTTGTACAAAAATTAAAAAAACAATTTTTGCAATATTCTTATGTTATGATACTTACCGAATTCGCCTTGACAATTCGAGATAATTCTCTAACAAATAGGCGTAAAAATAGATCTTAAAAAATTATGAAAAAAAGAGTTGACAAAAAATTTGCTATAATCACGTGAAATCTCTCTTGAAACCATGCTATACCTGATAAAAACATTTTCGATCGGATTGCTAATAGCAGAGTAATATCTACTGGTCACGATTCGTGGTACGAATCCGAGCTACTTGTTCGGAAAAATGCAGGCTACTTAAAAAAATCAGAAATGTCTACAATTTCATATGCAAAAGGTCCCATTTATGCCGATTTGTGCCGTTTTTGTAAAACCGTTCTCAAAGTTAGTCAAGCGGCTGCAAGCGAACGCGTTCGGAACGCCTGAAAATCCCGGTTACTATTTATTAAAAACGTTGTACAACTAAAACGGGTAAATGAAACTTTATACACTATATTCAGAAATGTCTATAATTTCATATGCAAAAGGTCCCATTTATGCCGATTTGTGCCGTTTTTGTAAAACCGTTCTCAAAGTTAGTCAAGCGGCTGCAAGCGAACGCGTTCGGAACGCCTGAAAATCCCGGTTACTATTTATTAAAAACGTTGTACAACTAAAACGGGCAGAAACGGGCAAATGAAACTTTATACACTATATTCAGAAATGTCTATAATTTCATATGCAAAAGGTTCAATTTATGCCGATTGCTGCCGTTTTTGTAAAACCTTTCTCAAAGTTTATATTGTTTAAATTTTTCACTATTTGTTTATGGATAAAAAGATGCTAACAACAGTATTACATACCTAAAATATACCTGCTGACATACGAAATTATCATTTAAACTTGTATTTTGATAGTCTATGATGACTATTTTAAACTTTTTTTTGAATCTGAATTTTAGTTTAATAATTTGGATTTGGAAGCTTTGAATGGTTGTTACTCTGTTCCAAAAAAAATTTTTTGAAAATCTTTATCTTGAAAAATTGACTTTTGGCCACGAAAAACGGGTTTCCAGACCATAGTGCGGCAGCCGAGTGTCGGTGGCACGCCGCGATGTCACAACGAACAAAAGTTTCTCGATGATGTGAATCCTCGCCAATTTCGACAAGCTTTGGATATGTTGTCAATACCGTGATTCTGAACAATATTTCTCTTTACAGTCTTTGTCAATCGGCTTTAGTTTACGAGATAATTGTAAAAACATGTAATTGAAAATCGATCGATGTATTATTTCTTGGCCAATCGCGATGAGCTTTGGATATGTTGTCAAAACCATGATTCTGAACAACATTTCCCTTTACAGTTTTTGTCAGCCGGCTTTAGTTTACGAGATAATTTTGAGAACTTGTAATTGTAAATCGATCTCCTCGCCGATTTCGATGAGCTTTATTCCATAGGAAAAAGATATTTAAAACATCGAAAATTTTATAAAAAAAAATTAAACCGACTTTGAAGAAACGCACACATGAACTTAAATACAATACTTTTCGAAGGCGGCACAAAATTTAAAATTTCGAAAATTTCGATACTGGAAATTACGAAAATCCTTATTTAAGTTCGTGTGTGCGTTTCTTCAAAGTCGGTTTAATTTTTTTTTATGAAATTTTTAATTAGTCCTTTTCAGAGGGTCACAGAAACTACAATCCACGAGATATCTCGTTTCCGTGATGTCGAAGCAACGATGCTGTGAATGGATAATAGCACGTTATATCAGTAATAAAGATACACGAGATATCTTGTCCATGGCATCGTTCGTTCGTCAAGACTTGATGTTTTCGAGAATCATATGATCCTCGAAAAATCAATATTTCCTTGGGAACGATTTCATTTGTTTTAAACGACGCCTTCATCGAATACATTGTAGGCTGGGAGAGCATAGTTTCGCGCGGAATCGCGAAGAGCATGGAACTCTTTCCGCGTCGGAGTATGTAATTTCGTTCGCTATCGATACGAATTAGAAAAGTGTGCTAAGTGTTCAGCAATTGTGTGAAATTGTGTGAAAATGTGCTGGTCCGTGTTTTGTGTTTCACCGGAGTAATGAGCAAATGGATTAACGGCTGAATAAGTGAGTTTTTAATTCGATAAATTTCTGCTTCTTCTCTCGTTCGGGTAAAGTTGCCGATGATGTGGGTCCTCCCCGATTTCGATGACTTTGAAATATGTTATTTATTCGATGTTTTAAATATCCTATGGAATAAAGCTCATCGAAATTGGCGAGGAGATCAATTTACAATTACAAGTTCTTACAATTATCTCGTAAACTAAAGCCGGCCGACAGAAACTGTAAAGGGAAATGTTGTTCAGAATCATGGTTTTGACAACATATCCAAAGCTCATCGCGGTTGGCCAAGAAATAATACATCGATCGATTTTCAATTACATGTTCTTACAATTATCTCGTAAACTAAAGCCGGCCGACAAAAACTGCAAAGGGAAATGTTGTTCAGAATCATGGTTTTGACAACATATCCAAAGCTTATCGAAATTGGCGAGGATTCACATCATCGAGAAACTTTTGTTCGTTGTGACATCGCGGTGTGCCACCCAGGGGGAGAAAACTCTTATGTATGGCCTTGGACTGCTTAGTATAGTTGAGGGAACTAGACTAGATGACACCACGATCACAGCACATCACGTGATTAACCGTGATTGGACATGACTGATGTTTAATCCCTGGCGCTATTGGTCGCAATTTTGGCGCTAATATCCGCCAAAATCAACAGTCAACTGTCAATCTCTGTGCCTCGTGCTGTGATTGTGTAGACAGTTGTGGACTGCAGAAATAGCAATTTTATATTAATACACGTGGATCGAGTAGCTTGGGCTCGCGGCGGACGCGGGGACGAGGGTACTGTGTGCGAGCAGATCGATTGCTAATCGATCAGTTGATAATTAACCGAAATTCGGAAAAATATTTTAGTACGTGAACTCCTAACATTTCTTCGATCCTCTCATCCTACTCCTACCTAATATTATTATGTATTATTATATATTTTATTATGTATTATTAATTACATTAAAATAAAAAAATTGTTAACTTAAACTATGTCTACAAAATTATTGTATCCTTGTACTTTGAGCATAGTAGGTATATTTCAGTATATCTATAGCTATAGAATCGTATAGGTATATATATATAGGTTTTAGTTGAGGGAATTAGGATAGATGGCGGTGCTAAGGTCCATACATTATACATGGGAGATTTCCCCCCCTGGTGCCACCGACTCTCGGCTGCCGGCGCGCCGCGCCGGGCTGCACGCGTCTAGCTCGCGCTCTCATTGGTCCGTGTTTTTCGTTAATAACTCGTTAACGAAGCCGCGGGCGACATTTTTTCAAAGGAAAATGTCGCTTGAAATGATCTCAGGAACCTCCCATTTTCGGGTCCTGGAGGAATTTTGAGGCACCCTGTATAATACACCGTGCTATTAACACAGACTTAAGATCCCTACAGACATTGCACACAGACTTAAGATAGGTACAGACTGTGCATGCAATACATTTTCACGCCGTGGTTCTGAATTACCGACCCTGTAGAAAATGCCCTAGTACGACAGCGTACTCTATCGAAATGGAACAGTCAGCTAGTGAACTACATGACGTTACAACACGAAAGGTGTTTGACTCAGGATGCTAGATTTTACAGCGTTGTCAGCTTTAAAAGTGCAATGTTGCCGCATTATATTCGTACAGTAACCGTCGATGCCCGCCTGCCCGCATCGAAAGCGTTCGAGCGGTTTCTTGTCTGCTTTCCGGAGCTGTCGAAATTCAGAGTCATATTGCTTCTAAATTTATGATATAGTATTTTCAATCGTAAATAATTTTATGAAACAATTATCTGAATATTCGTTTACTTGTTAAAAAATCTTTTTAATGTTTTTAATTGTTTATGTTGTCACGTCCGGTGGTTCAGCCATCGTTAATAATTAAATATAATCAATGATGTATTACATATACTTTTGAATTTCTTTTTATGTTTAATCTAATAATGTTGTACGAGAAACTAATATTCAATACTCTTGTTAAAATCAAATCGAACTATCATATATTATACCACATTGCGTGCGATAGAATTAAGAAATTCATACTTCATTCGAATCATCTTGAGCGAAAGAACTGCGTAGCGAAATTATTTCATAAAATGACCAGATCACTTCCAAAAATAAATCATGATCTAAAATCCGCTGAAGACTGTCCATCGAGAATCGATGGGTAATAATTGTTCGTCACCCCATGTGCGACGTAAAAGTAATTCGATCTGGCCAGGGGAGTTACAGATAAGAAAGCAGCTAAGAAGAAATGGATCCAGGAAATGCGCAGGGTAATAAGATCTAGCTATGACGATTATGACGACAACAATCGCCTGACGAAATAGACGAGACAAAGGATTGATTAGTCTATAAAAGGGATGGCTCTTGAAGAAGTCCAGTTCAGTCCATATTCAAATTTGTTGGTAGAGAGACGGGAAGTGTGTTTGGTTGTTTAGTGGAAAGACATAAAAGTATAAAAAGGTTCAGGGCGTGTACACCCGCCGGATTGTCAACATCGTTATCATCGACCATTGTATAAGAAGCGATAGTTTTTATCCGAGCTAAAACCAGCAAACGGTAATTACTAACAAATTATAATAAGATTTTCGATAAAATATTATGTATCCGAAATTTGACGCTTAAAATATAGTTCTGCTTATATTTTTTTTATTCAAACAAATCAAAACTTCAAATCATTTTTAAAGACTATACCCATCTTCGATCTCTTCGTACCAGTTCCTCAAATAAAATCACTTAGAACATTAAGAAATCCTCGATTACCCGAACCGAAGCCGGTGAATGCAGGTAGGTTCAAAACTGCGTTATATCTCAATTATAATCGTTTCAATCATTTCAATCTATTAAAAAATTAAATTTCAATATTTTCTATTCAAAATCTAAAATACGTCCACCTCAGGACGTAACATTTACAAATTTTTGGTGACAGCGGTGGGATACGACGCAGGAATTGAGGATTTCATTTTATTTTATTTTATTTTATTTTGTCGTAAACACTAGTTTTCCAAATTTTTAACAATGGCAACTGGTGGAGAAATCAAAGGTGATATTCAGACAGAAGTATTAAAGCAAGCAATCGAAGAAATTAAAAAAGCACAAGAAAATAATAAATTCATAGCGGAACTTGGCCCTAAATTTAGGGAATTTAACGAACAAATTGCACAAATGCAGGATACATTGCGATCATTGTCTAACCCGAACAAGACTGAACAAACGACACCGACAATAGAATATGTAACTTCCGACAAGACTGCGACAGGAAATCCAATTCGTATTAAGGACGCGTTACAGACAGTACCGGTATTCGATGGTCATAAGCCATCAATATTTTAATTTTTAAGAGCATGCGAAAGAGCTAAATCCATGCTCCCAGCTAATCAAGAACCATTTTTGGTTAAATTACTTACAAATAAACTTAAAGGACATGCGTTTATGGCTATCGAAGATTCGGATGTTAGTACTGTAAAAGAATTTGCCACAAAAATTAAAATCATGTTCGGTGCTCAAAAAACACTCAATCAATATAAGGGTGAACTAGGCAATATATTTAAAAAACCAAATGAGAGCATGTTAGATTATATAAGCCGCACAAAAGATTTAAGACTAGCAATTATGGATGAAGAAAATAATCAATATGGGGAGTTATCCAGAAATATGGAAATTATAATCGACAATGACGTATTAGAAGCTTTTTTAAGAGGATTACCACCTAACATTTGTGTTAGAGTGCAATTAGAAGGAAATAGAAATCTAGAAGAAGCATACGCCAATGCAATCAAAATTTCAAAACAAATGCAACAAGAAGAGGAGCGGATGAGACCGTTCTTTTCTAACATCAGAGATCGTAGAAACTCGTCTCAGTCGCAATATCGATATCAACCTGTCATGAACAAGTATCAACAGTCTCCAAGAGACGATAACAACTCAGCATCACGCTGGCGTTCCGACCCTACGAATAACAATGATAGGAGCGACAACGGCAATCAGAGACCTAACAGACAAGCAGGGATCAGTAATCAAGCCGAAACGAATAATCCACCTGTTACTTGCAATTATTGCAAAAAACTAGGTCATACGATCAAAGAATGTTATAAATTTAAAGCTAAAGTGGAATCAGGGGAAATTGTACCCTATTCCCAACAAAAGTCGGGAAACGGAAAGTTCTCCCAAGGGAACAGCGGCGCACCCAAAGGAGCAAATTTCATAGAGCGCCAATCCATAATGAAGATCGATGCATCTACACCGAAGATGTCACCGACAGAAATTACGACACTCAAAAAGAACGACTCACCAGGAACGAGTCATTCGAAAGAAGTGAAGATCAAGGAGTCAAAGACGAAGGAGGAAGAAATCAACCTAGAAGGGTTATCAATATTCAATTAGATTCGAGAAAAAATACTCCCACTATTATGATCACTTCACCAGATCTTCAAGGAATAACTACTTTTTTAGTGGACTCAGGTTCGGAAGTCAACCTCATCAAGGAATTCATAGTCCCAATGAACGTGGACATGAACACAGAAAATGCTATTCATATTCGAGGAATCTCGACCGAGGTCCTGGCCACCCTAGGGACGGCATCAATCAGGATAGCAGGTCATCCAGTATTATTCCATGTTGTTAGCAACCGAATATCGATAGATCAAGACGGAATCTTAGGATCCGAATTCTTATTAAATCATCAAGCAAATGTTGACTATTCCGCGAAACACGTAAAATGGGAAAATACGTATATACCATTTTTCGAAAAACAGCAAGTAACTGTTCCAAAGAGAACATCAATTCCACTAATAGTAAATATAATCAATCCTGAAATACAGCAGGGTTATATTCCTCAAATTCCTGAAGGAAAAGGAATATTTATTGGAGAAACCGTGGTCAGTAATAATAAAGGGAGAGCATACATAAGAGCAACGAACGCGACATTGAAAGACTATGTCCTCGACATACCTATCGTGAAACTCGAACCGTTCGAAGAGATTACAAATCAGCCGGTACATACTCATCAAGTAGCAATGACAAACTGCCGCAATCGACTTGAGGATATATTGGAACTATTAAGACTTGATCATCTCAATGAAGAAGAAAAGAAAAATATTTTGAAATTAATTGAGCACAATCAAGATAGGTTTCATATTCCTGGAGAAACCCTCGAAGGCACTGATGTGCTACAGCACAAAATTTATACTGCAGATGATGTTCCAATAAATACTCGACAATATCGTTTTCCACCAATTCATAAAGAAGAAATCAATAGACAGGTACAGGAATTATTAGAAACAGATGTGATCGAATCATCGACATCACCATATAATTCGCCAGTATGGATCGTGCCAAAGAAAAAAGATTCTCAAGGAAATAAACGATGGCGTCTCGTAATTGATTACCGTAATTTAAATGAGAAAACAATTGGTGATGCATATCCTCTACCTAATATAACAGAAATTTTAGATCAACTTGGAAGTGCCAAATATTTTTCCATATTTGATTTAGCTTCCGGATTTCATCAAATTAAAATGGCACCTGAGGACGCTCATAAGACAGCATTCTCAACACCTTATGGTCATTTTCAATTTAAAAGAATGCCTTTTGGATTGAAAAATGCTCCAGCCACATTTCAACGTTTGATGAATAGTGTGCTAGCAGGACTTCAAGGATCTGAATTATTCGTATATCTAGATGATATAGTCATATATTCAAGTTCTTTGCGAGAGCACGAAATTAAATTCAATAAACTAATGGATCGATTACGCATTGCACGATTGAAATTACAACCTGATAAATGTGAATTTTTACGTCACGAAGTAACCTACTTGGGACACATAATTAGTGAAAATGGTTTGAAACCTGATCCAAAGAAAATAGAAGCTGTACAAAATTTCCCGAATCCAAAGAATGTGAAACAAATTAAGCAATTTTTGGGATTAGCTGGATATTATCGAAGATTTATACCAAACTTTTCTGCAACTGCTAAACCATTGACAGATTTATTAAAGAAAGAAGTCACTTTTGAATGGAAGGAGATGCAGGAAAAATCTTTTCAAATTTTACGAGAAGCTCTTATAACAGAGCCTATACTACAGTTTCCAGATTTTTCAAAAACATTTAATCTCACTACTGACGCTTCCGCATATGCTATCGGAGGAATTCTTAGCCAAGGTACAATTGGAAAGGACCTTCCTATAGCGTACGCTTCTCGATTATTAAATGCAGCTGAACAAAAATATTCTACGATAGAAAAAGAATGTTTAGCAATTATTTACTGCATTTCTCACTTTCGGCCATACCTATACGGCCGTACGTTCAATATAATAACTGATCATAAACCTTTAGTTTGGTTAAATTCTATCAAGGATCCAACTTCTAGATTATGGAAATGGAAATTGAAATTATCGGAATATGAATACAAAATTCATTACAAACAAGGCAAAACCAACGCTAATGCTGATGCCTTATCTCGAAACCCTCCAGAAATCTGTCTACCGTTACAAAAACACAGGAAATTAACTAGGAAAAGAATTTTGTCAACATCATCAGAAGAAGAAGAAGAAGAAGAAGAATTATCTGAATCAGCTCATAAGAAAAGGAAACTTGATGAATCAAGTGAATCAGAAACGGGAAAATTAAGATACTCATTGATCAAGAAGAGGAAACTTCCATCTACTTCATCGGAAGATTCGCCTCTACCAGATACAGTAAAAAAGAGAAAAATGGAAATGAAAGAATTTTTAACGATCCCATCTGACAGTACGCAAACATCGCAATCGAGTTTTGATCCTGGAACTAGCGTACCTCGCAGTTCTTCAGATTTTGACAATTCTTTATTCCTCGATACAGGAACACCTAATCAAGAAAATATTATTTCTTCTGAAGTTCTTGAGCCAATAGATAATAGTATGGAACTACCCAGTGTAGTAGAAACACCGCAAAGATATCCAGAAATTAGAGAAATTCGTGAACCACTATATATGGCCAAAACACATAAAGTCGTTTTTGTGGATATGTGTGGCAATCCAATTGATAAAGGAGCAGAAGAATTACAAGAAGCCAACTTATTGGGTACTTCAATTGATCTAACTTTTGAACGAGCTAGATTAAAACCATTGGATAATTTTTACGTTATCGTTTTACCAATTAAACAGGATAAACATATCCCCATTGAACCAGAAAATATTGTTAATTGTATAGCATCTTTATTAGACGTAGTTGAAGAATTGGATCTGGATTTATTCAGCATAAGAAGATCAAACAATATTGAGGATATACCTTGGAAGTATATTATAAATGAATTAAAAAGGACATTTCAGAATCGACCAATAAAAATAACAATATGCACAGGTCAAGTAACAATACCGCCAGAGGAAGATAGATTAAATATAATCGAAGAAAAACATATGTCAGCCATCGGTGGACATAAAGGAATAACCAAAACCTATCATCGGATTCGACAAACATATTATTGGGAAGGTATGAAAAAAGATATCCAAAATTTTATTCGAACTTGTAGTGAATGCCAGTTAAGAAAATTAACTAGGATTAAAACTAAACAACCTATGGTACTAACAGATACGCCAGGAAAGGCATTTGATAAAGTTAGTCTAGATGTCGTAGGACCATTGCCAGAAACGAAAAATGGAAATAAGTATATATTGACTATGCAAGATCTACTAACTAAATATTCCGTAGCAGTACCATTAGATCGAATAACAACTGCAGATATTGCAGATGGCTTCATCAAGAATCTTATTTGTCGATTTGGTGCTCCTAAAGCAATTTTAACAGATTTGGGAACCAACTTTACCTCGAATCTCATGAAACAGGTAGCGAAGAAATTCAAAATCAAACATTATAAAACTACGGCCTATCATCCACAAAGTAATGGTTCAATTGAAAGATCGCATCATGTATTAATGGAATATTTAAAACAATACGTGAATAATGCGATAAATTGGGATAATTGGTTAGAATTGGCTATGTTTTCATACAATACATCAGTACATGAAGGAACAAAATTTTCTCCACATGAATTAGTATTTGGAAAAATTGCTCGTGAACCAACAAGTAGTAATCCAGTCAAAGAAAACCTGGAACCTACTTACGCAGAATATCTCAGAGATCTACATTCAACAATCAACGAATTACAACTATCTGCGCGTAAAAATCTAAACGCGGCCAAAGCAAAATCAAAATATTATTATGATAAAAGAATAAATCCACAAAATTTTAAAGTGGCAGATCTGGTATACTTGTTGAAGGAACCATTCAAGGGAAAATTCAGCGATCAATATACCGGACCTCATAAAGTGATAGAAATTTTACCAAATCAAAACATCAAAATTTTAGTTAATAATAATCCTCGAACTGTACACATAAATAAATTGAAACTAGCTCACAGTCGAACTAGACCAGAGTAAAAGATTATGGACAAGATAAGACAAAAACTGTAGAAGATATAACGAAACGAGATGAAACGAAAAGACTAAATATTTCTGATATAATATAATTTTTACCATATTTCAAACATCCATAATTAAACACATAGAAATACGGCTTTAACAAAATAAATATTTATACCTTTCAATTTAACAAAAATTCTATTGTAATTCAAATACTAGCAATAGCTTGCCTCCGTTACATTTACATTGATGAGTGTTGAGCCATAATAAAATAATATATTTTGTAGTACCATTTACTAACAATATCATTTCTTCTCCCATTACTCTACATTTTACAAGTATAAAAACTATTAACTAATATTAAATAAAAGCGTTAGAAAAATTAGCGAAAATAACATATTTTTGGTGAAATTAACATAAAAAAAAACCCTAACACATCTGTTACAGAAAAATGTTAAGCCATAATAAAAAATAGATAAGAATGTCATTAGCGAACTTAATATACTAAGCGATAAGAAATATTTGTTACCGAAAATGTTGAGCCTTTGGCTAATATTCATGTTAATACGACTCTCGTGCACCATTATTGAATACAATAGTAATGGGCACCACCTAAACGTGACAATATTTTCCCTTAAAAAACATCAATGACTGTGACATCAACCACGTCACCACGAAAACGGAAGAACTCGTAGGGATTGTAGTCAAATGTTAATACATCCAAATTGGCTACCAGTAGGAATGGACTCATCACATTTGGATCTTTTAGTGCAGGAGTATTACCTGTGTTCATCATCTTTAAATTCTTTAAGATGATACTCGACACCGTAATACACGGTTATCAGCTACACTCCGTATACGAATGAGGATTCGCCTTGTGCGGAGCCGCATGGAGTTCGCTGACACATCTTCTCGTACATCGAGTTGATAAGCGAAGAAACAAACTCCCTACAGCTGACGAGTCCATCCACCTTCACGACATTCGACTCCAGGTCGAGCAACCAAGTACATCTGAGTTCAATAAAGTAGTCAAGGAACTTGAACAAATTTCCTCCGGAAATTTGCTTTCTAAAGGGGGAGGTGTCACGTCCGGTGGTTCAGCCATCGTTAATAATTAAATATAATCAATGATGTATTACATATACTTTTGAATTTCTTTTTATGTTTAATCTAATAATGTTGTACGAGAAACTAATATTCAATACTCTTGTTAAAATCAAATCGAACTATCATATATTATACCACATTGCGTGCGATAGAATTAAGAAATTCATACTTCATTCGAATCATCTTGAGCGAAAGAACTGCGTAGCGAAATTATTTCATAAAATGACCAGATCACTTCCAAAAATAAATCATGATCTAAAATCCGCTGAAGACTGTCCATCGAGAATCGATGAGTAATAATTGTTCGTCACCCCATGTGCGACGTAAAAGTAATTCGATCTGGCCAGGGGAGTTACAGATAAGAAAGCAGCTAAGAAGAAATGGATCCAGGAAATGCGCAGGGTAATAAGATCTAGCTATGACGATTATGACGACAACAATCGCCTGACGAAATAGACGAGACAAAGGATTGATTAGTCTATAAAAGGGATGGCTCTTGAAGAAGTCCAGTTCAGTCCATATTCAAATTTGTTGGTAGAGAGACGGGAAGTGTGTTTGGTTGTTTAGTGGAAAGACATAAAAGTATAAAAAGGTTCAGGGCGTGTACACCCGCCGGATTGTCAACATCGTTATCATCGACCATTGTATAAGAAGCGATAGTTTTTATCCGAGCTAAAACCAGCAAACGGTAATTACTAACAAATTATAATAAGATTTTCGATAAAATATTATGTATCCGAAATTTGACGCTTAAAATATAGTTCTGCTTATATTTTTTTTATTCAAACAAATCAAAACTTCAAATCATTTTTAAAGACTATACCCATCTTCGATCTCTTCGTACCAGTTCCTCAAATAAAATCACTTAGAACATTAAGAAATCCTCGATTACCCGAACCGAAGCCGGTGAATGCAGGTAGGTTCAAAACTGCGTTATATCTCAATTATAATCGTTTCAATCATTTCAATCTATTAAAAAATTAAATTTCAATATTTTCTATTCAAAATCTAAAATACGTCCACCTCAGGACGTAACAATGTAAATATACAATTTTTGAATGTTTTGAAATTTTTAATTCGTAGATTATTTGAACCGTTCACGTAAACCTGATTATGTGTATATGTACGACGTTCACTTAAGTAATCTACAGAACAAAAGTATAGTTTTAAAAATTACGTTTTGTACATATTGGTAACAAATGTTAACATATCAACATAATTAATTTAAATTTGAATACGAAAGATATTATTTTCCGATACGAAAGTATTAAGAAAGATGTAAACAATCATGCACGGCATGTGTACACTGATATTCGTATACATATTAAAAATGACGCGCAGAATAGAATACGTCGTCGATAGTCGCAAATAAAATTTGTTCATGAACTTCATAGAAAACGTTTCGATGTTGGCATAGCCAAACTTATTCGATCCGTAGCGTGTTTAAGCTTCTTTTCGTCATAAAACTATTTGAAATCGATTAATTTCAATAATTAATCCTAATTAAAGCAATGGCAAAATTATGAATTATAACAAACATTTGGCAAAATTGCAGCATAGCTATCTCCAATTTCGATGACTTTTGCATATAATGTAGAAATCGATATGTTAAATATCTTTTTCCTTTGTATATACAGTGACTCCCATTAATATTCGGATGCTCTAAAACGAAGGATAACTTTTTTAATATTGGAATATTCGATTTGAACCCTTTTGAGAAGTTAGAACAATTTGTTTACTACATGGTGCGAAGAGATATTTTTTCAAAAATTGCAGTTGGTCGGAATTGTAGAGAAAAAAGGCACACACAGATCGAATTGAGTAACCTCCTCCTATTTCGAAGTCGGTTAAATACTAAAAGTTCCATTTTACAACTTTTTTATGTTGGCCTGTATTGAAAATTTAAAAATTACGTTTCGTAGATGGAATGGAGATAAAATAAACTTAAAAACTTAAAAGGCAACGCCAATGAATGCCTATAGTGTCAGCTACTTTGCTTAGACGGGGTTCTTTTACTAATGACATTTTGTCGCTATGTAATAAATAGACAATCCGGTTTTAGTAATGTCCAAACTTGTGAAACGTTTTCTAGAACCCAACAAGATTTGATTTTATTCTATTCAAACCGATGAGGGTTTCGGTGATTTTACCTTTTACTTAAAAAGGTGTCGTTGACCAAGGGTTACTAATATTGTTCTCGAGGTATAAATAGGGTCATTTAGTCGTATACAGTCTGCTGGTATTTTCTCGATAACAGCGGTGTGCTCGACTCGCCTCTATCTGAAACGGGGGTACACCGCGTACTTTCCCAGCTCATTGTAACACCAATTTTCGAATCGCCATTGTTTCCAAATGCTCTTTTTGAAGGGGAAACTGAATGGAATATATTTTTACCATATTTTTTTCAAAATTTAAATCACTCTGGCCTCTCATCGAAAAAGACGTAAAAAAGAATGTGTTTAAATTTTTCGACATTGTAAAGTTGATTATTGTTCGGGAATCCGCTACCGCGTGGCAGCGTTAGTTCAAAAACGCAAACAACGATCAAACCGGCGAGCGTTCCCCTTCTCCTTCTTTTTGAACCTCGTATATGCGAGCACGAAGGCGACGAACGGGGTCGACCGACCCAGTTCAAGTTGAACCACCACAGATCGCTGTTATCAATCCAAGATTGTCGAATACTTCGCCGAGTTTATAGAGTTCGCGACCAATACACAGACCAGACAAAGGCAGGGTTCGAAATTAACTAATAAATCGTGTTTGTGATCATCATTTGACGTGACCCATTCATTTTCCCGCCGATAAAGCGATCTACAGGGTGCGTACGATAAAGCAGGACACCTAAATATCTCCGTTACTTCTCGTTGTACAAAAAAACTTCGTAGGACAAAGTTACACTGTTTGAAGGGCCACATATAACGGTGTAAGGGAAAACAAATTTCAAGGTCATTTTTATGAGATTTCAAGGTTATCGATGTTTTTTTAAATGGAATGAGGTATTTTTTAATACATCAATCGATGGAGCTGGACATTCTTTATAAAAAAGTACTAACCTATGCATGTCGAAAAGTTAGTAGTTCACGAGATATTTCAATTTAAATAACTCTAAAATACCATTACTGTCGTGCTAAGATGTTACACAAATAAGTAAACACTAACGTCTTAGTACGACAGTAATGGTATTTTAGAGTTATTTAAATTGAAATATCTCGTGAACTACTAACTTTTCGACATGCATAGGTTAGTACTTTTTTTATAACGAATGCCCAGCTGCATCGATTGATGTATTAAAAAATATCTCATTCCATTTAAAAAAACATCGATAACCTTTGAATCCCATAAAAATGACCTTTAAATTTTTTTTCCCTTACACCGTTATATGTGGCCCTTCAAACAGTGTAACTTTGTCCTACGAAGTTTTTTTGTACAACGAAAAGTAACGGAGATATTGAGCTGTTCAGAGTTATGTGGACCACCCTGTATATGGCTTTGGCCATCCATCCAGCATGGTGGACAGCTCCAGGAATATGAAAACGGTTTCCCTTTGGACAAGTTCCACCAAGGAAAAGAATCATCAATTCAAAGAATTCTACATAATCACCTCTTGGATACTTCTGTTTTATGGTATTTAAGCAGAAGTCCAATTTTGATTCTGTCTCCTGGAGCTTTCCACGAACATAATTGTCCTCTAAACTTGACCGAAAATTTTGGTGATTAATTTTTGGCCAAGCTTCCCGAAATTTTTTAAAGATTCCTATTTCGGAGCTGATGATTTCGATATCTTTTCTTCGAACGCACTTTTTAAAACTAACTCGTACATATGGTGACGACAAGGAAAATACAATAAATCCCGTTCAACCATTTGCTCTAAAGTAACGCAAGCGCCTTGAAATCGCCCCATGTTTGTCGATGTTGTGTCACAGCAAATCGCTTGCACTGTATTTGTTAGTTCCCATTCTTCTAGTAATTGGAATATTGCTAGAGCTTGTTCCTTACTACTACATTTTGAAATTGCAGGAACTCCCAGAAGTTTTTCTTTTCCGTCGTATGTGCTAATAAGAGTAATCTCTCTACATGTTCTTTGAAATAAATTGTCTAATCCCCCTCGAGCATTTACTCTCTTACAAATCAGAAGTCAATAGCCAAACGACTATTTGCGATTTATTGTTTTACGATTTTATTTTACGATTTGCACCTCAGGTAGCTAGCTCTCTGGTAGTGGCACGACTCTCACGCTGCCTTACATGCATTCACTCCTATGCTAGTTGATAAATTTTGAACAATTGGAAATGAAAATTGGAAACAATACAGAAATGTAACTATTATACATTTAAAAATTCTAATTTTATTTACAAGCATTCAGTAATTCTTCCAAAAAAACTGATCACAATCATATTCGAAATTAACGAAACATCAAATCTTTGTTGTTAATAAATATATGAAAAAATGTGTTAAACAAAAGTTGTATCGTTAGACGAAGTAAATATAATACTGAAAAAAAAATTTTTTTTTTAAATCCAATTTTCGAAATTTCAAAGTTGCGGAACTTTTTTCTACGATGACCTTGTACGTTATTTGCACATGGTTATAGAGCATGGAAAGACAAATTCAACGATATATAGAAATGTATATTTACGATGTAGTATAATGGAGAATATCAAGTTTCAAAAATAAACAATTTTCAAGCGCGCTGCGGCATGGGTTCCCATTGTCCGATCGAACTGAAATTTTGCACATATCATTTTTTCACCAAGTGTCATATTTTAGGGAAGTAAGACCAAAAAATCTTTAAAAAAATTCTTTTGCTCCTATAGCTAAGGACCTCCCTACTCTGCATGCATGGATTCGATTTTTCGAATGTTGCCTGCACTTGTCCTACAAAGTTACAATTAAAAAGTGGCAAGTACGCAGCAGCAGCAAAGAGAAACAAGAAATGGAGCAACGAAAGCAGTTAATTCAACGAGGTCTTCGTAGAGAATTAGGACTGATTGTAGATCGTCCTAAACCAGGATTCGGCAGCACAAACGACGGTAATACGGCTCGGAAATTTTATGAAAACTAGGAAATATCGTCACACATAACCGAAGTTGATGAAACATTGGTCAAACGGTTTTATACATATAATACTACAGGTTATTTCAAGTGGGCATGAATTAGAAACTGAAAAATTCCATAAATATGCAGTCAATACTGCAAGACTCTTTGTAAACTTTTATCCGTGGTATTATATGCCCACATCAGTTCACAAAATATTAATACACGGATCGCAAATTATAAAACCAGCGATTCTTCCTATAGGGCAAATGTCTGCAGATGCTCAAGAGTCGTTAAATAAATTCGTTAAGCGATTTCGAAAAGATTTATCTCGAAAGTATTCACGAGTTAAAACGATGGAGGATGCGTTTAATCGTCTTCTGCTACACTCCGACCCATTTTTATCTGGCATAAGAAAATTGCCGCAAAAGAAATTGAGAAGCCTATCTGCAGAAGCAGTTGACTTATTAGCATCGCCAAGGATAGATAAGGATACAAATGCAGAAGAAATACATGAAGCATCCAGAGAAGATTTTGAATCTGCCGATGACGAAATTTATTACCACGTTTTTATTAGCTCGCTTTCTTGTTTGTTTGTTTGTTTGTTTGTTTGTCTGTTTGTTCGTTGGCAAATTTTGCAATTGATTTTAAACTAACTTCCTGATGAGCTAGAGACTTGAAATCGGTTACATGGCTCAGAACTGGATGACAATGCATTATTCAAAAAAAAAATTGTTAAAAAGTCTATCCGTTTCGGAGATATAACAATTAAATATTTACCTTTTCACCCCCCGCGAAACCTACGTCATCGCGTTCAACGGTCGCCACGCCGCGCGACAGCGCTCCCTACTCCACTACCCGTTCCCTCTCTCACTCATCCCCACTCCACTGACCCGATTCGCACCGAAGGAGCTCAGTGTGCGTCAGTGTGCGTTTGAGCTCAGTGCGGTGTTTATAAAGTTACTACGTATTATTATACTATAATGTTTGTTTACCAATCGAAGGGACAGTTACACCGAGATTTTCGGTCGAACCTTTATCTTTGACATTTTACCACGGCGTTTCGATATGATGCGGTCCCAATACCGTCTGAAATTTACTACATGTCTCTGTTATAATCTCGAAATAATGTCTACAAAAAAGGAGCAGTTCGTTAATGATGATTTTCACAGAGAAGTCGTCAAATCACCAGGTATGCCATTAAATATTTTACCACGTTTTTATTAGGTCGCTTTCTTGTATGTCTGTTTGTCTGTTCGGTACAAATTTTACAACTGATTTTAAACTAACTTCTCGATGAGCTAGAGACTTGAAATTTTAAACATAGCTCAGTACTATATGACAATGCAGTATTTAAAAAAATTTTTTTTTAATTTACAACAGCCTACGCGTTTAGGAGATATAAACTATTAAAAATTTAACCGTTACACGTCCCCGCGCGACGGCCGGTAGTGCCCACTCGGTTCCCACTCCACTAACCTGCTTCGCACCGAAGGAGCTCAGTGTGCGTTCGAGCTCCGTGTTGTCTTTACAAAGTTACTACGTATTAGTATACTATAATGTTTGTTTACCAAGCGAAAGAACAGTTACACCGAAATTCTCTGTCGAACCTTTATCTTTGACATTTTACCACGGCGTTCGTTTTCGAAATTGACTACATGTCTCTGTTATAATCTCATCAAAATGTTCAAAATCGATTATAAAATTTCACACATGCAAGACTAAAAAGCAGAAAATAATTATTTAAATAAAAATAAATTTTTTAAAAATACCACGTTTTTAAAACGGACTAAAAAGTATAAAATAAAATTTTTAAAAACGCCACGTTTACAAAACGGACTAAAAAGTATAAAATAATTTTTTCTAGCCCCATACAGATTCCTAACCCCTGAAAATTTGTGATTGTGAATTTTTAATAGCTAAGAAAATACTTGTAAGATTTAAAACGAAAAACGTGGGGCGCAAGATAATACATAGTAAGGAGTGCAGAGAGTAGCTGCCGCTGAGAAATCTCGTACAACACTTCATATCATTTGCAGTGCAATAAAATTGTTAGTGATTTAGTGTTCATTCATCAATTATCTATTGCATGCGCCCCGCGTTTTTCGTTTTAAATCTTACAAGTATTTTCTTAGCTATTAAAAATTCACAATCACAAATTTTCAGGGGTTAGGAATCTGTATGGGGCTAGAAAAAATTATTTTATACTTTTTAGTCCGTTTTGTAAACGTGGCGTTTTTAAAAATTTTATTTTATACTTTTTAGTCCGTTTTAAAAACGTGGTATTTTTAAAAAATTTATTTTTATTTAAATAATTTTTTAACTGATATCGTTACTAGATTGATTGAATAAACGCAATTTAATGATAAGTGTGTTAAAGTTTTATTTACCAATGCCTCATTCCTCCATTGCAAATATTGCTATACTTGAATCAACCTTCCTGTCCCATCAAATTTTTATAGAAATCGAATCATTTTTTCAAATACCCGTCCGCCATATTGAATCGGCCATTTTGTTTTTTGAAATTCTAAGTTCCGCATCGTAATCAGTGATCCAGAAAACATCATATTACCAATTTTTATAGAAATCGAATCATTTTTTCAAAAACCCGCCCGCCATATTGGATCGGCCATTTTGTTTTTTGAAATTCTAAGTTCAGATTCGTAATCAGCGACCTTGTAAACATAACATCACAAATTTTAAATTTAATCCAGGAACGTCTTGAGGTTTTGGCAACGTTTTCGGGTTCTGGGACCACTGTGCGACGCAGCGCAGCGTTGGCCGGCAGTGGAGTGAGTAGGCACTGGATTTCGATAGTACAGGCGACCCAGGACTTCGATGGAAGAATTACTGTACAACTGTTAGTATTTCCTCTGCAATTCCGACCAATTGCAATTTTCCACAAATCTCTTTCCACGTCATGTAGTTAATTAATTGTAACTAACTTTTCAAAAAAATCAAATTAGCGGGGACCAATGTTAAACAAGTCATCGCTCAGTGGGGTGATTGGCCCGAAATGTCGGGACAAACTATTTTGGCGTTATTTAAAAGGTCAACGTTATAATGTAGTAGGTCGTTAATTTCGCATATTATCGTCAGCTGTAGCATTATAAAATCAAAAACCTATTTCCACATTTAAAAAGTAAAAATGGCTGGATGGAAAAGCTCGAAGAAATTATTTTACATATTAATTATGGTGAAATAGATAATGTAGCTGTTCACTAAATAAATATATTATTACTTATTATAACTGTGAAATAATATTATTTACGTATTGCACAGTATGTATTTAGTATTGCGATTCCGTACCGCCCAATAGAAACGCTTGCGACTCTTCTCGCTCGGGAAATCCCACCCTCTCTTTTGACGTCATTGAGTAGTTCTGTCGCACTTTAAAAAGGCAAGTAATTTTACTTGTACATAGGAAACACATGTTGCTAATTAGTCATTGGGATACGGGAATTGACAGGTTACCTGAATGATGGCAACAAGTTGTTATAAATAATGAAAAAGAACGGTATTTCAAAGAGCAAGAACCGTAGAATACGAGCATATATTTAAACATTTTTTCACACTCGATCCGGTGGAAAATTTGCAGAACAAAGATATGTCTCTAATATATTTTCTAGTAATTAGTTTCAATAATTATTTAAGAAGAATTCACCAAGCGGTAGGAACGTTTCCTAGATGTTATAAAGGAGAGCTACCGATAGTTTACCTAAAGAGTTGTGGAACATATGAAAACCTTTTTTTGTGCCACGCACAGCAGACAGCCGCGACCCCCGTCGAGAGTCTAGGACCCGACGGATACGGACCGACACGAAAAAAATTTCGGAGAGAAATCCGCCGGATTATTTCCGAAGGCTGACACCCTATCCTTAAGCATTGGTAGAGTTTCCGTGACTGAACAGACTAAACAGTCCTTAAGAAGCTTAAGAAATCTTAATCCAACACATCAATTTAATTGTTTCTTTGTTAACAAAAGAGGACAGATTGTTTACCGCGAAGAATTGTCGTTGGAGTACAATTTAACAGAAACAGTGACAAATTTACATTGTCGCAACATTTATTTTCTCACAATCTTCAGTATTTCTCTAACAAACTGCAGAATAAATGATATCACTGTATTTCTTTTTTCATCAACAAAATTGTTCAGAAGGATTGCCAATTGAAAATCCGTTAACGAATTTCGATTAAACAATTCAATACGAAACAAATACATTACGTTCGTAGCAGGCTCCATCCAGCGGCAAAGAAACTGACAAGGGAACATATTCAGTTGATACAAACCGATTTTGATGAAACCATAAACAGAGAGGATATGAGAGTGCTCACGCCCGGATTCTGAGTTGCCACCGGTATAGTGCTGCCACCACCAAAATCTTAGCCTGGATCAGCTCCTAGACCGACAGTAGAGCGGATTTCCTCCTCCCACTTTTAGCCTGGATCAGCACCTTTTTTTTTTCGTGTGAAAATGCTTTCCGCATGCCTCGGCATCCTGGGGGATAACCGAGGTTATGTGGGACTCTCCTCGGGTGGGGGTCGAGTCGCTTACGAGGCCTACCGCACTAAAAACACACGCCCCTTAAGCTATGCAGGAGGTGCCTGGATCTACCGAGAACTCAACAGTACACCTCCTAGCTTCCCATGCATCCCGAGGGGTAGGAGTTAGCTCCCCCCATACCTACTCTAACCGGACCCCGGGCGGAGGGACCCGCCCGGTGTCCCCTTCCCTGTAGCCTTCGGATTGGGCTTCCCGAGCCCCAGGTCGTTCCACCCGCAGCTCCCGGAGCCCTCCTACCCCGCTCGAGCAGGGGACCCGTGGGTCCGCCGCCCGGCCAGGGCAGGGAGGCGCCGACACCGGCAAGGAAGGGTCGTCGGAGGCGCATCCGAATGCCCCGACCCTCCCCACCCCACATGCCCCACCCCAGAGCATGCCTCTGGGATGTGGCCGGCACCCCGCCACAAATGTGAAAGTCTCGGGGTGCCGTGCCACCACGGGGGAAGTACATTCCCCCCTAGGGCCGGGGTCAGCTCACCCCCCCGGCCCCTGCATCCTCCGCTCCCCGGGGCGGGGGCACACGACGGCGCGAGGGGTGAACCCCTCGCACCACTAAGGGAAGCCCCGCCCCCCCGGGAGGGGGGGACATTAGTTGGCGCGAGGAGGGGGACCCCCCCCAATCACCGTCCCCCCACCATGGGGGACCACCGCGACACGGGGGGACGCCCCCCGCGTCGCACTCCTCGATCCCGTCGATCCCCCTCTCCTCCCAGAAAAGGGGGGCTGCAAACGACGGCGCGGGGGACGTCCCCTCAACATCCTTCTCCTCGCGGAGCGCGGGTCTCGTTCCCGCGCCCGCTCGGCGGCCTCCTTCCCCGACATTACTGTCTCACAGAAGGAGGCCACCGCCTTCGCCGACCTCCCGCCGCCGATCAAGCGGTCGAACAAGATCGGGAGCGAGAGGTCCCACCCTTTCATCGCGGCTCTAAGGACACGGCGCGGTCCGGCCCAAGCCGGGCACTCCTCGAGTGTATGCCGCGCCGTGTCCACCTCCTCGCCGCAGTGATGGCCCTGCGTCGTCGGCTCCCGCCCCATCCTGTGCATTTACTCACCGAAGCAACCATGACCGGTGAGCACCTGCGTAAGGCGGAAGGTCAACCCAACCCGCCTCCCGCACCATGTGTCGAACATGGGCAGAAGGGCCCGGACTACCGGACGCGTCGAGGACGAAAGCATCTGCTTCCATCGCCCGAACACGTCCGCACGGGCCTGGCGTCTCCGCACTTCGAGCTGCTCCTCCTCTTCGGCCGTCAGCTCCTCCCCCGGAGGACGGCGGGATTCGCAGGCGATCCCGTATATGACCGCCTGCCCCGCCGCCATTAGGTGGAAAGGAGGAACCACGGCCAGAAGACCCACCACCTCGGTAGAGACGGTGAGGTATCCCCGTATGGCCCGCAGGGCCAGCCGACGCCGCGCTCTCTCCAAGAGCGCAGTGCTGCGCCGGCTGACCTCGAGCGAGCGGTGCCACACGGGTGCCCCATACAGGGCAATGGACCGCACCACCCCCAAATAGAGGCGGCGTACATGCAACTGCGGCCCCCCGATATTGGGCAGCAGCCCCGCAAGCGCGGCCGCTGTCCTCTCGAGTCGGGGGGCCAGGAGCCCGAAGTGGTCTCCGAACCGACAGCGGCCGTCGATGATCAGACCCAAATACTTCATCGTGGGCCCGACCTCGACGAGGGTATCCACGACACGGATCCGGATTCCTATAACCAAATCGCCTCCGTCTTTGCGGCGCACTGTGCGGCCGATCGCCGATCTAGCTGTTCAAAATTCAGAAAGTGCTTTTAATGATTTCTTTTAAGAAAAACCTTGGCGTGTACGGTTTTTCAAGTACAGTTTTTCACTCCCCCCTCCATAACTTTATTTAACAACAAAAACTTAATAACTTTATTATTATAAAAGAAAATATAATTATAATAAGAGAAAAAAACTAGATTTTCGGTCATTACATGTTCTTTGAAATAATAATTGAGAAACGTAATGACTTTATTTTGGAAGTAACAAAATGTCAATCATCAAATAACGTGGGATGACTTGACAAAATATGCATATAATTACATATTGATACATATTATACTGTAACGTTGGCCCTTTTCCGCACGGGTTTCTGGCCGGCGGAAATGGTCAACACCCGAGAATTTACAGCCGCTGAGGACGGGCCGTGCGCGGCCGCACGAGCACGGTCCTCTCGGGACAAAATGAGTGACGAGAAGAATCGGAAATGACACAAAATACTTGTTCGGGCGCCAGATACTCATGTATCACACTAACTCACACCAAGAAGTCGTGTTCGAGGAAGTCGAACACGAGTTCCGAGTCTTCTCGTAATCTCCGACGGAAAGCGACGACACGGGTAACCAGGCGTTCGGACACAGGAAATAACGGGGACAGCCCTCGCGGCAGGGCGGATCTCGCAGGTCGGAAATAAATCGACAGATTAGGGCTCGAATGATTTTATTCGTGGTCAACGGTGAAAGATACAGGCGGGCGGCCACGAGGCCGCGACCCGGGAGCCCGCGCTCCTTATACACTTGAGCGACGGATGTTCGTTCGCGGAGCGCGTTAGTCGATTTCGGATCGTTATCGTTTTTCGGAAGTACGGTACGACGGTACGGTCCCGTCCTGCGAGAGACGGGAATTTACAAGCGCAGGTGTTCGGCGCGATCCGCACGGACCGTCGCGTGGTCGATAGATTCTATTCGTTTCGCGTTCTCGAATTTCCTACAACGAGCTAATCACTTTCCGACGCGGCTCCTTGAGGAAGTCTTCCGAAATTAGAATGGGACTACTCTACGTGACTCAAAGCGTCTTCCGGATTGACGCGAGCAATAAGCACGAGGCCCGCAGGGCCTCGGCACACCAAAATTCCGAGGACGAGACGAACACGTTTCGTCCTCGCACCAAATAGCGAGCCACCGCGAAGTATTGCGAAAACCAGGGATCACTGTTCGACTCACCGTGTAGATCTTCCGATTCCTGCTTCGGTTCTGGGGCTGTTGTTCGGCCTCCTCGGACTTCTGTCAACCTCGGGACTCAGCGGGAACCACACGGAAGTACAACCACCCGCGACTCGGAATTACTCTATGATAGTACCGGGACTCGAGAATCAAGCCTGACAGGGCAACGACCGTTCTCTATGATGACCAGCGCGACAGTGATCCCCGAATTCGAATCGACGGAACGCATCGATTCTAGTTCCCCCCACTCCTTTCGTCCTACCGAATTTCCCTATGGGCGCACCCGCAACGCAACTATCCCTAGCCGCAGGATCAGACTTTCAGAACAGGTCGTCGGGCCCCCGACCTTCATAACACCAAGTAACGGCCGTCGTTGACGACCGGGGAGGAGAATTCCTCCCAGGCGCTCCGGCGCACCACCCACGCCGAGGTCCATTGTAGGGCGGGTGAGACGACTGTGGGACCACCAATATGCTCGGACTCAGTGCATCTCGGACCCCATCGTCCCACATCGTCGCCTCCGGGTTTGTTGGCCCGTGTGTGCAGGTGACTCCTTTTGTCTCCTTCCGCGGCAGGATAATTTTGGCCAATCGTTCGTCTTTCCGTCGATCCTCGGTTGCGGGGCGCCTTTCGGTAATCGTCTCCCCTAGGCACGTTCCTGTAATTGGCCACTCTCGGCGCGTGCAATAGATGGCGTTAGGAGTGATCTTAGATCGATTTTTCCTTCCTCAAGGAACGCTCTTAACCTGCGAGTGGTTGCAATATTGAGACGGTTGTCCGGTCCATCTGTACTACGGTTATTTCACCGTTTGTCAACAGAGAAGTGACGTCGCACTAGTTGCAACGTCACAACTCCCCCCCCCTTAAAGTGGACCGGACTGACCGGTAATTGTCGACCCAGTGATTCCCGGCTCGCAATTTTAGAGCAGTCCTTTCGGAAGAGCAACCTGTACATCCCAAGCCAACACCAATGTGGACACGAATGAACTCACACTTAACCCTTTTTTCTTCATTACTGCAGTCGTATCACGAAGTTAACCTGAAATTCGGACGAGAACTTTTCGTTATCTAACTACGGGGTGGAAGGGTTCGCTACGTTCTACCAAGAATGAAACCTGTAATTTTCTTTTTGTTACGGGAATAACTCCTTTTTCATTTATTATATTTTCTTTTCTAAGCTGGAACCGAAGTAATCTTTATCTTTCACACCCTCGCACTAACTTTGGGTGGCTTACAGTTCTTTGATACCTAAATAAACAGTTACTTTTTTTTTTATATGTCCGGACTATCGTAAAAAAAAGAATACGAAACTAAACGAAATTTTCTTCCAAACTGGATTTGATATTGATGGACGGTATTCCGGAACTGTTGGTGGTATTTGTCTAGTTGGTGGCCGGTTGTCTCAATTACTTCCGCGGAGGTGCCCCTATTTTGGCCCTGTATTCGGAATTCATTTTTTTCCAGTATTCGGCGCATTTTGGGCACGTGCGAACTGATTCCCCCGGAGTACCGCATCTGAAGCAGTGTGCTGTAATTTCTTTCGGGCACTTGCTTCTATTGTGCCCCTTTTCGCCGCAATTCCAGCAGCTTTCCTTTTGTTTGTTTCTTTGCGGTATTTCCTCCTTCGGGATTAGTGGCGGAATTGATGATTTTCCCGTCTCCGGCTGGGGTGTTACACTGCCGTCCGGCCGATAAATTGTTGTTCTTCCGTGCATCGAGGATTTTTGTGCTGTTGTTATGGCTTCTAGGTCGGGAGTTACTTTCGCCACTAGTTTGGCCTCTGCTTTGGGGTTTGTTCCCACCGGTCGGGTCTTGGGTGGGTTGCGGAAATAGTTCCTTAACCCTCTGATGTTTTGTAGCACTCCCCGGAACATCCTGTTAATTTCCTCCAATTCTGGGGGCAGCTCCGGAATTACTGCTAGGGCGGGCCCTACCGCTCCCTCTTGGTCGTCCTCTTGGTCTTCTTGGGGCTGTCTCCGTATTTCTGCCGGTAGGCTCTGCGGTCGTATTGGGATCGGGAGGCTTGGCTCTTCTTCCTCCAGTGGCCCGAGTAGGTCGTCGACCGCGACCGTCCTGGGTCTTGGGTGAGGTTGTCGGAAGTTGTCCCATGTGCTTTCCAGTGCCTCTTCCATTTGTCCCAGGTCGTGGACCAATAACTGGTACTTTTCCGCTACTGCCGGGTCTACCTCGTAGTTCTGCATCTGAAATAGTATCGTCTGCAATGTTGGGCCGTTCTCCCTCCCTTTCCTCTGGCGGAGTGTACGTTTTCAGATCTTCTACGTGGGCTTTTCCCGCTTCCCGACCTTCTACCGTCGTGAGTCGGTAAACTACCGGCGATAATCTTTCCGCGACCCTGAATGGTCCCGCGAACTTGGGACAGAGTTTTGCTGCCACATTTTGCGCTGCCGACGATAGTACTCGGTTTCGCCGCAGTACCAAATCCCCTATACTTAATTGTACGTTTCTACGCCGAAGGTTATAATATTTCGATTGCGTCTCATACGCTCTATCTAAATTTTCTGCCACCCAATGTCTCAATGTTGCGAGGTGTGTAACGCGATCCTTCCATCCCTCCGAATTTTCTACCTCGAGGTCTACCGCGGGTTCCACCTCTGCCCTGCGGCATGCCGCGGGCCTAGGCTCTCGTCCGAAATTCAAAAATGCCGGGGATGCTTGGAGCACTGTATGGTACGCGGTATTGTATGCGAACCGAAATTTTGAGATATTCAAATCCCAATCCCTATGATCTTTACCTATGTACGATACTATCATCGTTTTCAAAATCCTATTTACCCTCTCCACCGGATTGGCTTGAGGGTGATACGGTGGCGTTGTCGAGATCGCGATTCCGTACTCTTCCGCTAATTCATGAATTGTTTTATTAACGAACTCGGTACCGTTGTCCGTCAGTAGTACCTCGGGAGTTCCCCACCGCGAGAATACCAAATTCTCAAGAGCTTCTGAAATTTTTGCTCCCGTAGCCTTTCTGAGAGGGCAACACTCCACCCATTTTGTGAAGAGATCCTGTATTACCAACAGATAGGCGAATCCTGCACGACTAGGTGGAAGCGGGCCCATTATGTCTGCCGCAATTACCATCCATGGAGCCGTAATTCGACGCCTACCCATCAGTCCGGAGGGGAGGGACTGTTCCACCTTCGTTAATTGACAGACGGGACAGCGTCGCACGTACTCTACGACAGTCCTGAACATTCCCGGCCAGAAGTATTTTGCCGCTATTCGGTGGTAGGTCTTTTCCACCCCTAGATGCCCCGCTTGGACCTCGTCGTGCGACTCTTTCAGGATCTCATTCCTCCTATCTGCCGGAATCACTAATTTCCATTCACAAAGATCTCCCCCCAAAATTTCCGCAATTAAGGGATCTGTTCGACGGTAATATAGTTGCCCCTCCCGAATTGACCACGCGGGGTGTTGCTCCGGGTTTGATTCAACTACACGAAATTTTTCTTCAACCCAATCCAAACGTGTCGCGGCTACTACTGGCAATTCTTCCCCTTCCGGTTTTGTCCCCTCAAACATCCGTGACAATGCATCCGGTACATTATTTAACGAGCCTTTACGGTATTTTATCTCGAAATCGTATTCGAGCAATTCCAACGCCCAACGCGCGAGCCTGCCCGAAGGGTTGGTTAGTTGTCTTAGCCACCGAAGACTGTTATGATCTGTAATTATCGTGAATCGATACCCTTCCAGATACGGCCGAAATTTCTGCACGGCCCACACGACTGCCAGGCATTCTAATTCCGTCGCGGAATATTTCCGTTCGGCCGAATTTAATGAACGACTTGCGAACGCGATCACCCTTTCCTCCCCCTCGATCTCCTGTACCAGTACCGCTCCGAGCCCCCCCATACTAGCGTCGGTCTGCAGAGTGAACGGGATTTCAAAATGCGGGCACGCGAGAGTTGGCGCGGTTGCAACTAGTGACCGTAATTTTTCGAAGGCGGATTGTTGTCCGTCCTTCCACTCCCACGCCCTGCCTTTCCTCAATAAGGTGTTCATTGGTTCCGCGACCGTTGCGAAATCCGGAATGAATCTTCGGTACCACGAAGCCATTCCGAGAAATCGTCTTAATTGTTTTAAATTCTGCGGAGCTGGGAAAGACAGGACGGGTGCTATTTTCTCCGCGTCTACTTTCAACCCTTCGCGGCTAACTACGAATCCCAGATATTTTACTTCATCCCTGCAGAAATCGCATTTCTCGGGATTCACGATTAATCCTGCCGATTTGATTTTATCGAAGACTTTTTTAAGCCATAATAAGTGATCTTCAAATGTCACCGTTGCCGTGATTATATCGTCTAGATACGCGAAGGCATGGGGCTCCATTTCCGGTCCTATTAAACGATCCAATAGACGTTGGAACGTTGCCGGTGCCCCTGTAAGCCCGTACGGCATTCTTCGGAATTGAAATAATCCCTTACCGGGAACCGTGAACGCGGTTATTTCTTTACTACTTTCCTCGAGCGGAATTTGAAAGTACGCCTGGCTAAGATCGAGGGTGGAAATGTAGCGTGCCGCGCGTAATTTATCTAGAATGCTTGTCATTAACGGGAGCGGGTACGCGTCTTTTTTCGAGACTGCATTGACTTTGCGGAAGTCTAAACAAAATCGGTACTTGCCATTTGGCTTTTTTACCATTACTATGGGGCTTGACCACTCACTTTCGGATGGTTCTATTACCCCTTCCGCTAATAATTTGTCTACTTCCGCGTAGATCGCTTCCCTGACTTTCGGGGATACATTGTACGACCTTTGTTTAATTGGTTTACTATCACCAACATCGATTTTGTGAGCTGTCAACGATGTGAACCCCGGAATTTCCGCAAAATCACTGAGTTCTTTCTCTAAAAATTCCCGTAGCCGCTCTTTCTCTCCGTCGGATAGTATTTGTAGGCCGCAGCAGAGTGGCTCGTTCACAGGGGAACCGAAAGGGAATTCTATGCGCGGTCGCGCAGCGAAGTGCCATGCCGATCTATGGTACTCGACAACGATACCGAATTTCGCTATTGCATCTATCCCCAACAACAAGGGGTTCACCAAATTATCGAGAACGCGGACGAGAATTTCCCTGCTTTCGCTTACGATGGTAACCCTAAGTTTTGCCTGTTCCGTCGCCCGATCCACCGCACCTGTGGCTAAGAGGAAATAACAGGGTTTTTCGGCGGTCGAAATTTTCGCGTGATCTCCTACCGTACGAATTACTGTTCGGCTTGCAAACGAAATTGATGAACCTGAATCTATTAACGCGCGTGCCCTGTGTTTGCCGATTTTAGTTTCGATGATCAATAACGATGGTCTTTTCGTTTGACTTTGTTTTGAATCGATTTCCGAAATTCGAGCCGATATTATTGTTCCCGGGATCGTTCCGGCCCCTTCGAGCGGTCCCGATTCCAGTTTCCCGGTTTACGAATGCATTTTGGACAAGTTCGTACAGTTACGCCTGGTTCACCGCAACTGAAACAATGAATCCGTTTCTTTGCTTTGCAGAATTTCGCACGGTGACCCTCTTCTTCGCAGTTCCAACATCTGCTTTTTCCCCTCGGTTCGTTCCCCGACGGTTTTACTGCGCAGGCGGTGTTCTTCGATGCGCATTTTCCGCAGAATTTACTGCTCGGTGACAATTTTGAATTACCGTGCCTACTCGATCTTTGGCCCCTCCCTTCGGACGATTCATCGTCGCTCTCTTCGTCGCTACTTGTATCGTACCCCCTCGCGGCATTTGCTAACTCGTATTCCCGGAATTTATGTTGTTTATCATGCCCGAGATTTTTCGGTTGTTTCTTATAATCTGCGGGATTGTAGGCAAAATACTTATTCGCTAGATTTGGCGAACGATAGTAATCCGCGTTACCGGGCGAAACGTTACTCTCCGCTTCCCGTAATTTCCTTCCGAGTTGCCTCAGGGTCATATTGTCGACGAATGCTACCGCGTTCCGAAGTTCTGATCGCGCGTTGTAATAAATTCTAGCGACCCCTTTCTCGGCTGGCCACGGCCTTTCTAATCGATTCATCATCGCTTCCATACAAGCTATGTAGTCCCGTACTGGTTCTTCCGGACCTTGTTTCCGGACTCGCAGATCATGTTCTAATAATTCCTGATGATCGGGATCGAAATAATTTTCCCGCCATTCCCTCACGAATTCCCTCCAATTTCTAAATTTCCCTCTATTCTTAAACCACAGTGCGGCTTTTCCGGACAGGCACACCGGTAAACACCGTAGAAGATCGGCATCATTTAAATTTGAGCTGGCTCTTAGGTCTTCTAAACGGGAGAGGAACGCTTCCGGATCCTCGTCCGTTTTGCCCGCAAATTTTACTCGCCATTTTCTAATTATGTCGAACGGTGCTGTCGAGTTAGGCTTTTCCGGAGGAAACGTTGTTCTTTCGTCTTCCTCCGTTTTTATTGCCGCACTCGCCGTGCCTGCCGCGGGGTGACGGCGGGGTGTCGGAACAGGTAACCGTAATACCGAATTAACGCTGTCCGTCCTCTCCCGTTCTTTCCATACGGTTAAGGATGGAAAGCCCGGTTGAGGATCACTGGACGTTCCTTCCCCGGGGTCGTGATCGCAATCATTGTAGTCCGATAACTCGTCTCTGTCCATTTCGGAGACACCCGATATTTACTTCGCGACCTACAGCGGTTTGTTTTTCTACTCGCGTTACCGAACTCTCAAGGCCTCTCGGCCGCGCAATGTTTACGTCTCGCGCCCGGAGTCCTGTTACCGTTGCCGAAATTCGTTGTTGCTAGGCTGTTCGAAATTCCTCGTCTTTGTTCCCGACCGATCTCGACGCTTTTATTTTCACGAACGTTATTCGAATTACACGCGTTACCATACAGTGTCTCAACACAAACCTATTTATAGCCCGGCTTTGGCTACGACCTTGTGAGAAAAAAAAATTTTGAAACCGCGAATATTACAAAGGACGAACACGAGAATATGGCGTGCGGGATTTCTAATTTTCGTCTACGGATTTGACTAGGCCACGAAATCTTTCGCCCAGCACCGAAAACGTACACTCCCTTCACACCAGAATTACACAATATAACATAGTACCATAATTACAAAATTATCGACAAAATTCAAATTTTCAATATTTTAATCGAACAAAAAAAACAACAAAAAAAACACAGAAGAACGAGAATTGCGTCGCGCTGGCTCTCGAAATCTTCCGTTCAAGGGGTTGAGTGTGGTTCCGTCGGAAAGGATAGCGTATTCGCACGCGCACGATTCTTTCGATTTCTCGCCGTCGGACCGCGATGTCCGTGGATTTTACACGCGCGTCGTACCGTAATCTACCTGCGAGAGTCCTCCGTTATCCCTGCGCCTCTCTCTGTTCTCGGGAAAAACCCTTGCGAGAGAGAGGTCCCTGTTCGGGCGCCAATTTGTAACGTTGGCCCTTTTCCGCACGGGTTTCTGGCCGGCGGAAATGGTCAACACCCGAGAATTTACAGCCGCTGAGGACGGGCCGTGCGCGGCCGCACGAGCACGGTCCTCTCGGGACAAAATGAGTGACGAGAAGAATCGGAAATGACACAAAATACTTGTTCGGGCGCCAGATACTCATGTATCACACTAACTCACACCAAGAAGTCGTGTTCGAGGAAGTCGAACACGAGTTCCGAGTCTTCTCGTAATCTCCGACGGAAAGCGACGACACGGGTAACCAGGCGTTCGGACACAGGAAATAACGGGGACAGCCCTCGCGGCAGGGCGGATCTCGCAGGTCGGAAATAAATCGACAGATTAGGGCTCGAATGATTTTATTCGTGGTCAACGGTGAAAGATACAGGCGGGCGGCCACGAGGCCGCGACCCGGGAGCCCGCGCTCCTTATACACTTGAGCGACGGATGTTCGTTCGCGGAGCGCGTTAGTCGATTTCGGATCGTTATCGTTTTTCGGAAGTACGGTACGACGGTACGGTCCCGTCCTGCGAGAGACGGGAATTTACAAGCGCAGGTGTTCGGCGCGATCCGCACGGACCGTCGCGTGGTCGATAGATTCTATTCGTTTCGCGTTCTCGAATTTCCTACAACGAGCTAATCACTTTCCGACGCGGCTCCTTGAGGAAGTCTTCCGAAATTAGAATGGGACTACTCTACGTGACTCAAAGCGTCTTCCGGATTGACGCGAGCAATAAGCACGAGGCCCGCAGGGCCTCGGCACACCAAAATTCCGAGGACGAGACGAACACGTTTCGTCCTCGCACCAAATAGCGAGCCACCGCGAAGTATTGCGAAAACCAGGGATCACTGTTCGACTCACCGTGTAGATCTTCCGATTCCTGCTTCGGTTCTGGGGCTGTTGTTCGGCCTCCTCGGACTTCTGTCAACCTCGGGACTCAGCGGGAACCACACGGAAGTACAACCACCCGCGACTCGGAATTACTCTATGATAGTACCGGGACTCGAGAATCAAGCCTGACAGGGCAACGACCGTTCTCTATGATGACCAGCGCGACAGTGATCCCCGAATTCGAATCGACGGAACGCATCGATTCTAGTTCCCCCCACTCCTTTCGTCCTACCGAATTTCCCTATGGGCGCACCCGCAACGCAACTATCCCTAGCCGCAGGATCAGACTTTCAGAACAGGTCGTCGGGCCCCCGACCTTCATAACACCAAGTAACGGCCGTCGTTGACGACCGGGGAGGAGAATTCCTCCCAGGCGCTCCGGCGCACCACCCACGCCGAGGTCCATTGTAGGGCGGGTGAGACGACTGTGGGACCACCAATATGCTCGGACTCAGTGCATCTCGGACCCCATCGTCCCACATCGTCGCCTCCGGGTTTGTTGGCCCGTGTGTGCAGGTGACTCCTTTTGTCTCCTTCCGCGGCAGGATAATTTTGGCCAATCGTTCGTCTTTCCGTCGATCCTCGGTTGCGGGGCGCCTTTCGGTAATCGTCTCCCCTAGGCACGTTCCTGTAATTGGCCACTCTCGGCGCGTGCAATAGATGGCGTTAGGAGTGATCTTAGATCGATTTTTCCTTCCTCAAGGAACGCTCTTAACCTGCGAGTGGTTGCAATATTGAGACGGTTGTCCGGTCCATCTGTACTACGGTTATTTCACCGTTTGTCAACAGAGAAGTGACGTCGCACTAGTTGCAACGTCACAATACATATTAACTGGTTTCCTCTGGCGAAGATGTTGTGGAAGACGATGAGAGTAGGGACTCTGGCAGTTTAAGTAGTTGTAATGCCTTTCCTGTAGGTGTGGTTCTCTTTTCATCAATGTGGCGTAGGTGACTGATAAGAGGATCAGACGTTATCAGAAGGCGATTTATACTGTCCCTGTTGGTGTTGCTGCGAGAGGATTTCCGGGCATTAAACTCACGGAATTGTTTAATGTCTTTGTGTCGCAGCTCTTGCACATCTTCCGACAACTGCCCTATGGGAACAGTAAATTTTTTTGCAACATCTGCCCCATGTATCAATAACACTGTCCAACAGCCAAAAATCTTTTCGATTCTCACTATGCGATTCTTATAGAGTTTTTCGCGCTGATTCCGAATCTGTTTTTAATTTTTTTCCTAGACGCATAGTTTGTGAGAAATTTGAGTTTGAAAAAATGACCTATTTTTCAACTTTGAACAAAGATTGTGATGTTATTATAAAAGATATTGTATTGTTCTTTACATAAAAAGATTCTCTAGACTTTCCAGAATCCAGTGATATCCAATATTAATGCATTATGATTGTTTAAACATGTTTAAACAATGATTAAAGACGGAGAGACACCACTTTTGCACCAATTTTTGCGGATATTTCTCAATTTATCTCAAAAAATAAGAGTCTAGCGGAAAATCGAACTTCACCACGCGCTAGAGCAGACTTTTATCTTGAGAAACCACCCTTTCAACTTTCCAAAGTCGACGTTTTTACCGAACCAGAAAGCAAAATATCTTCGCCCGACACGAGCTGCCACCAGTGGCGCTTACCGCTAGAATAGGCGTTCCACGGGATACGCCGCGGCGAACGCCCGTTGTAGTGGTGAGCGCCACTGGCGGCAGCTCGTGTCGGGCGAAGATATTTTGCTTTCTGTTTCGGTAAAAACGTCGACTTTGGAAAGTTGAAAGGGTGGTTTCTCAAGATAAAAGTCTGCTCTAGCGCGTGGTGTAGTTCGATTTTCCGCTAGACCCTTATTTTTTGAGATAAATTGAGAAATATCCGCAAAAATTGGTGCAAAAGTGGTGTCTCTCCGTCTTTAATCATTGTTTAAACATGTTTAAACAATCATAATGCATTAATATTGGATATCACTGGATTCTGGAAAGTCTAGAGAATCTTTTTATGTAAAGAACAATACAATATCTTTTATAATAACATCACAATCTTTGTTCAAATTTGAAAAATAGGTCATTTTTTCAAACTCAAATTTCTCAAAAACTATGCGTCTAGGAAAAAAATTAAAAACAGATTCGGAATCAGCGCGAAAAACTCTATAAGAATCGCATAGTGAGAATCGAAAAGTAAAAAAAAAGTTTGAATTTGTTGGACAGTGTAATTTGTGCACGGTTACAGGCATATAGTACCAGCCATATAGTTTAACGTACAAAAGTGCGGTTTCCCACGTGTAATTTTGGAATGCTGGAATGTTTATTTTGTAGCGTGGTGACAAAGCCTGGAGACATACGCTGAATCTTTGTATTAATGTTTCGTCAATACCAGTGATTTCTGCAGTGACTTTTGGGTTACGGAAGAACCTTCGGGCTGAATTCCCATCATTGGTGTTGCCACCACCCTGCTTTGGCGTGTCTAAAAGGAGACCGGTTTCAACTCTAAATTTACTGATCAAATTTTTTTCCTCAACTCAACATCACGTTTCTCTTCATTAGTTTTTGCCTGCCATTTATTTATCCCTAATTTATAGGAAATATGAAGTAAACACTCCATGCTCCTGATATATCCGTGTAGAGTGGATAATCCCCACGAGAACGTCTGTTCATTACAATGCCTGAATTTAATGGTTTCCCAGTTATTCATTTCCTTACTAGTTGCCCCACAAATATAACATTTTTGAGTGGAACGGTTCTCAGACAAAGCGTCGCACACTTTACCAACCACCATGGTTTCTTTCAGTTCAACCTTTACTGAGATTTGGTGGCCCTGAAATTCTAGCGATGTCGGTTGCAATTCAGCAATTTGACGCCTAACGTGTGAAACTTCTGCGACTAGTTCTTGCTCGGTTTCTTTGACAAAACGAAACCTTATTGGGCGACAAAATTTAGTTGATGATGTTCGAGGGTTTTCCCAAACAATTCTGCTTTCCCTGTTGTTATTCGTGCCCACCAGAAGGATGGGCACAAAGGATGATACTAAAATATTGGAATCGTCCATACCAGGTGATCCTGATTGCTTATAACGACTATGACTGCCACAACCATCACAAACCCATTTAAAGGTAAATATCAGATCCGACAACTGATTTTCGATAACAAAGTGTGCCAAACGTGAGTTGTCGACCGTGAAAAATCTTCGAATGGTAAAATCAATAATTGATTGCAGCTTAATTTCTGTCATTTGGTTATTCACAGTGATATCCAAACAAGAAGGGTAGCATGATTGTTTTGCCTTCACTAAGATCTTATAGGAAGGGTATATGTTGTGTCCCATTTTTATAGCCCTTTTACGTAAGACACAATATTCCTGTAGGGTTAACTTTAAAGAGACTAGTAAAGCAAGAGCCTGATCGAGCGAAAAAGGAGATGGCTGTGGTTTGCGCCGTTCTGACTCATATAACTTTTTTATTCTAGTAGCTTTACCTGGGGAACTAAGGATGGTTTTTATCATATAGGCTTCATCTTTGTTCCCTGAGTTCCAGAATTGTTTAGTAAACCTTGAACTCTTCGCCTTTTTGTCAAAGAACTACTCTCACAGAAATTTTTACGCGGACGACCCACACTACTTTCTGATACAACTGACAATGAGCTCGAAGAAGTCGAAGGCAAATGTATATCATTTAATATTTCTAATTTTCCATTCAACCAACTTTCATGAGAGAATAACAAATTTGCATATGAATGGTGACATTTCAACCAATATCGACGCAAAACAGTCAAAAATGTCCCAAAACGTTGAAAACAGGTGATCTTAAAAGTCTCAGTTGGACTAGATATGTTCAAGGTATTTACTAGCAGTTCATACAGTAACTGCCTACCTTCTGAAAAAGGGGCCAAGATTGCATTGGCCTCCCTGATTTTTTCTACGAGAAATCTCCTGGTCACCAAAATTTTGTTTTTTGAAAGTAAATATTCATTATTGTCAAATTATGAATGAATATGGGTATGAAACTGGTAAAATCTAATAACCACAAATAATTCACAAAGGGTTTGCAACCATGTTTTTGGAGTTTGGTTAGGTTTGAAGCAAGTAACTGATTTTTTTCTACGAGGAATTTCCTGGTCACCAAAGTCTTGTTATGTGAAAGTAAATATTCATTATTGTTAAATTATGGATGAATATGGGTATGAAACTGGTAAAATCTAATAACGAAATAATTCACAAAGGCTTTGCAACCATGTTTTTGGAGTTTGGTTAGGTTTGAAGCAAGTTACAAATTTCTAAAACTTGGAAAGGACTGTAATTATCCAAATTACTCCACTACAAAGAAAGTACTCCACTAAATAAAATAATGGATGGAAATATAATATAATATAATACTAACGTTCGTTTATGTACTCCATAGCTCGTGAGAAAGGTTTTGTTACATAATGTTTTAAAAAAACACTACTAAAACAAAAGATTTCATTAATAATCTGATACTGTCCGGGACGGTTAGATGGCGTGGGGCGTATATATATATATAAATAATAATAAAACCTATAAATAATAAAACTATTCTCACGAGCTATGGAGTACAGAAACGAAGGTTAGTATTATATTATGTTATATTTCCATCCACTATTTTATTTGATTATTGTCAATATGTAATTATATGCATATTTTGTCAAGTCATCCCACGTTATTTGATGATTGACATTTTGTTACTTCCAAAATAAAGTCATTACGTTTTTCAATTATTATTTCAAAGAACATATAATGACCGAAAATCTAGTTTTTTTCTCTTATTATAATTATATTTTCTGTTATAATAATAAAGTTATTAAGTTTTTGTTGTTAAATAAAGTTATGGGGGGGGGGAGTGAAAAACTGTACTTGAAAAACCGTACACGCCAAGGTTTTTCTTAAAAGAAATCATTAAAAGCACTTTCTGAATTTTGAACAGCTAGATCGGCGATCGGCCGCACTGTGCGCCGTACGGAGAGTCCTCAGTCTTTTACGGAACAGTCTATTGAAAGGTCGAAATAAATACTATTGTCAAATCCTCCTCGATCATTTACTCTCTTACAAAAATATGAACAAAAATATAAAAAATATAAAAGATAAGCCAATTAATCTTATTGTTAGCAAAACGTTTTTAAATTGATGTTAACAGGTAAACTTTTGTTCAATTTGTTTGGTTTAACTAATTATCAAATCTGCAGCTTCTGGATACCTGCAGGCATAAAAACTGATATTAAAATTATTACATTCAACAAATATTGTCAGATATAAAATGTAATCTAATTAACTACTTTATCTGCATAGATAAAGTAGCATAAACATCTCGCGTCTCGTTAATCTAAACAGTTGGGTAGAAGAGTCTCTTAATTAACTATGGTTCAATGATAGATATACTTACCCAAAAACAGTGATACTCACTAAGAAAAACTAAGAAATTCTTCGTCCAGTTATATTATTACCATTCATTATATTTTTAACAATAAGATTAATATTTGTTAAAAATTAAATATTTGTTTTAGGTAGTGTGACGCTGCACCTTTTGCGACGTCACTTCTCTGTTTGAAAACGGTCAAACAGCCGTATTATGAATGGACCGGATAGCCCGTTTAGGTTTCGGAAACCACTCCCGGATTAAGAGCGCTCCTAGAAGAAGACAGTTCGTTGGTAATATCGCTCCTAATCACGCCTATTTTGCACGCGCCGAGTATGGCCAGTTCCAGGGACGTGCCTAGAGCACTATGATTTCGCAAGACACACCGACATTGGCACCCCGCATCAAGGTATCGACTTGACGATAAATTATTGGCCAATCCGGATCCGGAACTTACAAAAGGGCATCATCGCACACGGGCAGACTAACCCGGAGACGACGACGTGGGACGATGGGGTCACAATTGCAGAACATCGGGTATTTTGGTGATCCCGCCGTCGTCTCACTCCGCCTACAATTGACCCCGGCGAGGGTGGTGCGGAGGAGCGCCTGGGAGGATTTTTCCTTCCCGGTTGTCCGTGGCGATCGTTAATTTAGTGTTATGAAGATCGGGGGCCCGAGGACCTTTTCCAAAAGTGCGGTCCTGCGACTGGAATCTGTCGTGTTGCGAGGAGCGCCAATAGGGAAATTCGGTAATGCGAAAGGAGCGGGGGGAGCGAGAATCGATGCGTTCCGTCGATGCGAATTCGGGAATCACTGTCGCGCTGGTTCGATAAGAGAATTCGTAAGAGTTCGTCGACCTCGCGACGGTCCGTGTGAATCGCGCTGTACACCCGCGTTTGATAAATTCTCGTCTCTCGTGAGACGTATTCGTACTGTCGCACAGTGGTCTAAAACGCGAAATTTAGTGACATTTTGCCCAAAAACCAACTGTATCATATAGATATCTGTTGAGTGTTTATTGCTTTCTAAATATCCATCAACCTCGAAAATTAAAATATTAATAAAATTTAATAAAAACCATTACTGTAACAAACAGTTAAAGTTGGAAGTTTTGAAGATAGCCTTTCTCATGGGAAAAATTTCTTTTCTTCTTTAAGATGCCCTGACGATCCTTTTTAATATTTTCCTTCCACTTTCATTTTAAATGAACGGTTTATCTTTAAGCTGTAAATTACCATTTGTCAATTGAAAATTAGTATTTGTAATACATTAAAAATGTTACGCTAAATGTAATGAAGAAAATTTGCAGAATTATCAAGACTTCGCAAGGAATATCTTTTGAGTCATAAGAGGTCATAGAATTTGACAAAATGGAATATTTTCAGCATACTTTCCTCTATGTAATCATGCAAGAATCATTTCCTAGCTCGTCCTATATCAAAAGTTATTATTGTTTAAAGCCGTCCGTGCGGCTGTGCGTATTGGTTCAAATAAAATAAACACTTCAAATCTTTATGCTATGCTACAATTTTTTGAGCATTATATTCCATGTTTTTTCCTTTTTATTTAAATTTTGTTTTGTGTAGTTTATATTTATTGTCTACCTCAGTATACTTTATGCATTAGTTCAGTATTACCATCGTTTAGTACAGTTTATATTAATATACAAGGAGAATTAAGTATAAGTTTGAAACAATCATCTTATACGACCGTTTCTCCCACCAATATTCGGAAAAAAATGCTATCGATGAATTCGTTTGCCAGATCGTCAATTTCACGCCTACTCCAAATTTATATTGTTGTCACTTCGTCCATCATCACACACTCACTGCAACATACTTTAACTCAGCACGAGCTATACGTTGTTTACAGTAATTTATATTTTGTATTTGTTATATATTTTGTGTTTGTTATATTGCGTTTATATTTATATTGCCTGTTTGCGTTTATATTTTGTGTTTGTTATATCTCGTTCGTGGTAAAACATATCGTTCTACTAATATTTGGTAAGTATTATTCAGGTATTTGTTATTTATTATGAATGGAGGCGTTCCGTACAAATCTGAATTTATTATATTTATTATTGTTTACATTTCACTTTGTGTTTTGTACAGGTACCATAGATTGTGAATTAATAAGGATCAGATAAATTTTCTCCGGAGGCTTTGAAAAATCAAGAAACAAATTTTATTCAAATAGCGATTTCTCAAAAATTTAGAAGAATAATATATTGACTAAGCTGGATGTATTCCGTTTCAAAAAAATTTAATAAAAGTTGTTAAATTTGTATTATAAATACGTTTAAAAAATAGTAAAAAAAGCTACTAAATAAACGAAAAGTATACCACATTATACATTATTAAAAAAGATTACATGTTAATATCCTACACCCCAAATTTCACGTCGATATCTTTAATAGCTTAGAAGTTATACCAAAATGTCACTAAATTTCGCGTTTTAGACCACTGTGCGTCGTACCGTACTTCGATATCTAATATCGACTAACGCGTTCCGCGATCTAACATCCGTCGCCAAAGTGTACAAGAAGCGCGGGCTCCCGGGTCGCGGCCACGTGGCCGTTCGCCTGTAATTTACGACTGACATCGAATAAAATCATTCGAGCCCTACACTCTCGATTTATTTCCGACCTGCGAGACCCGTCCTGCCGCGAGGGGTGTCCCCGTTATCCCCTGTGTCCGAACTCCTGGCTGTCCGTGTCATCGCATTCCGTCGGAGATTACGAGAAGATTCGAAGCTCGTGTTCAACTTTCTCCAACACGAGCCATTGGTGTTAGTTCGTGTGATACTCCCGAGTATCTGGCGCCCGAAGAATTAATTCGTGTCATTTTCGAGTCTTCTCGTCAATCGTTTTGTCCCGAGAGGACCGTGCACATGCGGCCGCACACGGCCCGTCCTCAGCGGCTGTAAATTCTCGGGTGTTGACCATTTTCGCCAGCCAGAAAACCACGTGGAAAAGGGACAACGTCACAGTAGGTATTAACTTTTAATGTAATTGCAAAAATATTCACATTGGGATGGTATTTAATTACTTATGTAGTACTATATGTGAGTTGCTATGCGTCAGGTGACACGTCCCGATAACTTTAAACAATCATAATTTGTTTAAACAGATCAATCTGGATATGATTATTGTGGGGATATGTAAAGGAAGGTCTAATGAAAATGATCTAATTTGTCCGAAGAGGTCCAATTAGGTCCATTAAAAGATATACCTTGCAAATTCTAAGAAAGTATATGTATAGATTTTATTCATTTTATTAGTAATAAATTTTTAATACATTGCGAGCAAACATCCTCAACTAACAGCGTTAATTGTTACCCCAAAGGATTGTTTTTCATTTACACAAAAGAGGTAGAAGAAATATTAAATAGGGTAATCAGGACACCTCGATGAAAAGAAGTAATTTTTGGCTGAAAAATACTGCATCCCAAATGTCTATCTTTGTGAATTTATATTAACTATAGTTTTTGTGGACAAACATTAATTTTGTCAGCTTCGATGTTGATGGACATTTAGGAAGCAATACAAATTTATTAGAAATTGATATGAGAAAGTCAACTTTTTCATGAAATGTCACTTTTCTCGATCCAGCGCCCCCACGACCCGGCCGCGCGTTTCGCTCCTCGTGGCGGTCCTAGTTCAGAGCTCTTCAGGCGCGTTCCATACTCGCTATTCGTGGCGCTTAGGAGAACTACGGCCGTCACAGGAAGCGAGACGCACGGCTGGTTCGAGGGGGCGTTGCCTTCAAAATTCGGCCGCCGCGAGTGAGTAAATCTGAGCGCTGTCCTATGGTAACAACCGTTGGCCGCGGCCACTCGTGCTGCTCGCGGTCCTGGCTCGTAACATAGTAATGCCTAAGGTACGAGGTCACGTGACAATATCTTATTCCCGATTAAATGTTGAATATCATGTCTTTAATATTCCTCAATTGAACCTACAGTTTTAATCAAGTTACAAACGAAAGTAATGATATTTTGTTGAGTTCAGTTCAGACAATTACATCGAAAACATGGTGAAAATAAAGATTTAGGAATGGATACTCTTTAAAACTGTTCCGCAGTTTCATTGTTTACGTTATTGTTCAGATTTAAAAGTAATCAGAGAATCGTTTACGACTTCCTGCGATGTTTCGGCGAATTTGCTATTCATGCGCTCGTATGTCTTCTCCGTCAACGCTGGAAGATCATCCATGGTCAATCCTTCCGTAGAAATAGCAGGTAAAATCGTCATGCAACTTACCCCTAAAAGATCATTTCAATTCACAGAAACATAGCCAAATCAAATAGTTATAATTAGCAATCGTAATAGTAATAACTAGACTGCGGATCTTTACGTTATTATGTCTTTCGAAAATTTTCAAAAAATGCTAGGATATAAAATACGACAGAATTTAGGGCTGTGTTTCCGTTTAGGTCCATCATCAGAATTAGATGAAATTTTGTAAATAGGTTCTTTTTTGACTAAAATGATGATTGTCAGAAGGATTTTTGGCGAATCGAAAAAAAAATTTTTATCACTTCGGTGTCGGTCTCTACCTTAGCGACTTACCGGCTTTCTATCTTATGTCCGTCCTCCACTTGTTAAACCAGTTAATTGAATATCTACAATGGGAAGATTATGCGATCAGAATTAGTTAGGATTAGGCGGTGGTGGGGGCGGAGAGGGACACGAGAATCCAGCAGTAGTATTTTATTTTATTTTAATTACATTGAAATGGTACAAAATTTTTTTTCGAGTCGCCAAAAATCCTTCTGACAATCATCATTTTAGTCAAAAAAGAATCTATTTCCAAAATTTCATCCAATTTTGATGATAGACCTAAACGGAAACTTTGCCGAATTTAATACTAATTATAATTTATTTCAAATCGAAAAAGGCTACTATACAGTAAAGTCGTGAACTAACTCCCTGAGGATCTCCGCGATCACTATCCCTTCGTCTACCCCTTCAAATGAGGGCATTCCTGCGTAGGGCCACGAATCATAAACAATCACAAAAAATAGTTTCCCTACACGATCTCTGTCCCTGCTCGGATCAGGCGATGGGAGCTAGATCGCGACTTCACTTTACCACGGAAAATAAAATTCTCTATTTCATATTCCACTTTCTTAAAATTCGTCCAAAAAAATTGCAAATTGCATAAACATCCGCAATTACTTAAATTCTTCACCTGAATTAAATATCTTCTGTTTGGAATTTAAAAAGTAATACTTCGAAACAACGACCGGTTGAATTGGTATTTGTTTGGTGATTGCGGTGATGAAAGCGCCTTTTTTAAACGGTAATAACGTACAATTAGAATGCCGATGACCTTCCGGAAATATAATGAGATGTCCCTAGAAAATATTGAAAAACAAATTAATTCACGATTTTCGATGTTTGTAAGGCATTCTGTTCGCGACGCGCCAACTGTCAATTGTCTGTGTTTTTCGTTAATAACTCCTAAACGAAGCCGCGAACGCCATTTTTGCAGAGGAAAATGTCGCTTTAAATGACCTCAGGAACCTCCCATTTCCGGGTTCTGCCGGAGTTTTGGGACACCCTGTAGACTGCGGACTTTATACAAAATCAAAATTACCTACCTCAATTACAAGAGACAGGAGCAAGTTCAAAATGTCATTCTCTTTTTAATTAATACTGGTGAACATTAATTTTGTCACAGAGATCATTTATACAGGGTGTCCAAGACCACCCAACCAGGGGTGTTAACTTCCTAAATAATCATATTCGGGAAAAATGTTTGCAATAAAAGTTGCAGGGACTAATGGAGGACCATGACCTTGTAATTCATCTTCGGATCCATTTTTAAGGTTATTTGGAGGTCAGTACGTATTTTTAAAATGGGAACCCCTACTTTTAGTCCGGGATCCAGGGTCCATTCTACAATTGATTACTATCAAGCTAATTTTCCGTGAGTAGCTTCATTTTGATGAGACGCCCAACTTTTTTCTTACAAAAATTCTCGATTGTGGTAGCTAACAGGGATAGCAGGAATAAAATATGTCGATTTGACGATTCTCAAAAATTTATTAATGACTGGGTTTTTTTGTTGAATCTCTAGATAATTATGTAAATTATTCGAAAAAATATTTGTCCTACAAAATGTATGGTTTGATCAACGAGTCCCCTCCTTACAACATGTATCGATAAAAATGATTACTAACTAGCTGATTTCTTTACTGTTGCTTAGTTAATATTTATATAATTTAACAGCCACATTGTCCTACAAATTGCGTGGTACGTTATCCCGGTCCTCCAATTGAATACATATTTAAAATTCATGAAATTAAAAATCAATTCATTTTCTGCAGTTTGCTATTATAGCTGAGTCATACTGGTACGCATGCACAGAGCATTGCTTACTGTGTATCAGGTATCCCACGTTAGCGTCGACCATAAGCGTGCAAAGATTCTTTCAGTCGACCACGTGTTTGTCTTTCGAGAAATAATTTCAACAAATTTTTGTTGTGCTGTAAAATAATTATGGAGTGTTTTTTGTGTGATTTGGTTTGTGAAGTAAGTAGAGAAGAAGTAAAGAAATTTAATAAAGACATTTAGCTTTCTTGCAAAACTTTTTTATCTGCTCGAAAGCATCATGAACATAAATATCAAGATGTACTGCCTGAAAGTTAGAATGACGAAGTAATAGGTTAGCATTCCTCTTGCTATGGAGAATTTCAAGTGAAATCTAAATATTTGTCTTATGAAAGGTAAGTCGGTCGAATGTTTTTTCACTTTAATTTTAAAATAAATGAAAAATAATTTATTAAGTTCATATTTTCACGTAATTATATAAAAAAATCGAGTATTAGTATTATGAAATTACTGTTACATTCTTTAAATAATAATTTTAGAAAGTACATTATATTTTACCACGTTTGTATTAGCTGGCTTTCTTTTCTGTCTGTTTGTTCGGTGGAAAATATTGCAATTGATTTTAAACTAACTTCCTGATGAGCTAGAGACTTGAAATCGGTTACATGGCTCAGAACTGGATGACAATGCATCATTAAAAAAAATTTTTTTTTTAAAGTCTATCCGTTTCGGAGAAATAATAATTAAATATTTATCTGTTCACCTCCCCGCGAAACCTACGTCATCGCGTTCAGCGATCGCCACGCCGCACAGTGGGGTATTTGCCCGATTTCAGCGGTCAAAATTCAATTTTAAAAATTTTACATAAATTGTAAAAATTTTGTTGCTTGAGTTAGTTGAATGTCTGAGGAACAATTTCCCATCATTCGTTTTCCCATTCGTGTATCCATTAAGCACTGAAATTTGTCGGAAGTTGAAGTTTCGTTAACCCGCTTTCATTTCTCATCGAATTCGCCTATTAGTAATTGTTACCTTATTTACATACACTAACAGATTTTTCTTTTATAGAGTGTTTGTAGCTAAGTATAAGGTATACTTTTAAGAGAAATTCACTTTTGTACCATATACATGTTTGTAATTATTAATATTTAAAGATAACCAACGATGAAGTCACTTTCTTGATGATTCTAAGACCTTGGTAATGATTTCGTTATACGTACGGGTGCGTCCCGGTGTTCATTTATGTGCCATTGTATTCTTTGAAGTTTTCTGATTAAGATTCAAGAAAAATTGGAGCTGACTACGACTGACTCCGTGTTTTATAGTTGATTTACGGAAAAATGGCCATCGCGCGGGCGCGAAAATCGCAGCATTTCTCACATCCTGCAAGTTTGCATTCCCTATATTTTCGTATTTACTTAAGTAAATACTAAATAATAATAATAAACACACAATATACACTAAAATAAGAAAACAGTATACACATGAAATTTAAATAATATACAGGGTGGGGCAATAACTATGTCCACTTTGAATATTGTCGTTATTTGTAATAATATGAAAAAATGTTGTGAACAAAATTAAATCGAATTAAATCGAAAGACATACTTTTTGTATCATGAATTGATAGGCTATCGAATTCTGAGTAAAAATGTATTGACCTACATATGTCAAATCTAATAGCACTGTCCAACATCAAATTTGTTCCCGAATTACTGTTGGGTCCTTCGTATAGAGTTTTTTGCACTGATTCCGAGTCTGTTTTTAATTTTTTCCCTATACGCACAGTTTTTGAGGAACATGGCTTTGAAAAAAAACATATTTTTCAACTTTAAACAAATATTGTAGTGTTATTATAAAAGATATTGAAATGTTCTTTATAGCGAAAGATTCTGTAGACTTTCCCGAATACAGCGATATCAAATATTAATACATTATGATTGTTTAAACATGTTTAAATAATAACTAAAGGCGGAGAGACACCACTTTTGCACCAATTTTTGAAGATATTTTTCAATTTATCTCAAAAAATAAAGGTCCAGCGGAAAATCGAACTATACGACTCGATGGAGCAGACTTTTATCTTGAGAAACCACCCTGTCAAGTTTGGATCGTCGACGTTTTTTTCGAACCAGAAAGCAAAATATCTTCGCCCGACATGAGTTGCCGCCAGTGGCGCTCACCACTACAACGGTCGTTCGCAGCTCCGTATCCCGTCGCTGCGCCGTATCTCGTCCCGAGCGCCACTGGCGGCAACTCATGTCGGGCGAAGATATTTTGCTTTCTGGTTCGAAAGGGAGATCCGTTTCCGGTTGTATAGAGAGAAGGTGCGTTTTGCGAGAGTGACAGATAAAGAGGAGAATTTGGGAAAGTGAAAGTGAAGAAAGAGGGAGAAAGTGGCTTCGTGGCTGAAGGGAGTGTAGAAGAGCAGGTGGAGATAAGAAGATGAGAGAGGAAAGCGAAAAGAATAGTGGAAAGTGGTAAGAAGAAGAAAGTGAGGTTAGAAACATTGTGAATGTAAAAGTGAGGAGAAAAACAGAGGAGGAAGACAAAAGAGTAGAAGAGATAGAAAAGAGGAAAAGAAAGGAAGAAGGAGAACATGGAGAAAGGGGAGACGGAGAAATGGAAAGAAGACTGAAAGAAGTAGAGATGAAATGGGAAAGAAAGGAAAGGGAGATAAGGTGGAGGAACATAATAATAAAGGGCATGGAAATAAAAGATCGAGGCGATGGACGAGAAGAAGTAAAACAGATATTAGAAGTGATAGGTGAAAAATATGAAATAGAAGAAGTAAAGAAAGGAGGCAGAAAGGGAGTGGGAAAGGGCGAATGGGCAGTGGTAAGGATAGCGACGGAAGACCAAAAAAGAAGAATAATGACAGAAAAGAAAAGGTTAGCAGGAAGAAAGGAAAGGATAGAAGATGACCTTACCTGGGAAGAGAGAAACGTGCAATGGAAGATAAGAAAGATAATGGAGAAGGAGAGAGGAGAAGGGAAACTGGTAAAGATGGGATACATGAAGCTATGGATAGAGGGGAATATGTGGAAGTGGGATGAGAGGAAGAAAATACTGAAGAACAGGGAGGGAAACGAATGGGGAGAGAAAGTGAGGGAGGGAATAAAGTAAGGGAAGGGGGGTTAGGGGAGAGGGAAACGCCGGAAGAGAAAAAGATGGAAGAAAGGGGAAGACAAAGTACAAAAATCGGATTTTGGAATGTAGCAGGAATGATTGGGAAGGACGAAGGTTTCTGGAAAGACCTAGAGCAATGGGATGTAATGGTGCTAATGGAGACGTGGGTAGAAGAAAAGATGTGCGAGAAGATCGAAAGAAAACTACCAAGGGGATATGCATGGAAAAAGCAATGGGCAGTAAGAGACAAAAAAATAGGGAGAGCTAAGGGAGGAATGATATTAGGAGCGAAAAAAGAAATTATGATCAAAGAGAAGGGGAGAGGAGGAGTAAAAGAGATAGAAGGGATAATAGAAGGAGAAGTAAGGATAGAAGAGGAAGAGTGAAAGATAATAGGAGTGTATGTAAATAAAGATATTGACAGAAAATTGAAAGTTTTGAGGGGCTGGTGGGATAAAGGGAGAGAGGATAAAATAATAGTTGGAGGCGATTTTAACGCAAGAACAGGAGAAGAAGGAGGGAAAGTAAGACAGGAGGAGGAGGGAGAAGAAGGTAGGGCATCAAGAGACAAGAAAGTAAATGGTGAAGGGAGGAAGCTGATAAGAGCACTAGGAGAGATGGGGCTAGAAATAATGAATGGAGGGATAGAAGGAGACGAAAGAGGAGAGTATACTTTCGTAGGCCAGAGGGGAAGAACGGTAATAGATTACGTGATAGGAAACGAAAGAACGAAGGAAGGGATAGAAAGAATGGAGATAGAAGAGAGGATAGATTCAGACCACCTACCGATGGCAATAACAATGAAAAAAGGAAGGAAAAAAGATGGAGGTGAAGAGAGAAGAAATCATAAGAAGGGCACCCCAAAAGTGGAGTGGAGGAGAGAGGTAAAAGAAAAATTCAGACTTAGAACAGAAGGAATAGAACTAACAGGGGAAAGTGTAGGGGAAAGGCTAGAAGAGTTAGAAAGGAAGATAAACGAAATTATGGAAGAAATAAGAAAAGAGGAGGGCAAGAAAGAGAGGAAAAGGAAAGGCTGGTGGGACAAAGAGTGCATCGAGAGAAAGAAGGAATTAAGAAAGGTGCTAAGGAAATGGAAAAGGGAGAAAGAAGGAGAGGTATACAGAAGAATGAAAAGAGAATACAAGAAGCTATGTGAGGAGAAAAAAGAGCAGGAAAGAGAGAAGATATTGCAGCAAGCAGGGAAAGCGAACACAGAAGGAAGGGTATGGGAATTTCTAAGAAGAATGAGAGGAGGGTCAGGAAAAGGAATGGAAAGCGAGATAAAAAAAGAAGAATGGAAGGATTACTTTATGGGATTACTAGGAGGAGTGGAAACAAAAGTGGTAGGAGGTGGAGGGAGGAAGAAAAGCGAAGGAGGAGAGGAAGAGATAAAAATGGAAGAGTAATAAAAAATGAAAAAGTAATAGGAAAATTAAAAGGAGGGAAAGCAGCAGGAGAAGACGGGATGGGGAACGAAATATGGAAGTATGGCGGAGAAAAGGTGAAGAAGGAGGTGTGGAGAATTTGCAACGGGATATGGAATGGGGGTGGATGGCCGGAAGAATGGAAAACAGGAATAATAATATCGATAAAGAAGAAAGGAGATGGCAAAACGGTGGAGTGCTACAGAGGAGTAACGCTACTGAACACTCTTTACAAAGTATACACGGTGGTACTAGAGGAGAGGTTAGAGAGAGAGAGAGGTTGAAGAAAAGAAGATGATCCCGGAGAACCAGACAGGATTCAGGAAAGAGAAGGGGACAGTGGATAACATATACGTGTTAAATTACCTAATAAATAGGGAGCTAGCGAAGAAAAAAGGAAAATTGATAGGATGCTTCATAGATTTAAAGGCAGCGTTCGACAGCATCAATAGGAGAAAATTATGGGAAGCGCTAAGGGAAAGAGGTGTGAGTGAAGAGCTAGGAGAGAGAATAGAGGAGGTCTATAGAGAAACCACAGCCAAAGTCAGAATAGGAAGAGAGACGGGAGAGAAATTTTGGGTAGGAAGAGGGGTAAGACAAGGGTGCCCTTTAAGTGCGAAGCTATTTATCCTATTCATGGCGGATCTAGAGGAGAGGATGAAGAAAAGAGGGAAAGGAGGGGTAGACATAAGAGGAAAAAAAGTATACACACTGCAATACGCGGATGACATGGTGCTGTTGGCAAAGGATGAGAGAGGCATGAAATTAATGATACAGGAATTTAGAAGCTATATAAGAGAGAAAGGTCTAGAGGTAAATAGGGAAAAGACGAAAGTGATTAGATTCGAGAGAAGAAGACAGAAGGAAATGTTGTGGAGATGGGGAGACGGAGAAGTGGAAGAGGTAGAAGAAATAAAGTACCTTGGATACATTTTTAAGAAGAACGGTGGACAAGAAAAGCAGATAGAAGACAGAACGAGGAAGGGAGGAAAAGCAATGAGGACGGTGTGGGGCTTAGGAAAAAGGTATTTCAAGGACAAATACAAGAGGAGAGTGTAGTTTTTTGATGCTCTAATATGGCCAGTTATAGCATACGGGGTAGAGATATGGGGTTGGGAGGAGAGAAAGTCGGTGGAAGCTATGCAGAAGAGGTACATTAGATGGGTGCTAGGGGTAGACTGGGTAACGCCAGGATACATGGTACGAGAGGAAACAAAGAGAGAGAAATTGAGAGCGAGGGGTGCCAGAAGAGCATGGAAGTGTAGTTATTTGTTGGACAGTGTAGTTAACGAGATATTATCGAAATAATTTTCTTTCTTCTTTTAATAATATCTCGTTAACTATTAGATTTAAGACATATGGAGGTCAATACATTTTTACTTAGAATTCGATAGTCTATCAATTCATGATACAAAAAGCATGTCTTTCGATTTAAAAAAAATCGAGGTCACCTTGAAATCTCTTCTATGCCTCCACCCACGCAGAAAATGTTTATGCCACAACATGTCCCCCTCTGAACCGTGCAAATTTTGTTCATAACATTTTTCCATACTATTATAAATAATGGAGATTATTCTTTGTAATAACTCTTTTAGAAAGATATTTTAATTGTAAATGATTAAACTTTTTGATAGTGTACATAAAATAGACGAATAACGTTAAAATATTGATTATAATTCGCAGTACTTGATTGAAAAATAGCTACAAACTTTACAATCTGATACGCTCCTCTTTATGTCCAAATTACGCATTCAAAACATCCGTTTCAGTAAAAACGGCATACAGTATAAAAAGTAGAAATCTCAAGCTTTAAAATGGTTATTTTTTCATCAAATTTGGATAAATTTTAGCAAAGTTACAGCAGTTTCAATATTGAGCGAATTTTGAACTAGCTGTGGCCGCTGAAATCGAGCAAATACCCCACTGTGCGTCGCGCGACAGCGCTCCCTACTCCACTACGCGTTCCCACTTTGACTCATCCCCACTCCACTGACTCGCTTCGCACCAAATGAGCTCAGTCAGTGATGGTATTGTTGGCGCTTTTCGCACGCATGCGATATTTTCATCAGGGCCGTATCTACGTCTACGTCCGAAAGTGGGGAACTATTGGGGGGAAAGTAGTGGGAGGCTATATGGCGGGAAATTAGCAGGGCGACCAAGGTACCCGATCTTCGTACTTGACTGAGGCCGTCTGAGGCTAGAATCGTCGCGCATGCGCGTGAAAAGCGCCAACAATACCATCACTGAGCTCAATGTGCGTCAGTGTGCGTTTGAGCTCCGTGTGGTGTTTACAAAGTTACTACGTATTATTATACTATAATGTTTGTTTACCAATCGAAAGGACAGTTACATCGAGATTTTCGGTCGAACCTTTATCTTTGACATTTTACCACGGCGTTTCGATATGACGCCAGTGTTGGGCAAATTTTATTTCAAATAATAAATAAACGTGTGATTTTAATTGCAAACAAATAATAACTAAACTTTTTGTTTAAATAATTCCAAAAATGATGCATTTATTATTTCTTATTTGCAAATAAAAGATTATTTGGTAATTATTGCGAACAGGTCTGCGTCCTCCGATTTTAATGAAATTTTAATATGTTATACAGCAACACATGTTGAACAACTTTTTCCTTTTCCAATATAGGAGGGTCCGCTTTTAGTTTTCGAGATATTTGTAAAAAACTATCGCTAATACTGTATTGAATTTTTCGTATTCTTGCACGCTCCGCAGCAACGTAAGCCTGTCCCGGCGCGGCGTTTGTTTACATTTTGCTTGTAAACACGCTGCGGAGATGAGAGAAAATTATTTAAACGAAAATAAATTTTTAAAAAATACCACGTTTTTAAAACGGACTAAAAAGTATAAAATAAATTTTCAAAAAACCACGCTTTAAAACGGACTAAAAAGTATAAAATAAATTTTCAAAAAACCACGCTTTAAAACGGACTAAAAAGTATAAAATAAATTTTCAAAAAACCACGCTTAAAAAACGGACTAAAAAGTATAAAATAATTTTTTCTAGCACCATACAGATTCCTAACCCCGTACAGATAGTCCTGAAAATTTGTGATTGTGAATTTTTAATAGCTATGAAAATACTTGTAAGATTTAAAACGAAAAACGTGGGGCGCAAGATAATACATAGTAAGGAGTGTAGAGAGTAGCTGCCGCTGAGAAATTTCGTACAACACTTCATATCATTTGCAGTGCAATAAAGTTGTTAGTGATTTAGGTGTTCATGCATCAATTATGTATTGCATGCGCCCCACGTTTTTCGTTTTAAATCTTACAAGTATTTTCATAGCTACTAAAAATTCACAATCACAAATTTTCAGGACTATCTGTACAGGGTTAGGAATCTGTATGGGGCTAGAAAAAATTATTTTATACTTTTTAGTCCGTTTTTTAAACGTGGTTTGTTAAAAATTTATTTTATACTTTTTAGTCCGTTTTAAAAACGTGGTATTTTTAAAAAATTTATTTTTATATAATTAAAATTAATCTCAGTTAATAATTTGTTTTGAACTGATTGTTTTTTCAAAGATTGTAATATAAATTTTTTTTTTTGTACTTTCATCGATATTCTCCCAAAATGTATTCTCGAGACTAGAAATGATAAACTCACTCTTGCATTGGGAAAATTTTCGATTATTGTAAGCTGTAACACTAGCATAAAAAAAAATTTTTTAAAAATGAAAAAAAATAGAAAAAAATTTTTATGTTATTACGTTTGTTTCCTCGGTGGAAAATTTCCGTCCTCTCGTATAAATTGCATTGTTGAATCAACTCCTTTCGAAAAAAACTAAAAAACTACTGGACCAAAATAGACCAAAATCTAGTCAGCTCTAAGTTACAGCGGGGCACATCGATTGCATCATTCATCATTCTGATCGCGTTGTTACTTTTTCAGAAAACGTTAACGAAAAATTTGATACCATACAAACATACATACGCGCACACCTATAAAATCGGGAAGTTAAAAAGATGTTTTCACTTTATGTTATGTTACAAATAGAAAAACGAAAATGACAATTCTTCTCGGACAAGTGATACATACCTATTTGTTTTTTGTTTAACGGCGGTGGGAAAATGCTCTTACGCACACCTCCTCCACCGGTGGTGGTCGGAGAGGGTAGCGTGGGACTCGGCTTTCTCCTAAGGTGTTGTTTGGAGGAATTATATGGCCTATCCCCTTTGCCTATACTCACTAAAACCCCACCGCCCAGGACCTACGGGACCTTTCTCACCTGCTGAGAAACGATGCTTATACAGGGTGTCCCAAAACTCCTTCAAGTTCGGGAAATGGGAGGTTCCTTAGGTCATTTGAAGCAACATTTTCCTTTGCACCAATGTCAACCGCGGCTTTGTTTAGGAGTTATTAACGAAAAACACTGACCAATCAGAGCGCGCCCTGGGCCGCCGCGCCGCGCCGCGCTCGCATCAGAGCGTTGGTGGTACGCCGTGACATCGCAACGAACAAGAGTTTCTCGATTATGTGAATGCTCTCCGATTTCAATGAGCTTTGGATATGTGGTCAAGACCATTATTCTGAACAACATTTCTCTTTAGAATTTGTGGCTGTAGGCTTTAGTTTACAAGATTATCGCGAGAAACTTTACTTGTAAATTCATTATGGGTGTTCATGTTAACGGACACGGCCTGCTAATGTCTCCGAAACTAAAGCCGACCGTCAACCATTTCAAAGGAAAAAGATATTTAAAACGTCGAGTTTTATAACATTATTTCAAGGTCATTGAAATCGATGAATACCCGGATCATCCTTACCCGACTTACGGCAACTTTACCCGAACGAGAAAAGAGGCAGAAACTGATTGTTTTAAAAACTCACTTATTCAGCCGTAAATCCATTTGCTGCTTCGAAATGTGTGTCACTGGGTCACTCGGTGACGAACTGCACAGATGTCTTCGGGTATACGGCAGTAACGAAAGGTAAGGGACGTACGGCCAGGTTGACGAACTGCACAGCCGGTGGTAGATAGTAATAAGGCCTAAGGGATGCACGGTCAAGTCGACGATCCAGAATTTCATTTTCACTTTCGAATCGATAAATAATTCGTATGTTTATTTCATACAGATGCCTTGAAATTTGTCCACACTCACAATCACTGTTCACATTTGTCTACACACATAGTTATACACACATAGTTAGATTAGTTTAAATATCACTATTAAAAACACAACTAATAGCAACCGTTAGCTTTGAATTGACAAATCTTTGGAGATGTTCTCTCTACCGCAGCTCGAACGACACTGATTTTCTGCAAGATTTTTCTAAAGAATTTAGGAAGGGCATTTAGCGTGTCGAAATTCGAAATGGACGCTGTTGCACGTTTACGAAAACGACGGGACGGTCAGACGAAAAACAGGAAGCGAGAAGGACCGCTGTAAAATTTATGGCAAACACATGTTTAGTTTTTCCTGCAGATTGGTACGTAGAGTCGATGGGTAACCGTTCGAAAACGTCATCGGTCCTTTCACCCAGCAAGGGGTAAAAATGTCAGGTCAGCGTAGCATCCCTATTGTCCTATACCTTCTTAAGAAGCTTTCTAAAAGAAGGACAGACGACGTTTTCGAATGGTTACCCATCGACCCTGCGTATCAATCTGCAGGAGAAACTAAACATGTGATTGCCATAAATCTTACAGCGGTCCTTCTCGTATCCTGTTTTTCGTCTAACCGTCCCGTCGTTTTCGTAACTGTGCTACAGCGTGCATTTCGAATTTCGACACTCTAAATGCCCTTCCTAAAATCTTTAGAAAAATCTTGCGGAAAATCAGTGTCGTTCGAGCCGCGGTAGAGAGAACATCTCCAAAGATTTGTCAATTCAAAGCTAACGGTTGCTATTAGCTGTGTTTTGATAGTGATATTTAAACTAATCACTAGACTGCGGATCTTCATGCAAAATGAAAGTTGGTTGCCGCTATTACAAGGGACAGCAGCCAGACAGATATTTGATTCTTACTGTAATCACTTTAAGTAGTTGAAAATAATACATAGGTGTTTTGAAATTATTTTAATCTCCCTACTGTCTTAAAATGTACCTACTCATGTTTGCTACAAATGCATGAAATCCGCAGTCTAGTGATTGCATTACCTGATTGTTGTGATTTGTGCAGCAGTGCAAGGGATATGGCAATTATTATTAGTGTATAACTATGTGTGTAGACAAATGTGAACAGTGATTGTGAGTGTGGACAAATTTCAAGGCATCTGTATGAAATAAACATACGAATTATTTATCGATTCGAAAGTGAAAATGAAATTCTGGATCGTCGACTTGACCGTGCATCCCTTAGGCCTTATTACTATCTACCACCGGCTGTGCAGTTCGTCGACCTGGCCGTACGTCCCTTACCTTTCGTTACTGCCGTATACCCGAAGACATCTGTGCAGTTCGTCACCGAGTGACCCAGTGACACACATTTCGAAGCAGCAAATGGATTTACGGCTGAATAAGTGAGTTTTTAAAACAATCAGTTTCTGCCTCTTTTCTCGTTCGGGTAAAGTTGCCGTAAGTCGGGTAAGGATGATCCGGGTATTCATCGATTTCAATGACCTTGAAATAATGTTATAAAACTCGACGTTTTAAATATCTTTTTCCTTTAAAATGGTTGACGGTCGGCTTTAGTTTCGGAGACATTAGCAGGCCGTGTCCGTTAACATGAACACCCATAATGAATTTACAAGTAAAGTTTCTCGCGATAATCTTGTAAACTAAAGCCTACAGCCACAAATTCTAAAGAGAAATGTTGTTCAGAATAATGGTCTTGACCACATATCCAAAGCTCATTGAAATCGGAGAGCATTCACATAATCGAGAAACTCTTGTTCGTTGCGATGTCACGGCGTACCACCAACGCTCTGATGCGAGCGCGGCGCGGCGCGGCGGCCCAGGGCGCGCTCTGATTGGTCAGTGTTTTTCGTTAATAACTCCTAAACAAAGCCGCGGTTGACATTGGTGCAAAGGAAAATGTTGCTTCAAATGACCTAAGGAACCTCCCATTTCCCGGACTTGAAGGAGTTTTGGGACACCCTGTATACCTTCGCTGTCCCGCTTTCCGCATTCAGCGGAGGTATCCTGGTCGTCCCTGATCCACTCTAGTGATACATACCTGTTTTCTTGTAGGATATTGTTTCATTTGGACAGAGAACAAACTAACCTATTATGTAATATTTTCGTTCTACAGTTAGTAATTAGAAAAATGGTCTTGTGGTATTAACAATTTCTGAGTGTAGGACCGGGATAACGTACCACGCAATTTGTAGGACAATGTGGCTGTTAAATTATATAAATATTAACTAAGCAACAGTAAAAAAATCAGCTACTTAGTAATCATTTTTGATGACCTCGTTATCGATACATGTTGGAAGAAGGGGACTCGTTGATCATACCATACATTTTGTAGGACAAATATTTGTTCAAATAATTTAGATAATTATCTTGAGATTTAACAAAAAAAACCCAGTTAGTAATAAATTTTTGAGAATCGTCAAATCGACCACCTCGAGTTGCGATAGAATACTAGACCCGAACAATAACATTCGTAAATGTTCGTCCACCACGCAGTTGTGTTCCAGTAATCGACCTTTCAACGACCTTGGAAATGGAGAACAAGCTTAACGTCGGAGACAAGTTTAAGAATCAGAAGCCTTGTCCAATCTCGATGCCAGTATTTACTGTCATCTTTTATTTACCACCAAACAGTGATTTGACATCTGAATGGCCTCTAGCAGTCATTTTAATCTAGGACATGAGTACATATCTGAACGTGAAATTTCGAGCTCTTTCAGAATCCGTAATCAAAATTAGGGGTTCCCATTTAAAAAATACGTACTGACCTCCAAATAACCTTGAAAATGTATCCGAAGGTCAATTACAAGGTCATGGACATACGTCCTCCATTAATCCCTGCAACTTTTATTGCAAACGTAGGCTCAGTTTTTGAGTATTTTGATTTTGAAAAGAAACTAAAAAATTCAAATAACAGAATTTTTTCAGCTTCAGCCGAAAAAGCTAGACGAATGATTCTTGTGTAGAAAAATTCTGTAGACTCTCCTCAATATGACGGTATTTTTTTATCTATCTATATGTATAGATATATTATTTTATTATCTATATGTATTTCATCTATCTATATATATGTATATGTCCCAAAATTCCTGCACATCTCGGAAATGGGAGGTTCCTGGGACCATTTGAAGCGACATTTTCCTCTGCAAAAATGTTGTCCGCGTCTTTGTTTAGGAGTTATTAACGAAAAACACGGACCAATCAGAGTGCGACCTAGCCCGCCGAACTCCGGCAATACGCGGTACGTTACGTGACCAGTCTACGATCTTAGTGGGGTACGTTGGAGCAGTGTTACTACACAGGGGTAACCGAAAAGGAATCGAGGGGAATACAAGTACCCCTTCTTTGATGGCCAACGTAATATGTGACACGTTGCGCGACTGCATGACGAGAATAGAGTGAGGCAGAGCAGTGTCGCCAGGTCGCCAGCAATCGAGGGGAATCAAATACCCCCTCACTGATGACCAGTCCAGTCTACGACACAGTCTTGCGCCGCGCACGCGCAACGTGTCACATATTACTCTTCTCTGGTCATCAGACAGGGGGTACCTGGTATTCCCTCGAGTGCTGGTTTGGTCACTTTCTGGCGACATTGAGGCAGAGTGAGGCGAATGGGAGACACGTTGCGCGTGCGCGATAGGGACTGAACGGTGGAATAGGATAGTGGAGGGGGGGAAAGGAGGAGAGTATTTGGCACACGTTTTGGTGCCATCTGGCATTACTGTCTATGGCTGTACGTAGTAGTGGGAAGAGGTTCGATGGTGGGAACCTTGTAGTTCTAGGAGGAGAATAAGTTGGAACTCCCTGTTGTAGCCTATGAAACGCGTTTGTTTCGATTCAGTTTCTCTTTCTAATTGGGTTGGCAAGAAAGTAATTTCGGTATTTTAAGGTGAAATAGAGTCCAATTCTTTTATTCAAGCAATGATCTTTACTGAATAAGATATTTTCCCTATCAGAGATTTGAGGCTTTCACGGCCCGGCATCATACAGTTACTTCTGTTGAGGCTGTCGGGTGTAAGCCGTGTCCTAAAGGAAGAAATTTCCCAACGTTTCGCAAGCATTGCAGCTAGCTTCATCAGGGGATCGGAAGGCACACTGATACTGGTATGTGCCTGATTTGTGCTCCAGTTATATAGTGGAGGTTGCTCATGTTCCAGTTCAGTGAGCACCAATCAAAGTAGACTTTTAATTGTTCGGCCGCCCAATATAAACATATTATACACGGTTGAATTTGTTTTTTCATTAGCTATAATGTTTCACTAATGAGAATACGTCGTTCCATTTAAAAAAACGACGATCATCTTGAAATATCGGAAAATATCACCTAAAGAAAGAAACTTCTCCGTCACAATAATTGCCCCACTGAACCATACATTTTTTTGTATTACAGTACTTCGATCAAACGGCTTGATCGGGAGACAAACAGCACGGATAAATTAAGGCCCGATGGCTAATCGAGACCCGAGGAAAATAATTAAAATGTACATTATACTTATTCCAAAATAAATATTTTATTTTTGAAAATTTATTTCCCTTCATAATATAATTATATTGAAACGAATATTTGTTTATAATCGGGATCCGGTTAATCGCGGTGCTACTGTACTAAAAACAACGGAGATATTTTCGGTGTAAGTCTTAGATGCCTCACCCTATACATTGAATAAATAAACCCCAGATTTTGCCGTCAACTTTTATTCGTTCCTTTGAATGTATTTTTGGACGGTAAATTAGAAAAAAGAGCGTTACAGGATCAATAAGAATTGTTTGTATCACTATCCCATTCCAGCAGCATGGGCACACCAACGTCCCCCACTAACGAGGAGACCTCACGTATTGAGAACACCGGATCGCAGCGAGTTTTTGTGTGAACATAGCTATCGTAACTTCATGAGCTATTCAATTGGTTTTAGCCGCCAACGCGAACCCGTTTACGAGATAATCGATATTGAAATGCGACATGTGCGTTATATTCCATGAGTGAAAACCTCTTGTCACAGCAGTCGGTGGTCGAGCGGATTGAGCGAATGTCTACAACGAGATTGTTCGGGGTTCGCGACCCCGTGTCGGCGTTTTTATAAATATTTTTTTCACTTTCTTTTTTATTTTTCTACGTGCTACACATTATTTCTAATATAATAAGTGACAAGTAATCTAGTTTTACGATTTACAAGATATATGTTTGATACAAATCTAACATATTCGCTGTGGTAAGTATTACACTAAAATTATTTTTGCTGTGTATTTCTTCACGCAGTACGAAAGAGAGTTCTGTAACGGTTTTAACCATAAAACGAGATATACCTGCGCGGGTCTACCGCCAACGATTGTCTTACCGATGCCCCTTTAGTATGTTAAACTATACGTGTTTAAACATACAGTTTGAAAAGTACGAAGTACACCTCTAAACGGAGGGTTTCGGCACAAGTATCAGATCCATGACATTTTTAGCTAGGAGCGCTACTGTCTGTTTCTGATCATTCAGTCACTGTTTTACCGATACAGGGACCGATACAGTGACTCTATCGGTAAAGCAGTGACTGAATGATCGGAAACAGACATTAGCGCTCCTAGCGACAAATGCCGGAAGTATAGGGGAGAGTCGTGCAGTACCGACCGGCGTACTGTACCGACCAAAATTATTTTATGACTTTCCAGGTCAAATGGCTACACTTCCTTTACGAAAACAAATGAATATAGCTATTGTGGGTAATATGTTTCGTTGCTACATTGGTCATTCGATTGTTTTCGCTGTTCTGACACATTTAGCGTGGGCGTTGATATTTCGAGTGTTAAGAGTTATTTTCTAGATCTGATAATTCGTTTCTCAGGTAAGTAAACGACTTTGTTGAATTATGTATATTATATCTAGTCACTTAAGTATAATTAACGGGCCCTGTCTCGGAATTTTCTTTGTATATTATGTATACCATAGCCTAAAATGTTTCCTCATGTTTGTCGTCCAGTACCGACCATCCAACTGTCGTGTAGTATCGATCAATCAATCGTCGACCAGTATAAGCCAAACTTTTCTTATCTGTAAGTTCAATCTGTCAGCATTTGAAATGAAGTTAGAAGATGTTTATTAACTTCCCGATTTTATGGGGAAGTTATTGTAATTACCCCGAAAATCGAAAATCGATTTTTTAGCAGATCTTCACGTTTTATCGTCATTGGAGTCATTTTAGACTATTTTTATAAAAATGTCTGTATGTGTGTGTGTGCGTATGGCCGTTTGTATGTTATCAAATTTTTCGTTAACGTTTTCTGAAAAAGTAACAACGCGATCAGAATGATGAATGATGCAATCGATGTGCCCCGTCGTAACTTAGAGAATGCGAGAATGCGAATTATCACGAAACCATATCGATTAATATTAAATGTTACATTCTCCGCCATATTTCAGACGATGTTTTGGCACTATTTTAGCACTGTTTAGAACTTTTAGCGATGTGGTATTTCAGATCATTGTAAGTTCCACGTTACCCCCGCGACGGGTTGCGCCCGGTTACTGGTCCCGCTGAATAGCACAGAGGCTGGCAGTCTTTAATAGTATCTCGTCGGTGGTGTAGGCCACGGTGCCCGTGCCGTGGACTGGTCTAGTGTAGCCAGATGAGGGAAGTCACGGTGAACTGATGTACCCCCTCTCTGATGACGGGGAATGAGTGGGGCGAACGGGAGACACGTTGCACGTGCGCGACGGGGACCGTGGAGTGTGCGCTTGCGCACGGTGCTGGAATGGAATAGTGGAAGGGGGAAGGAGGAGAGTACGGGAGCTCCGTTTGGAGCTCATTCTGGCTTCACTGGACTGGTCTGGTCATCATAGGGAAGATACATCGCGGCTCTAAAGAGACCAACAAGCGACACTTTCTTCGTCTACATAAGATGGAACCATACCTTCGTCTTTTTAATATGTTCCCCTGCATCGCTTAACACATCAAAAGCTTGTTTGCCTTTTTTCCTGTCAATAAACCAAGTACCCCAGAGCGCCGTTGCTAGACCAAACAATCCAAAATATAATATCTCTTTTTTGGCAATAACGCAGCACCTGTCTAGCAAAAACCACAGTTCGCCTAAAACTAAAGTTTGCACCGTGTTAATAACTTGTATAAAATAACTATTTGATACAATAAAAAGAAAATGCCTAACATATGAATTATACTTACCAGTTAGATCAATGGCACTTTGATGATTCACTAAAATAATACTACCGCTGTCGCGAATCAAGTTTTCTTTTCCTCGAATATAATATCGCACTCCTAAAAATCTCATACCTGCTTTTAGAGCCCACGCGAAAGGACTGAAAATTTTTAGAAATGTATGCTTGTGTAAATGTACTGCTCCGTACAGGCCTGAACATTTCGCCGAATTTGCACCGCACGAAATGTCGCGACGTACTGATAATTATCGTTATATATATTTAGTTTTTGTAATAATTTTTAATTAATTTTTAAAATTTTATTGTCTTAGAATAATATTTAAAATGATTTACTTGTTACTTACTTAGTACCTCTTCCAGGTAATTTAAATCACCGATTTCTTTGTTTAAAAATTTCTTTCTATTTCTTGACATTTATTCTTTCTCCAACTAATTCCAATTTTTGAAAAGAAACCGCAGTTACAGTGAGCGAAATTCGTATAAACGCACCTAAAAAAATATGATTTTTGGGGCTAAAAGTTTTAAATTCAAATGAGGCGAATATAATAACGACAGAAGAGTAAAGATATATTTATGTGCTATAGATATTTACATATTTATATTTAGGTAAACATATATAAGTCTGTATTTATTGATACAGACTTATTCTTTGTGCGAAATTCGTTTAAACGTACAGCAAGAAAAGACTATATAAAACTAAACTTATATTATAATTATAAATTTAATATTTTGTATGACCTCCATTATTTTGAATTAATGCAAAAATTCGATTCGGCATTGAATTTATCAGATTATTTATGACTGTAATAAGAATTTCTTCCCAGCAACGTTTAATTTCTTCTTTTAAAGCTGCAGTATCGGTGAATTGGCGGCCATTTGCATACATATTTCTTGCCATTATACCCCATAAGTTTTCAATGGAGTTCATATCAGGACTGCATGCAGGCCATTCAATTAAAGGGATGTCCCGTGCCTTAAACCATTCGCGGGAATATTTTGAAACGTGGATTGCTGCGTTGTCTTGTTGGAATATAAATTCACGTTCGCCAACTGTATCTTCCAAAAATGGAATTAATGCTCCATCTAGCATGTCGACGTACTTCTCTGAATTTATTGTGCCGTTAATAAAACAAAGTTTCAGTTTTCCATATGAAGAAAGTGCTCCCCAAATCATTACACTTCCACCGTGGAAATTTCTGGATAATTTAGGGTCATTTTTTTGACGTAAATCGTGCCAGTAGGAACTGCATCCATCTGGGCCGTCTAAATTGAATTTTTTCTCGTCCGAAAAAATGACTTTCTTCCATTCATCAGTCCAGTGCATATGATTTTTTGCATATTGCAACCGAGCAACCTTATGATGCGCTTTCAACATCGGCTTTTTCTGTGGTTTCTTAAAAACTATGTTTGTATTATTATGCAAAATTTGTTGAACACGTCGCTTTGTTACTGATAATTGCATTTTCGCAACAATTTGACTTGCAACTAATCTATTTTTTGTAGCTTCATAGAAAATAATATTCTTTTCCCGTTTCGTTATTTTAGAATTTCCTTTCGTAGAACATTTTTTTCCATAATTTTCTTTCAATTTCAATAAATTTCTTACTACACACTCTGAGCGATTAATTTCCTTTGCTATTTTTCTATTCGATTCACCTCTTTTGTTTAAAATTGCTATTGTAGCTTTTTCGCCATCGGTCAGAAAATTTCCTCTTGGCATTTTTCTCCTTTTCATTAACACAAATGTATTATTAAATGTGTTACTAAATACAGTTTAATACTACACAATTCAACAATATGAAGCACTTACCACTATTATTTCTGTCAATATTAATCGAAATAAAGCACTGCGATTAAACGAATTTCGCATGCGTAGACGTTGTCATTACACGTTTCGCTCTGAGACATAGACTGGCATGTAAATGCGGAAAATTTCGAAGCATAGATGTTGAAAGTAAAGGTCGAGCAAAGTAAATAACCCCATTTTGACAACATCATTTGTCCTTTTCTTCTCCATAGGCATGAAAATTTGTATATTGTGAAGCGCGTTTATACGAATTTCGCTCATTGTATCGGTCGAAAGTGTAAAAAACCGTGGAAAAGCTGCGATTTTCGCGATCTTCAATTGTCTGTAACTCATGAAAACGTCAATTCTGATTCTGATGAAATTTTCAGCATGCATTACAGAGACCTACAAAACGCATTGTTCAAATTTATTTCGTTATAAGTGCAGACGAAAAAGTTAAAAAACGTGTTTTTTTTCTTTTTGTCATTCTGCGTATGTAAAAGCAAAAATGAAATACTGTATTGTAGTCATTGTATAGTAAACTAGTCCCTATCATAACATCTCGTCGGACTCACCCTGCCGTCCTCACCCTGGAGTCCGAAGAAACAGAACACCTAAATATCTCTGCTACTTTTCGTTGTAGAAAAAAACTTCTTAGGACAAAGTTACACTGTTTAAAAGGCTACATGTAACGGTGTAAGGGAAAAAATTTTCAAGGTCATTTTTTACAAGATTTCAAGGTCATCGATATTTTTAATTTCCCGATTCATAGGAAAGTTACTGTAATTACCCCGAAAATTGAAAATCGATTTTTTAGCAGATCTTCAAGTTTCATGGTCATTGGAGTCATTTTAGACTATTTTTATCAAAATGTCTGTATGTGTGTGTGTGCGTATGGCCGTTTGTATGTTATCAAATTTTTCGTTAACGTTTTCTGAAAAAGTAACAACGCGATCAGAATGATGAATGATGCAATCGATGTGCCCCGTCGTAACTTAGAGCTGATTAGATTTTGGTCCATATTGGTCAAGTAGTTTTTTAGATTTTTAGTTTTTTTTCGAAAAGAGTTGATTCCACAATGCAATTTATAAGGGAGGGCGAAAATTTTCCACCAAAGAACCAAACGCAATTACTTAAAAAAAATTTTTTCTTAATTTTTTTTAGATTTAAAAAAAATTTTTTTTTTAGATTTAAAAAAAATTTTTTTTTTAACTGATGCTAATGTTACCGCTTGGAATAATCGAAAGTTATTCCAATGCAACAGTGAATTTATCATCTCTACTCCCAAGAATACATTTTGGGAGAATATCGATGAAAGTACAAAAAAAAAACGATGTTAGCGATGTTGGCGAAGGAGTAACGAATCGGGAAGTTCTTTGTGTGACTCTTGGAGAGTCACACACCAAATAAAAAACATTAATATCAGTAGGCCCTACTAACCATGCGTATCACTAATCCTCTCGCAAGAGCAGTCCTACCCGCGAGCTCGCGAAGCGAGCGAGCAAAAACAACCCTACTCGCGTGCGAGCGAAGCGAGCGAGCAACAATAGCCCTCTAGTTTTAAATGGAATGAGGTATTTTCTAATACATCAATCGATGCAGCTGGACATTCGTTATAAAAAAGTTCTAACCAATGTATGTCGAAAAGTTAGTAGTTCACGAGATATTTCGATTTAAATAACTCTAAAACACCATCGGGTACCCGAATATTGCAAACTTGAAGGACCCCGTCCCGACCCGACCCAACCCATTTCGGATACTCGAAATAGCGGGTACCCGAAGTTTATAAACTTTCGGGATCCCGACCCGACCCGACCCGATCATCTCCCAACCCGACCCGAGGCTCGGGTACCCACACACCCCTAAAAATTAAACATAATGAAGTATTTGAACGTTTATTTAACGTATATCACTTGACGAACGATCACCCGACGCGCGACGTATCGCTGCGATTGATTTCTGGCGCTCCTTGTAGGCTATGTGCGACTGTAATGTAATTTAAATTAGATATCTATTTGCCATGATTATATTTTCATTTACACAGGAAGTAAGGTAAGTATTTAATCTTTTTAACTTGCTTCTTAGTAACGAATTTCTTAACTTCTGGTGATACCATTCTTATTCTTATCTATATACATATTCTTATTTTTATCGTTTGTCGTTCGGCGCAATGTTCGTCGAAATGTTCAGGTCGTTACGAAGGTTAAAGTTTATAATGTTGATGAAGTCTGCTTTGCGACTGTGAAACTTACAGTGCATTTCCCCAGTGCCCGATACGTAGCAGCATAACGGGTATGCACAAAACCGGCACCGCAGCAGCAACAATCACAAAGAAACTAAATTTTATGTAATATCTGATTCTCTCACAGGAAACAAGAAAGGCCAAGAAAGCGATACCACTTACAAATCCAATACTGGAATAGACAGCCATTTGTAATCTGAAATCACAAAAGAAACTTACATTACGTATTAACATTATTTAGATTTGCCTTATTAACTGTTGCGTATTTATTTGAGCTGTACGAGTCTTGCCCGGATAGCACAAAAACGTCTTACAGACGTTTTATACAGGGTGTCGCAAAACTCCTTCGCTTCCCGGAAATGGGAGGTTCCTGAGATTATTTGAAGCGACATTTTCCTTTGCAAAAATGGCCGCCGCGGCTTTGTTTATGAGTTATTAACGAAAAACACTGACCAATCAGAGCGCGACCTAGACGTGAGATCGCACAGTCGGCCAATCGCCATCCTGTCCGATATTCATGGCATGTTAAGCCGCAATTAAACTAGGCTTGTGTCGCCAGGTCGCCAGCAATCGAGGGGAATCAAGTACCCCCTCTCTGATGAGCAGTCCATTCTACGGTCTTAGTGGAGGACGTTGGAGTGTGCGCGTGGTGCTGGAATGGGATAGTGGAAGGAGATAAGGAGGAGAATACTTGAGGCTCGATTCAGCCTCAACTGGCGACACTGGACTAGGTCACTGGTGGCGTAATCAAGTTGCTCCACCAGTGGCTCTGCACGTCTTGGCAGTGATGCCAAATGAGGGGAGTCACGGTGAAATGATGTACCCCTTCTCTGGTAACGGGGAATGATTGGGGCGAATGGGAAACACGTTGCACGTGCGCGATAGGGACCGTGGGGTGTGCGCCTGCGCACGGTGCTGTAATGGGATAGTGGAAGGGATAGGAGGAGAGTACATGAGCGCCGTTCGGAGCTCATTCTGGCATCACTGCGTCTTGGGGCATTGAAACAAATGGAATCCATTAGAAAAGGCATGGCCAGAAGTAGCACGCGTGCTAGGGATTCTCAAGGAATACCCCCACTTCTCCCGGCCACGCGTCTTTTTTTTCTCCCGGCCACGCGCCCTTGGCGGCCGTAGTTGCTCCGAGCACTATGGCCGCTACGGAGAGCGAGACGCGCGGCCGGGAGAAGTGGGGGTATTTCATGGGTATTTCTTGAGAATCCGTATCACGCGTGCTATTTCTGGCCATGCCTGCATTAGACTACGGCAGGCATGCACAGCTCTCAGCTCTCAGAGTGGCACTTGTGCTCCCAAACGGCTCCCGTGCGCTCTCAAAGCCGTGACCTAGTTCGGACGTATGGAAGGGGAACCCAATAAGCGTGACTTGTAAACAGAGCACGAGAGAAGACGAGTGGGAGGGGCGTGGGAAAGTGGAGAGCGCGCCTGAGTGGTCAGACTACAATAACGTAGACGCCTCCACTTTCACACGCTTTCGTGGGCCCAAAGCGCTATTTGACTATTTTGGGAGAAGTACATATATAGTATGTTTGTAACAATATCTGTTCCTACTCCTATAAACGGCGGGAGCCACGCGTGAGTCGAAAAGTGTGCGAGTGTCATCCGAGAGACTAGGGAGCGTAGACTCGTATTCGGTGTAAAGGAGCCCTCGGAAAGGGGCAACTGAATTAAATATAAATATATAAATATTTACGGCTATAAATACCGTGCCCTTAGAAATAATAATAATAATACATCTTTTTTTATTTTACCACGCTTATATTAGCTTGCCGAGTTGTCGTTGTTGTCGATGTAGTCGTTGTCGTTGTTGTATGCGTCAAATTTTGAAATCGAATTTTAAACCACTTCCCGATGTGCTAGAGACTTGAAACTTTAAACATAGCTCAGAACTGCGTGACAATGCAATATTAAAAAACAAATTTTTAAAAAAACTGTGCGTTCAGGAGAAAAAAAATTTTAATATCGGTAGTACGTCATCGCGGCCAGCGATCCCCACTCCGCGCGCCAGCACTCCCTACTCCACTCTACGTGTTCCCAGTCCGACTCATCCCCACTCCACTGGCCCACTTCGCATCGAAGGAGCTCGGTTTACTTACTGAGTTGATTAGGATTAGGTCGGGGAGGAGGACGACAAAGACCGGCGATTCTGCTCGGTAAGAGGCTCGCGGTCGTCACTACAAACCAACATGGCGGCGCCCTTATCTGTTAAAAATCCTACAGAATGGAAATTTCAATTTGCAGCCGCCATGACACAATATTTTTCCTTTTACAAAAGATGGTTGAATTTACAGGTTGCAGTGGTAATTAAAATCGATTACAAGATACGTAAAGACTAACAAGTAGAAAATAAAAAATATATAAAAAAACTTTTTAAAAAAGGAGGGTAAATATAGCCATGAGGGGACCCAACTTAGATCACCTTCACCTTAACATATGTTGTCAAGGATAACATACTGAACAACTTTTGTCATTATATCTATCCGTCGTTCGGAGTTAGTTTCCCTGTTTCGGGGCGGCACCTATTTATTTCCTGTCTGTAAACACGTTGTGGGGATAAGAGAGAAAAAAGATCAGTGTCACCCTATATGGGTCCCATGGAAATCACCGACACAGGTTTCTCCGACACGATTTTCGCCGACAACATTTCACCGACTTCAGATTTGACCGACAACGAATTTGATCCACAACGACTGAAGACGACCACAGTATGTATTATCATACAGTATTACCATATGTATTATCATATGTATTATCATACAGTATTATCATATAATATTGTCATACTGTGTCTCAAGTCGTTGTGGATTAAATTCGTTGTCGATAAAATTCGTTGTCGATCAAATTCGTTGTCGGTTAAAGGCGTTGTCGACCAAAGTTATTGTCGGTCAAATCTGTAGTCGGTGAAAACCGTGTCGGAGAAATCTGTGTCGGTGGTTTCCATGGGACCCCTCTATATAGGGTGAGCTTTCAATTTTGAAAGACTACTTCTGGATTTTCGTATGCGTGGTCTACCTAATTCTGATCGCATGATTTTTCCATTACTAGTTCAAATCCTGTATGACGGCTACATAGAATGAAAAGATTATGCGATCAGAATTAGTTAGGGTTAGGTGATGGGGGCGGAGAGGGCCGGCCGTTAGGCCGGCCCGACCACGCATACGGAAATACAGTATTCGCAATAGTTTTTTGCAAATATCTCGAAAACTAAGACCGAGCACCGGGTAGATGTAATAACAAAAGTTGTTCAGAATATTGTCCTTGACAACATATGTCAATATCAAGGTGATCCGAGATGGGTGGGTTTAGTGACACATACGCAAACTAGTTCAAACTAGCTGCTCGAATCACTCTTTTTTCGCGAATATCTCGGGAACTAAGGCCGAGCGACGGATACTTTATTAATAAAAGTTGTTCACAGTGGTGTCCTTGACAACATATGTCAAGGTGAAGATGACCCGAGTTGGGTAGGGGACCCAATGAGGGGCATTGCTATATTTACCATAAGGAGAAAATAATTTTTTTAGACATTAGCGACAATAAATAAAAGCGTGGAACGCCCACGAAGATTGCGTCAATATAGTTTAGCGCTCCACGCTTTTATTTATTGTCGCCAATGTCTAAAAAAATTACTTTCTCCTTTTTAGTGCAATTTAATATAAGCGTGGTTTTTGAAAAGTTTTTTTATATATTTTTTATTAATTCTACAGAGGTGTTGACATTGACACTGAATGGTAATGGGACTCAATAAGAGTCACTCTGGGGCGTTAGCGCGCCAATACCGACGGACACCAAAATACATTGGGTGTCAGGTCTATTCCTATATTTCGTCTGTGGTGGTACCATCAGTTACCGATTTAATAAAGCTCTTCAATTCGGTGGCGCCACCAGTGTGCGGCCGGCGTTGTGCCACCAGTGGCCTAGTCTAATAGCGGCCTTAATGCTAATCTATTAAATTTCCATAAAATATTCAAAAATAATCGTTAAACAGTACTTAGTGAACAAATTCATGAATAGTCAAAACGAAAATATTTCATAACCGCTGATAATTTTAAATACTCCTATATTTTTTGCTATGGTGAAATATGCCTGTCAAGATAGTTATTTATACGTTTAAGGGAAGGAAATTGCAAATAAGACCTCCATTTATTTTACTTAATAATATTTACGTACTTAATAATAGAAGGAATTAGTTATCTAACCTCATTAGTAAAAGTATTCCCGGTATTTCCGACTGTAGAAGTAAGAAAGATGTCGTACTCAAACTAGAGATTGTGTTTTTGAACGTGTATTAATAACACACATATATTTACATACACGTACTTTAGTGCGTGGCATTTTAAGTACACGGGTACTCGTGTAGTAGTAGTAGTGGTGGTAGTAGTTGACCAAGAAATTGGACTTGGTTTATAGTTCTTTTCTCTATGTCATCCATTCCTCCATCCATCCATCCATCCATCCATCCATATCCCATCCATACCCTATGCCCGTGCCTTATTGTCTATAACCGATGTTAATCTATCCTAATGTCTTACATGTAATATCGCCTCTCCTCTCTCCTTTTGATTCTTTCTTTCTTTTTTTCTCGATACTCCTGAGCCAGTCTATTATTTCTCCCACTCTTTTATCTTGTACTATCCTTTCTATTCTTATATTCATTCTTTCTACACCTTCACAGTCATCTGCAAATGGCTTAGCTTCCCCAGGTGTCTCTCGCATATCATGCACATTCTCTCTTCCTCCTTTCTCCAATATTTATTTTATTCCATTCTTCCATATTTCCACATCTTACTCTAGCCATCAGGTTCTGACTGTCTCCTTCTTCTTCCTCCTCTAGGTACCTTGGTACTCTTACTTCGTTTATGTATTTATATTTATCACAGAACCCAGATACCATTATTTTACCGTAATACCACTGTCCCTTTTTTTTGTCGTGTGAAAATTCATTACGCATACCCCGGCACCCTGGGGGACGCCGGGGTTATGTGGGGCTCCCTCAGGGTGGGGGTCACCAAGCTAACAAAGCTTGCCGATCCCCTCCCCCAGAGTACCCACTAAAAAAACACACGCCCGCCTAAGCTACAGAGGAAGTGCCTGGATCACGCGAGTACTCTACAGGTCACTTCCCAGCTAAACATTTATCCCACGAGGGAGGGATTAACCCGGAGGTGCCCGCCCGGTGTCCCCATCCCTGGAGTCTTCGGATTGATTGAGCTTCCCGTGCCCCAGCTCGGTCTACTCACAGCTCCCGGTGCCCTCGTGCCCCGCTCGGAGCGGGGGACCCGAAGGTTAATGCCGCGACCAGGGCAAGAGAGCACCGACGCCGGTAAGGGAGGGTCGTCGGAGGCGCATCCGAGATGCCCCGACCCTCTCACCAAACCCCCTGCGCTCGGCTCCAGGGGTGGCCATGCCGGATACCACTGTCCCTGAGTTTGCCTATCCCTCTCCTTCAGAGTCTCGATAATTTCTATAGTTTCTTTTCCTTCCCTTCTTTCTTTTTCTATTCCCGCTTGACTGTATTCCTTACTGTTGAGGTACTCCGTCCTCTCTTTGCTATTTCTTGTTATCTCCCACACCTTTTCTCTTTCCCTCAGGCATTCCCTTACCAAAACTCTTCTCTCTTTCTTTGCTTCTCTAATTCGTACCTTCCCCCACTACCATGTAATCTGGCGTTGTCCTATCTAGTTTCAGGCATCATTTAATGCATTTCGTTTGTACTCTCTCCAGTTCCTCCCTTTCCTTCCACCCAAATATATCTGCCCCACACATCATTATCCCTCCGGCTAGGCAGTCGAACAAAATCATTCTTTTCTGAAATTCATCCGTAAATAATCTTTCTCCTATGCCCGATACTTGACCTAGTACCATACTTGCTACTCCCGCTCGTAAGCAACCCTACTCCTGCCCGCAGGTACTTAAATTCTTGCACTTAATCAATTTCTTCTTCCCCCCATTTCCACTCCCTCGTCTCCTTGCTCCCACTAACTTTTTACCAAACACCATCATCTTTAATTTTTCTGCATTTAGTTCTACCTTTTTCCTTCCTAGGTATATCTTTAGCCTTTTACCACGTTTTTATTAGCTCGCTTTCTTGTCTGTCTGTTTGTTCGGTACAAATTTTGCAATTGATTTTAAACTAACTTCCCGATGAGCTAGAGACTTGAAATTTTAAACATAGCTCAGAACTGAATGAGAATGCAATATTTAAACAAAATTTTTTAAAATTTAAAAAAGCCTATGCGTTTAGGAGATATAAACTATTAAAAATTTAACCGTTACACCTCTCCGCGCGACGATCGGTAGTACCCACTCGGTTCCCACTCTGACTCACCCCCACTTCACTGACCCGCTTCGCACCGAAGGAGCTCAGTTTGCGTTCGAGCTCCGTGCGGTGTTTACAAAGTTACTACGTATTACTATACAGGGTGTTCCAAAATTCGTGAACTTCCCGACAGGGGGTGGTTCCTGAGACCATTTCAAGCGACATTTTCCTTTGCAAAAATGTTATCCGCGGCTTTGGTTAGGAATTATTAACGAAAAACACGGACCAATTAGAGCGCGACCTAGACGTGAGTTGGCACAGTCGGCCCGGCGCGCCAACTGTCGATTGGCGCTGTTGAAATTATCTTCGAAATATTCGAATATATGTACATAGTATTATTTTCGTATTTCGTATTAAGCAAGTTTTAAAGTCTGGGAGATGTTTTCCTGAACGTAGGAACGTTTAATATCACATAATATATTTTTATGATTCAGAAAATATAAGTATAACTTAGTAAAAACGCCGAAAAAAGCGGTTTTTATTTTTTTTAACTATGACGCACCACTCACAAAAATCTGAAAAAAATTGAGCATAATACTTACGGTAATACCTCATTGCTAAATTAAATCTGGAGTAGCACCTTTTAGATTTCTATATAAAACCTGCATTTTTCGATTTTTTTCGTGTTTTTCATTTTTTACAAGCAGAGCTTGGAGCGGAGAAATCTGGAAATGATACCTAATATGTGGCTTGGTATCCGAAATGTGTCAGATTTTTTTCAGAATTTTTAATTGTCAATAAATAGGGAAAATGGGCCAAAAACTGGTTTTTCGTTTTTTCTCAATAACTACCCTTACAGATGAGATAGGGGGCTGAAACTTGGCAGAGAGGGGTCTTTTTGGGTACGCTATCGAATGGTCCAAGCACGATTAAAATCCCGCCGGGGGCGAATTTCACCATTTCAATTTCACCATCAAACCCGGCTATAGCCTTTCTTTCTTTAGGACACGGCGTACACCCAAAAGCCTCAACAGAAGTAACTGTATAAAGACCACATTAAACAGGTCGTTGGATTCGTCTTGGCGTCAGCTATAACATTATCGAATAAAAAATATATAGTTACAAATAAATAATGAAGGTGACCACAAGTTTTTATAAAAAAAAATTTTTTTTGAAATTTTTTTGTATTGGAATTTGTAAAAGACTGGTACTGATTACTTTTTGTAGGAAACATTTTTTTGTCACACCACCGGAAATATCTGAAAAATTGTACAAATAATGAATAATAATTGAAAACTGGCTATTCAGTATTCAGGCATTCAAGCAGGAGTGATCCATAATTTTTGAATGAATGAAGTTTATTACATTTAATGAAATAACAAAAATGTGTTATTACTGTCTTCATTAAAGAATCACAAATATTCAAACAAGATTAAGTAGTATATTTTACAAAGTTACTGACTACAACCAATTGATCATACGGATTTTCTGCTTATGACTGTATTTATCTATTAATAAACAAAAATGTATACTATAATTCCTCTTAACAAAGGTAAAATACAGGTTTTAAATATGGATAAACTGCTGTGATGCTATTCTACGATGCTATTACTACGATCTCTCAAATACAAGTGATTCAACTAAGCTAGAAAGAAGTTCGAATGTTTATCAATGGTCGTATAATCTAAAAAATTCATAAGATTGGTCTGGGTTAGGTCTTTACACTCTTAAGAGCCGCTGAGTGGTCGTCAATGCGTCTAGTGCAACGCGACTCGCAGCGGAATAGCGTATCACGCGACGCACAGTGGTCTGGTAGCTCGGTTTTTGTGGCCAAAACTATTGTAGCTTTATTTCAAGGTTTAATGTTATATTATTATAGATCGTTGGATTCGTCTTGATACCAGTTAGAATATTATGAAGTAAAAGGGGAACCACGTGACGCGTGCGAGAGTATAACGTTTGTGGAACTGTATGTGAAAGAATTAGAAGGAAAGTGTGGCGAAAGTGCGCAGGAAATTACGAGACCAGGTGGAAAGTGAAGGGAAGAGACAAGCTTCCGTTGGAAAGAATAGCCGGCAGTCAGTAAGGGATAGAAGGGCGTGAAAGGGGTGAAGAAAGGAGGCATGACGCGTGGCAAGGTTTAGTGACATCTTGTGTGAGTGGGAAAAAAAGCGGAGACAGCACTAGGTAAAGAAGAGCGGAGAGTCGAATGAGTAAAGCAGGCAAAGGCGGCCAGGAGCGGAAGGAGGAGAGAGGAAGGGGCAGACCAAGACTGGCAGATCAGCTAGGAAGAAAAAGAGCGGACAGCGAAGGCTCGATACTGAACTCATTTAAGAGGAAAAGCGAGATCGAGTCTGAGCAAGCAAGGCTAAGGGCCGAAAAGGAAATAGAAGAAGAATTCTTAAAAGTGAAGAGAGTAGAAAGGTCGCCTCCGCCGAAAAAAACAGTGGAAGAGAAAGGATCCGCGATAAAAGAAATGGAGACGGCAAAACTAGATAGGATGATGGAAGTAATGTTGGCGGTAAAAATAAAGAACTGAGGTAACAAATGCATGTTTTAAGGGACGAATGGAAGAGGAGAGACGAGATATGGGAAAGCGAAAGGAAATAAATGAGAGGAATGATAGAAGCGCTGGAGGCCAAGAAGGAACAGACAGAGCGGTTGGCAGGAAGACTGGAGGGGCTAGAAAAGAAGGAAGAGGCTAGAGAGAAAAGAGAGAGAAGGAATAACCGTGTATGGAGACACCGAAGGAAACGGCAGAGTATGTGCTAAGACAAGAATTGCAGGTGGAGGCAGAAATCGAAGAAGCATACTGGGTAGGGAGGGGAGAGAGAAGAAAGCTGTTGGTAGCGAAATTAAGGAGCTGGCAACAGAAAAGAGAGGTAATGCTAAAGAAGAATACATTGAAAGATAAGAGGCTGTTTATTGATCTGTCAATGACCTGACGAAAAAGAAAAGGGAGATACAAAGAAATATTAAAGATATTGCCAAGGCGGAAGGGAGCAAGGGGCAACGGTGAAAGTGGGGTACAGGAAAGTAAACATTAACGACAAATCATTTATCTGGAAAGAGGAAGGCGGACTGATGCGGGTAAATTTTTGGAGCAGGTCAAGTTCGCTGAATCTCTAAGCCATGGGAGGATCGCTGAACTTGGAAGGACAACGAAAACACGGCAAAAGGAATTACTAACACTCGGTCCTCGCGCGTATGCGGATGCAGACATGCGGGGAGAGGGGGTACGCGGAACTGGGAAAGCGGTAAGAAATCAAAGAGGGATGGACACAATTAAAATCGGATACTGGAATGTAGCAGGATTATACAACAAAGACAAACAGTTTTGGGATTTCTTAAAAGAATTCGATGTAATACGATTAGTAGAAACATGGGTGGAAGAGAAAAAATTATTTAATTAAAAATAAATTTTTAAAAAATACCACGTTTTTAAAACGGACTAAAAAGTATAAAATAAAATTTTTACAAACGCCACGTTTAAAAAACGGACTAAAAAGTATAAATAATTTTTTCTAGCCCCATACAGATTCCTAACCCTGTACAGATAGTCCTGAAAATTTGTGATTGTGAATTTTTAGTAGCTATGAAAATACTTGTAAGATTTAAAACGAAAAACGTGGGGCGCATGCAATACATAATTGATGCATGAACACCTAAATTACTAACAACTTTATTGCACTGCAAACGATATGAAGTGTTGTACGAAATTTCTCAGCGGCAGCTACTCCCAACACTCCTTACTATGTATTATCTTGCGCCCCACGTTTTTCGTTTTAAATCTTACAAGTATTTTCATAGCTATTAAAAATTCACAATCACAAATTTTCAGGACTATCTGTACGGGGTTAGGAATCTGTATGGGGCTACTTTTTAGTCCGTTTTAAAAACGTGGTATTTTTTAAAAATTTATTTTTATTTAAATAATTATTTTCTGCTTTTTAGCGTTATATGTGAAAAATTTTAGAATCGATTTTGAACATTTTGATGAGATTATAACAGAGACATGTAGTAAATTTCAGACGGTATTGCGACGCCTCATATCGAAAACGAACGCCGTGGTAAAATGTCAAAGATAAAGGTTCGACGGAGAATTTCGGTGTAACTGTTCTTTCGCTTGGTAAACAAACATTATACTATAATAATACGTAGTAACTTTGTAAACACCGCACGGAGCTCGAACGCCCACTGACGCACACTGAACTCCTTCGGTGCGAAGCGGGTCAGTAGAGTGGGGATGAGTCAGAGTGGGAACACGTAGTAGAGTGGGGACGCTGAACGCGAAGACATACTACGTCACGCGGCGGGGGTGCAAAGGTTCAAATCATTAATAATTTATATCTCCTGAACGCATAGGCTTTTTTAAAAAAATTTTTTTAAATATTGCATTAGTCATCCAGTTCTGAGCTATGTTTAAAATTTCAAGTCTCTAGCTCATGGGGAAGTTAGTTTAAAATCAGTTGTAAAATTTGTACTTAAAATTTGTAATTAGGGTATTTAAACAATTTTTTTTTAGTGAAAAATATCAATGAAAATTAATTAAAAATTATTGTTTGAACAAATAAAAAAAATATGGTTTTGACCCCCAACTTTGAGGGCTGTTTTCACCCCTTCAGAGTGGATGGTTGCCGATAAAAAAAAATACGTGTCAAATATTTTTCAAAGTACTATAAGCTCCCAAAGTTTCATCAAAATCCGATTTTCGCATCTGAATATGTTCCCTTGTAAGTATAAGGTATATTTTTACGAGAAATTCACTTTTGTACTATATACATTTTTTTAGTTATTAATATTTAAAGATAACCAACGATTCAGACACTTTCTTTATGATTCTAAGACTTTGGTAATGATTTTGTCAACGGCGCGCGAAAATCGCAGCATTTCTCACATACTGCAGTAAATAAATACTAAATAATAATAATAAACACACAATATATACTAAAATAAGAAAACAGTATACACATGAAATTTAAATAATATACAGGGTGGGGCAATAACTATGTCCACTTTGAATATTGCCTTTATTTGTAATATATGAAAAAATGTTATGGACACAATTTGCCCGGTATAGAGGGGGACATGTTGTGACGTACCATTTTCTGCATGGGTGGAGGCATAGAGATTTCAAGGTCACCTTGATTTTTTTAAATCGAAAAACCTACTTTTTATATCATGAATCGATAGACTATCGAATTCTGAGTAAAAATGTATTGACCTCCATGTCTTAAATCTAATAGTTATTATCGAAATAATTTTCTTTCTTCTTTCGATAATATCTCGTTAACTATTAGGTTTAGGACATAGGAAGGTCAACACTTTTATACTTAGAATTTTATACTCTATCGATCTATGGTATAAAGAAAGGACATTCTATTTAAAAAATCTATTTAAAAAAAGGTTACCTTGAAATCTCCTCTATGCCTCCACCCACGCAGAAAATGTTTGTGCCACGACATGTTCCCCTCTGAACCTTGCAAATTTTGTTCACATTTTTCCATACTATTATACATAACGGAGATTATTCTTTGTAATAACTATTTTAAAAAGATATTTCAATTGTAAACACTTTTCGATAGTGTACATAAAATAGACGAATAACGTTAAAATATTTATTATAATCCGCAGTACTTGATTGAAAAATAGCTACAAACTTTACAATCTAATATGCTCATCTTTATGGACAAATTTTGCACTCAAAACATCCGTTTCAGCGAAAACGGTATACAATACAAAAAGTAGAAATCTCAACCTTTAAGATGGTTGTTTTTTAATCCAATTGGGAGAAATTATAGAAAAGTTATAGAAGTTTCAATATTTTTCGAATTTTGAATTAGCTGTGGCCGCTGAAATCGGGAATACAGTCCACTGTGCGCCGCCTCGGTGCGCAACATAGTTGCCGACCAAAGGATCGATTCGTGGGGGTGTAACCTTTGAAACTCGGCCGTCGCGAGTAAGTAAATCCGAGCGCTGTCCCAGGGCAGAGATGGGCAGTATCTAAATAGAAAATTATCTAAATAAGTTCTAGATAAAATAACCTGTATCTTTTGTCTTTTATTCGAAGTCGAATGCAGCGCCACAGTGTATCTGTAACTTCATCTGTCGAGCGCTCGATTTGGAGAGTTTATTCGTTTGTCTCTCCGACGATTTTCTGGTTATCTTCAACTTTTATTCGAGAGTCGAATACAGCGCCACGATTTATCTTACGAATGTATCTGTCGTTACTTGGTCGCAGAATATCAGTCAGATTTTATACGAAGAAATAGATTCGTTATCTTATGGATTATTCGAATCCCCAGAAGTCGCGCGAGATTTATTCGACATCTTTATTCGTTATTTGATGCTCGATTTAGCCAGACGATTTATTTGACGGATTTATTCGTGACGAGTAACTGGAAGAGATGAAAACCACATGTATCTTTATTCGTTATCTTTATTCGATTTCAAATAACTGAGATCTTGATCCGACGTTGCCACGTCGTAACGTAATACATACGTAATGTAATATGTAGTACAACGTATTTACAATGACTTTCATTATTATTCCATATTCGGACACTCTTATAAGGACGATAACAATTGTTTAAACAAATGCATTTGTATTATTTAAACGATTGGTTAAACAAACAATTTTTATTATTTAAACACATGTTTAAACAAATAGAGTTTCATTATTTGGACGATTGTTTAAACAAGTACATTTGTATTATTTAAACGATTATTTAAACAAACAAATTTTTATTATTTAAAAACATGTTTAAACAAATAGATTTTCATTATTTGTACGATTGTTTAAACAAATACATTTCTATTATTTAAACAAATGTTTAAACCAACCATTTTTTATTACTTGAACGATTGTTTAAACAAACAAATTTGTAGTATTTAAACAATTTTCGTCAGTTTTTGCAATGAGTAAAAGTCTGTAGAATAAATGGAAATGTCATTGGGTTTCACCATCTTTAGATGACAGTATTGTAACAGACCTACAATAACGTAGGTTTGTTACTAAAATACTCCTGTCAAACCTCCACCGGTCATACGCGAGATTCAAAGCGCGCAACGTACCGTCGACCCCCGTCATCAAAACAGCACCGCCCGTACCGCGTTATCCCCGCACCGACCTTCCTGTTCCAACGGGAATCAAAATAAAATTTCCAAAACAGCAAAATACCTCCCCGCACTACCATCCCTTACCACCAAGCGACTCCTATATAAGCCGTCGGGAAAACGTCAAAATCACCTGAGTCTGCCTGGAGCTATCTAGAACGACATCCTGCCAGAAATCCTGCTCCGCGAGTAGGATCCCGGTACCCGCCGACTACGAGCTCGTTCGCCGTGCGAACCCCTCGTCGTCGGGATCCTGATTCCCATCGGTGTGAACCGTGTTCCACCGAGGAACCGCCCCGGTGCGTCACCGGTAAAGTCGAGAGACGCGTCGTCTACGACATCGGTTGGACTCGAAGAGGTGCGTCACCCCTCGACTCCACCAATCCGTCTCCTGTCCGACATCCTGCACTTCCGCTGGTGAGAACCGCGTTCCACCTCGCAAAACACCCGGTGTGTCACCGGTAAAATTCCGCAAGGCGAGTCGCCTGCAGAATCGGCAGAGCGAGAAGCGGTGCGCCACCCTTCCACGTCGCCTAAGAACCGCCTAGTAAGTCTTAGAGCACGGTGCGTCACCTGCATCCCCGTGAGACGAGTCGTCCTCGAGGTCGGACGAGTAAGACAAGGTGCGTCACCTTTTCGAACTCCCCGAAGGACTGTCCGGAGGAGATTTGGGGGACGGTGCGTCACCGACCTCAGAGATCCAGTAGAACCGGCCTAGGTAGGGAGACCTCGGCAATAGCCGCAGTCTACCATCCTCCCACCTACTCCGAGTCCGTCCTCAATCTCCTACAGGTCCAGGTAGCACCCCCGCGTTCGACCGCACTCGAGTACATCGTCACACGCGCACCGTAGCATCGAAATCGAATATCACGTCCGGGAGCACCGTACGCCGAAACACCGGAACGTAATCAATCGCTAGGCAGCGAGCACTGTTATATTTCGAAACACTCGTCTCGTTATTTCACTATCGCCGTACCGACTCCTTTCCCCGCGCCAAATACTCTCCTCGCCGTTACGAACCCTGGAGCGACGAGCTATACCGGCTACGAGGAGCACCACCGCGAGAAAGTCGCGCACCAGGAACCAGGACCGTTACAGTATTATTATAAACATTGTAAATATATACACAGACATTGCATGCTATGCAATGACTCTGTAGAAAATGCTCTGGTACGGTAGCGGACTCTATCGAAGTGGAACGGTCGGCTAGTAAAATATATGAGGTAAAACAAATATATCTTTTTCACAAGTATTTTATATTTACTTAATATCGCATAACCTATATGTATAACCTATGTAAACAAATTTATTGATATGTAGATTTCCGAAAGATCCACAATTGAGAAAAAAATGGATGAAAGCAATTCATTGTGTGTTTGTCCTAAACATTTTGGAAGTGATGGCTTTGTTGGAAATTCTTGGAGTTCCAAGCGTAAGGATACCTTGTGTACCTGAAGTGTCATGTATACAACCAATAGAAATAGAAAATGAAAGTGCAAGGTATAAATCTTTTTATAATCAAAACTTGAACTTAGTCTGCAATAGATTAAATTTGTATAATTTCCATATTATTTGTTTTCAGCTTAAGTAATGAAATTGCCGATGAAGATGGTAGTTTAGAATCTGCTGCTTGTACCGATGAAGACAATTTATCATTTCAAGAGATACTTTTGAAAAGGAAGAGCAAAAACAACAAACAAACAGAAGACTGCTTAAAAAGTTGGAGATTCACATGAATTATTGAATCGAATTTCATAAGAGAAGCGTAGATGTATCGCTAAAAGAACTTTAGTTGAAAAGCACAGTCAAATTAAAACATTACAACAAACAAACAGAAAATTTAGAGTTAGATCTTTAAAAGAGTTAGATCTTGAACTTTTTTAAGTAGTCTTTTGTTTGTTTGATTTAATGTTTTAATTGCAGGTCATAGTAGGATAAGATTTAAAGTAAAAAGAACTATTTAACTTCCCGATTCATAGGGAAGTTACTGTAATTACCCCGAAAATCGAAAATCGATTTTTTAGCAGATCTTCACGTTTCATGGTCATTGGAGTCATTTTAGACTATTTTTATCAAAATGTTTGTGTGTGTGTGTGTGTGTGTGTGTGTGTGTGTGTGTGTGTGTGTGTGTGTGTGTGTGTGTGTGTGCGTATGTCCGTTTGTATGGTATCAAATTTTTCGTTAACGTTTTCAGAAAAAGTAACAACGCGATCAGGATGATGAATGATGCAATCGATGTGCCCCGTCGTAACTTAGAGCTGATTAGATTTTGGTCCATATTGGTCGAGTAGTTTTTTAGATTTTTAGTTTTTTTTCGAAAAGAGTTGATTCTACAATGCAATTTATAAGGGAGGACGAAAATTTTCCACCAAAGAATCAAACGCAATTACATAAAAAAAAAATTTTTTCTTAATTTTTTTTTAGATTTAAAAAAAAATTTTTTTTTTAGATTTAAAAAAAATTTTTTTTTTTAACTGATGCTAATGTTACCGCTTGGAATAATCAAAAGTAATTCCAATGCAACAGTGAATTTATCATCTCTACTCCCAAGAATACATTTTGGGAGAATATCAATGAAAGTACAAAAAAACGATGTTAGCGATGTTGGCGAAGGAGTAACGAATCGGGAAGTTCTTTGTGTGACTCTGGGAGAGTCACACACCAAATAAAAAATATTAATATCAGTAGGCCGTACTAGCCATGCGTATCACTAACCCTCTCGCAAGAGCAGTCCTACCCGCGAGCTCGCGAAGCGAGCGAGCAAAAACAACCCTACTTGCGAGCGAGCGAAGCGAGCGAGCAACAATAGCCCTCTAGTTTATTTTGTAATCAATAACTCAGAATAAGATAAGTGTTTATTGTACTATATGTATTATTCATAAATAAATATTATTAATATTATTATTATTGTTTTATATTATATGTATTACATCAAATATAATATATGTATTGATGGCTGAAGCAACGTTGGATGAGAGATTTCCTTAAGATCTATTAGCTTTTATTGTCCTACCATCAAATTTGAACATTTGGACATCTCACATTCAACGATGCTCCATCTACCAATTCATATTATTGTTCTTACTGTATTTTTTTTTAAATAAAGTAAGTTTAAAGAAATAAATACAGATTTCACATATTATCAACTTCTACATTAAAGTTTAACATATATGTAAAAATCATGTATTCAAATAAATAAAAATTATTAATACAAATCAGTACAAATGATTTATATACCCTGCACAAATTATAATAAAAACTACAATTATCATGTTATTTGACGAGCAAGATTTGTTTTAAAAATTTCTGACAAATAAACCGAATTACTTTATTAATAACATATTATTTCTTTCTATTACCAAGTCCTTGCCTTATACTTATTGTTAGTTAAATGCATCTATGGTATGAGGTACAATTACTACAATTAAATATTGACAATACTTTACAAACATTGACAATATTTCGTACATAACCGTGGTAAATAAGTAGTAACAATTACAATGTTTCTATTATTATGCTGCCACTATCCACACTTTCCAAAATAAATTGTTATATTTTCGAAGGTTCCATTTCGTTACATTTTAAATAAATTTGTTAAACCTTCAAAAATAAGAAATGTCTAGTAGCTACAAGTTCCCCTTGTTCCATATTCCATGAGCTCCACAGTTTTTAAACCGTTCATTTGTACATTTAGTATTACGACTTGGCAACGTCGGATCAAGGTGTCAGTTATTTCAAGTCGAATAAAAATAACGAATAAAGATACATGTGATTTTTATCTATTCCAGTTACTCGTCCCGAATAAAACAATCGAATAAATCATCTTGCTACATCGAGCTTCGAATAAATCTTGAGGTTATGATGAAAATCGTTCCACTGAAATCTCACAGATAAATTTGCATAGCCAAAATCTGACGAATACACCGTAAGATAAATGGTGGCGCTGTCTTCGACTCTCAAATAACGGTGAAAGATAAACTGAAAATTCTCAGCTGTCATCTTACGAATAATGCCTCAAGAATAACTTCTCGCCGCTAGAGGCGTCGAATACGTATACGCAGTTACTTCGGGATTCGATAAAAAATAGATGACGAATGAAATTTCTGGAGAGTATCTTACAGATAAACTGTGTCGAATATGTATTTCAGGGAAATCAGTACAAATAAAAGATAACTTTCGTTTATCTTTTATTCGAAAATTTTAGATAAATTTTTGCCCATCTCTGTCCCAGGGTAGCAACCAGAGATTCGGAGTCGGTAAACAAAATTTGTAACTCCGACTCCGACTCCAATCCTTCTTTTTTTTATCTCCGACTCCGAATCTGACTCCGACTCCGACTCCGACCCCGACTCCGACCCCGATTCCGATTCCGACTCCGACACTCCAACTTGAAAAAATATGTACTCAAAATAATTAGGAGTTGTAATAATACTGCATAAATAGTTTAAATATTGTATTAAAGTATTAAAGTGTAAGAATATGGAACAGATAACTCTGATACAACACAACACGACTGTTACTTCCTCATTTTCAGGAAATAGTTAGAAATAAAGATAAAGTTTCCATTTTCGAAAATTAATATAATCTCTAATATTTCATAGAGACACTTGTTGCATTTAGGGCTGTCGTTTCTCTTTTTGGCAGTAAATTAATTATTTCTTCTATAAGAACCATAGGGAGGTCATTCCAAGCGTCTTGGATAGATGTAAATAAATTACCACGCCTATTTAAGCTTCTGCTCATTGAACCTGTGTTTATTCTCGTCATATAAATAGTTCATGAAGTTTGAATGTGAAGTTTTTAACGACCGCTAATGTAGTCAAACTTAAATTCGATTGAAATATTTGTGACATGCGATCAAGCGTAGAGAAATTTTCAAGTAAACATTAAAAAATAAGAGAAGTAAAACGCATTGAAAAAGTGTCGGCAACTGTATAGACGTGATATGTGTATGATAAGCAGGTCTGCTATGAACCTCTTTGATAAGCTTATTGTAAGAGATGTCATCATAATTGTAATAGAATAATTCAAATAACAGAACTATTTATTTAATATAAACGCTATTACATTTAACGGGGCCTTGCCGTAAATAGATACGTGCCCAAAACTATGCGTCGTTTGTTTCGAGAATGCTATGCAACGAACGTCATATGTTTTTGTTTAACGAGGAGAGACACATGGCAATCGTAGATAGTCGGTCGTAACGTCGTGATTTTTGTATAATATAAAGAAGATATCGAAGAACCGCAGCTAGAGCTTATATTTTCTTGGTGCTCCTTTTTATCCTTTTTGTGTGAGTATGAGTTATAGCTACTTACTTATTATTTTTTCTTAAAACAGTAATTTGTAAGTTAAAAAAAAACTAAATATTTTTAGATATTTACATCTCTTGCATTTTGCAATGTCGAAAAAGTCAGCAGTTTTTGAACATTTTACAATTACAATTGATGACAAATATTATCAGTGTCAATGTATTGTAGAAGACGATGACGGTAGAAGATTATGCGAAACGAAAATTAGTAATTTTTCAACTTGCGGGGGAAAAAATGCACTAACAAGGCATCAAATTTAAAAAGACATTTACAGCGTTCCCATCCTAAAGTATTAGAAGAAGTAAATAGAGAAGATAAATAAATACATACGTACTCAGTCATCTGTAGAAAAAGATAAAATATTTAGTAACAGGCAAGGACAAATATCCCAATTCTTTATTTCTGATAAAGTAACAGTAACAATGACCCCGGAAAAGTTTAAAGATCTCATAATTGAAATGGTGGTGCGAAATAGTGTGCCTGTAACCTTTTTTCACAACCTGCCTTTGTAGGCTTAAACGGCGAAATGGCTACAAAACTAGAAGTTTGCTTAGAAAAAGAAAGCATCAGAAAATTGAAAGAAGCGGCTAGATACAAGAAGGAAGAACTTCGGAAAAGTCTAAAAGATTGTTTGATATTTATTAAAATGGATGCATGCACGCGCCACAGAGTCAATTACACTGTCCAACAAATTCCAACTTTTTTTTTGTATTTCGATTCCCATTATGCGATTCTTATAGTGTTTTTCGCGCTGAATCCAAATCTGTCCTTAATTTTTCTCCTAGACGTACAGTTTTTTGAGAAAATTGAGTTTTAAAAAAAGACATATTTTTCAACTTTCAAGAAATATTGTGATGTTATTATAAAAGATATTGAATTGTTTTTTACAGCAAAAGATTCCGTAGACTTTCCCGAATACAGTGATATCCAATATTAATACATTATGATTGTTTAAACATTTGTAAACAATGATTAAAGACGGAGAAACACCAGTCTTGTACCAATTTTTGCGGATATTTTTGAATTTATCTAAAAAAAATAAGGGTCTAGCGGAAAATCGAAATACACCACGCGAAAGAGCAGAAAGCAAAATATTTTCGTCCGACATAAGTTACCGCCAGTGGCGCTCACTCAGTTTACTGTACGTCTACGAGAAAAATTAAGGACAGATTTGGAATCAGCGCGAAAAACTCTATAGGAATTGTATAGTGGGAATCGAAATGCTTTTTGGCTGTTGGACAGTGTTATTTTGCGATTAATGTTCGGTTTGTTGATGAAAATAATAAGATTCTAACTCTAACAATTGGAATAAAAGATACTGAGGCACATCACACGAGCGAATATCTTTAAAAATTGGTACAAAAAGTATTAGATGATTTTAATATTAAGAAGGAACAGATTTTATGTATAGTGACAGATAATGCTTCAAATATGTTAAGTATAACAGATAAAATGAATAAAGTTAATGAAGAAAATATACAAATACTAGAAGACAGTGATGCAATTGTAACAAATAACTTACAAGTAAACCAAACGATAGAAAGTAATGGTCATTTAGATGATATTGTTGAAGAAGCGTCCGAGATATTCCAAATCAAACATATGCGATGTGCCGTTCATACATTACAATTAGCGATACGAGACGGATTAAAAAATCAACACGCAGCTACTCTCATCGGAAAACTAAGACAAGTGGCTGTTGCAAGCAGAACCACTAAAATTGATGCAATTCTCAAAAGACGTGCTAGCAAAGGAATTATTCTAGACCAAGTTACACGTTGGGGGAGCACTTATTTAGCGAGTAATGGCTCGTAACATTGTCGAAATCTATTTTTACTCTTTCCTTCTTTTAATTTAATTAACATTTATGGACCTTTAAGACTTCTTAGGGACGTCTCAAAGACCTCCCGAATGTCCTACGAACGTCTCCTGAACGTCTGTTAGACGTCAAAAAGGCGCCGTAAAGTCGTCTTTAAGACGTACCGTTTTCTAATACAAGATGTTCAGGAAGACGTTCGTAGGATATTCGGGACATCTTTAAGACGTGTCAATGTCCAACTGCAGACGTCTTAAAGATGTCCTTAGGACGTCTTTGTGCTATCTGGGTTTTAGCTATCTTTGCATTATTGAGAAAAGAGAAGGCGCACCAAAACCTTTGCAACCCTTAAAATGAATCTACTCCCTTAAGCCCTGTGGATTTGGCTATTTTTTTAACTACTTTATAACTCAAAAACTACAAAAGGTGGACAAAATTGAATAAAAAGGCTGTTTCAACAAGTAGAAAAAGGTTATAAACGATAAAATTAATAATTTTTTCCAACATTCGTTTATTGATGTGAAACCTTGGTGGGAGTTTAAATAACTACATGTAAATTCGTTTACTGACGTAAAAACATGGTAGCGTAACTGCTTCGCTTACCACGGAACGTGTTATCTCGTGTTATCTCGACGAGATAACTATATGTAAAATTATATGTACAACGGTATAACGTTTTGTTTAGTAGAAATGCAACATTTTTTGTATTCATGAACAGTGTCCTTCAACAATATCTAAATTATAATATACACTCAAAAGAATTAAGGGATCACTTCTGCGAACCCGAAAAATTGCTCCGAATTTACGTGATCATAACTCCGTCAAAAATTGCCGTATCGATATCGTTAAACAATGGTTTGAAAGCCTCAAACATCTAGTTTCAGATACTCTGTTTCAAATTGTTGCTATGTTCGTTTTTTACAAAGTTATAGCGAGATGAAGACAACATTGACGGTGAACAAAACTTTTGTGCAACTTTGGAACATCACACGGGAGCAACAACTTTTTTTGATAAATCGCGTTAATGTCATTTCGAAGGGCTATCTTTCCTGTGTAAAATGTGTGGTTGTTGATTATTGTGCGATTTTTTTTCTGCGAGTTATTCAACATTGAAGTAAATGCTGGCTTTTTAACTTTAACTGGCTCCAGAAAGCGAAAAAATTATCGTAGAATCTTGTGCAAAAAAGCAATAGAAAGAGCGTTTCTTTCTCTTCAAGTCACTCCTTTTGTTTTTTCAATTTCATTAACATTTCGATATACCAGGTGTTTCTGAAAATATGCTTAAAAACTGCAAGATTTCCATTTTTCCTTTAACTCGCTATATCTTGACGAGAAATGTTCGTAATACCATGATGCGAAAGTCAGATTGAAGCAGAGATTCTGCCGATTCGATTGAGTACTTCATGAACTAGCTGCGACAATTTTTTACCTATGGCAGCTGTGTTTGAAGTTAGTGCTTCGCAGAAATCAGCGCGCCACGTACAGCGGCTGCCTGACATCTCTGAATACGCCGGCGCACAGTGGAAAATTTGAACCAAACTCGATTCAAAATCAAAGAACTTTCGATAGAAATGAGGTAGAGCGATGAAACTTTTTTTTAAAATTAAAGCTGAAACTTGACAGAATATGGAAAAAATAGGGAGATTATGGTACGAACGTTTTTTAACGTTGAGGAAATTGGTTAAACATGTAGAATTTCAAGAAAATGTGGTTTCTCCAGTATCACGCGCGGAAAATTTTTTTTTAACATGCTTTATATAATTTCCCATAAATTTTTTCACGCTGATTTCAAATCTGGTCTCGAAATTTTTCTACGACCTGAGGATTTTGCAAAATTGATTTCTTGCAAAATCATAATAAAAAATATAAGAATACCGAGTGGAATTTAAAGTTTCTTTCTAAACAGATAAGTTAAGTAACAATTAACACGTGGTGTATAAGGCAAGAGAATTAAGAGTGTTACGATTACTTCATCTGTGTACTATCTTACGTCGTTCCTCATTGATAAACGAAGCAATTTTAGAACCATTACGCAACTCAATGTTATCTGAGTACTTTATCGAAGGCATTGATGAGATTCTGTAGTTACAAATTATTTTCCACGCGTAATATCGAATAATGTTTGAACTGCATTATTATTCTATATTGTATATTTTCACGCTTTCATTCGTTTCCTATAGTAACAAATATATTAATGTAACTTGTTAATAAATCGACATGTCGTACATATAAGCACAGTACATACAGTAGCGGACAAATGTTTATGACCACTCTAAAGAAGACGATAACTTTTTAAATATTGTACTATACGATTTGAACTTTTTTGGGAAGCTAGAGCAATTAGTTTACTAAAGGATGTGAAAAGAAATTTTTTTAAAAATTGCAATTGATCGGAATTTTTGAAAAAATACGAAAAGTTTCATTTTTAACTTTTTTATGTGGGCCTATATTGAAAATTTAAAAAATACGTTTTGTAGATCTGCGTCAATTAAACATATTCTGAAAATTTCGTCAAAGCCGGTCGATGTTGCAATGAGCTACAAACGCTTAAAGATGGTAAAATTGCAGATTTTCAAGATTTTCGGCAATAAATTGTGAAAATCTGCCATTTTTACCATTTTTAAACGTTTGTAGCTCATTGCAACATCGACCGGCTTTGACGAAATTTTCAGAATATGTTTAATTGACGCAGATCTACAAAACGTATTTTTTAAATTTTCAATATGTGCCTACATAAAAAAGTTAAAAATTCAACTTTTAGTATTTTTTCAAAAATTCCGATCAATTGCAATTTTTAAAAAAACTTCTTTTCACATCCTTTAGTAAACTAATTGCTCTAGCTTCCCAAAAAAGTTCAAATCGTATAGTACAATATTTAAAAAGTTATCGTCTTCTTTAGAGTGGTCTTAAACTTTTGTCCGCTACTGTATGTATTCAACAGTTCAAATAATGTTGAGAATGAAAAGTAATTCTTTCGGTATACAGGGTGTAACAAAATGTATTGTCATGGCTCCTGCAGGTGATTCTACACCTTTGGATCGGTGGAGTTATGTCACGAACAATGGCCAAAAAATTGACCTTGAGCATAATTTTAAAGGTCGAGTTGTTTTTCTATTTTGCATCGTTTAGTACTCGTCACGAGAAATAAAAGTTTGAATAAATAAGAATATTTAAGCTCCTATGCACGATTTTCCATATTAATATATGTAAATGTTTTCATTAATGTTCACGAAGTTCGTTAGTGAAGGCCTTCACAATAATTTGTAGACATTGTTTAAGTAGTTTGTTTAATCAGTTTACCATGCCGTCTAGTTGATTTTAGCAATGCAGAACCAGCAAATCTCAAAGAATCTCATATTGAAATTAGTTTTGCATTAAGTTCGAACTATACAGAAGAGACTCTGATAAAAATCAGCTGCTCGTATGTGTTATTCTGCTTGTCGCAACTTTTTAAAGTTTTTGTAACATCGTACGGTGGTGAGCTGAATGGGCATTCTAGTAAATACTAATTACGATTTAATGGCAACGCTATTAATTAGTTCTGACCTCGTCATAAATCGCTATAGGGTGATACCACAAACAGACACACATTTGTTACCAAAAGGTGTATTAGATCTACTATGACAGGAATTTCCGTCTAAAACCATAAGTACTTTAGTTGACAGCGACAGTGATACGAGCCAAGATATGTTTTATTTATTTTTATATTTGTTTATACAATGTATATAATATTTTGTTACATGAATATTATTTTTAAAGGCTCTACTTAAGTTAAATCTCATTTCATGACCTACAACAAAATTTGAATCGGTTTCAAGAACTGTAAAACGATCTATTATCTTTTTCCACTTACATAGATTGGCCATTAGGTACACTACAGCACGCGTAAGTTCAATTTACTTAAAAAATTCCTATAGATAAACAATCGAGTACTAAACTGATGATACTTTATCTATAAAAAATTACATGTAATTTAAACATTTTTTCTTATTTTTTTCCGCGATTAAAATTACCATAAACTCTTAAAGTTTGTCACGTCCGGTGGTCCAGCCATTAGAAATAATTGACGAAATAAATTATACATATATAAATCTTCCTTTTTTATTCCTTTTATATTTTCTTAGATAACGTTGCACTCCGATAGTATTGGATATTTGCTTCCCGTGCAACATTTTGTGAGAAAATATAAAAGTTCATTTCGTCAATTATTGCTAATGGCTGTGCCACCGGTTGTAAAAGATTCAGATCTCTTTACAAAAATTATTTCGCAGATTTTTTTGTGGGACAACCCCTAGAATGGTGCCACTGCACGAAAAAGTAATTTGTGCAAAATTTGAAATTGATCGAATAACGGGAAATTGTGCCAAATCAACTTTGAAAATTTTTTAATTTTGTAACTCGCTTTCCTCCACTGCAGTATATGGTCAGCATATATGTTTATATATCGTTGAAATTGTATTTTTACGCACTATACAAATTTATAAACAAAATGTAATATTGATTTAAAAAAAAATTTTTTATCTATTTATTTTTATAAAAATTTTTACATCAATAAAAAAAGATCCCTTTAGAAAATTTCGTTGAAATGTTTTATGTGTCTCTTAATGATTGTTTCAATACATTTGGAAATTGTTTCCTATTTTCGGAAATAATTTGTAAAATATATTGTTTCTCTACTTCTTTGATAATAACTACTATTTTCTAACTACTATTTTCTCTACTATTTTTTGATAATAACCGACGATAGTCCTGAATAAGTTTAACACCACGCTCAGCAGTGTCGTTAACAAACTTTAAATTTTTGTACAATGTTTAATCCAGATTTGAAATCCTCGTCATCTTCCCATGAATCGGAATGATGAATGATGTTTTTTTAAACATTCTATAGAAATTGAGAGTCTTTCAAAAAATCTTAGTGTTTCGAGGGAAATAAAATGATCAATTCCTCTGTCAGCATATTTTTCTAAGTCTTGAGTAGTTATTTCATATTTTTTCATGATTCGTCAGCTTCAATGTTAAGCGCCAATCGTAAATTCGTATTCTTTTCCACGATTTTGTCAAAAAATGCTAACGCTACTGCTTTCGTGAAATTATTTTGAAGAAAAAATAAGTTATGTAGGATTAAAAAAAGTTTGCAACCATTTATGGTATTTATCACCAGAAGCGTATTGAAACAATTATTAAGAGACACATAAAATATTTCAACGAAATTTTCTAAAGAGATCTTTTTTTATAGCTATAAAAATACGTTTAATAGTAGTTTGTAATAGTATTTTGTACTGTATTATATGTATAACGTATAAGTATATGTATATGTATATATATCTTTGTACTGTTTAATAAATTAAATATAATGCAAAAGAAAAAGAAATTTTTGAAATGTCAATTTTTGAGATTTCAAGGTCACGAATTTTTTTTTAAATCAATATTACATTTTGTTTATAAATTTGTATAGTGCGTAAAAAGACAAATTCAACGATATATAAACATATATGTTGACCATATACTGCAGTGGAGGAAAGCGAGTTACAAAATTAAGAAATTTTCAAAGTCGATTTGGCACAATTTCCTGTTATTCAATCAATTTCAAATTTGGCACAGATTATTTTTTCGTCCAGTGGCACCATTCTAGGGGTTGTCCCATCAAAAATTCGATAGTCGAAAAATAAGGTCCACCTTAATGGACATTCGGTACACTGTGAATGGTTTGAAAAGCAACCGTTCTCTTCAAAAAACGACTTGAAAGTTTCGTAAACTGTTTTATTTCGTATGTCTACCTACAGGGTGTCCTAGTAAATATGCAATACATTGTTTTCATTGGACGCTTTGTTTTCGAGGCGATTAACTTTGAACATCCGTTATAGGATCGCGTGCCTAGCATTTGTAAGTAGTAGAACCGATAAGTCACGATCGGACGGGTGAGCCGATATCTACATCGCGTGATCGTCGAATTTCCTTGAAAACAACGTCTCAAATGAAAAAATGTATTGTGCAGTGAGCCACGAAAGTATTTGAACGCACTTTAAAACTTTTTTATAATTGTATCAAACGACCTGATGTTTCGTGAGCAATTAGAAGCATTGGTGTACTAAACAATCTGCAAAAAAGATTTTCGAAAAAGTTAAATTTACAAGGTTGCATGCAGAAGTAAAAAAAGTGGTAACTATATGTTCGGTAGCAGTGGTAGAACATACATATGTATATGAGCGCGAACCACTATCTTCAACGTTACAAAATAATAAAACTGCGGGAAGGTCAAGATGAACAGATAAGCGCACAGTGTGTCGTCCAATGGAAAAAAGTCCGAAAATCAAAGTGTAACATCGGCAAATTTATGTACATCTTAAAATGTTCGTAACAAAACGTAGTCTCTAAAACTGCCTCCAATTTTATTACTGTCAAATTCTGTGCATTTTTTTAAACGCGTCCCTCGCAAGCTATTTGGTTTTTTAATTTGATTTGACAGGGTGTGTTTAGCATTATAAGAGCTACAACCTCCCAAAAAATTTTTTTTTAAATAATCGCAATTTGTCCTACTTTTTTATGTTTAACATTTATCAACTTTGATTAGAGTTTTAAAAAAAAGTACATCAAAGTACATCCGTGAATTTTTTTACAGTAATTGGTGACATATTAAACTTTAGTTTCGCGTTGGTTTAAATCTGCTCACATTTGCTCAAGTGGAGGAAATAATAAAAAACTATATTAAGACAATTATTATTTTACGCATGCCATTTGATAAGTAATTACGTATGTGTTCAATTTTATCTTTATAAATTATACAGGGTGTCCAAGACCACCCGTCCAGGTGTGTTAACTTCTTAGTTAAGCATATTCGGTAAAAATGTTTGGGATAAAAGTTGCAGGGATTAATATGTTAATATGAGGACATATGTCCATGACCTTGTAATTGACCTTCGGATCCATTTTCAAGGTTATTTAGAGGTCAGTACGTATTTTTTAAATGGAAACCCCTACTTTTGACTACGGATTCTGAAAGAGCTCGAAATTTCACGTTCAGATATGTACTTATGTCCTAGATTAAAATGACTGCTAGAGGTCATTCGGAGGTCAAATCACTGTTTTGTGTTAAATAAAAGATGATAGTACATACTGGCATCGAGATTGGACAAGACTTCTGATTCATAAACTTGTCTCCGACGTTACGCTTGTTCTCCATTTCCAAGGTCATTGAAAGGTCGATTACTGGAACACAACTGCCTGTTGGACGAACATTTACGAATGTTATTGTTCGGGTCTAGTATTCTATCGCAACTCGAGGTCAAGCATAGAGGCAGAGTATAACGTAAATCGACCTTTCAAGACAAGTTTATGAATCAGAAGTCTCGTCCAATCTCGACGCCAGTATTTACTGTCATCTTTTATTTACCACCAAACAGTGATTTGGCCTCTGAATGGCCTCTAGCAGTCATTTGAATCTAGGACATAAGTACATATTTGAACGTGAAATTTCGAGCTCTTTCAGATTCCGTAGTCAAAAGTAGGGGTTCCCATTTAAAAAATACGTACTGACCTCCAAATAACCTTGAAAATGGATCCAAAGGTCAATTACAAGGTCATGGACATATGTCCTCCATTAATCCCTGCAACTTTTATTCAAAACATTTTTACCGAATATGCTTATCTAGGAAGTTAACACCCCTGGACTAGTGGTCTTGGACACCCTGTACATTTAGTTTTAAAATTGTTTAAATATTTACAATCTTTCAGTTGAGTATTAAAGAAAGTACCAAAAGGTTCCTTTGAGATTTCGTATTACATCAATTTAAAGCACATTAGACTTGATATGACGGTCGATCTTAAGTCCATAAATATACACAAATGTTAAAAATAGTGGAAAATTTATGTTGACGAGACGCGTGCGTTCGCCGTCCACGCCTTTAACGTAGCCTAGGTTGTAGTCTAGGTTGTTCTACAGGTTGTACCTCCTAAACGATCGGAAATAGAGGAAAATGTTATAAGAAAAAGTTGAATGGCATCAGACGGTGCATACTACGCAACTAACTTTATGCACTTTTGTGCATCGGTGCATCAGAAAAATGCAACTGCACTTTTTTTTTAAATGGACACCTACATTTTTGATTGCACCAATCAATGCAGTTTGTTGTGCTCTACATAAGTTTAGGGCATAAGTATTTAGTACTGTAGTAACGTATTTTTAGACAGGATGTCGTTGGGTCCTCAATGGCAGGAAGATGGCCATAAAACAGAAAGGCCTGACTTTCGCCAGGCCCAAGGGAAGAAGTTCTTAAAGAGAAAGCGTGTCCAACGAAAACCAGGCCCAAGGGTCGGCTGGGTTTTCCCAGGGTGACACACACAGGCTATGGGGATGAGTGCGGGTGTATGAGTGGGGACTGGAGAAGGACATTTTTGTGAGAGAACAGTTAGTGCTGGGTTGATTGCGAACAGTGAAGGTCTGATGCGTTGCTTGCGAGTAGAGTAGTATATTGTATTACCAGTTAATCTAATGTCTATTCGATCCCTTTTACATTTATATTTTAATAAACAAAGTTTAAAAAACACTATTACCACATATTTTTGGGGGCTCAGCCGGGATTGAATAGAGCAAATTGACTGTGTTGTCTGTGTTGAACAAACTGTGTCGAATTAGTCGTGCTGAAGCAAGTGCATTGGATTGGCAGTGTAGTCTGTGTTGAACAAATAGTGTTGAGTTAGACGTGTTGAAGTAACTGCGCTGCAGTTTATCCAAGTTGCATTTGTGGAAAGAGTTGACTTTGAAGAATTTTCCAAGATGTCAGATGCGGGAAATGATACAGTGGTTGAGAATATACAACAAGGTAGCTCTGCCAATGACAAGTTGAAGGCCGTAGGATCAATGAAGTTAATTGAATTAAAAGAAGAATTAAGGAAACGGAAATTAAAGATTAGTGGAAATAAGAAAGAGTTGCAAGATCGTTTGAGAGCAGCGTTGACGTTAGAGATCGAGCATGGTGAGGATGAAGATGAGGATGAAAGCGAATGTGACGAAAGCGAAGATGAGACTGATCAAGCGCGTGTCAGGAATTGCACAAGACATATACAAGTCTTAACATTTAAAGATGTCGAGGAATCCCTAAATACTTTTAGTGGTGATAGTAAGGAAAATATCCGCTGTTGGCTACAAGAATTTGAAGATATGGCGGAACTATGCAAATGGAGTGACGTGCAAAGAGTGGTTTATGCGAAACGATTGCTGCGCGGATCGGCCAAAATGTTCATCGATTACGAAAAATGTTGCCGCAAGTGGTCAGAAATGAAGCGAGCGTTAAAAACAGAATTTTCGCAAGTTGTAGATGTGCACAAAATCCACAAAGAGTTGTCTCGGAGAATTAAAAAGTCGAACGAAACACATCAAGAATATGTGTATACCATGTTGGAGATAGCCAAGCATGCAGATATGGATACTGCGGCTGTTATCAAATATATCATCGATGGAATACAAGACGCGAAGAATCCAACAAAATGATATTGTATGGAGCGAGGAACATTCGTGAGTTGAAGGAAAGGTTCGAGTCGTACGAGGATATGAAGGAGAATTTAAGAACGAGGAACCGACGTACCGAAGAGAAGACAAAGAAGACAATTCGTGGGACAACTGCGCAGGAAAATGTACGAAGATGTTTCTTGTGCGGAGACCGAAATCATTTAAGTGCTAATTGTCCGACGAAGAGTAAAGGTGCTAAGTGTTTCAAGTGTAGAGAATATGGACATATTGCGACGGAATGTAATGGTATGAAAAACCCTGTGAAGGATGTGAGTAGTACGTCAGAGGAATCACGAAAGAAACGTGTTATGGATGTGCAGATTGAAAATTGTAAGTTGGTAGCATTAATCGATTCGGGTAGTGATTTAAATTTAATGCGTGCGGATCGTTATGTTAACATTGGGACGCCTAAATTAAAAAATAGAATTTTGCAATTTCGCGGTGTAGGGGCAGAAAGAAATTATACAATGGGAGAATTCATTACGAATATTTTGATAGATGATACAACTTATAAAATAAATATACATGTTGTGCCCGATACGCTGATGCCGCATGGTTTAATAATAGGCACAGATTTCTTAGATTCTGTAGAGCTCACCATGAAAGGGGGAGAAATTTCAATTAGGAAATTAGATGTGCCGGAAGTTTTTAATATTGATGTCAATGATACAAGCGAGATAGATTTGTCGTATAATTCGATTCCTGAGCAGAGAGAAGAAATACAAAATTTGATTGAATCTTATAAGCCCCATAAAACACGCGAAGTAGGGGTTACAATGAACCTTGTTTTGAGCGATGATATACCCGTGTATCAGAGACCACGTAGATTGGCATGCGAGGAAAAAGTTGAAGTGGACAAGCAGATAGCTGCATGGCTGCAAGAGGGTATCGTGCAACCGTCTCATTCGGATTATGCTAGTCCAATCGTATTAGTGAAGAAAAAGAATGGTGCAACTAGAATTTGTGTGGACTATAGGCAACTAAATAGAAAAATCGTAAAAGACAGGTATCCCCTGCCGCTAATAGAAGACGAGTTGGATCCTTTGCAAGGTGCAACAATATTTAGCACTTTAGATCTAAAAAATGGTTTTTTTCATGTGCCTATCGAGGAAGCTTGTAGAAAGTATACTGCTTTTGTTGTACCTAACGGACATTATGAATTTTTGAGGGTACCTTTCGGATTATGTAACTCGCCCGCTGTTTTTCAAAAATTTATACATGCAGTGTTTAGAGAAGTTATAACAACTGGCATTGCACGAACATATTTAGATGACATAATAGTTCTAGCTAACGATATTACGAGTGCGATTAAAAATCTGAAAACTGTGTTGGATGTTGCCAGTCAGTACGGATTAATAATAAATTGGAATAAATGTAGTCTATTACAAACAAGGGTTGAGTACTTGGGGCACATCGTTGAAAGCGGATGTGTTCAGCCGTCCGAGCATAAAACAAAAGCTGTTGCAAAATTTCCAAAATTGCGATGCGTAAAAGACGTGCAAAGTTTTCTCGGTTTGACGGGATATTTTAGAAAATTTATTCGCGACTATTCAATTATTGCGCGACCGTTAACGAACTTATTAAAGAAAGATAATGAATTCAAATTCGAAGCATTAGAACAAGAGGCGTATCAGAAGCTTAAATTAATCTTGAGTAGTTCACCGGTGTTGAAGTTGTATTGTGTAGGCACTGAAACTGAACTGCACACTGACGCTTCTAGCTTGGGATATGGAGCAATATTGTTACAGCGTGATAGTGTGGATGGTGCTTTTCACCCTATTTACTATGCCAGCGGAAAAACTACATCTGCTGAAGAGAAATACCCGAGCTATGAGCTGGAAGTGTTAGCAATAATAAAATCCCTAAGAAGGTTTCGAGTGTATTTGTTAGGAATCTCATTTACGATAGTGACTGATTGCCAAGCGTTTACGATGACCATGAATAAGAAAGATTTGTGTGTGCGAGTTGCGAGATGGGCTCTTTTACTCGAAGAATTTCAATATAAAATTGAACATAGACCGGGAAAAAGTATGAAACATGTAGATGCGTTGAGTAGGCGTCCGTTGCCTGCGATTATGTTTGTAAGCGAAGACCATGAGGGTCTAATAATTAGATTACGCAGAGCTCAGAACGAAGATCCTGATTTGCGAAGGATCCGCGATAATATAGAAGAATACCGAGCGGACAAGTATATAGCCGAAAATGATATATTGTATAGAGTGGTGAATGATGTACCGTTAGTGGTCGTACCTAAGCCTATGCAGGCACAGGTAGTTCGTCGAGCGCACGAGCGCGGTCACTTCGGAGTGACGAAGACTGAGGTATTGTTACGAAGAGATTTTTGGTTTAAAGGGATGCGTAAGAAGGTAGAGAAGGTCATTCGAAATTGTGTAGACTGTATTTTAGCCGAGCGTAAACACGGTAAACAGGAAGGACTCCTAAACACAATAGACAAGGGAGAGTTACCGTTGAGTACCTACCATATTGACCACCTTGGTCCATTACCTTCTACGAGGAAATCATACAAACATATTTTTGCTATTGTTGATGCGTTTTCGAAATTTGTGTGGTTGTATGCGACGAAAACAACCAATTCCGCCGAAGTAATAACCTGTATGAAAAAACAAGCCGTGATATTTGGGAACCCTATGCGAATTATTTCCGACCGTGGTACAAGTTTTACGTCTGGAGATTTTAGGGACTACTGTAAGAGTGAAAATATACTCCATGTGCTGATAACGACAGGAATACCGCGTGCAAATGGACAAGTTGAAAGAGTCAATAGGACTCTTATACCTTTACTTGCCAAACTGTCTTCACCTAAGCCGGAAGAGTGGTATAAATATTTGGGAGTCGCACAAAAATATTTGAATGCTACTCCACATAGAAGCATTAACACCACACCTTTTAAACTACTGTTTGGAACTCATATGAGAATGTCTGAAGACCCCGAGATTCGCAAAATGATAGAAGACGAGTGGATTACGATGTTCCAGATGGACCGTGATGAGGTACGCGCACAGGCAAAAGAGAAGATTGCCGAGGTTCAGGCACAAAATAGAAAGACGTATAACAAAAATCGTAAAGAGGCTACAATGTATACGCAAGATCAGCTAGTGGCAATTAAGAGAACGCAGGCTGCACCTGGTTTAAAGTTTCATGCGAAATATTTGGGACCTTATCGTATCGTTAGAGTATTACGAAATAATCGATACGTAGTACAAAAGATGGGGGAGCACGAAGGCCCACAGACGACAACGACAGCGGCCGACCATATGAAGCCTTGGATCCTTAACGAAGAAGACGTTACCTCCGAGGACAGTGACATTGAAAACATCTGAGGACAGATGTAGAATCAGAATGGCCGAGTGTAGTAACGTATTTTTAGACAGGATGTCGTTGGGTCCTCAATGGCAGGAAGATGGCCATAAAACAGAAAGGCCTGACTTTCGCCAGGCCCAAGGGAAGAAGTTCTTAAAGAGAAAGCGTGTCCAACGAAAACCAGGCCCAAGGGTCGGCTGGGTTTTCCCAGGGTGACACACACAGGCTATGGGGATGAGTGCGGGTGTATGAGTGGGGACTGGAGAAGGACATTTTTGTGAGAGAACAGTTAGTGCTGGGTTGATTGCGAACAGTGAAGGTCTGATGCGTTGCTTGCGAGTAGAGTAGTATATTGTATTACCAGTTAATCTAATGTCTATTCGATCCCTTTTACATTTATATTTTAATAAACAAAGTTTAAAAAACACTATTACCACAGTACTTTTATGTAGAGCACATCAAACTGCATCGATTGGCGCAGTCAAAAATGTAGGTGTCTATTTAAAAAAAAGTGCAGTTGCATTTTCCTGATGCACCGATGCACAAAAGTGCACAAAATTAGTTGCGTAGTATGCACCGTCTGATGCCATTCAACGTTTTCTTATAACATTTTCCTCTATTCCCGACCGTTTAGGAGGTACAGCTTGTTCCAGTTGCGTGGGACACCCTGTATATGTATTTATAATATTCTGTAGTAGTATTTTTGTTATTATGTGTTGTATTACATGTATATCATTTATATAATATAAATAAAAAAAACATAAAAAACAAAGTTATCGCAATTGAAAAAAAAATTTTTTTTTAAATAATTAGAAAAAAGTTGTTTTCATATACCAATCGATTCGTCTTTGCATTTTATTTCGAAAAGTATTAATATACTCGACACGCTGTGCAGCGTGTAGACAATCAATTTCAAAAATAATTACAGTTCAACAAATTCAACCAAATTTTGAAAATTTCGTTACTGAAGAACATTCCCAAGTTTCTTCGAAACAAAAATGAAATAGTTTTATTCAAATAAAGTAAACTTGAAAAAAACAGCTTTTGTACGTATGTTATTTCCCAGTCAGCAAAAATCCTCGATTGTGTCCAGGGCACAAAAGATCGTGTGGGAACGTAGGTTTAACTCGACACCATCCCGGCACAAGACGTTCTCGCCACAATCCCGGTCGATCGGGCCAGGACAGCGCAGTCGCATTAATGTGGCGAATGCCGTTAGTTATACAGGGCACTCTCTTCGAAGAGAGACATTCGTGCGACTGCGCTGTTCTGGCCCGATCGGCCGGGATTGTGGCGAGAACGACTTGTGCCGGGATGGTGTCGAGGCAAAACAACGAACCCACACGATCTTTTGTGCCGTGGACACAATCCAGTCATCGTTTGCTTAGGTTAGCTTCGAGCGACGTTCGACCACTGTAATGGCCGCTTTGTGTCCTCCGCCCGCTGGGCTCGAGATGTGGCTCGACACACCTGGTTGACTGGGTTTGTATGTGTAACAGCAACGTTAATAAAAAAAATGTGTTCCCTTTTTATTTCGAGTCTGCTTGTTTCTATTGCGGCCCTCGAATTAATTTATAATTGTATGTAATGAGGCCCTTGGTGGTGAAAGAGTTTGACGCCCTGGATTAGAAGGTCAACTTGGTTTTTTTGAATGATACCACATATTTTTGAACTCCTACGACTGTAGCCCTTTTCGAGACAATTCCAACGATATAGTCATTCAAGGTCATTCAAGGTCGTAAACTTTAAAATTGATGAAAAACATAAAATCGTAAATGCTTATGAAATGAAAAATTCTCCGTTTTATTCGCGAAATCGAATTGTTTCAATTCGAAATGTAAACAAACTACTTAAATCCAGAACCATTTGCTACAAGTTGTAGTCTACAACAGATGCTCAAAGTGATGACCAGCCACAGATAAACAAAATTCAAATTCAGAACAAATTCGCTTAATATTGAAACTGCTGTAACTTTGCTCAAATTTACCCAAATTTAATGAAGAAACAACCATCTTAAAGGTTGAGATTTCTACTTTTTATACTGTATACCGTTTTTGCTGAAACGGATGTTTTGAGTGCAAAATTTATCCATAAAAAGGAGCGTATTAGATTGTAAAGTTTGTAGCTATTTTTCAATCAAGTACTGCGGATTATAATCAATATTTTAACGTTATTCGTCTATTTTATGTACACTATCGACAAGTGTAATCATTTACATTTAAGGGGGATCTATACCCTCAGATTTTGGGGTATTTATCAATGTTATCAACCTCTGTGCAGAAAAAAGTTTGGTAACATTGATAAACACGCAACTGCATAATGAACACGAGATGGAGTTGCTTGCTATTTCCATATTCTATTCAGCTCGTCGCGAATGCCGTTATACAGGGCAGGTCGCACTAATATTAGTGCCACCGATGAGAATATGTACCTCGTCTGTGTCAGTTTTGCTATCATTCCACATTGACAGCAGTGCAGCAGTGAAATGTTGCACAATACCGCAGCACTGATTGACAGTCCTCCAGACTAGGCGCCATCTCGTCTAAACTAACTGAAATAAAATTGGCTCTAGATTGGCTCTACATCAGAGATAACCTCTGTCTTCATGAACGTAATATGGGGAAATCTATGCTAATGTGAATGAAATCACGCGCGGAAATTTTTTGTCCTTATACGAGCATATTTTGAGCTGCACAAAGGCTCATTTGATAGAGGAAGGTTCATCACGGCGCGCTCTGCTCATCATATCAGTCAAAAAAATCTCTTTGAGACAGGAAAATACATTGAAATCTGCGGTTATTTTTCTAGATTTTTTCTCTATTTTGGGCACTCATATTATTAGATATAAACATAATCTCGTTAAATCAATAGCAGAGCGCGCCGGATTTAATCTTCCTCTATAGAATGAGTCCTCACCCAGTCCAAAATCCGCTCAAATAAGGACAAAAAATCGCCGCGCGTAAACGCATGTTTCGACCCAAAATCTAGTAAGATTCTAGTTACTTCAGTAGGGTATAGATCCCCCTTAAAATATCTTTTTAAAATACATAGTTATTGCTGGCATCTCTGGTCTGAAGTGTTCGCCCACTGATTGCGTTATGCAGTAATGTGTATGGCGATTAATATCAGCGCAGACTCTACGTATCCGTTCCTGCATGTCTTCTTTTGTAGAGGGCGCTGCACAATAAACATCTTCTTATAACTTTGGTTATAAGAAGGTCTGGTGATTTTCGATGTCCAGATCGTCCAATCCAACGATTTTTAAATGTATTGTTCAAAATATCAGTAACCCTCTATGCAGAATGTGCCGGGCAACCGTCGTATTGGTACCACGAAAACTGCTGCACGTTTAATGGAACATCTTCAAATAAATCAGGTAGTATTTACATCTATCAAAAATTTTGCATACTTTGTTTGATTCGAATTGTCCCCTAGCCTTCCTGACTTCTCGTCATCAAGATCAAGTGTCATGATTTCTTCACCGGAGAGTACCCCTGAGTGAATGTAAACGTAAATAAATTTCTGTAACTTGAAACTGATGAGAATATTCCATTTCATAAGCATTTACTATAAATTACTGTTTTTCATAAATTTTAGATTTCACGACCTTGAATGACTATATTTAGCTTATTGAGCTTAAAAATATGAGGTTCCATTTTTAAAAAAACTAAGTTGACCTTCTAATTTTCTAAGCACCTTCATTTGAAGAAAAGTTATGTAGACCACGTAATGGGCCCCTAGAAACCAAACAACTTTTGTCTCAAGCATTTATTCCTATCACAAAAAATGTAGAAGTTATTCAGGTGGTTTAAATGTAAATGATTACATTTAAGCGTACACGATTACAGTTAAGTGTACATAAAATAGGCGAATAACGTTAAAATATTGATTATAATCCGCAGTACTTGATTGAAAAATAGCTACAAACTTTACAATCTAATACGCTCCTTTTTATGGATAAATTTTGCACTCAAAACATCCGTTTCAGCAAAAACGGTATACAGTATAAAAAGTAGAAATCTCAACCTTTAAGATGGTTGTTTCTTCATTAAATTTGGGTAAATTTGAGCAAAGTTACAGCAGTTTCAATATTGAGCGAATTTTGAACTAGCTGTTTATCTGTAGCTGATCATCACTTTGAGCATCTGTTGTAGGCTACAACTTGTAGCAAATGGTTCTGGATTTAAGTACTTTGTTTACATTTCGCATTGGAACAGTTCGATATCATGAGTAAAACTGAGAATTTTCCATTTCATAACCATTTTCAATCCCACGGGATTGATGTGGGATTTATTTTAATCTAAATTAAGGATTTAGGTCTTCAATCTAATATATATTTAATAAAGAAACAAATTTTACTTAATGAGATAATCATCTTTAATCATATTAGTCAAAATTTATTAACATAATATATATAAAATCTAAATCTACATAAATTTAAATTAAAATAGATCTCTTTTTGGAAAAAAAACTGTAATTGAAATGTATATATATATATATATATATATATATATATATATACATACACGTGTCTAATTGTATAAAATATATAACATAATAATTCGTTATATCTGATAATTATTAGAAGAAGGTATTTAAATAAAAAATTATTATATCAATAACGAAGCTACGATGTTATATATTAATTGCTGAGGATTGCGGAATAATTTTTTTTTTACCAAAATGTTGGTTAAAACTTAAAAATTACTATAAAAATTGTTTAGAACGAACTATATGTAATCGACCTGTTTGTGAATATAATTTTAATTAGATTAAAATCTGAAAAATGTTACAATTATAAAAACAAATTTTAATTTGTAGAACTTTGAAAATATGATCGTAAAAAGCAAAGTCTATTAATTGTTGTATCTTCTAGTTAGGTCCTCGAATCATTAAAAAAGGTATCCTGCAGCGGAAAGAGCTCGTTAAGCCTCTACACTTGAAGGTCGAATAATTAAATCTATTCGTTTGCCATACGTAAATATTTCCCTTTTTTGCCATCGCTCTCAAAGGAAATCATCACTTTTTTTAAATTTTTATCGATATCTTCATGACAGACCATCGATATAGTTCTTCGTTCGCGAATTTTTGGGACGCATAGTCCCGCGGGATTCCGCATCACCTATTTAAGAAATGTGGGACCAAAAAATGACGCAGGATCCTGCGGGATTGCGGGATCCCGCTTTGCGGGATTGCAATCCCTAGTTGAAATTGTCTCGAAAAGGGCTACAATCGTAGGAGCTTAAAAATGTGGTTTCCTTTAAAAAAAGCTAAGTTGACCTTCTAATTTTCTAAGCACCTCCACTTGAAATAAAAGTTATGTAGACCACATAATGGGCCCCTACAAACCAAACATCTTTTGTCTCAAGCATTTATTCCTATCTCAAAAAATGTAGAAATATTCAGGTGGCTTGTCTTAGGTGACTCACACTATAATATATGTATACCTGTAGATACAGTGGCCGAAATAATGATGGGTTCACTAGCCGCGTTGGCTGGCTTACTGTTTCTACTTTTATTTTCGTTTTCGGAAGTGCACCGTGGCATTTGTTTTTATTTCGCGTACGCATTATGTAAGCAGTCAGTCGACTATCAACGGTATTAGTGTAATGATGTACCTGCTTCAAAAATATCTTGAAAATTATCGAGTACGAGATACGAAATAATCTTAGTTTCACGGAGATATATTTAAAAATTACTATTGATAGTGCAATTTTTTGAACGTTTTTATATGATAAGTACACAAATTTATGAAGTTTAAGAATTATAAAAAATATTTTATGGTCGTTCAATATTATTAAAGCACAATGACACGAGGAAATCGTTAAATGATAACGAGAAAGCCCAAATTATTGCTTTCCACAATATGAGTCTCTCTAACAGAAATTGCACGAAGATTGAAAAGCTCATTAAATGTCGTAAACAATTTTTTAAAATTAAAAGAAAAATAAGGCAGTAAGATCATCCAAAAAATTAACACATGGGGACAAAGATAAAATTTTTCAAAAATCACGGAGAAATATGGTTAATGCCTCTAAAATAAAAATGAAAATAGATTTTCCAGTTGGTGTTCGACGTGTACAGCAAATTGTGAGATCGAATGGGACACTTAAATGTTCTAAAAAAGCGAAAAAAACCTCCGCTAACTAAATTTCACTAGGAGGAGAGATTAAAATTTGCAGAATATCATATGCCATGGACCGAAAAGTAGAAGACGGTGATCTTTTCTGATGATTAAAGATTTAATTTGGACAGCCCAAATGGGTATTAATATTATTGTTACTATAAAAAGTGTAAAAATGACAAGAGTACATGGAGGAGGATGGTTTGGGCTGCATTCGGCTGAAACGGCAAGACTCCCATAACGTGATTCCCTCCAAAAAGCAATGCCGAAAAATATCAGAAACTATTGGAATACGTGCTGGATGAACATGGCGACAATATTGGTGGATCTAATTTAATATTCCAACACAATAATGCAGCAATAACAATTAAAAACCACTTTGAGAGGGTAAAAATCGAAGTTTTACCCTGGCCATCAAGGAGTCCGGACTTAAATCCGATTGATAATCTCTGGGGAATATTAGCACGAAAGGTATACGACAATGGGAAACAGTATAGCACTGTTTCAGAAATGAAAAATGCGATTAGAGAGCCGTGGGCTGAAATGAAATTAGAAACATTACTAAAATTAATTTAATCAATTCCACGCAGAATATTTGAAGTTATAAAAAACAAAGGAGGTTCGACTAAGTACTGAATTATTTTCATTTTTTCGTTTCTAAAATTTTTATGTGAAAATACATAATAAACCTATGTTTATTTCGCAACTAAAATTCAAGTGTCGTAGTAGAAAATTTGTAATTGACATTAATCAACATTGTGTTATTCAATTGAGCTGTATATTTTGTTAATTTTATTAGAATGAATAAATAATAATAAGTAAAATCAGAAATACTGCATTAAACACAACATTATGTCAACAAATTGAAGTGAACATATCATTATTTCGGCCACTGTATATGGAATAAAATATGTAGGTTACGAGACTTTCAAATCATTTTTCAAAATAACCTAAAAATAATTATTGATTTACGACCTACGGTTCTTTCAAGTCTTTTGTTCCTCCTGGCGAGTATTAAACGATGCAATGGGAAAAACATTTGACCTTGACATTTTTGATTAGCTAATTTTGCGGCTACTTTTTTAAATAAATCTCTATCGGTCCAAAGGTGTATAATTATCTGAAGAAGCCACGACAAAATATTTTCTTGCACTTTGTACATTGTTTCAAGTTTAATTATACCTCCGCGTACGATCAATCCTTTACGACATATAATCAATTGGAGGCTATCTACTTATCTCTCTACCTCGACAGATGTTCACAGGTGAAGACCGTTCAGTAATGTTATGATAACAGCCAAAATAAGCTTCAAGTTCATTCACAAGATACGCGAGTCTTTCACTCGGATTAAATTCATCCCAACGATTCCAGTGTAAGAGAAATAAAAATCGCGGATAAAACGCCGCTAAATAAACTACACTCCTCAAAAGAATTAAGGGATCACTTCTGCGAACCCGAAAAATTGCTCCGAATTTACGTGATCATAACTCCGCCAAAAATTGCCGTATCGATATCGTTAAACAATGGTTTGAAAGCCTCAAACATCTAGTTTCAGATGCTCTGTTTCAAATTGTTGATATGTTCGTTTTTTACAAAGTTATAGTGAGATGAAGACAACATTGACGGTTAACAAAACTTTTGTGCAACTTTGGAACATCACATGGGGAGCAACAACTTTTTTTGATAAATCGCGTTAATGTCATTTGGAAGGGCTATCTTCCTGTGTATAATGTGTGGTTGTTGATTATTGTGCGATTTTTTTTCTGCGAGTTATTTAACATTGAAGTAAATGCTGGCTTTTTAACTTTAACTGGCTCCAGAAAGCGAAAAAATTATCGTAGAATCTTGTGCAAAAAAGCAATAGAAAGAGCGTTTCTTTCTCTTCAAGGCACTCCTTTTGTTTTTTCAATTTCATTAACATTTCGATATACCAGGTGTTTCTGAAAATATGCTTAAAAACTGCAAGATTTCCATTTTTCCTTTAACTCGCTATATCTTGACTAGAAATGTTCGTAATACCATGATGCGAAAGTCAGATTGAAGCAGAGATTCTGCCGATTCGATTGAGTACTTCATGAACTAGCTGCGACAATTTTTTACCTATGGCAGCTGTGTTTGAAGTTAGTGCTTCGCAGAAATTAGCGCGCCACGTACAGCGGCTGCCTGACATCTCTGAATACGCCGGCGCACAGTGGAAAATTTGGACCAAACTCGATTCATAATCAAAGAACTTTCGATAGAAATGAGGTAGAGCGATGAAACTTTTTTTAAATTAAAGCTGAAACTTTGCAGAATATGGGAAAAATAGGGAGATTATGGTCCGAACGTTTTTTAACGTTGAGAAAATTCGTTAAGCATGTAGAATTTCAAGAAAATGTGGTTCCTCCAGTACCACGCGCGGAAAATTTCTTTTTTAACATGCTTTATATAATTTCCCGTAGATTTTTTCACGTCGTTTCAAATCTGTTCAACGGAAAAATTATTACATTAGTTTTGTTCACAAAAATCGATTTCTTGCAAAATCATGAGGTCGTAGACAAATGTTGTGACCATTGTTTAACGATATCGATACAGCAATTTTTGACGGAGTTATAATCACGTAAAGTGGGATCAATTTTTCAACTTAATTCTTTTGAGGAGTGTATTTTTCGATGAATGTATTATTCGAGCAGTTTTATGAAACATCAGTAACTGTCGAACAAATAGAATCGTCGATTAAAGAATGATTAAATGTAGAAATTCAGAAATCGCAGATAAAACGCCACCAAATGAATTATTTTTAGGAGAATGGGGTTATTCGAGCTCCGTTACGAAGCGTGCGTCTCGAACAAATGGAATCGTCGATTAAATAATTATATTATTAAATGTTCAACGTCAAAAATCACCGAAAAACATCAATTATTTTCCAAGATTATAATTTATAGTATACTTCTGACCGAAACATTTTAGAAATTTCACATGTATGTACTGAACGGAAAAAACAGCGTTGAAAATAATTTACGTAACTATTAAAATTACTGGAGTCATGTTACATTTTCACATCACATTTTACTATTTTATGCTTCACGTTTATGTTTCTACGTTAAAAAATTGTAATATTCACGTAACCGTGTTATACAGAAATGTATTATCTTCATTTAATTTACTCCACCGTTAATTCGTTTTATATATTCACTTTTTGTCGTTCGAAGAATATAGATTTATAAAGTGATATTATATTATGATCGAATAATATAGTTGACTATTTCACTCACGTATCGTACATGTTGTTTATTGGATTAAAGCCTTGAGAATAACGCGACGGACGAACTGTCAAACGCGACCGCAACACTCGTAATAACGTAATGCTCTGGTAGATAAGCAAACATTTCTCAGGCAATCGTGATTCGTAGACTTTCGACATATTTCCTCAAGCATACGTAGACACTCTGCACACCGAAGTTCCTCGATTTCTGCACTTACGCAAATGCCGGACAAGGGGTCGTAGCTGAATTACGACATCTCATTCGTAATTAGCTGTATGCATAATATGTATAATAATCTGCGTCATAGAGATCATAACGTATTCTGCCTTGCTCTTTACAGGTCTTGCACTCGAAATTCACCCTTTTGCAACTCAATTTCACCCATTAGAGACATTTAAAATTAATTACTAGACAGCGGATTTTATGCATTTATGATGAAAATGAGTAAAGCATTAGAAGAATTTGAAAATACTTTTATATTCATTTCAACCTATAAAACATATTGAGAAAGAAAATAAACTCCTGTTTCACTCCAATTTGTTGCAATATATATACAACATTTTTATTTTGCATGAACATCCGCAATCTATTAATTAGTTATTTATTTAGATTAACTTATACGTATATTTATAAAACTCAATACTCAATACGCTTCAATAAATACATATGTACAGGGTGTTTTAAAATTATATGTCTTGACCATTACAGCGTGATTCTGCACCTCTGGATCGGTGGAGATTTGTTACAAAAATGGACCGCAAAATTCGCACATTGAATCCTAAGGTCATAATTGTTTTTTATTCCATCGTATAGTACTGATCGCAACGAATAAAAGTCTCAAAAGAACCACGTGTCTCGTGTGAACCGTTTTCTTAGAAAACGACTTTAAAGATTCATCAGCTATTTGATTTCATATGTCTACCGGGTGTCCCGAGATGGTACAAACGTGGCGGGAATGATTCTGCATGAGAAAATATAGAACAAATTTTTTAATTTCCCGATTTATAGGGAAGTTATTGTAATGACCCCGAAAATCGAGAATCGAATTTTTAGCAGATCTTCACATTTCAAGGTCATTGGAGTCATTTTAGACTATTTTCAGCAAAATGTTTGTATGTGTGTGTGTATGTCCGTGCATATGTTATCAAATTTTTCGTTAACGTTTTCTGGAAAAGTAACAACGCGATAACTTAACTATCGTACTAAAACGTTACACAAGTAAGTAAACGCTAACGTCTTAGTACGAGAAATATCGTGTGAACTACTCAATTTTCGACATACATAGGTTAGTACATTTTTATAACGAATATCCAGCTGCATCGATTGAGGTATTAAAAAATACCTCATTCCATTTAAAAAAAATTGTAAAAAAATTACCTTGAAAATTTTTCCGCTACACCATTACATGTGGCCCTTCAAACACTGTAACTTTGTCCTAAGAAGTTTTTTTATACAACTAAAAGTAACGACGGTATTTAGGTGTTCTGTTTCTTCGGACTCACCCTGTATGTATATATGTATATATACAGGGTGTCCCAAAATTCCTGCACATCCCGGAAATGGAAGGTTCCAGAAACCATTTCAAGCGACAGTTTCCTTTGCAAAAATTTTATCCGCGGCTTTGTTTAGAAGTTATTAACGAAAAACACGGACCAATCAGAGCGCGACCTAGACGCGATTTGGCACAGTCGGCCAGTCGACAGTTGGCGCGCCGCACAGTGGGACGAATGTACGAAAACCCGCGACATTGACTAAAATTTTAAATTTGTTATAAGGCTTTGATGGCATACACCGGGTGGTTCACGACAACAGGCCACCTAAATAGCTCCGTTAGGATTAGAGATAGAAGAAAATGTTAGAGAGAAAAGTTGTACTGTTAAAGGGGACAAGTATGGTGATATAGAAAAGTGTTCCGAATGTAGTCGTTCTCAAGGTCTTTTGAAGGTCATCGATGATTTTTGAATAGCATTTTTAACTTCACAGTGTTGTAGCTGATGTCATGAGACCTAATGGCTGAAGAAATTAAATTTCCGTTGATCAAACAGAGTAGTCAAACTATATCTATTAATGAGTCCAAGGTCATTTGAAGGTACAGTAATTCTTCGATTGGAGTCCCAACACCCGTGTTTTGAAAGGACTTCCATAGTACAGTAAATTCTCTATAAACGCGAACGCCTCGGGGGGATTTCTTCGCATTTTTCGATCGTGGTCCTACGTTTTTCGAGCTTCAAAGGCCGAGCCGAACGTAGAGAAGGACAGCGCGTGTAAAGCGAGACCACGCGCGGGTCTTTGAATTGTGCCGGCGACTCCGACTCTCCGCGTCTCTTTCTTTTCTATACGCGCTATCCTTCCTTGCGCCCGAAACGTTCATCGTCATTTAAACCACTACAGTTTAAATACCATCGAAGGAAAACTATCGAATTGAAGCGTTTACATCCGTCAGAAAAAGACACACTTTTTGTAGTTTTTGAACTGTTTTAAGTAATATACTTAAGATTTATTTAAGATTTATTTAATTTTGTTTCTTATCAAAAAATTGTAATGGAGCGAGCGACGCGCATGACTTGACACGGTGTTCGGTTTTGCGACATGATCGGTCATAGTTCATCGCGTCTTTATATTTGCGAAATCGAACGTTACTGCCGGGAAACCGGACGACGCATGACCACTGTACTCTTATGTTCTAAAGTTACTTCATATGTATATACCGTCAATTAAACCACTAAATTCAGTTTAAATTAGGTCGTGTTTGGTATCATTTTAATCAGAAAAATGCCAAAAATAAGGTAGTGAATGTCCCATAACAGTATCATGGAAAATAAGGAAGATAGACTGTTGGTGTAACGTTATGATGTCTCACGGGCCTTTGAACTGTGCCGGCGCGCTGCGACTCTGCGTCTCTTTCTTTCACATGCGCTATCCTTCCTTGCGCCCGAAACTTTCATTGTCAATTAAACCACTAAATTCAGTTCAAATTAGATCGTGTTTGGTATCATTGTAATCAGAAAAATGCCAGAAATAAGGTAGTGAAAGTCCCATAACAGTATCATGGAAAATAAAGAAGATAGACTGTTGATGTAACGTTATGATGACTCACGGGCGTTTGAACTGTGCCGACGACTGCGACTCTCCGCGTCGCGTTAGTAGTGGTTCACACCGATATACCGAGCCGAGATTTGTGTGCTAAGTTGGAGGGGATATTTCTTTCGCGTTTATCGTGAAGAGATTTTCGCGTTTATAGAGAATTTACTGTATAGGGTGTATATATTTTTATGACTGCGTCTACAGCGCCGAGACTTCAAACGACGTGCCGAACATAGAGACTGACAGATTGAAATAGGATCGCGTGGCCGAAGCGTGTCGCCGTCGCCGGCACAGTTTAAAGGCCCGTGCGTCATCACAATGAAACACCAAAATCTTAGCTTCTTTATTTTCTATGATATCATTATGGAACTTTCACCAACATATTCGTGGCATTTTTCTAATGCAAAATGATACCAAATACGATATAATTGGGCCAATATTTAGTAGTTTAATCGACGATAAAAGTTTCGAACGCAACGAAGAACAGCGACAACGCGGGCCTTTGAACTGTGCCGGCGGCGGCTACTATTCGCGTCTCTTTCTCTTCAATACGCTCTTCTTCGTTGCGTTCGAAACTTTCATCGTGGATTAAACCACTATATATTGGTCCAATTATATCGTGTTTGGTACCATTTTAATCAGAGAAACGCCAGGAATAAACTAGTAAAAGTCCCATAAACCGATCATTAAAATTAAGAAGTTTGAGAATTCGATTCACTCGAGTCAATGTGTGGTGTTCACAACGATATACCCGAGCCGAGATCAAACATCGCCGCTCTACGGCGCGGTGCAGCGTTGGCCGGCAGTGGAGTGAGTAGGCACTGGACTTCGATAGTACAGGCGACCCAGGACTTCGATGGAAGAATTACTATAATATTGTACCACATCATTGAACTCGTCTCGACATCAGCTACAACACTGTGAAGTTAAAAATATACGGTGCTATTTAAAAATCATCGATGACCTTCAAAAGACCTTGAAAACGACTACAATCGGAACATTTTTTTTATATCACCATCTATGCCCCCTTTAACAGTACAACTTTTCTCTCTAACATTTTCTTCTATCTCTAATCCTAACGAAACTATTTAGGTGGCCTGTTTGTCGTGAACCACCCGGTATACTTGTTTCAGTGCACTTTGACGAGTGTCATTCCCACATAGCAAGTCGAAAAAATTTTTTTTTTATGAGCTTTATAGAGGAACAAAAAAAAGTGCTATATTTTTGTTACGTTTATATTACAATAAGTGTAAATTGTAAGGAAAAAAACTGTGATGAATCTTTTTGTTCTCCGTCTATAAAGTAATAAAGAAATTTTTTTTATTTTTTGAAAATGGTCTTTTTTCATATTTAAAAAGACTGCCGACCTCTGCCGAAAAACGGGCTTCATGGACATTTTCCTTTGGTATTACGTGAGAGAAATTCGTTGAGATCTCGTCTAGCAGGATCTGGCTGCGGCCGGCATTTGGGTTTGAAAAGTTGCGGGAACCTCCAAATAAGCAAGACTGCTTTTAATACTGGCATAACTGACTCCGATCGGGTTTAAATTTTGTATGGGTACTTATTGATAGGTACTTAACACTTTACCGACCGGTATCCTATTTATCGGCTTTTTTTAAATAATAGGTAATTTTTTTGTAATAGGTTATTAATACAATTATATTATCAGGTTATACGGGGTGGAGCATTTATTCTGACTACCTGGAATATTTCGAAAACTAAATTCCAGAGAAAAAAATATTTCAAATAAAAAGTTTAATTTAAGGAGGGGCTAATGCAGCAGTCATACCCATTTTAAATTTTCATCATGTTTTCAAGGTCATTCCAAGGTCAACTTCATTTTTTTAAATGGAATGAGGTATTTTTTAATACATTAATCAATGCAGCTGGACATTCGTTAAAAAAAAGTACTAACCCATGTATGTCGAAAAGTTAGTAGTTCAGGAGATATTTCAATTTAAATAACTCTAAAACACCATTACTGTCGTACCAAGACGTTAAACAAGTAAGTAAACGCTAACGTCTTAGTACGATAGTAATGGTGTTTTAGAGTTATTTAAATTAAAATATCTCCTGAACTACTAACTTTTCGACATACATAGGTTAATACTTTTGTATAACGAATGTATTAAAAAATACCTCATTCCATTTAAAAAAATGAAGTTGACCTTAGAATGACCTTCAAAACATGATGAAAATTTAAAATGGGTATGACTGCTGCATTAGCCCCTCCTTGACTTAAACTTTTTATTTGAAATATTTCTTTGTCTGGAATTTAGTTTGCGAGATATTCCACGGGGCCAGGATAAATGCCCCACCCTGTATATTATTATTATTTATAGAGTAATTAATACATTCAATACACCAATTACTTATAGAAAAATCATGATTTTTTTTAAACCAACCTATCTCGCAAAAATTAAATTCTATAGATTGAATGAATCTGTAGCGGCCAGCTGCACACAGTAAAATTAACATGTGCTGTGCAAATGCTGGAGAGGTTTTAGGACTCACGCGACAATAGAAACTATTTTTGAGGAAACTGTCAGGTAGAGTAATTAAGACATCTGCTAGGGTTGCCATTAGGTTTATTAGCGACAGTCTCAATAGCCCTCGCAAAGAGTCATAAAACCCCGAATTTCTAAAGGCCCAAGTCGATGGTGCGGGACCCCGTTAATGTAAAAAGGACCCGTTACATGAACACGCACAAGGCACGTTAAGGGTGTGGGGCCCGTGGAAATTCCGCTACAGGGGCAAACTCGCGGCACGTCACTCCCGTGAATTTCCCACTCCTTAGAGAAGTATTCACGAGAGTGGGGGTGCAAAGTAACCCCACCTATCGGCGACAAAAATATATTTTGTTTCACTTTTGGCGTTCTAAAAAATCAGGAGAAGCCAGTCTGAGACGAACCAGCTAAGTGATCAGTTCTTTCAAATAAACGGATATTTCGTCCAAATACGAGCTCTCCTTTAATTGAACATTAACACCTTCCTACAAATCAAAAATTATTTTCTGAGGTTCTATAGCATGAATTGTCAACAGAGCATGTCGAAAAAAGTATAGGATATTAAAAGTACTGTTTTTTAAACTGTTTTAAACTGTTTTGACTGTTAAGTCATTTTTTCCAATATTTGGAAAAAAAAATTTTTGGGTGGTCAAAAAATTTGTTGACATTAGACTCGTATTCTGTACTACTGAAAACATGGATATTTAAAATCTCAAGATGATACAAAAACTGAAAAGAGTACTAAACGCGATGTCCAGCATTCCGATACATTGGTCCCACTGTGCGGCGCGGCGCGTCGCACAGTGGGCCAGATCGGCGCGATAGCTGTTCACGCGTAATTTACCATTAATTCAAAACATAAAGACCACATTAAATAAATCGTCGGATTCATCTTGGCATCAGCTATAATATTATTGAATAAAAAATATATAGTTATAAATAAATAATGAAGGTAAACACCATTTTTTATTAAAAAAAAGAAATTATTGAAATTTTTTATATTGAGATTTGTAGAAGACTGAGTACTGATTACTTTTTGTAGGAAACATTTTTTTGCTACATCACCGGAAATTTCTGTAAACTCGTGTGAATAATAAATAATATTTGAAAACTGTTAATATTTGAAAAAAAATTTATCTTATCAAAAACTAAATCTCGGAGAAAAAATGTTTCAAATAAAAAGTTTAAATCAAGGAGGGGCTGATGCAGCAGTCATATCCGTTCGAAATTTTCATCACGTTTTCAATGTCATTCCATGGTCAACTTCATTTTTTCAAATGGAATGTCCTATTTTTTACACCATAGATCGATAGAGTATCAAATTCGCAGTATAAAAGTGTTGACCTTCATATGTCCTAAACCTAATAGTTAACGAGATATTATCCAAAGAAAAAAGAAAATTGTTTCTCGTTAACTATCTCGTTAACTATTATCTCGTTATTAACTCGTTAACTATCTCGTTAAATATCTCGTTAACTATTAGATTTCGGACATATGGAGGTCAATACATTTTTACTCAGAATTCGAGGGTATATCGATTCGTGATACAGAAAGTAGGTGTTTCCTTTTAAAAAAATTAAGGTGACCCTGAAATCTCCTCTATGCCACCACCCACGCAGAAAATGTTTGTGTCACGATATGCCCCTCTATACCGTATAAGTTTTGTATACATCATTTTTTCATATTATTACAAATAACGGCAATATTTAAAGTGGACATAGTTATTGCCCCACTCTATATGCAATATATGGAGGATAAAATTTCAATTGAAAGTGAAAAGATTTTGATAGGTGATTTCAATTACAATATATTGAGTTGCAAGGATAATAGTAATAATTATTTGATTAACCTTTTGAACAAGTACAATTTAAAAACTAAACTAGAGGGCTATTGTTGCTCGCTCGCTTCGCGAGCTCGCGGGTAGGACTGCTCTTGCGAGAGGGTTAGTGATACGCATGGCTAGTAGGGCCTACTGCTATTAATGTTTTTTATTTGGTATGTGACTTTCCAAGAGTCACACAAAGAACTTCCCGATTCGTTACTCCTTCGCCAACATCGCTAACATCGTTTTTTTTGTACTTTCATCGATATTCTCCCAAAATGTATTCTTGGGAGTAGAGATGATAAATTCACTTTTGCATTGGAATAACTTTCGATTATTCCAAGCGGCAACATTAGCATCAGTTAAAAAAAAAATTTTTTTTAAATCTAAAAAAAAATTAAGAAAAAAATTTTTTTATGTAATTGCGTTTGTTTCTTTGGCGGAAAATTTTCGTCCTCCCTTATAAATTGCATTGTAGAATCAACTCTTTTCGAAAAAAAACTAAAAATCTAAAAAACTACTTGACCAATATGGACCAAAATCTAATCAGCTCTAAGTTACGACGGGGCACATCGATTGCATCATTCATCATCCTGATCGCGTTGTTACTTTTTTTGAAAACGTTAACGAAAAATTTGATTACATAGAAACGGCCATACGCACACACACACACACACACATACGAACATTTTGCTGAAAATAGTCTAAAATGACTGCAATGACCATGAAACGTGAAGATCTGCTAAAAAATCGATTTTCGATTTTCGGGGTAATTACAATAACTTCCCTATAAAATCGGGAAGTTAATTACCATCCAAAAGTATAACGACCAATTTGAATACGCAAATAGATGTGACAGTTACAGAACCGATCTCTTTTGACTTTCTCACAAAAATCTCTTCGAGATCGTATCTGGCAGGAATCGTCCCTAGATAACAGAATCATATCTCAAGTCCCCTTTTAACGAAGACCGAGCTCTGGCTCGATTTAATGGAAAATGACAAAAAACGAGAGTCTGGCACTACGAAATTTTAGATAATTGGTATCCCCCACTCATTTTAGGGGTATATAAACCCGTGTATTTCTATCCTCGGGGGCTAGTACCTTCGTAGTAGAGATACCCATTTCACGTGTATTGAAAATACACGTATGCACGTGTAATTAATATATCCGTGCAGAAGTCCGGATACTGTTTAATACACGGATACACGTGTACTGAAGTACACGTATCCACGTGTATCAAAATGTACGGATAATACACGTATAACTGTGAAAATGAATATACGGGTACACGTGTATTATCCGTGTATTTTGATACACGTGTGCCCGTGTATTCAAGTACACGGATACACGGATAGTACATTGAAATATACAAGAGTTAACATGAGAGGTTTCGAAAATTAACAAACATCATAATTTCTGTTAATCAATTAACTGTTTATTTTGGTGCAGAAAAACCAAAGTGTTCACATTTTCCGGCAAAAGACGGTTTCTTTTTGCCGTAACAATATTTCCAGCAGACGAGAAGCACCGTTCAGACATGGCTGACGTTGCTGGTATAGCTAGATATTTTTTAGCGATTTCGGATATTCTGGTATACTTGTGTGTCCTTGCCTTCCACCATTCATATGGATTCAAATCAAACCGTAGTTGTGGCTCAGAGATGTACATTTCAAATTCGGCATCTAAATTATTAACATCACTTGTTTCATCGTAAAGAAATTGAAGGGCACTTTTATCTTTTGAGTTTTCTGTACTCATTTCTCGAACAGGTGAGTCTTCGAGCAAACATTTCACTTTTTCACGAATTACATTTCTAATATTAAACGGTTCATGTTCAAGATTTTTATACCGTGGATCCAAAAATGGAGCTATATGGAACAGTGAAATAGTATCGCCGTCATTCCATTCCAATTTGAAACGTTTTGTAATTTCGGAAGTTAATGTTTCCTTTACTGTAGCCAAAATATCATTATCACGTATGGTTAAATGTTTTTCGATGACTTTTTTTATTATAGGTCTCACCATTGAGACACATGATTGGCTTTCGCTACAAAAAAGTGTTGTTACTATGTGAAACGGTTTCAAAATCTGTATAAGGGATTCTATTATTGTCCATTCACATTCAGAAATTTCGAGACTTTTTGCCATGGTTGCAGCGATGATGGTCCGGTCTGCTAACACATTTAACAGTGGGCAGCTATTTCTGCATAAGCTGTCCAACATTAAAAATGTTGAATCCCATCGTGTAGAGCACCTTTGGAGCAATGTTCTCTTTGCCATTGAAAGTTGCTCTTGCTTCTTCTCCAGTGCCTGTTTTGCGATATTGGAATGTTTAAAGTGTCCAATTATTTTAGAACAATGACGGATTATTTGTTGCACAGTTTCTTCTCTGAGAGCATTGTTTACAGTTAATTGAACGTTATGTGCTGCACACGTTATGTTAGAAACGTCAATGTTCTCTGACATTATTGAAATAGCGTTTGTCATATTTTTAGCATTGTCTGTGACTATAGCTACAACTTTTTCACTGATCTCCCATTCTTCAAGGGTTTGCTTTAGTTCATTGACGAGATTTATAGCCGTATGGCGTTCTTCCATCTCATACGTCAGGGATGGGCATTTTTGCCTCAATTGAGGCAAGACCGTCCACACCACAGCGCCCACTGCCTCCCACCAGCTCCACCGTTACCATGGCGAAAGAACGCGCTTCGCCCGTAGCGAACAGTGCGCATGTCTCGCGAAGGCTTCGCGCATCGCGGCCGCGAGGAAGCGAGGTGCGCCCTGTGCGACGAAGGCGCGCGGTGCATGAAAGAGAGGTTGGTGGGAGAAGCAACCATTTGAGGGGCCCCACCCGTGCCCATCCCTGTCATACGTGCTTAAAACATAACTTTCTGTGTTCCATCTAGAATTAATAATGTGTGCAGTTACCGTCATATATGAATCCTGTGCTAAAGACGACCAACCATCGGTTGTGCACGCAACGCTTTTAGCAGCGTTTAGTTTTACTTTTATTTTTTGTGCAATCGTATCTTTTAAATTCATTAATCTTTTTTTCATTGTTTCTTGTTTACATATTTTATAATTTGGTTGTACTACAAACATAAATTGTTGGAATCCTTCCGATGAACTAAAAGAAATTGGTAGTTGATTTTTGGCAATTAATTTTGCTAATGCCTCATGTATTTTTTCATTTTTTGTGTGATCCCACAAATGACTATTTCTACTAGAAAGCCTACAACGTTTCTGTGGCGGCTCCGAAATTTCCGGTGTATTTTCTTCTAAACGTAGGTTTTCCATCACATTTGTATTAAATCAATTAATATTTATCCTGATTATTTGTTTTATCTTTTTTTAGATTATATGATATGAGCATTTGTATTTTTTTTTAATGTGAAAATTATTACCAGTTTTGATATGAAACATACGGTGACTCCCACTAATATTCGGACACTCTTAAAAACACTATAACTTTTTTAATATTGGAATATACGACTTGAAACATTTTGAGAATTTAGAACAATTGGTTTGCTACACAACGTGACAAAAATTTTTGAAAAAAACTACAAGTAGTCGGAATTACAGAGAAAATACTGAAAGTTGTATTTTTCAACTTTTTTATGTGGACTGTCATGGCAAATTTAGAAAACACGTTTCGTAGATCCGTATCAATTAAACATATTCTGAAAATTTCATCAAAATCGGTCGACGTTACAATGAGCTACAAACGATTAAAGATAGTAAAAATTGCAGATTTTCACAATTTTCGGCTTCTAACTGCAGTAATTCTAAATGCAATTTTTGAAAAAATTTCTTTTCACATACTGTAGTGAACTAATTGCTCGAGCTTCCCAAAAAAGTTCAAATCGCATAGTCCAGTGTTAAAGATGTTATGGTGTTTTTAAGAGTGTCCGAATATTAGTGGGAGTCACTGTATATTAATAGCTTACAGATTGTGGGGCACTAACAAATAGCAATTTTGTATTTATATCTCGTTCAAGCAATGCTCGATTAATTGCGTTGAATAATAAAAAAATGTTTTAATATTTAGTCAAATTTATTGCGTCAAAAATTAAATTAAACATCGAATCGTCTAATTTTTGCTTGATGTTTCTTTTTATAGCGTACAATCAAAAATAATTAAGTTGAAGTATTTTGTTGTTTTTCTTACATTAATTTGACCTTTATTCAATATCCTTTTTACTTACATTTAATAAATAAAGTGCAATAAATTAAATACTACAATATTTAGATTGAAAATGAGCCACATTGAAAGAAAATGTATATTTTTTAACAAAGTGACAGCGAATTAAAGTTTTCATATTAAAGGTAAACAAATTTACATATTACGCAACCGAATGTATTATTATTATTATTAATAAAATTAATATTGGTACTCACCATTAGCATCCGATAACGTAGATGGTATTTCAGTATTCGTACAATTCATATTATGTACGAATTTCAAGTGTCTACTTATTGAACCAGTTGTCCCGCCAGCACACGTAAATTCTCTATTCCTTTCATCGTCGCACAAATGACAAATAGCTTTATCGCCATTACGGTGTGCATAATTCCACACCCAGCTTTTACGGTTCGACATGAATAAATATGGTAGCACTGGTATTAAATATGACGGACACTAAAATATGTCTGAGCCTTATGAATTGCTCAAAGCTACTGGAAGGTGCGTAGTTCCAATAACACTATTAGACCTCTGTTTGCAAACAGAACGGAACGTTTCTGAAGTCGATTCTTGGAATACACGCACAAGTACGCTGTTTGCGTACTTGCAAACTGTAACGCGACGAGGAACGAGACAAGAATGTCCTGAGATTAAGAAAAGAATCACGCCGCGACCGAATGTGCTATAAACCTTATATTAGCAAAATTATTTAAATCTTACGTTGCTAATACACGTGTATTGAAAATAACGGATACCCGTATATTATCCGTGTAGCTCGATACACGTGTACCCGTGTATTATCTGCGTATTTCGATACACGTGTACACGTTTACTTCAGTACCCGTGTATCCGTGTATAAAGAAGTACACGGATTAAAATACGGATATATATTAGTACACGTGAACACGTGAATACGTGTATCCTCAATACACGTCCAAAACCGTGATCTCTACTTCGTAGTCACGAATCGTGTCACGTCGTGCTGTATTCTCGATAAGTCAATTTCCAGCTAGATCGGGCTAAAGTTGCCCTTCGAAACAACGTCAACCGTATAGATTCCGTGTATTCGGTATATAATCTATTAGGCATTCTTCAACGAATTGACTTGAGACCCCCGCATTGCCAGTGCGTCAAACTGAGCATTTCGTTAGGTAATCATTCAATTATATTTTCTTTGATTCATTTCTTACGCGACATCCACACATCTGTAATACACTCTCTTATTTAGAATATATACGTATTTGTGTTCTTTGATAAATTCGTGTAAACTCACTCAACCCTCAATTATCGTTCCACAATCCTAATAGAGTAATTGAACGTTCCCACATGATACAATCTAACCGCTCGGATTGTATCAATTCGATTATACTTGTTACGAGGCCCACTAACAATTCCCATCCAAATCATCCAACCTTGCGGCTCCCTGACAATCGTATCAAGTTCGTCCGCGTCCTAACGGCTCCCTGACAATCATATCAGGTTCGTCCGTGCCTTTATCCCACCTCCTAGTGGCTCCCCAACAATCGCATTGGGTTCGTCCACATCATACTATTTCCTTCTAGCAATTCTATCATTATACCTTCACCTAGTGGCTCCCCAACAATCGCATTGGGTTCGTCCACGCAAACTGTACTATCCTAGCGGCTCCCTGATAATCGCTTCAGGTTCGTCCACATCCTAGCAGCTCTCTAACAATCGTATCAGGTTCGTCTGCGCTTAACTGCATCCCTAGAGGCTCCCTGACAATCGCATCAGGTTCGTCCTCGCAATCTTCAATTCCCAGTGGCTCCCCAATAATCGCATTGAGTTCGTCCACGCTGACTAACAGATTAAAATCCTATTCCTTGCGTATAAATACATCGCCAGCCACTAGAGCTGCTCGCGGCCCTGGCTCGTAACAGAACTGGTGACAGCGGTGGGATCTGTCCAATTACTTTAGGATCACTTTAATTTTGGGTTTACTATATTAAATTACTCGTAGCTGAGTATTAACTATATACTAGTTTTCGTTAGTTACGTCTCGATATTATTAGCAATATACTAGTTGTCGCTAGTCACGCTTTTATATCAATAATATACTAGTTTTCCTAGTTACAATCTTTGAATTACTCGTAACTGAGTATTGACAATATACTAGTTTTCGCTAGTCACATATTATCAAATATATACTAGTTTTCTCTAGTTACAATCTTTAAAAATGCAGAATTCAGCTGCAAATACTTCTTCCACCGACATAATGAACTTGACGGTTTCACTTGCTATTTCTATGTCGCTATTGACACAAAAGACATGCATACAGAACATTACTTCGACAATTCCGATCTTTGACGGGGAAGACCCACCTTTAACTCGTTTCGCGCAAACTTTAGAAGACGGGTTAACTTTGATTCCGAAGGGTACGGAAGCCGAGTATCTGGCAATTGTCCTTACAAAGCTCGTCGGACCGGCACGTAGATCCACATTAGAGCACAAGTTCACTACCGTAAAAGAATTAGTAAAACATTTGAAGAAACTGTTCGGACCAGGGAAAAACCTATCATATTACCAAGTGGAAATCGCGAAGCTACGTATCCGCGAGGGAGAGAGCTTACGACAATACATCGATAGGACAAGCCATCTGGTATATTGTGCACGTGGAGCGATTAGGAAAAAATACGAGGCCCAAGCCGAAGACTTTATCGAGTTGATGGAAAAAGATGTAATTGAGAACTGCATTGACGGGTTACCAGATCGGATTTCCCTGAAGGTGTCGGCTGTCCTACAGGATATAGGAAGTCTAGAGGACGCGCACGACGCCGTGTTACAAATAGATAAAAGATTGAGGAATCGACGACAGATGCCTCGGAATGAATCACCGGCACGGTGGTCTCGCCGAGACTCATATGACCAGGACTCTCGTCACCGCGATCGTGAAGTGTCATATCCCATGTCTCCGAGCAGATATGACCGACAAAGGGAACGGCGCATGAGGCCATCTGGTTTCGAGGAGGAAAGAGAAGGACGAGCCACGGCCTGGACCTTGCGCCACAGAAGCCCTTCCAACTCCTCCTCTAACCGTTCGGATTCGTCAATTATCAAGGACGGAGAAAAACGGTATACAATTTTTAAAAATCCCGATAAGGATCGCAAGCCAAAATCGTATTGTTGGCATTGCGGAACATCCGGGCACGACAGAAAATTCTGTAAGAATGGACGGCGTAGCCCACAATTTCGACGAGATTCGCGTGATTCGCGAGATTCATCTACGGAATCAAGGAAGTTTTTAAACTTCGATCGCGCTCACCGTATAGGCGACACGATGAGCGAAAACAAGGAAGTTCGCCAAAGAACTGTCCGCTTCGAGGAGAAACCCTCATCAAGGAGGCTCCAGCACCTCGAATCAAAATCAAAATCCCAGAACTGGAATCAGGCACGGGGGAATTTCTAATTGATGGTGGAGCATCTGTAAACTTAGTAGTAATTGACGTTTTAGGAGAAGGAGCAGAAATTACTTCCCGCGAAGAAATTGAAATAACTGGCCTTACTACAACTCCAATTCGCACCCTGGGAATCACGATCCTTCACATTCATGAAGCTCCCGCGTTTTTCTATGTAGTAAAGCACCTTGCAGCAGAAGCAGACGGTCTTATAGGAAGTCCATTTTTGAAACAAGAAGAAGCAGAAATTTCTTATTATCATGGAACAGTGGTATTAACAGATAAGCCCACTAGGCCTATTCGTTTTTCAAATTACCCGTTAGAATCAGAGATGCCGACTAAACATCGCTTGATGCCCGATCTTCTCAACAGATTGCCATAAGAATAGCTAATCCGAAGGTTAAGGAAGGTTATTTGCCGCGCATAAAAACGCACGAGAAACTCTATACAGGGTGTCCCAAAACTCCTTCAAGTCCGGGAAATGGGAGGTTCCTTAGGTCATTTGAAGCAACATTTTCCTTTGCACCAATGTCAACCGCGGCTTTGTTTAGGAGTTATTAACGAAAAACACTGACCAATCAGAGCGCGCCCTGGGCCGCCGCGCCGCGCCGCGCTCGCATCAGAGCGTTGGTGGTACGCCGTGACATCGCAACGAACAAGAGTTTCTCGATTATGTGAATGCTCTCCGATTTCAATGAGCTTTGGATATGTGGTCAAGACCATTATTCTGAACAACATTTCTCTTTAGAATTTGTGGCTGTAGGCTTTAGTTTACGAGATTATCGCGAGAAACTTTACTTGTAAATTCATTATGGGTGTTCATGATAACGGACACGGCCTGCTAATGTCTCCGAAACTAAAGCCGACCGTCAACCATTTCAAAGGAAAAAGATATTTAAAACGTCGAGTTTTATAACATTATTTCAAGGTCATTGAAATCGATGAAGACCCGGATCATCCTTACCCGACTTACGGCAACTTTACCCGAACGAGAAAAGAGGCAGAAACTGATTGTTTTAAAAACTCACTTATTCAGCCGTAAATCCATTTGCTGCTTCGAAATGTGTGTCACTGGGTCACTCGGTGACGAACTGCACAGATGCCCTCGGGTATACGGCAGTAACGAAAGGTAAGGGACGTACGGCCAGGTCGACGAACTGCACAGCCGGTGGTAGATAGTAATAAGGCCTAAGGGATGCGCGGTCAAGTCGACGATCCAGAATTTCACTTTCACTTTCGAATCGATAAATAATTCGTATGTTTATTTCATACAGATGCCTTGAAATTTGTCCACACTCACAATCACTGTTCACATTTGTCTACACACATAGTTATACACACATAGTTAGATTAGTTTAAATATCACTATTAAAAACACAACTAATAGCAACCGTTAGCTTTGAATTGACAAATCTTTGGAGATGTTCTCTCTACCGCAGCTCGAACGACACTGATTTTCTGCAAGATTTTTCTAAAGAATTTAGGAAGGGCATTTAGCGTGTCGAAATTCGAAATGGACGCTGTTGCACGTGGCAATTACGCATGGCTAGTAGGGCCTACTGTTTTAATGTTTTTTATTTGGTGTGTGACTCTCCAAGAGTCACACAAAGAACTTCCCGATTCGTTACTCCTTCGCCAACATCGCCAACATCGTTTTTTTTTTGTACTTTCATCGATATTCTCCCAAAATGTATTCTTGGGAGTAGAGATGATAAATTCACTCTTGCATTGGAATAACTTTCGATTATCCCAAGCGGTAACATTAGCATCAGTTAAAAAAACAAAAAAAATTTTTTTTTAATCTAAAAAAAAATGAAGAAAAAAATTTTTTATGTAATTGCGTTTGTTTTTTTGGTGGAAAATTTCCGTCCTCCCTTATGAATTGCATTGTAGAATCAACTCCTTTCGAAAAAAACTAAAAATCTAAAAAACTACTTCACCAATATGGACCAAAATCTAATCAGCTCTAAGGTACGACGGGGCACATCGATTGCATCATTCATCATTCTGATCGCGTTGTTACTTTTTCAGAAAACGTTAACGAAAATTTTGATACCATAGAAACAGACATACGCGCGCGCGCGCACACACACACACACATACAAACATTTTGATAAAAATAGTCTAAAATGTGCTAAAAACTCGATTTTCGATTTTCGGGGTAATTACAATAACATCCCTATAAAATTGGGAAGTTAATTAATGGGTTATTGGCCGAAGGTATTATTATTCCATCTAATTCTCCGTACAATTCGCCATTGTGGATTGTACTCAAAAAGCCAGATGCGCAGGGTAACAAACGTTGGCGTATGGTAATAGACTTTCGCGCGCTCAATGAGAAAACTATTTCCGACAAGTATCCATTGCCTCAAATTACCGAAATATTAGATTGTCTCGGTGGGGCCAACTATTTCTCCATTTTTGATCTCGCCAGCGGATTTCATCAAATAGAGATGGATCCGAAAGACAGACAGAAGACAGCTTTTACGACTCCTAACGGGCATTACGAATTTTCGCGAATGCCATTTGGTTTGAAAAATGCTCCCCCTACTTTAAAACGTCTCATGGATCAGGTATTAACTGGGCTTCAGGGGACAGACGTTTTCGTTTACCTAGACGATGTCGTAGTTTACGGCTCGTCGTTGCACGAACACAATATTAAAGTCAGGAAATTGTTGAACCGTTTGCGAGAACATGGTCTAACTCTTCAGACTAATAAATGCGAATTCTTACGGAAGGAAGTTGCCTATCTGGGGCATATTATTTCAAGACAGGGAGTAAGACCCGATCCCCGAAAATTAAAAGCAGTCAAAGATTTTCCGATGCTAAAATCACAGAAGAATATCCAGCAATTTTTGGATCTAGTATGATATTACCGAAGATTCGTACCAGATTTCACTACAAAAGCAAAGTCTTTAATTGACCTTTTGGGAAAAGGCAAGAAATTCAAATGGGCTGAAGAGCAAGAGAATAGTTTCAAGCAGTTACGCAACGAACTCTGTCGAGAACCTATTTTGCAATTTCCAAACTTCAACGAACCATTCATTATTACTACAGATGCCTCCGAATATGCTATCGGAGCAGTACTTAGTCAAGGTGAAATAGGAAGCGATTTACCGATTGCTTACACATCGCGCAGCCTCAACAAGGCAGAGAGAAATTATTCAACCACGGAAAAAGAATGTGTTTCTGTAATATATTTCCGTCCGTATGTGTATGGAACAAAATTCACACTGGTCACAGATCATAGACCATTAGTTTGGCTACATTCCGTAAAGGACTCGACATTAAGACTTATGAAATGGAAACTCCGACTTTTGGAGTACGACTACCAGGTCGTCCATAAAGCCGGAAAAACGAATAATGTGTCTCCATCTGTTTGCCACTAGTCCCGAAGGAACTCGTGGATCCTGATTTCAAAGTTCGGATACCGAAAACAGATGCCGATACTGGTTCAATTGGACTTCGCATTAGGCAACTGCAGAGAGACCGAGAAAAACGACCTAAATACCGCGACCTGAACAGTTCGGATGAAATAGAAGAGCCAGCTCTTGGTAAAGTGCAGCACTCACCGATTATGTACAGGAACAGGTCTCTTCCAAGCCTGTTTCAAGAGGTGACCATGCCAGATGAAAACCAAGACACCACTCATCAATTTTTACCCGCTGCAAACTCCACAGAGTTTGGCGAGTCTGGCGACTTGATTTCGTTTGGGGAGCCGATGGAAAATAATGTCGTAGAGACTGCAAACAATATACAGGATGACCTACTCAGTTCATCACAAGAACCAGTTTCCGAAACAAGTGGAATTTTACAACCCACTGTAATACGATTCTCAAACGATCCCATTCAAGAAGCAAGGGCACGGCAACTTCCTGACCGCACAGCCGACCCTTACCCATTTACCGACGCCACCTCTGAGGGCTCGTCTACGGAAACCAACCTGGAAAACAAAGCATCGACATTTCTTCAAACACCCTTACCGCAAAAAAGGATCACTATGCACATTTTATATCAGCTGATTGCAACCTAATAACCCCTACAGTGAAACTGCTGTTAGACACAGGATTAATAAAGAAGCAGGAACTTGCAGCTGCACGACCGAAAAAGGGACAGGTCGTAATTTCGAATAATGGATCATTTAAAACCTACAGCATGGTAATTTCCGACAACTTTTACGATTCGCCAAAAAGAATGGATACAATTAAGGGATTGAAAACTCTTCTATCTGCTTTAGAACAAGAGAAAGGTAAATCTTTCAGAATATCCGCCACCGGAGATCATCACAAATCATCTCTCAGTGAACTTTTCAAAACGTTGAAAGAAGTCTTCGCAGATTCATCATTTCATCAAATTACAGTATGTAACTGTGTCATTACGACACCTTCCATAGAGGACAGGCAAGAAATCATCCATGAAGCACATGATAGCCTAATAGGAGGACATAAGGGAGTTACAAAAACCTATAAGCGCATCCGATCGAGATTTTATTGGCCACAGATGCGCAACGAAATTCAAGAGTACATTCGAAAATGCAAAAGTTGTCAAGAGCAGAAATTGGTAAGATCGAAAACGCGTCAGCCTATGCTGATTACCGACACTCCGTTAGACGCTTTTGACAAAATCTCCTTGGACACCGTTGGACCATTACCAGTTACACCTGGAGGAAACCGGTACATCCTCACCATGTAGGATAATCTAACTAAATATTGTATTGCGGTAGCGATACCTAATATTCGAGCCACCACCATCGCAAACGCCTTTGCACGGCATTTTATTGCAATTTACGGAACAACACGCGCAATACTCACAGACAAGGGAACTAGCTTTATTGGAACCCTTATGACAAATCTGTCTGAAATATTTAAGATTAAGCAAGTCACCACCTCCGGATACAGACCACAAACTAATGGGTCACTGGAACGAAGCCATATCGTACTTACAGAATACCTCAAAACATTATATGGAGAATTACCAGGATTGGGATTTATTAATCCCCTTTGCAATGCTCTCCTACAACACGTCAGTTCATGAAGCTACAAATTTTACACCATATGAATTGGTTTTTGGCAAACACGCTCGAGAACCGACCGCATTCCCAACCGGTTCAAGTTTGAAAACATACGGAGATTATCTAGCAGAATTAATAACAAATATTGTCAGAATTCGCGACATAGCAGCAAACAATTTGAATAAGGCAAAACTTCGCTCTAAGGATTATTACGATGGCCGAGCAAAGCCTGCCACATTTAAAGTGGACGATTTTGTTTACGTACTTTTAGAACCTCGTACTAGTAAATTCGACCCCCACTATATAGGACCGTATAAAGTAGTAGACGTGACGGACTTGAATAATGTAGTATTGCAGACACACAATAAAACAATCAAGCATCAGGATAAATTAAAACATGCTTATTTTGCATCAACAGCTGAAGATGAACACGATTCTTCTTTACCTACTCCTGCTGCCGCTGACAACGAGTCAAGCTCAGAAGGAGAATGATTCAACAATAACACATACGAGTACAGGAAGAAACTGGTCTATTTTTCGAGAAACTGCCGGACCTGAGAACTTATCAAACCCAATGGCGCTTGGTAACTTCGCTCGATGTTGGCAACTATCTACAACATGCACCACCGGTTCAACAGCTCATTTCTATGCTCAACCAGCTCTGCAACAGACATGAAGCAACTAAATGTCTCAACGAGGGCCTTGGGCAGCGACTGCTCAAAAAGGAGGAAAATACGCGTTACTATCGGAACCTGATAAGATCCACCATAGGTGACCATCCATACTTGAAGACAAAATCACCTCGGCGTAATGCACCGTTTGGATTCATGAGGACAATTAGCAATATTTTATTCGGAACCTTAACTCCCAGATAGCACCGGACGTCCGTCGTCCGTCGGACGTCGGGTTTTTGTCCAATTTACGTCCATACGTCCGACGTCCGTTACGGATGTCCCTCGGACGTCCAAAGGACTTAAATTTCGGACGTCCTGTGGACGTCCGTTTTCTACGTCCTAAGGAAGTCCATGGGACCAAAATTTCGGATGTCCCAGGGACGATCATTATTTTTGTCCCAGGGACGTCCATGGGACCTATACTTCCGATGTCCCTGGGACGCTCATTTTTTTCGTCCCAGGGACGTCCGTGGGACCTAAATTTCGGACGTTCCAAGTACATCTATTTTTTAAGTCTTATAGGCGTGCTCAGGCGGACTTTGGTATCAGAATGCTCACTTCTCATGCATGCAAAAATATATATGTACACATACATAGAATTTTTTAATTTTATATAAAACTATATGTATATAGAATTCTACATTTTTATAATTTTTTTTATTTACTGATTTGTGTTACATTTATACTTATTCTTTTCATAAATACGAACATCCGTTGTCTAGTAATAGTAATAGAAATAATGGTAATAACAATAATGATAGTAAAAATATCAAAATAAAGGCATCACTATAAAGCGGGATTTGAACTTTGGTCTTTCGGGTAGAAATGTGATACTTTACCACCATGCAACACCGGCTCTCTTCAGAAAATTATGTCAATATATGTATATTTTCTACACGTTCCCCATAAACCGATTAAAACAAGTCTTCATACAGAAGTTACTTTATAATTATATGGCAATTATTTATAACAAAAAATATATAGTGATAAATATATACCTATAAGACTTTATATCAGATCTCTAGTAAAGACTTGATCTGAGCAAGACGGAGCTGTACTACGTATACTATATTGTAAACTTTATAAAACTATATTACAAAATTTAAAGTGTGTCGCATTCATATATTGGGACTCAAATTTTGTACGTTCTTGGAGTGATCACATCTTATGCGTAAGATATATTAATATATTATGTGTAATATATTATAGTAATATATTTTTTTTATTTATATATATATGTACATATATATTTATAACAATATTTATTTATATACATATATATTTATAACAATATTTATTTATATACATATATATTTATAACAATATTTATATATATACTTATATATATTTATAACAATATATTAATTTATGTACATATTAGGGACTGTACAAATAAGCTTATGTGACCAGTGATATGATCTTGACCCACCGAAACTCGCGCATGCGCGATCAAGACAGTAGCGTATCTACAATGACGCAGCCGAGCGGCCAGGGCCCTGACGCCTTGAGGCAGTTATTCTGGCGGGAATGTACCAGTGTTATTTCCTTGTTTTATTATGTATTCTTTTGCGTAGTTATTGCAGTGCTCTTTCCCTATCCCATCCTCAAAATAAAGAATAAGTTTCAATTATAAAATTCTGCGTGGTGCTCAAGCTACCCGATTTCATCGAAATAGTTACGTTACTGAAGCTGAAATTGCCGCGCATGCGCGAGTTACGGTGGGTCAGATCACATCACTGTATGTGACAGGTGAGCAGAGTCAGAGTTAACACGGCCGTTGCGTTGCATCGCCGTGCGTTTGCGTTTACGTGAAGTGAGGTTAGTTTAGCACATGCTTGTGCACGTGTTTGCAATAGAGTATTCCAATTAATAAAAAACGTGTGTGAGTGATTCGGTAACGTCAGCCACTTGTCACGCAATTGTGTTGATGAAACTTGTCACTGCCATTTCAGGTAAGTCTTTATTTTATATTTTCAGTCATTGAAACATTATTGGCAAAAGAAAAATACAAAAATATTATTAGGTTGGAGGGAAAATTCTATCGTCTTTTAAAGAAAACATTTGATTCAATTTATAAAAATACATGTTTAATATTATTCAATGATATAATTTCTATTATTTGTAACAATATGTTGCATTTTTCAGGTAACCTGTCAATTCCTGATTTCCGATGAATTGGTATTGTGTTGGTGAAACTTTTCACTGCCATTTCAGGTAAGTTTTTATTTTATATTTATTTCCAGTCATTGAAACATTACTGGTAAAAGGAAAATACAAAAATATTATTAGGTTAGAGGGAAGATTCTATCATATTTTAAAACTAATCTTATCAACTCTGATCAAAATGACCAATTCCAGGTTCTTTATTTTGCAATTAGAAAAGTAATAATACTGATTTCATAAGAAACGATTGTATAGATATCTTTAGTAGTGCACATATTACAATAGGAGCCGTACAAAGTTTAAATAAAATCAATCTTGTCATTTTTATAAGGGAACATGTACCAGTTACTTTTGAGGCTCGGTAGGTTTAGCGTTAAAGAAATCATTTGAATTAATTTATAGAAATACATGTTTAATATTATTCAATGATATAATTTCCATTATTTGTAACAATATGTTGCCATTTTTCAGATAACCTGTCAATTCCTGTTTTCCAATGACTTGCTAGTTAACATGTGTTTTTGATTTACAAGCAAAATTACCTTCTTATTTAAAATATGACATAAACTTTCCCTCCAACCTAATATATTCATGCTAAACAATCTTCCCGTTTATTGGACAATGCTTTTTACCAAGAAATTCTAACTTTTAGATGCAGCAAAGATATCCAAAACAGCAATTCATCAGAAAGAAACAAGTGTTTTCATACAGATGTGGATATATCAGCGGAGGATCGTGGAAAGAAACAAAACAATTTCAAATGATTTTTAATAATAGACTTAAAAAGGTATAGTTTATAGTTATATGTAAATGAATATATTTTTATAAATATACATATAGATACAGTAGCGGACAAAAGTTTAAGACCGCTCTAAAGAAGACGATAACATTTTTGATATTGTACTATACGATTTGAACTTTTTTGGGAAACTAGAGCAATTAGTTTACTAAAGGATGTGAAAAGGAATTTTTTCAAAAATTGCAATTGATCGGAATTGTTGAAAAAATACTAAAAGTTGAACTTTTAACTTTTTTATGTGGGCCTATATTGAAAATTTAAAAAATACGTTTTGTAGATCTGTGTCAATTAAATATATTCTGAAAGTTTCGCCAAAATTGCAATGAGATACAAACATTTAAAGATGGTAAAAATTGCAGATTTTCACGATTTATTGCCGAAAATCTTGAAAATCTGCCATTTTTACCATCTTTAAACGTTTGTAGCTCATTGCAACATCGACCGGCTTTGACGAAATTTTCAGAATATGTTTAATTGACGCAGATCTACAAAACGTATTTTTTAAATTTTCAATATAGGCCCACATAAAAAAGTTAAAAATTCAACTTTTAGTATTTTTTCAACAATTCCGATCAATTGCAATTTTTGTAAAAATTTCTTTCCACATCCTTTAGTAATCTAATTGCTCTAGCTTCCCAAAAAGGTTCAAATCGTATAGTACAATATTAAAAAAGTTATCGTCTTCTTTAGAGCGGTCTTAAACTTTTATCCGCTACTGTATATACATATTTTTTATGTTATATATTACTGTGTATATTAGTGCTATATGCGCTATTGTATTGTATTGTACTATGTACCTAATATTTTTGTAATGTATGAAATTCTGATTCAATTAAAATTAAATTGTAATACTCTATAAATGTCCCGTGACTGTCCTTTTAACGTTCTGAATGTGTCTAGCCATATGTCCCAGATACGTCCCAGATACGTGCCAGGTAGTTCTAGGTAAGTCCGAGACACGTCCCAGATAGGTCCGAACGGGACGTCCTACGTACGTCCCACTTCGTAACTGGGACCTCTGTCGGACTTTCCTTGGACATATCTTGGACATATCTCGGACAATACGGACATTCGCGGACGTCCCTCGGACGTATGAGAGGTCCGATACGGACGTCAAATGGACGTCCATCGGACGTCCGTCTGCTACTTGGGCTCAAGAGGATGCAGACTATTATAATCATGAGTTAAATAAAATATACAAGAATCAACAGGAGATCACAGTGGTAATAGATGAATTATAGGTGAATTTTCAACAATACATACAAGATTGTTGTATTTAACCGAGGGGATGTCTGAACTCATGAAAGCAGTTTCTGAAAACTCTCAACAATTACATGAAACACAGACAGAACTGGACAGGTTGCGTTTTGAAGGTGTTATGAGGGAAGCACTGTTCGAAATTGAAAAGGGTTTAGATGACTATAGTACTAATTTATTATTGCTAATAGATGCAATCCTTCTGGCAAAACAGGGGATTCTCCATCCAGCAATTTTCTCGCCCCAACAATTACTAAATTCTGCTTTAAAAATTAGCCAAACCTCATCCCATGAATTTCCTTTCTCACCTGAAGAATTGCTAACGGAACAGCTCGAAAGGATTATCAAGTTGAACATAGTTTTCACTAGAGGCAGGATAGTTTTCGAACTTACTGTACCACTATTAGGCCATCAGGTATTTAACTTCTATAAACTCTACCCCTGTCCATCGATACAAACACTTAGATCGAAAACAGTGGCATCATACATCCAACCACGATTTTCGTACATCGCAGTATCATCTGATGAACAACAGTACTTCCTGCCTACTGAAGATTATCTGAAAACTTGCCGTCATCATCATAATCAGATATTGGGGCCAGCTACACTAGCTCTGTATGAAACAAATCAGCATGCTACCTGTGAAACCAACCTACTGCTGAACCCCACCACAATAGATTCGAGTACCTGCAACATAAAGGTAACAGGGAACTTGGAACCCTACTGGCGACCCCTAAATACACCTGCTACGTGGTTGTATTTTATGCCTGAGGAGAGGAAGGCACAAATTTATTGCAAAGGGAAAAAGGCAACAGTAAAGACTTTCTACAAAACGGGTCCTATTGGTCCAGGGGTGAAATAACCGAGGTGCGAGCGGGGGTGGTCTCTGTATTCCTGGGAGACATCGGTACAACGGTAGAGTGAGAGATAAGTCAGGTGTGGAACCTGCCACCACGCTTCCGGTCTCAACCTTGGCAGGCGATCCGGATAGATCTGGAAGGTATCCGCCCACGCAACAACCGCCCCATCGCGAAAGTAATCGCTTTCGCAAGGCACGTGATGTCGCATCGGAGAGGTTGTGTCATCAGTGCGACGACCACAGAGGACGGACACATCAAGGAGCGCCTCCTCCTAGACAGGCTTCCCAACCAACCACCACACGACGTCGCTGAAGGATGGTTGCAATTGGGCTACGCTGTGCCAACCTGAATCCCATCTAGCATTTAAGTATACACTACACCCGTTAGTTATTTTAATTACACTCTCTTATTTAGAATATATACGTATTTGTGTTGTTTGATAAATTCGTGTAAACTCACTCAACCCTCAATTATCGTTCCACAATCCTAATAGAGTAATTGAACGTTCCCACATGATACAATCTAACCGCTCGGATTGTATCAATTCGATTATACTTGTTACGAGGCCCACTAACAATTCCCATCCAAATCATCCAACCTTGCGGCTCCCTGACAATCGTATCAGGTTCGTCCGCGTCCTAACGGCTCCCTGACAATCGTATCAGGTTCGTCCGTGCCTTTATCCAACCTCCTAGTGGCTCTCCAACAATCGCATTGGGTTCGTCCACATCATACTATTTCCTTCTAGCAATTCTATCATTATACCTTCACCTAGTGGCTCCCCAACAATCGCATTGGGTTCGTCCACGCAAACTGTACTATCCTAGCGGGTCCCTGACAATCGCATCAGGTTCGTCGTCGCAATCAGGTTCGTCCACGCTTACTAACAGATTAAAATCCTATTCCTTGCGTATAAATACATCGCCGGCCACTAGAGCTGCTCGCGGCCCTGGCTCATAACATAGATATCGTTTTTTCAAATGTTGATGATCTATATCATCTATATCGCAATCTATATTGCGATGTTTATGAAACAATGCAATCCTCGATAAGAAGGTTGTCAAAGATAAAAAAGAAGAGATGAAGAGAAAACAGATGTAGCAATCACAAATCAAAAAATGAATCCTGAAGATTTCACAATTTTTGATGAATGTATAATTTCTTTTTTTTTTTTTTTTATGTTATTTAACGTCGCTTTTCGAACTCCTTTCCGGAATTATTTCACGACGGGACCTACAGTTTTTATAAGGTGGGTTCCGAACCACCTTGGGATGAATGTATAATGATATATAATGTGTAATGACACCATTACTGTCATTCTAATTACTTGTGTAACGTTTTAGTGCGACAGTAATGGTGTTTTAGAGTTATTTAAATCGAAATATCTCGTGAACTACGAACTTTTCGACATACATACGTTAGTACTTTTTTATAACGAATGTCCAGCTGCATCGATTGATGTATTACAAAATACCTCATTCCATTAAAAAAAATATCGATGACCTTGAAATCTTATAAAAAATGACCATGAACATTTTTTCCCTCACACCGTTACATGTGACCCTTCAAACAGTGTAACTTTGTCCTAAGAAGTTTTTTTGTACAACGAAAAGTAACGGAGATATTAAGGTGTTCTGTTTCTTAGGACTCACCCTGTATATATTTATGACTAAATGTAATATAAAATTTATAAATAATTATAATATAAAATTTAGAAGTATAGAAATAAAATATGCAATTAAAAATAAAATTAAAAAATATATACGAAGCATTATGCCATATTATTAAAAAACTTTTGCGACAACTTTGCATCTTTCGGCAGCCCTCTTAAGCCACTTTTGGATGCAAATTTCGGTTTCGTTTGTTGAAGTGGCGACTTTTGATATTTTTGCTGCATCTAAAAATTAGAATTTCAATTCAATAATATATTAAACTGTATACAACTAAATATCAAAAATAAAAAAGTCTACGAGAATAATTACCAATTATTACTGAGGCTAATTTTGTAGCCTCAAATCTTTTTTTGCCCTTCTTCCCCAGCCAGCTGAACTCCATGGCTAGTTTGTTCGTCATGAGGGTTCCCATGGTCCGCTTCACGAAACTGGCGCGATTGGTCCCGCCAATATTCGCTGACTCGCACGCCTGCAAATTGATAATTTATTTATAATCGAGTAAGAACTTTTGATTAACAGCTGCTGTGGTGAAAGTTCTATTTACTTACGACATTTTTTGCGTTCTCTCCATCTCGCAAAAATTGATTTAATTTATCAAACTCCTCTTGGGAGTTGACAGGGCAGGGAATATATTCAAAAATAGACGTGCTTTGTTGCACTGATGATGATGATGTTTGTTGATTCCCTTGCATCATCTTCTCGATGTTTGTGGAAACATCTGTCAGCATACATCGTAGCAGATGCTGCTGCTCGATTAAAGTTTTTAGAAGTCGCTGAGTTTGCCCGTCTCCTGAAAATTTAGATTTTTAGGTACGCGTTTACGCTAATGCGTTCTTCCATATTTAAATTCTTTTAGATACTCTGAAACGAGTTAATATTCGGACGCTCTAAAAAATACGATAACTGTTTAAATATTGTACTATATGATTTGAACGTTGAACCTTTAAATTTTCAATATAGGCACACACAAAAAAGTTGTAAAATGCAACTTTTATTATTTTTTCTACAATTCCGATCAACAGCAATTTTTGAAAAAATTTTGTTCATATACGTAGTAAACTACCCAGATAGCACAGGACGACTTTAAGTTGCCGTTTTCATGTCCGGTCTACATCTTTACGTCTCACGTCTCAGTAAGACGCATTTTAGGCGTCCATAAAGGCACCTCTGCTGGGACGCCGTTTTCACGTTAGAAATGAGATGCATAAAAGGCACCTGCCTTCGAACGTGAAAACGTCGTCCCAGCAGAGGTGCCTTTAAGGACGCGTAAAAGTTGCCTCTTTCGGTACGCCGTTTTCAGGTTAGAAATGAGATGCATAAAAGGCACCTGCCTTCGAACGTGAAAACGTCGTCGCAGCAGAGGTGCCTTTAAGGACGCGTAAAAGTTGCCTCTTTCGGTATGCCGTTTTCAGGTTAGAAATGAGATGCATAAAAGGCACCTACCTTCGAAAGTGAAAACGTCGTCCCAGCAGAGGTGCCTTTATGGATGTGTAAAAGTTGCCTCTTTCGCAACGCCGTTTTCACGGCAGAAACGATTGAAGTACTTACGAAAATATGTATATCTCTTAATCGTTAATATACTGATACTATACTTCATTAAAAAAAAGTAGTTTGATTTTTACCTAAAAAATATTTTAGGTAAATAATTAAATAATTAGGTTATATAATTATTAGAAGAGATAAACTTCTGTTAAAATATTTTTTATATAATAATATATATGATTTGATATGATTTGAGCGTACAAGAATAAAAAGTAATGAATCTAACAGTAAAGGTTCGCATGGCTCAGCGAGGAAACCATCATGAAGTTAAATGGTAGGCCCGAGTTCGATTCCCGCCCAGAGTATGCTGCATAAAAACTAAATTGTAATAAGGTTTTTTCGAAGAGACAAAATGGAATATTCTCTCTCAAGTAGTACATGAAAGTAGTAATATATACATATATAGATTCTAATTTTTTCTTAAATTTGAAGATTTTGTACGTCTTTTCAGATGTCCAAAAAGGCAACTTTTTTGCATCTTAAAGCGACATCTTAAAGATGTCGAAAAGACCTGTGAGAGACGACTTTAAGTCGCACAGTTTTGTAACAAAGACCTGTTAAAGTTGTACACAGTACGTGGAAAAGACGTGAAAACGACGTGCCACAGACGCAGCGTACGACTTAAAGATGTACGTTACGTCTTGCGTCAGGCAACTTTTAGGCGTACTTTAAGATGTCTTTGTGCTATCTGGGTAATTGCTCTAGCTTCCCAAAACAGTTCAAATTGTATGGTACAATAATAAAAAAGTTATCATCTTTTTTAGAGCGTCCTAACATTAATCCGAGTCACTATAGTTTTATTGACTTACCAATAATTGTTGAATTTGTAACAACCTGGTCGGATTCTATGTGGTCCACTGTTTTGCTACATGTACCTAAAAACAATAATCATGGATTATACACTGATATAATAATTATTTGTGGAAAGAAATTAAGCAGTTTGTATAAAATCTTTTATTTACGTACTTAGCTCGTAGCGTCGCGTCGGTTGATCGCCGGAGGCGTATGCAAAACCTCATCAGATTGAGAATGGTCGACTGTCCTGCTGCATGTACCTAAAAACAATTGTTACACCGACCCTTGGTTATTGAGGGTCCGAGAACTAAAAAATTGCAGGATCGTTGCGGCAAAGGGAGAGAGGGACTGCTCAGGAATCGGGTGTAGAACAGGTGTAGAATCACCGAACTGAGTCTTGTAACGGTGTATTTCAGTTTCACTATCTGTCTTTATTCGATTCACAACGTTGCTGGTCGCGTGAACTCACGTCACGAATTATTCTCGCAGAGTATCGATTGTTTATTAAACCCGCGGTTATCTCGCAGGGGAGATTATATTACTCTCGCAGAGAAGAGATTGTTATAAACCCGCGGTTTCTCACAGGGGAGACGATATTTCTCACAGGGGAGATGATACCGGCCGGTTTAAAGGTTCAAAAGATGTTTATAATTCGCGTTGTACTCGCAGAGGAGGTTACCACGGAATTCTTCGAATCCGGCAGGGGGGCCTATTTACACGTATCGATAGGAGCCCCTACCACGTTCATACACGGGAGCTCGCTTCGAGGTGTCTAATTGTCGCGTCAGCGGCGAGGCGTCAAGGGGGGGTATTCGCGACACCGAGTATAACGAAATGCCGTTATACGTGTCTAACAACAATAATTATACATCGATTATACACCGATATAATAATTATTTGTGGAAAGAAATTAAGCAGTTTGCATAAAATCTTTTATTTACGTACTTAGCTCGTAGCGTCGATTGATCGCCGGAGGCGTATGCAAAACCTCATCAGATTGAGAATGGTCGACTGTCCTGCTGCATGTACCTAAAAACAATAATCATGGATTATACACCGATATAATAATTATTTGTGGAAAGAAATTAAGCAGTTTGCATAAAATCTTTTATTTACGTACCTAACTCGTTTCGTCGTTTGAGCGCCGGAGGCGGAAGCAGTATCGATTCCGATTCTTCGTCGGTGTCGCTCACAATTTGTAAAGTCTTACGTTTCCTGAGTTGACTTTATTCAACTTCTGACTGTAAGTCAGAAGTCTCCTCAGCCACTTTCGCCTTGGCCCTTGCCGTTACATAATCATCTGAAAGCATTTTCAGATTATACATATGTAATTATTTTAATTTCATCATATTATAAAATCTTTAACTTACCAAAAGTGCCATTCTTAAAATGTTTAATCGCGTGTTTTGGCCAGCATTTGTTCACTGCCTCGCACGCTTTCATGGCCTTCGTCAATCGGCCATGGGGAAGCGAGGGCCAATGGCAATAATCCTCTATCAGCCATGAAGTGGGCACTGCCTCTACCATACCATCTTCCAGGAATTCTACAATTGTCCAGGATTTCATACTTCCTTAGGTTCTGTAAAATTTATATCTAATTAATGTATAAGAAATATTTTCACACTTTATGCTGCGGGGTCTTCGTTCATCATTGTATGCCGCAGGATTCATCACACACACTTTAAATCAGACTAACACTTTTAGGAATAGACCGAAGGACTTCAATTTCTTTGTAAGTCTAGAGGATTTGTTTAGTAGATGACGTCTATTAAATATGTTGAAAAAATACATTTGATCGGAATTATAACAAACCTTAGTAAAAATTGATTTTTACAACTTTTTCAGCTAGGGCCAATAACGAAAATTTGAAATGTGTTTTATAAACTTGTATAAGTTATATAAATTCTAAAACTTTCATTGAGATTGGATAATTGTTTCACGCATTATAAACGATCAAAAGTGATAAAGATTACAATTTTTCATGATTTCCGGCTTATACGTGCCATTTTTACTACTTTTGATCGTTTATAATTCAGAATACATATAATAGCCTTACAGAGAAATTGAAGTCGTTTTATCCCATCATAAAAAAGTTATTCTAAGTTAAAGTGTGCGTGATCAATTATGTGCGTAACTAAATAAAATAATTTAACGAAATGGCGTAAGCAAAAACACTAACGGTAACAAATAATAATATGAAGTATATAATAACGATGATATATATCACAAGATCACAGGAGATTTCTGAATCAAGTTCTCGAAGCTTTAGCACAAGACTGTTTTGTCACGCAGCAACGCAACGGCGCACAGTGGGGTATTTGGCCTGAAAAAGTGGAAAGAGCTATTGTAGCGTTATTTATAGGCTCAAGGTTATAATATTATATATCGTTGGATTCGCCTTAAGATCAGCTACAACATTATGAAATCCAAAATACATTTTAGTATTTGAAAAATCAAATTTACCTCAATTTTTTGAAAAAAAAATTTTTTTTAAACTTTTATATATTGAAATTTGTAGACGTCTGTATACTGTTCCTCTTTTGTTCGAAACATTTTTTCCTCAGATTATCGAGAACCCCTGAAAAAGCAAGGCGATAGTGGAATATTTGCACTATTATAACTTGAAAAATATTTAAGAAAAAAATATTTTAATATAGTGTTTTGGAAAGCTGTCAAAACAAGCTACAAGAATATGCAACAAAAAATAGGGAGTTCTATTTAAGAAATGGAAGATGACCTTCACGTGATTTTCAAACGACTATCCAAGGTCAAATCAATGACACCATTTTATGCCCCCCTCTAAACCATACAACTTTTGTCTGAAACATTTTTCTCCAAAATAGCTTCATTTCCCAGATATACGTCTGTTTCATGTTAAATGACTCACCCGGTATATTATAAGAATATTTTAAAATGATTACCATTAATTTTCATCGGAAAATACATAAGAAATTTCTTCCTCGGATAATGTTTCTTCTTCATTTGAGGGAAAGCGTAGCCGAACGTACGCGAAACGCTGCTAAACACTTAATTCTAAATTAGCTATAAAATTTGAATCCGGACATATCCGGAATCAAACTTTGTTGGCTTATAATCACGAATCTTTACCGAATGTAATGACACCAAAAAGAGCACTCAATACGGCTTTATACTATAAGAAAATTGTCAATAAAGTTTTGTAATTTTTAAAAAGCTTACAGAATGATTGGTAATATTCAAATATTAATAACTATACTAATTTAGATGATAACAAAATAAAATCTATGCGAAAGTGCTCTGTATACCTACCTGAACAACTTTTGTAATACAAGAATTTACAGAATTTCCCTTCAAACACATGAAAATCGCCAATGAACAGACGCTGTCTTAGAGACTGTTTAAGAACGCCAAGCGCGCCTTAAAATCTCTCGACTTTCGATGAAGTTTACTACTTCACGGGTGTACAAATAGAAAAAATAATATTGCAGCCTTATTCTTCAGACCTTTAACTACAACGAACAACAAAAATTTTATGCCATACGCAAAAATTTAGAAATTGAATTTTTTCCACTTTTTCGGGCCAAATACCCCACTGTGCGGCGCGGCGCACAGTGGGTCAAATCGACGTTCTAGCTGTTCACGCCTATTTCACCATTATTTCAATACATAAAAACCACATTACGTAGGTCGTTGGATTCGTCTTGCCGTCAGCTATAACATTATTGAATAAAAAATATATAGTTATAAATAAATAATGAAGGTGACCACAATTTTTTATTGAAAAAAAATTTTTTTTGAAATTTTTTGTATTGATATTTGTAAAAGACTATGTACTGATTACTTTTTGTAGGAAACATTTTTTTGTCGCACTAAACTAAATTGTAGTACTCCTTCCTATTTTGGCCACGATTTCGATCGAACTCACCACTGTGCGCGTGACACGCGACGCTTTAAACTATCATAACTTCGGAAGATGGACGAAGATGGATCTAAATTTTGCACGATCTTTTAGAGGAGATCTTGCCGAAAATGTTCCACTTTGTCAGAACATGGACATCACCGGGCATTACAATTTATTTCTTGTCAAAGGTGAAAAACTTTAACGATTTCCTTAGTTGACTAAATATTTTTTTTTATAATAAATTATGAACAATGATGTTTAGTTCCTGGTGCGTTCTCAACATAGATATACATTCTTCATATAAAAAAAAATTGGTCACTTAATCTTCAGTAGGTTTTCCAGGACATCATTATGAAGAAAAGGAATTTTTTCGGTGATAAATCGTATCTGAAAAAGTTTGATCTTTGAACGTTTATTGTAACGAGAGTTTTTAATAGCTTTAATTAATATTATCGTTTTCGAATGTAATAGACATTTAAGAAACATTGTGCATTCGTTAAAAATCGATATGAGGACTTTGAGTTTTTAGCCCGTGAACAGCTAGAACGTCGATTTGACCCACTGTGCGGCGCGGCGCGTTCTTCTCCAGCATTCGATTGTTTCATCGATCGTCGCTTGTTTTATCAACCGTCGCTTGCTTCGGTGATACCGTACAACCGTACGATACAGCTGGACGTAGCGAAGCAAGGACCGTCCCGTCATCGCGTCGCTTTGCGTTTTTAACACTTTTTTATTAGCTCGCTTTTTGGAAATTTAGTTTAGTTCAGTTTGCAATAAAATAGGCTCATAATAAAGAGTGTGGACGAGTGCTTTGGTACCATCAACAACTGTTTCAGATAAGTATTTATTTTATATTTATTATTATTCATTTAAACATGACTGGCAGAAGGACAATTGAAAAATATTATATGCGTGTTAAAAAATAGTGTTTTGCGTAAATAATAATAAATTGCGAACTGACGTTGATTTTAGATCGAAAGTTGATGAAGATCATCACGCGGGTACAAGTTTATTAGAAAATGTTCCGGGTATTGACGTGATCAATTCTTTTCCACTTGACTATATGCACTTAATTTGTTTGGGTGTAATGAAGAAATTACTCTTAAACTTATGGTGCTGTGGAAAACCTACCACAAAAATTTCACATTCGGTATCCCTTAATATATCAAATTCCTTAGTTTCTCTGGCAAAGTGCATGCCATTACAATTTAATAGAAAGCCACGAAGTTTAAATGAGCTAAAACTATGGAAAGCAACGGAATTTAGGCAGTTTCTTTTTTATACAGGCCCAGTAGTCTTATTAAATAATATAAGTAAAGATCGGTACACTAATTTTCTTTCGTTGCACGTAGCAACCATTATATTATCCAATTCGAAATATTTTACATTAATTGACTATGCATCTGAGTTGTTAAATTATTTCGTTAAAACATTTGGAATACTATATGGAGCACAGCACATCTCTCACAATGTTCACAATCTGTTACACATTGCGGGAGATGTAAGAAATCATGGGCCATTGCACGATTTCGGAGCTTTTCATTTTGAAAATTTTTTACAAACTATTTTAACATCTATTCGAACGGGTGATAAAATATTAGAGCAAATAGTAAAACGGCATTCGGAAAAATGCCATATTTTTAATAAAAAAAAGATGCATAGTAGCAACTTTCCCATTTTTAAAAATGAACATTTTGACGGTCCCTTAATACGAAATGTTCAAGCTAGTAAACAATTTAAACGCGTTGATTTCCATCATTTCAGTTTAAGAGCTTGTGAGCCAAATAACTGTTGTTCTCTTGTAAATGGTGACATAATTCTTGTTTAAAATGTAATATTATCAGGCGACGTATACAAGATAGTTGGTAGAAAATTTTTATATCTAAAAGATTTTTATGAAAGTCCCTGTAAATCATCCGAATTTGGAATTTTCTCAATAGAATCTCCTTCTGTAGGTCCTTCCGAAATTTTTAATGTTACGGATATTTTCGCGAAATATATTAAATTAGAAATGAATGAAAAAATTATTGTTTTCCCATTGCTACATTGTCTTTCATAAGTAGTTACAGTGGCGTGCAATAATTTTCGGCCGCTCTCAAAGAGACGATAACTTTTTTAATATTGTACTATACGATTTGAACTTTTTGGGGAAACTAGAGGAATTAGTTTACTACGGGATGTGAAAAAAAATACTAAAATTTATATTTTCAACTTTTTTATGTGGGCCTATATTGAAAATTTAAAAAATACATTTTGTAGATCTGTGTGAATGAAACATATTCCGAAAATATCGTCAAAATCAGTCGACGTTGCAATGAGCTACAAAGTTTAAAGATGGTAAAATTGCAGATTTTCACGATTTTCAGCCTCTAACTGCAATAAATCTAAGGATTCTTACATCTTTCAATGCTTGTCGTTTTTTACCCGCATCAGCCGATTTCGATGAAACTTGACACAGATCTACAAGATGCACTTTTTAAATTTTCAATATATGACCACATAAAAAAGTTGAAAATGCTACTTTTAATATTTTATCAACAATTCCGATCACTTGCAATTTTTGAACAAATTTTTTTCACATCCTGTAGTCAACCAATTGCTCTAGTTTCACAGAAAAGTTCAATTCGTATAGTACGATATTAGAAAAGTTATTGTCTTGTTTAGAGCGGCCGAAAATTATTGCACGCCACTGCACATATATTCGGATATCTTTTTCTTTATTTTTTTTAATCTAGCTTCATCGTTTAACACTTTTAGCACGTATGTATATAATAGTAATGGTAATTAGGTAATTATACATAAAAGACTACAAGAGTTTAATCTTTTCTGTATACTTACTATAATTATATTTGTCCAAGCCAATTGTAACATTGCAGTTGTGCTATATGTAAAGCCAGCCAATATGTGGGACTATAGGGCTATCGGCGAACTACCCACATTAAAAAAAAGCTGTAACGTGCCAGTGGGTAACACCTCATTTGGGTGGTACGGAAGTTTACCCATTTTATTTGAATCAGGGAATGAAAAAGTTTTAAACTATTTGTAATGTCCGCGAGGAAGGCGGATATCGCCGTTGAGAAAGAAATACACTGGATTGGTATTTTGACTGAAATGCGATGTATTTCAAGGACTCCGTCTTTTTACGCTCTGTGCTCACGCGTTACTCTCACTCTTTCTCCCTCTCACATACATCCGCACTTTCCGCAGCGCTGCTGTCGTCCCGCTGACGGACACACACACACACGCATACCCAACACTTCCCCCTGTAAAAGTGAAGCCTTGTTACCGTATGCTATCCTGAGAAGTTCCCTGGACTTCCATACCGCTCCGGTGGTCGGACCTGGCGTTTCGGTCTGCCGCTAGGAAGCGTTGCTTCGTTTGAGCTTGTAGATTTTTCAGTCGCTGACTGGTCCCCCGACCATTCTTCGACACTAATAGGCGGAACCGCTTTTACAGAATTTTTCCCGAGATTGGTTGAAGGGGCTACATATTCGCGGCTTTTTAACACCGGCTGCTCGCTACTGGGTACGTAGTATTCTAAATCCTGCTCTTCGTTCTTTAAGAGGTTCGCTGAGTCGATTTGGTCCGCATGTCGCACCCACACTCTTCCGTCGTCCAGCTGAACCTCATAATGTAATTTCCCGGTGATTCTAAGTATTTTTCCAGGAAGCCATTTCTTCGTGCCGACATAATTTCTTGGCTATAATTCTTTGATTTAAGCTAAACTTTTTTACATCCAAGTGTACATTTAGGCTAACTTTGTTTTTGGGTGTTTCATTGAGTTTGAGCAAATCTAATCTACCTCTGGTCTTCCTCCTTAGAAGTAATTCAGCTGGCGACTTTCCCGTTATGCTGTGCGGCATGCTTCTATATTGAGCTAAGATTTTTCGAAGGTCGCTTTTTACATTTCTCCTGTCGTTTAGTTTTTTTAATGCATTTTTGATCGTTTGAACAAATCGTTCTGCCTGGCCATTCGTGGCAGGATGAAACGGTGCGGAGAGCTTGTGTTCAATACCATTGATGTATAAAAATTTCTGAAAAGTTTCAGAAACGAACGTCCTGCCATTATCCGATACCAGAGTTTTGGGTAATCCAAATTGCGCGAAGATTTCTTCGCATTTTTCGACGGTCGTTCCCGCTAGCATGTTTTTAACGACATGAATCTCTGGCCATTTCGAAAAAGCGTCCACTAGGAGAAAAAAAGTTTCACCCATAAAGGGTCCCGCGAAATCAACGTGAACTCTCTGAAATGGTTCAGTGGCCGGTTCCCAAGAATGCGTGAGGACCTTTGCCGGGTTGTTTCTTATTGACAAGCAAGACTCGCACGACTGGGTGATGTTTTCAATGTCTTTGTCGATCTCTGGCCACCAGCAATGGCCCCGCGCCAATCCCTTCATTTTTACAATTCCGAAATGACCCACGTGAAGATCGTCTAGGACGCGCTTTCGCAATTTTTCCGGAATTACTATTCTATGTAACCTAACAGTCCGTTTTCGACAGTAAATTCACGAGGGTCTACGTTCCAGGTGTCCTGGCTGCGTAATTTCTTTCCTTGACTGATGCAACTGATAATTTTTTGTAACTTTTCATCCTTTTGTATATGTTCGCGTAAGTGAAAAGTGTCTATGGGGAGTATGTTTACCGTTTCCGTATAGAAGACGTCGACCACGTCGCAGTTTTCATCACTCACAGCGAGAGGAAGTCTCGAAAGACAATCGGCGTTACCGTTTTGCTCTGATCTACTATATTTTATGTCGTAGTTAAATCCGCGTAAAAATAATGCATAATGTTGCATGCGCATGGCGCTGTAAGTCGGAAGAGTCTTATTTGGGCTGAAAATTTGTACCAGTGGACGATTATCCGAAATGAGTGTAAACTTGTGACCGTATAGGTACCGATGTAACTTTTTTATGGCGAAAACTATGGCGTAAGCCTCTCTATCGATCTGACTGTATTTTTGTTGAATTTTGTTCAAAGTTTGCGAGACGAACTGTATCGGGCGTTCTGAGCCATCCTCATAGCTGTGAGATAAAACCGCGCCTACACCAACTGGACTAGCGTCGGTCGCTAAGGTTAAAGGTCTTTTGGGATCGAAAAAAACTAAAAAATTGTCCTGTGTGAACGCTTTTTTCGCGGTTTCAAAAGCGTTCTGACATTCGCTAGACCATACAAATTTTACGTTCTCACTTAATAACTTGTACAACGGATGTAGAATTTTACTGATATTTTTCATGAATCGATTGTAATAGGTAATCATGCCAATGAACGAACGTAATTCGCTAACGTTTTTGGGTGGCGGCATGTTAGTTACAGCTTCAAATTTTACCGGATCTTTGTGGATGCCTTTCGCGTCGATAACGAAACCACAATACTGAATTTTCTCTTCGAAGAAGCTACACTTGTTCCAATTGATTTTAATATTGTGTTCATTTAACTTTTTCAGAACCTGATCGATTAGATTTAAGAATTCCTTGAACGTAATTGCCGCCAGCCGTAAATCGCCTTGGAAAATTCTTACGCCGTTGACCGACCGGAATAGCCTGTACATGATTTCCTGCCAAATTGCGGGCGCCGGTGCGACGCCGAACATTAAACGCCATACTCTACAGGGTGTCCCAAAATTCGTGAAGTACCCGAAAGGTGGTGATTCCTGAGACCATTCTAAGAGACATTTTCCTTTGCACAAAAGTCAAATTCGGCTTTGTTTAGGAGTTATTAACGAAAAACACGGACCAATCAGAGCGCGTCCTGGCCCGGCGCGCCAAGCCGCGCTGGCAAGCGAGTGTCGGTGGTACGACGCGACATCGCAACGAACAAGAGTTTCTCGATAATGTGAATCCTCTCCGATTTCGATGAGCTTTGTGTTCTTGATAGCGGGCACGGCGTGTTAATATCTCCGAAACTAAAGCCGACCGCCAACTATTTCAAAGGAAAAAGATATTTAAAACGTCGAGTTTTAAAACACATTCACGGTCATTGAAATCGTTGAGGACCCACATTATCTTTACTCGACTTACGGCAATTTTACCCGAATGAGAGGAGAAGTAGAAACTTATTGTATTAAAAACTCACTTATTCAGCCGTAAATCCATTTGCTGCTTCGAAATGTGTGTCACTGGGTCACTCGGTGACGAACTGCACAGATGTCATCAGGTATACGACAGTACCGCAATCCAAGGGGCGTACAGCCAAGTCAACGAACTGCACAGCTGGTGGTAGATAGCAGGTATACGACACCCTGACGGATACGCGGTCAACGACCTGGACTTTTCAATTTCACTTTCAAATCGATAAATAAATCACATGTCTTTTTCACACAGATGCACTAATAACAATTGCAATATCACTTGTATTGCAGCACAATAAAATTTAAATCACAACTTTCTAAAAGAAGAACATCCCGAATTTTTCTTTCACTTTTCACTGTACGGTCAAACGTACGTTTCCACACTGGGAATATTTCACGGCGACAGTCGGTGCACTAAAATCCTTCGAAATCGACGAACTGATCGACGAACTCAGAATTATTTGGCACGTATACGGTGTCGGATGTATGGCCGCTCTCTCCTGATATACCTGAACGTGGCACAGCATCGCGCCCGCAGAGGCCGTAGGCGAGAATGATATAAAAATTGTCTTGCGAACTGAGCATGATGCGACAGAGATTTAGACTGACTGCAGCTTCCCAAAAAAGCCGCGAACACCCCCGAATATCCCCACCACGAAGGAAAACTGAGGATACAGGAACATTACAAAAAAACACGTGTTTTGCAGGAGTTGAAAGTGCAGCAGTGTCACTCTTGCCTTTCCTCTACGATAGAAAACAGGCATCCTCGTCTCCGCGGAAGGGATCGTGCCATAAATCAGAAATCTGCAGTTACTCGGGAGTGTCCGCTGGATACCGGAACGGAAAAATTTTCTCCTGCACATGTCGAGTTTACGAATTCTTTTTCGGCCGTGCAATTAAGTCCAAAAAGATTTCTGGTATGCGCCGCTTGATCTTTACCCGCGACGTCTGAGGCACGATGTAGGACTTTCGAACGATAGAAAACAGGGATCCTCGTCACCGCGGAAGGGATCGAGCCATAAATCAGAACTCTGCAGTGTCCGTGGGACACGGTAACGAAAAATTTACCAACAGTGCAATTCGACATGCGTGGAAGAAAATTTACGAGTGATTGCGAATATTGACAATTTTTATTTTGCATAAAGATACGCAGTCTATTCATTACATTTGCATGCTTAAATTGGACATTTCCTTATTTCTAGACAAAGCAAAGATGGGGTTTTCATTATTCATTTTATTCAAATAAAAAACAAAAAGAACATTAGAAAAATTAAGGATGCTACTATGACATTTTTCACTTTTTAAAATGATTGCGAGAAAAAATACATCTTTGGATTTTTTCAATTGACTTGCGTATCTTCATGCAAAATAAAAATTGTCAATATTCGCAATCACTCGTAAATTTTCTTCCACGCATGTCGAATTGCACTGTTGGTAAATTTTTCGTTACCGTGTCCCACGGACACTGCAGAGTTCTGATTTATGGCTCGATCCCTTCCGCGGTGACGAGGATCCCTGTTTTCTATCGTTCGAAAGTCCTACATCGTGCCTCAGACGTCGCGGGTAAAGATCAAGCGGCGCATACCAGAAATCTTTTTGGACTTAATTGCACGGCCGAAAAAGAATTCGTAAACTCGACATGTGCAGGAGAAAATTTTTCCGTTCCGGTATCCAGCGGACACTCCCGAGTAACTGCAGATTTCTGATTTATGGCACGATCCCTTCCGCGGAGACGAGGATGCCTGTTTTCTATCGTAGAGGAAAGGCAAGAGTGACACTGCTGCACTTTCAACTCCTGCAAAACACGTGTTTTTTTGTAATGTTCCTGTATCCTCAGTTTTCCTTCGTGGTGGGGATATTCGGGGGTGTTCGCGGCTTTTTTGGGAAGCTGCAGTCAGTCTAAATCTCTGTCGCATCATGCTCAGTTCGCAAGACAATTTTTATATCATTCTCGCCTACGGCCTCTGCGGGCGCGATGCTGTGCCACGTTCAGGTATATCAGGAGAGAGCGGCCATACATCCGACACCGTATACGTGCCAAATAATTCTGAGTTCGTCGATCAGTTCGTCGATTTCGAAGGATTTTAGTGCACCGACTGTCGCCGTGAAATATTCCCAGTGTGGAAACGTACGTTTGACCGTACAGTGAAAAGTGAAAGAAAAATTCGGGATGTTCTTCTTTTAGAAAGTTGTGATTTAAATTTTATTGTGCTGCAATACAAGTGATATTGCAATTGTTATTAGTGCATCTGTGTGAAAAAGACATGTGATTTATTTATCGATTTGAAAGTGAAATTGAAAAGTCCAGGTCGTTGACCGCGTATCCGTCAGGGTGTCGTATACCTGCTATCTACCACCAGCTGTGCAGTTCGTTGACTTGGCTGTACGCCCCTTGGATTGCGGTACTGTCGTATACCTGATGACATCTGTGCAGTTCGTCACCGAGTGACCCAGTGACACACATTTCGAAGCAGCAAATGGATTTACGGCTGAATAAGTGAGTTTTTAATACAATAAGTTTCTACTTCTCCTCTCATTCGGGTAAAGTTGCCGTAAGTCGAGTAAAGATAATGTGGGTCCTCAACGATTTCAATGACCGTGAATGTGTTTTAAAACTCGACGTTTTAAATATCTTTTTCCTTTGAAATAGTTGGCGGTCGGCTTTAGTTTCGGAGATATTAACACGCCGTGCCCGCTATCAAGAACACAAAGCTCATCGAAATCGGAGAGGAGATAGTACATCGATCGATTTACAATTACAAGTTTTTACAATTCGCTCGTAAACTAAAGCCGATCGCTAAAAAGTCTAAAGAGAAATGTTGTTCAGAATCATGGTCTTCACAACATATCCAAAGCTCATCGAAATCGGAGAGGATTCACATTATCGAGAAACTCTTGTTCGTTGCGATGTCGCGTCGTACCACCGACACTCGCTTGCCAGCGCGGCTTGGCGCGCCGGGCCAGGACGCGCTCTGATTGGTCCGTGTTTTTCGTTAATAACTCCTAAACAAAGCCGAATTTGACTTTTGTGCAAAGGAAAATGTCTCTTAGAATGGTCTCAGGAACCACCACCTTTCGGGTACTTCACGAATTTTGGGACACCCTGTATACAATCCGCGTTGCGTATTAATCGTAAGCACGTCCGCTGTTGCCTTGTCTACGGGCAATTGTAAATAGGCCTGAGAGCAATCGATTTTTGCGAAAAACTTACAGCCAGCTAGATCCGCAAACAATTCATCGGTCGTAGGTAAAGGAAATTCATTTACGAGGAGCTGTGGATTTACCGTGACGCTGTAATCTCCACAAATACGGACAGTGCCATTCTTTTTTAACACCGGAACGATTGGAGTTGCGTACAGTGACGAGTCAACCCGCTCCAATACGCCTTCCTTTTCTAACGCATTTAATGCTGTATCAACCAAAGGAGTGAGGCGGAAAGGTACGCTACGAGCCTTCAAAAAGACTGGCTTGGCGTCAGGCTTTAATGTCAGCGACGCTCCCAGACCCGTAATTGGTGACAGATCTTGCCGAATCACATTCTTGTATTTCGAAGATAAATTTCTTAAGAACGCATTTTTATCGAATTTAACGTTTTCGTTTGTGTCCACCCCTAAACCGGAAGGAAATAAACTCTGTACGGCCTTTCTTTTTATAAAACATCGAATCCACTCTCTGCCTAATAGGGGTGAGCGATCAACTTCTGTCAAGTACAGATTTAAAATAAATTTCGTGCTCTCATACAAGACCGAAACGGTGACATAACCGTAAACGCGTAAATTGGTTTTGCAAAAGGTTACCAATCGTAATGATGACCGTTGAACGCGCAGCTCGGGGGACAGCTGCTTGGCTTGCTGCATGTACATGAGCGTCACTGCGGCTCCGCTGTCTACCTCGAATTCGACTCTCTTGCCGTTCACCAACAACTCCTTGAGGAACCTTTCCCTGTCCAGGACTCGTTCCTGGTGATCTTTGACCTGAAGAATGTCGGCAATCTCCAAACCGTAGAGATCCTCGTCCAGCTGATGGATCGACTTGGCGGCTTTGAAACAAACCTTCTCCAAATGTCCGCGTTGCTGACACGCATTGCAGACGACATCTCTGGGCAACCTGCAGGAATTTGCCTGATGATTGTTGTTTCCACACCTGTAACAGCGAGATTTTGCCGGACTGTTGTCGTTGTAGTGTTGTGGATCTGGCTTGCTTGGGTTTGCCCTCTTTGGTTTTGCACTCCTGTACGTTTTCTTTTGTCCGTGTAAATAATGGACGGTCGCCGGAGCGGCGCCCTCTCTCAACTGATCTCTCTCCCGGTCACACGTTTCCATCATAATAGCGGTCTGTAGAGCATTCTCAAAAGTTAAATCCTTCGTTTCCAAGAGCCTTCCTTGAATGCGCTGGTTTCCCAGACCGTAAACGAACTGAATTCGTAGTGCCTTTTGGAGAAATTCCCTAAAAGCGCAGTGAGCACTCAATTTGTTAAGTGCAGTAACGAAATCCTGCACCGACTCTCCATCCAACTGTTTTCTGCAATTGAACTTGAAATTCTCGGAGATCTCGAGTGCCTCGGGAGCGTATAATTCCTTCAACTTTGCGATTAATTCATCGTATTTCTTTTTTTCTACGTTTGCTGTACCAAACGTGTCGCACAGTGCGTTGTATGCGATCTCACCTATGTAATGTAGTAGATATTTGCACTTAAGGTTTTCGTCCGTGACCTTCATTATACTCAAAGCCCCTTCCGTTCTTTGTAACCAGCGGTCCCACTGTGACTCGCCCGGTATGAAAGGATTTATTTGTAAATTTGCACTTGTAGTGGCCATAATTGCGATCACTTTATGGTTGCCCTCACTATCACTGTCGGGCTCCTTCTTGCACTCCGGAATATTTAAGGACTCAATCTTGAACGGTATGAGTACTCAAGATTGCGTAATGTAGACGCTGTGTATAACCTCTCGTGAAGCAGTAGTCTCTGCGGCGCACGTGACGTTTTTGAGGTTATGTACTTAACCTGTACTCTCCGCGTGGCTTAATTTTCGTAAAAATGTTTCCCACAAGTATGGAGTTGAACTAAGCATACAATATTCTTGTTTCTGTTTCACAGCATGTGCCTTGACTTTAGTATAAACTACAAGTAAGGCGATTTTTGCGAACAACGTAGTGTCGTGTGAATCGCGACCACGTGCCCGGTGTAATCCGACGGAAACTACAATTCACTTCCAAATCCTCGTCGCCACTGTAATGTCCGCGAGGAAGGCGGATATCGCCGTTGAGAAAGAAATACACTGGATTGGTATTTTGACTGAAATGCGATGTATTTCAAGGATTCCGTCTTTTTACGCTCTGTGCTCACGCGTTACTCTCACTCTTTCTCCCTCTCACATACATCCGCACTTTCCGCAGCGCTGCTGTCGTCCCGCTGACGGACACACACACACACGCATACCCAACACTATTGTTCAGGATCCAAGCAGTGGAATTTGGTCTGTTTCGCTAATACAGGTGATCTCTGTGTCACCCGTTGTTTTTCGCCTTTCAACTGGCAACAACACGCGCTCGAAATAGCCGAATTCCACCGCTTGAATCCTTCAGTTGCTCTATATACAGAAATCATGCGATTCCAGCGGACCAATCCGTTTCGCCCTTTCAGTGTTATTTAAGGCACCTGCGGTGCCTTCTCGTCGCTCTGTTCGTTACAATTCAATTGATCACACACGTCGTTATACTCTTTCACAATCCGTCGGATTCAAGTACTCGCTGCAGCAGTACACCGGTTGTTCATCGGACTCGCGCGGTGCATCGCATTCACTCGCATTGTTCTCACTCGCTTTCGGATCTTTCGCGGTGCATCGCGAGCCGACGGATTTTACTTGCGCCTCCGTGCGGCGTGCTGTGACTCATCACGTGGATAAATGGGTTCGCACTTGGACGCGGTGTTTCTAAATAAACAGCCAGTGCCTTTCACTCAAACGTGATCCACCCATATCCAGCTTGTGTCTCAATTTTTGCCTCATCATCATCTTCTCCCTTGACATCTCTCTCGCGAGCTCATCTCTGAGTGTTCCGGCATCCGGCGAATTCAGACTTCTCAGATCGACGCCGAAACAACTATTATTTATCAGTTCTAATTGAAACAGTTACGAAGAACGGAAGTAATGTTACAATGTTATATATTATAATAATATTATGTTTTCAGATGATTATGCAAAAACAAAGGCGAAAATGGCTGAAGAGACTTCGGACTTTCGGAATTAGGAAATAGGAAATAGGAAATAGGAAATAGGAAAAGAAAAATCTATAAAGATGAGGGGTAGTGACAGCGGTGATGAATCCGATTTGGTATTACCTCCGCCTCTAGCATTAAATCCACGTATTCGCCTTGCAGTACAACTGGTAAAAAGGAAAAGGAAAGATTCGATACTATTAAATTCGCCATAGTAATAATAGGTAATGAATTCACATTTAATTTATTATTTTTGACATTTAATTGTATGCAATTGAGTATATTAATGAATTCAAATTATAATTTTTAGATGCAGCAAAGATATAAAAAAATATCTATTCATCAAAAAGAATCAGAAGTTTTCATACAGACATGGCTTGGCAGGAGGGTTGCGGAAAGAACAAAATTTATATCAAAAGTTTTTTCATAATGTAAGGCAGGCATGTCAAATTCTTTTACCACTAAGGGCCTCATTAAGTATTATAGCACATTTCGTTTGATTAACATTGCTGTTACATATACAAAATAACATAGGTACAGAAGTTGTATTCACACACACGCGCGCGCAAGTTTACTTTATTGGAAAAAACTATTTCATTTTTGTTTAAAAAAAACTTGACAATGATTTTCAGTTGTTAAACAATGGTATTCGTTGAACTGTAACTATTTTTGAAATTGATTGTACATACACGCTGGTCTGTTCATCTTGATCAAATCCCGCTAGTGATGCATTTATTTTTAATTTAGTATATTTATTAATCGATTATATTTGTACTATTGTTATTGATATTATCATTATTTCTATTACTATTACTGGACAACGGATGTGCTGCATTTATGGAAATAATAAGTACTGTAACATAAATCAGAAATAAACAAAAATTGTAAAAATTTTAAAATACTATATACTGTTATATTATTTTTGACCTATTAAACATATTAATTAAGAAAAAAATTTCTATTTTACATAAGTTCTTTGTTACACTTCAATTAGAGGTACCGTTTTACACGTCCAAAGAGGCGTCTACAGTAAAAAAATCTATAGTCAGTCATAATGAATGTGACACACTTTAAATTTTATAATATAGTTTTATAAAGTTTACAATATAGTGTACGTAGTACAGCTCCGTCTTGCTCAGATCAAGTTTTTACTAGAGATCTGATATAAAGTCTTATAGGTATATATTTATCACTATATATATTGTTATAAATAATTGCCATATAATTACAGAGTAATTTTTGTATGAACACTTTTTTCATCTGTTTATGGGGAACATGTGGAAAATATACATATATTGACATAATTTTCTGAAGAGAGCCGGTGTGGCATGGTGGTAAAGTATCAAGTTTCCAACCCGAAAGACCAAAGTTCAAATCCCGCTATACAGGGTGGGGCAATAACTATTAGCACCTCAGATATCTTCGAAACTATAAGTTTCACAGAAATATTTGCTAAAATAAAATTGCACAGTACGAAGGGGACCATCCGATGGCGATAATAGTTTTTTTGCAGGTGGACGTACTTCGGACATTTGAAGGTCACCTTCATTTTTTTAAATGGAATGAGATATTTTTTAATACATCAATCGATGCAGCGGGACATTCGTTATAAAAAAGTACTAACCTATGTATGTCGAAAAGTTAGTATTTCAGGACATATTTCAACTTAAATAACTCTAAAACACCATTACTGTCGTACCAAGACGTTAAACAAGTAAGTAAACGCTAACGTCTCAGTACGACAGTAATGGTGTTTTAGAGTTATTTAAGTTGAAATATGTCCTGAACTACTAACTTTTCGACATACATAGGTTAGTACTTTTTTATAACGAATGTCCCGCTGCATCGATTGATGTATTAAAAAATATCTCATTCCATTTAAAAAAATGAAGGTGACCTTCAAATGTCCGAAGTACGTCCACCTGCAAAAAAACTATTATCGCCACCGGATGGCCCCTTTCGTACTGTGCAATTTTGTTTCAGCAATATTTCTGTGAAACTTGTAGTTTCGAAGATATCTGAGGTGCTAATAGTTATTGCCCCACCCTGTATAGTGATGCTTTTATTTTGATATTTTTACTATTATTTACTATCAATTATTACCATTATTTCTATTACTATTACTAGACATCGGATGTTCGTATTTATGAAAAGAATAAGTATAAATGTAACACAAATCAGTAAATAAAAAAAAATTATAAAAATTTAAAATTCTATATACATATAGTTTTATATAAAATTTTTAAATTCTATGATGTATACATATATATTTTTGCATGCATGAGAAGTGAGCATTCTGATACATACCAAAGTCCTGAGCACGCCTATAAGACTTAAAAAATAGATGTACTTGGAACGTCCGAAATTTAGGTCCCATGTCCATCCATGGGACAAAAATAGTGAGTGTCCCTGGGACATCCGAAATTTTGGTCCCATGGACGTCCTTAGGACGTAGAAAAAGGAAGTCCATAGGACGTCCGACATTTTGGTCCCATGGACGTCCTTAGGACGTAGAAAACGGACGTTCATAGGACGTCCGAAATTTAAGTCCTTTGGACGTCCGAGGGACATCCGTAACGGACGTCGGACGTATGGACGTAAATTGGACAAAAACCGGACGTCCGCCGGACGTCCGGTGCTACCTGGGAGTATTTATAATGCACTAAAAATGTTACGCTAAATGTAATGAAGAAAATTTGCAAAATTATCAAGACTTCACAAGGAATACCTTTTGAGTCATGAGAGGTCATAGAATTTGACAAAATGGAATATTTTCACCACAGCTTCCTCTATGTAATCATGCAAGAATCATTTCCCAGCTCGTCCTACATCAAAAGTTATTATTGTTTAAAGTATTGGTTCTCGCATCCATAGTCGGGACTCCGTGACCGGCGCGGCCGTGCAAGTGTGTGCGGGGACATGCACACATCGCTAAATTCGCATATACGTATATGCAATTACACGGTTTACGGGAATCGGGAATCACGCTTCAATATTGCAATGAGGAGTTCAGAAGTAGTCAATTGTGATTCCTAAAAGTCTGCTACAGGGTCGTACGCTCCCCAAAATGCATATTTGTACGTTATGGAGGAATAATTTGTAATATTCGGCAGACTACCGCCTGTCACAAATAATAATACAGCACCTCGAAGTTTTGAAATTTTGCACTAGTAGGCACCACTGTCTCGTGCCTAATGTATCGATAATACAGTGTCCATCGTCCATGCAAATGCTAAATTTATTGATCACAAACACTGGTACGCGAAGTGACTATCTTCTGACGGATGCCTCGTGACAGGCCAACGCCAGTGGTGTTGGACAGACAGTATCTGCCGAATATTCTGAATTATTCCTCGATAACGTAACAATATACATTTTAGGCACCGGGCAGACATAGATTGGACTTTTAGGGATCACAACTGACCGCTTCTGAACTCTTCATTGCAATGTTGAAGCGTCAGTTCGCATAGAAAAAATTACCTTGTGTAACTTTCGTATGGGTCATTCCATGCCGTCGATCACTTTTTGCAGGCACCATCGCCGATTTTGTTCTAAATGAAATATGTTGTAGTCCATGTGAAATTAGGGGGGGGGTTTAAGTCATCATTTTGCCGGTTTCGAATTTTTTTAGAAATGGCAGGCCTTCAAATTTTTCAATTCTTGCCCATTTCGGCGAAAACGGGCCTCACTTACGAATTTTTATCTCAAGAACCGTTTGTCCGATTGAGCTAAATTTTTTTTTGTTTTATTCGGAAAGGATTGGGCTATTACAAAATAATTTTTTCAACCTCGAAAATCAACTTTATAATGTCGAAAAATTTAAACAAATTCTTCTTTTGCGTTTTTTTTAATGATGGGGCTCAGTGATTTAAATTTTGAAAAAAATATGGTAATATTCCTTGAAGTTTCCCCTTTAAAATGAGTCCTTGAAAAAGATGGTATCATTAAAATTGGCGTCACAATGAGCTGGTAAAGGACGCCGTGTACCCCCGTTTCAGGTTGAGGTGGGTCGAGCGCACCGCTGTTATGGTCCGTTGTCTATACCGCTGGTCTCGAGAAAATACCAGCACACTGTATTAACTCTATTTATACCTGGAGAACAATATTAGTAACCACTCTTGGACAATAACACCTTTTTAATCATGACTTCTTTTATAGATATTAGTTTTTATAGGAATCATATATGTTCCAAAAAAAAGGTGTCGTTGCTCAATGGAAATCACGAGAAGATGGTGGTTTTCTTCCATCGGGGAGGGATAAGGAGGATTTATGCTAAGAAGTATGAATAGGATCATTGCGTGGGGTGGACTTAAGGATTATGGAAAAAAATATAGGAGAAACTATTCTGTTACACTAAAAACAGAGCAATCATTATCGCACGAGCAGGTTTTGCATAGCAGTTCTTTTTATTCGATAATGGTGTAAAGCTATGAAAGCTTCTAGTGCCTGTAATTGGTAATGCTGTTGCAAAACGAGCTTGTAAACAATCAGCATGTTTGTTATGTTCATCTAGGGTGACGTAATTAAATATTATATTTGAAAAAGATGTTTCTGCCCATTCAAATAAATTTTTAGGGGTGAGAATTTCATTATCTAATGGTCTTTGTATGCTAGTGTGCACATGCAAGTAATGAAATAGTTTTTCTTATATTTTTTTCCATAATCCTTATGTCCACCCCACACAATGATCCTATCCATACTTGTTACCATAAAGCCTCCTTATCCCTCCCCGATGGAAGAAAACCACCATCTTCTCGTGATTTCCATTGAGCAACGACACCTTTTTTTTGGAACATATATGATTCCTATAAAAACTAATATCTATAAAAGAAGTCATGATTAAAAAGGTGTTATTGTCCAAGAGTGGTTACTAATATTGTTCTCCAGGTATAAATAGAGTTAATACAGTGTGCTGGTATTTTCTCGAGACCAGCGGTATAGACAACGGACCATAACAGCGGTGCGCTCGACCCACCTCAACCTGAAACGGGGGTACACGGCGTCCTTTACCAGCTCATTGTGACGCCAATTTTAATGATACCATCTTTTTCAAGGACTCATTTTAAAGGGGAAACTTCAAGGAATATTACCATATTTTTTTCAAAATTTAAATCACTGAGCCCCATCATTAAAAAAAACGCAAAAGAAGAATTTGTTTAAATTTTTCGACATTATAAAGTTGATTTTCGAGGTTGAAAAAATTATTTTGTAATAGCCCAATCCTTTCCGAATAAAACAAAAAAAAATTTAGCTCAATCGGACAAACGGTTCTTGAGATAAAAATTCATAAGTGAGGCCCGTTTTCGCCGAAATGGGCAAGAATTGAAAAATTTGAAGGCCTGCCATTTCTAAAAAAATTCGAAACCGGCAAAATGATGACTTAAACCCCCCCCCCTAATTTCACATGGACTACAACATATTTCATTTAGAACAAAATCGGCGATGGTGCCTGCAAAAAGTGATCGATTCGGCATGGAATGACCCGTATACATATACACAAGGTAATTGCATATACGTATATGCGAATTTAGCGATGTGTGCATGTCCCCGCACACACTTGCACAGGCCGCGTCGGCCCCCTTAAGGTCGTCCACACACGGGTCGATCGGCGATTCGGTCGACGCGATTCCAGTCGCATGCGATTCCCCCCTCCACGTGACTTCCAATGCAAATGAATGCAGAGCTACACACAGGTCGATTCGTTGTCGACTGAAATCGGCTCGACTGAAATCGCCGGGATTCTAATCGCGTGCGATCGGAAGCGAAGTTGGAAAATCGCGTGGATCGTATGGAGGTAAGAAATCACCGATTTGGCCGAGATGGATGTACCAATAGAACGAAACCTTTTGCCTCTTGTAGAGTATGGCTCCGGGGTGGTCTCGTGAAAAAAATTTTGCATTTTTTTATTCCTTACGATTCTATTTGCGAAAAATGAATTATTTCATGTATGTGGACCAATTAGGACGAAACTTGCATTTTTTTGTAGGGTATGTCTCTCGATTGGTCCCTTGAAAACAAATTTTGCAAATTTTGCTCGTACCACTAAAAAGGGTGAAATAAAATATTTTATAAATAAAAATTATAAGTATAATTATAAGTATAAATAATTATGTGAATACACACACGAATTTAAATGCAATACAATCTTTTCGGAGACGACGCAAAATTGAAAATTTTCCTTAAATTCCTTAAATTCTTCTACATGCTTTCACATATTAATGTATATTCTCTTCCCACCTACTAATTTCCAAATTCACCATATTCTAATGAAATCATAATCAGCAACATCTGTCATTCGGAAAACTTTCAATTTTGCGCCGGCTCCGAAAAGATTTTATTGTATTTAGGTTCGCGTGTATTCACATAATTATTTATACTTATAATTATTAACTTCCCGATTTTATAGGGAAGTTATTGTAATTACCCCGAAAATGGAAAATCGATATTTTAGCAGATCTTCACGTTTTATGGTCATTGGAGTCTTTTTAGACTATTTTTATCAAAATGTCTGTATGTGTGTGTGCGTATGTCCGTTTCTATGTAATCAAATTTTTCGTTAACGTTTTCAGAAAAAGTAACAACGCGATCAGGATGATGACTGATGCAATCGATGTGCCCCGTCGTAACTTAAAGCTGATTAGATTTTGGTCCATATTGGTCAAAATTTTTTTCTTAATTTTTTTTTAGATTTAAAAAAAATTTTTTTTTAACTGATGCTAATGTTACCGCTTGGAATAATCGAAAGTTTAGCTCTCTAGTTTCATACTTTTTAGTGCATTTTTTTAGTGCGTTTTTTCGAAGTCGGTTTAATTTTCTTTTATAAAATTTTTTTTGAAAGTGAAAACTTGAAAACGCGTTTCTTGATGTCTGAAAAACACAAATTGACTACAATCAACCCGTGTGCAAATGACAATCGCGTTCGTCGCGTGAACCGTCCACACACGGGTCGATTGTCGATTCGGTCGACGCGTCGGTCGACACGTGACTTCCAATGCACGGTGCATCATAGAGGTGTGCCGACTTCCCTCAGAAATTGAGAAAGATGGGTAGTAATTCCCTGGCCGCCGCCAGACGGCGCAAGGACATAGGTTCCGTACGTGTGGGAATGAGATTGTGTGTATTCGGACGCGCTGCTGACGTAATTGTCATAGATGGGTAGTAATTCTCTGATGGCCGCTAGAGTTTGCTAGTGTCCCAGAGTCCCAGGCACAGCGGTATGTAGGGGAGACAAGTACATTCATTCCACGCCGAACTGCCGAACGCCAAACCTCGCTAGTATACGAATGTGCTCGGAACAGCCCGGAAGAGTATTCTCACACTCCATCCACAAATGCATACATATATGTATTTGCATATTATGTAAAGAATATAAAGAAAAGTATGTACTGGTATGTATCTACTTACGTACATTTCTTGGTGTCGGTAACTTATTAAGGAAGAGGAAGGAATTTACTAACATTGTAGCAAATTATAAATTGTTTTAGTGATTGATAATTAGCAAATAAAATTAACGGCATATACTATTTATAGTTACTTGACAACATTTTAAACAATACTATATATATATATATATATATATATATATATATATATATATAAAGAAAAACTAAAACTAAACTAAACTATACGAAGAAAAACATTTTTGTGTAAATATTATAAATTATATTTTCACGATATATGTATACATACAAAAACAATATTTCGTGTTTAGATATGTACATTGTATAAACGTTTGGTTTAGAACAAGGAACCCTTGTTTGTTCGCGTCTGGATTTGAAGATCTTGGTGAAAATCTTGGTATACACGGCTCCTGGTCAGTTCCTGCAAAAAATCCACAGATTCATACATATTTCGATGCGTGTCGTTTTTTTTCACCGTCAACCGATTTCGATGAAATTTTCTGCACATGTTTAACTAACATGGATCTACAAAACGCATATTTTGAATTTTCATTACGGGCCCAAATAAAAAAATTAATAAATATTTAATTTTTTGCCACATTACCGTTGTACCTATTTTTTTTTCTTTTTTTTTGTTACGGATGAAGAGGAAAATGCTTTTACGCACACCCCAGAAGGGGGTAGTGTGGGACTCGGGCCGGAGATGGTCGGCATCCCATACCCACTAAAAACCTGAACCTCACCCGGGACAGCCAATGGGCTGCCCCTCTACTAGCTACGACGAAGATTTATACAGACAGAGGGGCCCGCTGTTACTATTTCCACATTTTTAAATGTCCAATTTTTAAGAGATGTTCCCTGGCTAATGGGTTTGTTGAGTACAGTTGGATCCTCGATTCTGGCATCACTGTTGAGTACCATACCGGACTGTCCGGTCATGTCTAGTATACAGCTTATTTCAGGTCATAAATAGAATACGCGATTATGAGTTTTTACACTTTCCGGGCTAAAATCGCATCAAACAAGAATTAAACTAGAGGGCTATTGTTGCTCGCTCGCTTCGCTCGCTCGCGAGTAGGGTTACCTTTTGCTCGCTCGCTTCGCGAGCTCGCGGGTAGGACTGCTCTTGCGATAGGGTTAGTGGTACGCATTGCTAGTGGGGCATACAGCTATTAATGGTTTTTTTTAACTTCCCGATTCATAGGGAAGTTACTGTAATTTATTTTGTGTGTGACTCTCCACGAGCCACACAAAGAACTTCCCGATACGTTAGTTGCAGTACATTATTATCATTATTACATTACATACATTTATACATACAGTATTACATACAATACTACATTATTACACAATTATTACATTATTACATTTAGTGTACGTTTTAAGATGATTATATGTTTTCAGGGAAATTCAATAGTTTTCTACTGATCAAAATGTTTGCTATATGGCGTCGCATTAAACCAACAACGTATGCTCGTTGCTCGCATGGTTCCCTGTTATAGCATAGTAATGTTGCAAAATAAATCGCAAATGCTCCACAATCAAACGCATTGTTTTGATATTGTACTCTGTGAGATATACAGGGTGTCCCAAAATTCCTCCAGGACCCGAAAATGGGAGGTTCCTGAGATCATTTCAAGCGACATTTTCCTTTAAAAAAATGTCGCCCGCGGCTTCGTTAACGAGTTATTAACGAAAAACACGGACCAATGAGAGCGCCAGCTTGACGCGTGCAGCCTGGCGCGCCGGCAGCCGAGTGTCGGTGGCACGCCGCGATGTCACAACGAACAAAAGTTTCTCGATGATGTGAATCCTCGCCAATTTCGATAAGCTTTGGATATGTTGTCAATACCGTGATTCTAAACAATATTTCTCTTTACAGTCTTTGTCGATCGGCATCAGTTTACGAGATAATTGTAAAAACATGTAATTGAAACCGATCGATGTATTATTTCTTGGCCAATCGCGATGAGCTTTGGATATGTTGTCAAAACCATGATTCTGAACAACATTTCCCTTTACAGTTTCTGTCGGCCGGCTTCAGTTTACGAGATAATTGTAAGAACTTGTAATTGTAAATCGATCTCCTCGCCGATTTCGATGAGCTTTATTCCATAGGAAAAAGATATTTAAAACATCGAATAAATAACATATTTCAAAGTCATCGAAATCGGTGAGGACCCACATCATCGGCAACTTTACCCGAACGAGAGAAGAAGCAGAAATTTATCGAATTAAAAACTCACTTATTCAGCCATAAATCTATTTGCTTATTACTCCGGTGAAACACAAAACACGGAACACCACATTTTCACACAATTTCACACAATTTCTGAACACTTAGCACACTTTTCTAATTCGTATCGATAGCGAACGAAATTACATACTGCGACGCGGAAAGAGTTCCATGCTCTTCGCGATTCCGCGCGAAACTATGCTCTCCCAGCCTACAATGTATTCGATGAAGGCGTCGTTTAAAACAAATGATATCGTTCCCAAGGAAATATTGATTTTTCGAGAATCATATGGTATTGATTTTTCGAGAATCATGTGATTCTCGCAAACATCGATTCTTGACGAACGAACGGTGCCATGGACAAGATATCTCGTGTATCTTTATTACTGATATTACGTGCTATTATCCATTCACAGCATCGGTACTTCGACATCACGGAAACGAGATATCTCGTAGATTGTAGTTTTTGTGCCCCTCTGAAAAGGACTAATTAAAAATGTTATAAAAAAAAAATTAAACCGACTTTGAAGAAACGCACACACGAACTTAAATAAGGATTTTCGTAATTTCCAGTGTCGAAATTTTGGAAATTTTAAATTTTGTGCCGCCTTCGAAAAGATTGTATTGTATTTAAGTTCATGTGTGCGTTTCTTCAAAGTCGGTTTAATTTTTTTTTATAACATTTTTGATTAGTCCTTTTCAGAGGCGAACAGAAACTACAATCGACGAGATATCTTGTTTCCGCGATGTCGAAGAAACGATGCTGTGAATGGATAATAGCACGTTGTATCAGTAATAAAGATACACGAGATATCTCGTCCACGGCATCGTTCGTTCGTCAAGAATCGATGTTTGCGAGAATCATATGATTCTCGAAAAATCAATATTTCCTTGGGAACGATATCATTTGTTTTAAACGACGCCTTCATCGAATACATTGTAGGCTGGGAGAGCATAGTTTCGCGCGGAATCGCGAAGAGCATGGAACTCTTTCCGCGTCGCAGTATGTAATTTCGTTCGCTATCGATACGAATTAGAAAAGTGTGCTAAGTGTTCAGAAATTGTGTGAAATTGTGTGAAAATGTGGTGTTCCGTGTTTTGTGTTTCACCGGAGTAATAAGCAAATAGATTTATGGCTGAATAAGTGAGTTTTTAATTCGATAAAGGCTATAGCCGGGTTTGATAGTGAAATTCGCCCCCGGCGGGATTTTAATCGTGCTTGGACCATTCAATAGCCTACCCAAAAAAACCCCTCTCTGCCAAGTTTCAGCCCCCTATCTCATCTGTAAGGGTAGTTATTGAGAAAAAACGAAAAATCAGTTTTTGGCCCATTTTCCCTATTTATTGACAATTAAAAATTCTGAAAAAAATCTGACACATTTCGGATACCGAGCCACATATTAGGTATCATTTCCAGATTTTTCTGCTGCAAGCTCTGCTTGTGAAAAATGAAAAACACGAAAAAAATCGAAAAAATGCAGGTTTTATATAGAAATCTAAAAGGTGCTACTCCAGATTTAATTTAGCAATGAGGTATTACCGTAAGTATTATGCTCAATTTTTTTCAGATTTTTGTGAGTGGTGCGTCATAGTTAAAAAAAATAAAAACCGCTTTTTTCGGCGTTTTTCCTAAGTTATACTTATATTCCCTGAATCACAAAAATATATTATGTGATATTAAACGTTCCTACGTTCAGAAAAACATCTCCCAGACTTTAAAACTTGCCTAATACGAAATACGCAAATTATACCATGTACATATATTCGAATATTTCGAAGAGAATTTCAACAGCGCCGGTTGGTGCAGTGGCTATGGTCTCCGTCTGCGGAACCGCTGAAGACTTTTTGGACCGGGTACGAGTCCTGATCAGGTCAATTTTTTTTTCTAAGTTTTTTAAGATTATTCTTCTAAGATTATTGTTGAACCATTGTAAAAAACTTATTTGAACTATATTTAGACTATCTTAAAATATTTTTTCGGAAAAATATTCTTGGAGTACTTTCGGCCAGTAAAGATAAAAAAATCAAGTCGATGCACAAATCCACACAAAAAATGTAAAGTATAGCTGTAATACAGTCCGTAAATGACTAGAGGCCGATGGTACTCCAAGAATATTTTTCCGAAAAAATATTTTAAGATAGTCTAAATATAGTTCAAATAAGTTTTTTACAATGGTTCAACAATAATCTTAGAAGAATAATCTTAAAAAACTTAGAAAAAAAAATTGACCTGATCAGGACTCGTACCCGGTCCAAAAAGTCTTCAGCGGTTCCGCAGACGGAGACCATAGCCACTGCACCAACCGGCGCTGTTGAAATTCTCTTCGAAATATTCGAATATATGTACATGGTATAATTTGCGTATTTCGTATTAGGCAAGTTTTAAAGTCTGGGAGATGTTTTTCTGAACGTAGGAACGTTTAATATCACATAATATATTTTTATGATTCAGGGAATATAAGTATAACTTAGGAAAAACGCCGAAAAAAGCGGTTTTTATTTTTTTTAACTATGACGCACCACTCACAAAAATCTGAAAAAAATTGAGCATAATACTTACGGTAATACCTCATTGCTAAATTAAATCTGGAGTAGCACCTTTTAGATTTCTATATAAAACCTGCATTTTTTCGATTTTTTTCGTGTTTTTCATTTTTCACAAGCAGAGCTTGCAGCAGAAAAATCTGGAAATGATACCTAATATGTGGCTCGGTATCCGCAATGTGTCAGATTTTTTTCAGAATTTTTAATTGTCAATAAATAGGGAAAATGGGCCAAAAACTGATTTTTCGTTTTTTCTCAATAACTACCCTTACAGATGAGATAGGGGGCTGAAACTTGGCAGAGAGGGGTTTTTTTGGGTAGGCTATCGAATGGTCCAAGCACGATTAAAATCCCGCCGGGGGCGAATTTCACTATCAAACCCGGCTATAGCCTTTCTGCTTCTTCTTTCGTTCGGGTAAAGTTGCCGATGATGTGGGTCCTCACCGATTTCGATGACTTTGAAATATGTTATTTATTCGATGTTTTAAATATCTTTTTCCTATGGAATAAAGCTCATCGAAATCGGCGAGGAGATCGATTTACAATTACAAGTTCTTACAATTATCTCGTAAACTGAAGCCGGCCGACAGAAACTGTAAAGGGAAATGTTGTTCAGAATCATGGTTTTGACAACATATCCAAAGCTCATCGCGATTGGCCAAGAAATAATACATCGATCGGTTTCAATTACATGTTTTTACAATTATCTCGTAAACTGATGCCGATCGACAAAGACTGTAAAGAGAAATATTGTTTAGAATCACGGTATTGACAACATATCCAAAGCTTATCGAAATTGGCGAGGATTCACATCATCGAGAAACTTTTGTTCGTTGTGACATCGCGGCGTGCCACCGACACTCGGCTGCCGGCGCGCCAGGCTGCACGCCTTAGGGTACGCGTATAGTGCGTCCGTTTTCATCCGGCATCCGACAACGGCCCACACAGACGAGCGTTCCGAGCGCCTCGAGAGGCATGTGTTGGTGCCGGTACGGCCGATTTTGCCGGAAAGTGTGCTTATAGTGCGTCCGACATCCGACAAATCGGTCACGGCCACGCGTCGCCGAACCTTTTTTGACCTTTTCGGCCGCTTCGAGAAGAGTAACAATGGACAAACCCCATGGGGCCTCGACGTCGGACGGTGTAGGAGGAAAATCAAATGATTTTGTTTTTCGTCCTACATGCCGGACGAAAATTCTATGTATAGTAGAAATTACGATATTTTGTGCTTTGTAACGTAAAATTGAATATATACATGGTGTACAATGTGAAGGTAGTTCTGTCCGTTTACGTTGAGCGCTGGTTTCAGAATGAATTCGTGGGAACCGTTTGGGCATTATGATGAGGCTCCCCTTCTCTGGTACTTCTAATTGTAATTGCGATACCAACTCCGTCGCTTTTGCTTAGTGGTCTAGGGGATGACCTTATGCCTTCCCTCGCACTATGCGATTCATTCTCAGGTAGCTACCCCTGAGGTGCCCAGTGGTCTAAGGGATGACCTTGTGCCTTCCCTCGCACTATGCGATTTATAATCTCATGTAGCTAGGCCTGAGTTCTCTGGAGGCCTAGGGAGATCTTTTGTCTTCCCTTTCACGCGGGTAACCCAGCGATCATAACCACCACTCAGCCACCCACGCGCCTAGCCTAACATCGTTAAGAGTTGGCTCGTGTCATTATTTCGATAACAATAGCATTCTTTCTCGAACCAGCCCTGCCGTTTTACATATATTAGATAGAAAATTACCATATCTCTATAGTATACAGCATTTCTTACAATGATCTCGCAAAACTCCAAAATATCGCCACCTTCTCGCTACAATAGTGAACGCTCTTAATTCTATCCGCAACACATGGAAATACTAATTAATGGCGAAGAGATAAACAAGATAACATTATTTTTAATTGTCGTTTATTTTAATTATTATTTCATTGATCATCTGATTCTTGAAAAAACCGAAAGACATTATTCGGATAGTGTTTTCATTTTCTTAATTTTAAAAATCTTAATCTAATAAATATGGTTTCGAAAAAATCGTTTATCTCGCTCTTTCCAAAACCATTGTGACCTTATTTGTCAGAAAGTCACAAAAAGTTGCAAACTTTTCGATTATAACCAAATAAAAATTGGTATTTTTCATAATTTGAAGTAATGTACTCACCGCACTGAACAATATCTACACTATGAAACTTTCGAAAATCAAGGAGTGCATATAGACAAAAACAACAAAGAAATGAGAAAAAATTTTGTCCTTCAATAGTTTATGTCGCAGTTGTTTCCAATGTCAATGTTTGCACTTAGGTTCTATTATAATCTATGATCGATGTAATGTTATGAATACTGTAATGTATTTCAGTACACATAGATTTTTTAAAATGACATAATAAACGAATTATTGTCAGGTCTTGGGGATTTTGCACCACTGTGGAACGTACGATAGCGTAGCGGCTATATCGGCACGTGCAATAAAACATTGGGGATTCAAATGGTCGAGTCATTATTGGGCGATCGACAGCGAAGCTATTTTTCAGAAAGCTGTTTTTAGCGCGTCCTATTCATAATTTTGTACTGTAAAGTAATTTTTAAGTTAACACAAGTCAACACGTGTTGTCCGAGAAAGTGCCGACTTCCAGCACAATAGCAATATGACCTGTCATAAACCTCTCCACAGAGGACAGCCCCGGGAACGGCACATAAACAAATCGAGCCTATCATCGCTAGGTCTGCCTATCCCTACCACAGCCGCGCTCGTAGTCCCAATGTTTTGACTTCGACGTTGCACGCTACATGGTATGTGTGGCCGCTGTAGCCAATATTTCGTCGACAGCCGAAAATGCGTGTGAAACGAGGCCTGCCTCCTCCGCCCTGATCCAATCGGCCGCTCATTCATACCTACAGACACGTCACCGTAGACCTGCTTGGGAACCTTCTTCTCACGCTCGCATCAATACAGTGTCGCCAGTTCAAACCCATACGAGATGGCGCCTTGCCACCCTCTACAATCGCATAGTAATGGGCGGTAATATCTTAACCAACTGCTGTTCCGCTATCGCTAGTACGGACTACTTGTTGGACATAAACAAATTGAAAATGTTTTTTCACTACGTGAAAGGTGTCCCATCCCAACTTGGCCACCATGGAGGTGGAAGACAGATAAAAGAGTCACTGTACACGGTGTGCGGGTTGACGGGAAACCCCAAAAATGAATAGCTGCATCCTACAACTGACCGTGGAGGTCTGCAGGGTTTATAACACATAATTGCTATTGAGACATAGGAAGATTTCAGAGTCTTTCTTCGTGGCTCTGACAATAAAGTAATAAAGAACTAAATGCATTTAAGAGAGACTTTCTCTCAAAAATTGCAAGGAAGTCACGTCCGTAAAAAAGACATATTTTTCAACTGTAACAAATATTGTGATGTTATTATAAAAGATATTGAATTGTTCTTTGCAGCATAAGATTCTGTACACTTTTCCGAATACAGTGATATCCAATATCAATAGATTATGATTGTTTAAACATGTTTAACCGTCGCCCGTCCCTCGTGTCACTTTGACACAGTTATCTCGAAATAAATTATATACTCTATTCTGTTATTTGTAGGTACAGTCCGAAACTTTGTGACTTTTATTATTTTAATGCGAAACACAACCGAAAAACCTAAGATATACATGTTAACTCATCAATTTGAATAAAAAATAAGTGTTTACCTTGTTATTTTATCGATCTTTTACCACTGCTGTCAATTTAACACCGAGAGACAGATTCAGTTCGTGAAATGAGGGACGGGTGAGGGTTAAACAATGGTTTTGGAAAGAGCGAGACAAACGATTTTTTCGAATCCACATTTATTAACCTTAAGATTTTTAAAACTAATTATAAGAAAATGAAAACACTATCCAAATACCCAAAGTCACAAGTTTTTCATTAAATTATAACGGCTAAACTAACAAATCGATGAAACTTAGTTTTGGGTACTCATAGTAAAACCATCAGAGTATTTAATAAAAATTATTTCAATTCAGAAAATATTTGTTTTCACAGTTTATTTTGCAATTGTTTTAAACAGGTGCATTGCTATCAAAGCACCAGAAAATTAAAAAAATAAAAATAATGATAATATAGCCCTAAGTGTCCTCTTTACGGACCCGTTTTTAAAAATACGGATACTTCACAATTGGCGACATGAAAATTGTTTGAAGTGAACGCTGCACCGAAATATATCGCGCGAGGGCCGCCGTGCCGGTGATGCCGGACAAAACTTGAAGGGTCTCACAGACGGGCCTACCCACACATTTGAAATGCCGGACCGAAGCCTCTGACGTCACCAGGTCTGTCGGTTGTCGGACGCACTATACGCGCACCCTTAAGCTGGCGCTCTCATTGGTCCGTGTTTTTCGTTAATAACTCGTTAACGAAGCCGCGGGCGACATTTTTTCAAAGGAAAATGTCGCTTGAAATGATCTCAGGAACCTCCCATTTTCGGGTCCTGGAGGGATTTTGAGACACCCTGTATGCTTCTTATTATATTTATAAAGGGCATTCAAATAATCTATTACATCATGGTTCAAATGATTGGCATTAAAACTATCATAAATGTGTACATTTCCGTTACCATCTGATCTTGTGCAAATCCAATGTCCTACTACCTTTTTTCCAATTTCACCAGTGTATATTATCTGAATATTCGTCTCATGTTCTGGGATCTCTTGTAAATTACTCAAAAAAGCTCGAACGTAACCAGTATCTTGAGCAAAGTTGTATATTCCACGCTCGATTAGATTTCTGTTCATAATTTCGTGAAATAAATTAATATGTTTATCTTGTAAATAACAATCAGGTTTTATGACTTCTTTACATTCGGCTGTTTCTAAAGCATAGTTATAACCATCATTGAGGACACAGTCTGCAGGCACTTTACATTCATGATTATTTTGCTCGATATGCTGGTCCGAGATCATTAAACATTCATCAAAAATTGCAAAATTGTTTTCAGAATTCATTTTTTGATTTGTGATTGTTTTCTCTACATTCTCTTCTTTTTTATATTTGACAACCTTCTTATCGAGGATTGCATAAATTGGCTTATGATAGCTGAAATATGTTTCATAAACACCGCAATCTATATCATCAACATTTGAGAAAATGACATCTATTTGCGTATTCAAATTGGTCGTTATACTGTTTGATGGTAATTTAGTTTTTAAATTGTACTTGCTCAAAAGGTTAATCAAATAATTATTACCATTATCCTTGCAATTTAATATATTGTAATTGAAATCACCTATCAAAATCTTTTCACTTTCAATTAGAGATACCCATTTCACGTGTATTGAAAATACACGTATGCACGTGTAATTAATATATCCGTGCAGAAGTCCGGATACTGTTTAATACACGTGGATACGTGTACTGAAGTACACGTATCCACGTGTATCAAAATATACGGATAATACACGTATAACTGTGAAAATGAATATACGGGTACACGTGTATTATCCGTGTATTTTGATACACGTGTGCCCGTGTATTCAAGTACACGGATACACGGATAGTACATTGAAATATACAAGAGTTAACATGAGAGGTTTCGAAAATTAACAAACATCATAATTTCTGTTAATCAATTAACTGTTTATTTTGGTGCAGAAAAACCAAAGTGTTCACATTTTCCGGCAAAAGACGGTTTCTTTTTGCCGTAACAATATTTCCAGCAGACGAGAAGCACCGTTCAGACATGGCTGACGTTGCTGGTATAGCTAGATATTTTTTAGCGATTTCGGATATTCTGGTATACTTGTGTGTCCTTGCCTTCCACCATTCATATGGATTCAAATCAAACCGTAGTTGTGGCTCAGAGATGTACATTTCAAATTCGGCATCTAAATTATTAACATCACTTGTTTCATCGTAAAGAAATTGAAGGGCACTTTTATCTTTTGAGTTTTCTGTACTCATTTCTCGAACAGGTGAGTCTTCGAGCAAACATTTCACTTTTTCACGAATTACATTTCTAATATTAAACGGTTCATGTTCAAGATTTTTATACCGTGGATCCAAAAATGGAGCTATATGGAACAGTGAAATAGTATCGCCGTCATTCCATTCCAATTTGAAACGTTTTGTAATTTCGGAAGTTAATGTTTCCTTTACTGTAGCCAAAATATCATTATCACGTATGGTTAAATGTTTTTCGATGACTTTTTTTATTATAGGTCTCACCATTGAGACACATGATTGGCTTTCGCTACAAAAAAGTGTTGTTACTATGTGAAACGGTTTCAAAATCTGTATAAGGGATTCTATTATTGTCCATTCACATTCAGAAATTTCGAGACTTTTTGTCATGGTTGCAGCGATGACGGTCCGGTCTGCTAACACATTTAACAGTGGGCATCTATTTCTGCATAAGCTGTCCAACATTAAAAATGTTGAATCCCATCGTGTAGAGCACCTTTGGAGCAAGGTTCTCTTTGCCATTGAAAGTTGCTCTTGCTTCTTCTCCAGTGCCTGTTTTGCGATATTGGAATGTTTAAAGTGTCCAATTATTTTAGAACAATGACGGATTATTTGTTGCACAGTTTCTTCTCTGAGAGCATTGTTTACAGTTAATTGAACGTTATGTGCTGCACACGTTATGTTAGAAACGTCAATGTTCTCTGACATTATTGAAATAGCGTTTGTCATATTTTTAGCATTGTCTGTGACTATAGCTACAACTTTTTCACTGATCTCCCATTCTTCAAGGGTTTGCTTTAGTTCATTGACGAGATTTATAGCCGTATGGCGTTCTTCCATCTCATACGTGCTTAAAACATAACTTTCTGTGTTCCATCTAGAATTAATAATGTGTGCAGTTACCGTCATATATGAATCCTGTGCTAAAGACGACCAACCATCGGTTGTGCACGCAACGCTTTTAGCAGCGTTTAGTTTTACTTTTATTTTTTGTGCAATCGTATCTTTTAAATTCATTAATCTTTTTTTCATTGTTTCTTGTTTACATATTTTATAATTTGGTTGTACTACAAACATAAATTGTTGGAATCCTTCCGATGAACTAAAAGAAATTGGTAGTTGATTTTTGGCAATTAATTTTGCTAATGCCTCATGTATTTTTTCATTTTTTGTGTGATCCCACAAATGACTATTTCTACTAGAAAGCCTACAACGTTTCTGTGGCGGCTCCGAAATTTCCGGTGTATTTTCTTCTAAACGTAGGTTTTCCATCACATTTGTATCAAATCAATTAATATTTATCCTGATTATTTGTTTTATCTTTTTTTAGATTATATGATATGAGCATTTGTATTTTTTTTTAATGTGAAAATTGTTACCAGTTTTGATATGAAACATACGGTGACTCCCACTAATATTCGGACACTCTTAAAAACACTATAACTTTTTTAATATTGGAATATACGACTTGAAACATTTTGAGAATTTAGAACAATTGGTTTGCTACACAACGTGACAAAAATTTTTGAAAAAAACTACAAGTAGTCGGAATTACAGAGAAAATACTGAAAGTTGTATTTTTCAACTTTTTTATGTGGACTGTCATGGCAAATTTAGAAAACACGTTTCGTAGATCCGTATCAATTAAACATATTCTGAAAATTTCATCAAAATCGGTCGACGTTACAATGAGCTACAAACGATTAAAGATAGTAAAAATTGCAGATTTTCACCATTTTCGGCTTCTAACTGCAGTAATTCTAAATGCAATTTTTGAAAAAATTTCTTTTCACATACTGTAGTGAACTAATTGCTCGAGCTTCCCAAAAAAGTTCAAATCGCATAGTCCAGTGTTAAAGATGTTATGGTGTTTTTAAGAGTGTCCGAATATTAGTGGGAGTCACTGTATATTAATAGCTTACAGATTGTGGGGCACTAACAAATAGCAATTTTGTATTTATATCTCGTTCAAGCAATGCTCGATTAATTGCGTTGAATAATAAAAAAATGTTTTAATATTTAGTCAAATTTATTGCGTCAAAAATTAAATTAAACATCGAATCGTCTAATTTTTGCTTGATGTTTGTTTTTATAGCGTACAATCAAAAATAATTAAGTTGAAGTATTTTGTTGTTTTTCTTACATTAATTTGACCTTTATTCAATATCCTTTTTACTTACATTTAATAAATAAAGTGCAATAAATTAAATACTACAATATTTAGATTGAAAATGATCCACATTGAAAGAAAATGTATATTTTTTAACAAAGTGACAGCGAATTAAAGTTTTCATATTAAAGGTAAACAAATTTACATATTACGCAACCGAATGTATTATTATTATTATTAATAAAATTAATATTGGTACTCACCATTAGCATCCGATAACGTAGATGGTATTTCAGTATTCGTACAATTCATATTATGTACGAATTTCAAGTGTCTACTTATTGAACCAGTTGTCCCGCCAGCACACGTAAATTCTCTATTCCTTTCATCGTCGCACAAATGACAAATAGCTTTATCGCCATTACGGTGTGCATAATTCCACACCCAGCTTTTACGGTTCGACATGAATAAATATGGTAGCACTGGTATTAAATATGACGGACACTAAAATATGTCTGAGCCTTATGAATTGCTCAAAGCTACTGGAAGGTGCGTAGTTCCAATAACACTATTAGACCTCTGTTTGCAAACAGAACGGAACGTTTCTGAAGTCGATTCTTGGAATACACGCACAAGTACGCTGTTTGCGTACTTGCAAACTGTAACGCGACGAGGAACGAGACAAGAATGTCCTGAGATTAAGAAAAGAATCACGCCGCGACCGAATGTGCTATAAACCTTATATTAGCAAAATTATTTAAATCTTACGTTGCTAATACACGTGTATTGAAAATAACGGATACCCGTATATTATCCGTGTAGCTCGATACACGTGTACCCGTGTATTATCTGCGTATTTCGATACACGTGTACACGTTTACTTCAGTACCCGTGTATCCGTGTATAAAGAAGTACACGGATTAAAATACGGATATATATTAGTACACGTGAACACGTGAATACGTGTATTCTCAATACACGTCCAAAACCGTGATCTCTACTTTCAATTGTAATTTTATTCATTATTCGTTGTACAACGCTACCAAACATAGAATTAGTAGCTTTTGGTGATTTATAACCACTTATTATATAATAATTTCTGATTTTAAAAGTGAACAGTTCTACATGCGCATTTGAACTAAATTCCTGTTCAACAAATAATTTTTCTATTGATAATTCTGTTTTTCCATAACAAATTAATCCGCGGCTGTTGTTGTCAATGTCGGATCGGAATAATATATCATAATTTAAAATATTCAACTCATCATCAGTTTTCGTTATTGTTTCACTAGAAATTAATATATCGCTTCGATGAAACCATGAATCTTTATTTATATGAATTAATTTACTTGTCAAAGTACCAATATTTTGATATATAACTATTAATCCGGTTTCATTTACCAAATTATTGAATGATAATTTTAATTGTTTACTATTTCGCAAACGATACTGTTTGAAATTGGCGCTCTCGCGCGCCATGACTGATTCGCGACGCGACGCATTCCCCAATGACGAGCGATCCCGCCACAAGCGCGACGACAAGCGTATGTCATCGAGGCTCGTGCGGCCCATAAATCATCCAGCTGATTGGCGAGATCTCTTCTCGATCCTGCTGGAACGTTCGAGAACACCTGACCGGAACTATCGGAGCGTGTCGATCTTCCAGGAGAATCGAGCCGATAAAAGAGAGAGAGAACGGCAACACGCTCCCTTTCTATTCCAAGTTCGAGAAGTGATCAGCTGTTACCCTTCAAACGAGGACTTTTATATATTCATTTCATATTGACTAATTGTAGATCCGTTTTCTGTCATAACCTATTTATTTCCTACTTTCACAATATTCGTTCCGCACACGTGTTCATCCATTCCTTCGCGCCTATCTCTTTCTCTCGCTCTCACTCTCCTGCGTTCTTCTGCCTATCCAAGCTGAATTTCAGCATCCCAGGCATTAAAACCGCACATTTGGTCCTTCGAGCCGGATCTACAAATAAAACCAGTGTGAAGTGATACAGTGAGACAAAGGATCACTCCAGTCAAGCATCCGAAGTCTCAGTAAAATGGCTAAAATCTCACCTGAAGGGCTTCTACAAAAACAGTTGGACCTCGTGGGGCTGATGAATCGAAGCATCGACAACTTCAAGAAGTCTGTCCCCCAGTCTATGATCACGGAAGGAGCAGTAAACACTCGCATCAATATCCTGGAAAAACGTTGGAGTGAGTTTCAGGAAAACAACGACGTTATCCTGTACCAGCAACGGGATACGTTCAAGGACTGCGAGTACGTAGCAAACGGTTTTTCGATACAGCCGAGGAGACGTACGCGGAGCAGAGAACGATCCTCGAGGACATGCTACTGGAATGTAAGGAAGAATCGCGGCAAACGACAGGTTCCAGCAACCGGAACCACGGGCGAGCAGAAACAGCTTCCGGATCTGCCTCGCTGCCAAGAATACAGTTTCCGACGTTCCATGGCAAATACGTGGAGTGGCCATCTTTCAAGGACCTCTTCACGTCCATAATTAAAAAGCATGCAGGTCTGAGCGACGTAGACCGCTTGGATTATCTAAAAACAAGCCTTGAAGGACCAGCCGCTGATTTGGTCAAGGACTTACCGACCACAGGCGAGAATTATCAGCGAACCTGGGACATCCTTCAAGAGCACTATGAGAACAAGCGCATTCTCGCTCACTCTTGCCTTGACAAATTCGCAGCTCTCCCCAAGATGCGAGAATGCTCCGTGCGAACGATGTCGGAGCTTCAAAATGGCGTCACCAAGATCGCCAACACACTGGAGGGAATGGGCAGGCCTCTAGACACATCAGAAGATTGGTGTGTTTACTCGATCGTAAATCTCTTCGATCCCGTCACACCGGATAAATGGGCAGAGAAAATCACATCAAGCCGAGAACCACCTACCTTCGCTACGTTGAAAGAATTCATGTGCAACCAACTGCATCAATTGGAGGTATCACCAGGACCCGCGTCCAAGGGTCCCTGTCCAGGGCAGTCCGCCAAGGTACCATACGACGCCGGTCGTGCCACCACCACAGGAGAATCACTAAATTCACTGGTGCGAAGGTTTTGGGAGCAGGAGGACATTCCTGACACTGCTTCTCCATGGACTGCGGAGGAACAAGAATGCGAGAACCACTACGTCACCACTCGCTCCCGCACTCCTGAAGGTCGTTACCAGGTGAGGCTCCCACTCCGCAAATCTGGTCCACCTTCCTTTGATTCCAGAAAGGGCTCGATGCAGTCCCTCAAAAGGATGATGCACGGTGGAGTCCAAGCAACCCTGGGAGTCATCCGCCAGCGATACTGGATTCCCAAGGGGCGATCCATGCTCAAGCGGGCCATCCACAGTTGCGTGACGCGTGCTCGATGGCGGGCGGCGCCAGCCCGGCAGCAAACCTGGTCAACTCTGCCTCATCATCGGAGATTCGCTGCCCCTTCTCAATGGCCGCTCGCACGATTGAAGGAAGTCCATCCTGGAACCGATGGGAAAGTGAGAGTGGTGAAGGTGGTCATCGCGACATCGGAATTTTTGAGACCGATTCACAAACTCGTGGCTCTACCGATTAACGACTATTGATTATCGATCACGAAACGCGGGCGCACTGGCACGTGACGCGTTCGAGACACATAACCTCCGCAGTAGCAAGTCAATTGTATCAGACACTTACCGTACAATCGGGATCAAACGGGAATATCACTGCACTCGTTCACACTCCGTCCGGCACGTCGACTCACTCGCGAGATTCACTGTTCCGCCGAATATGCAGCAATCGTGTTTTATACGTTTACTACGCAGTAGTAGTAGATCGGTGGCCGTGAACGGTGCATGCGCACGGTACTGCGTAGTACGCGACAATGTCCCACCGACAGGCGCGGTCCATTGATAAAACCTTTAGTGACGTCACAGGTCACCTCATTCGCGAGCGTTCCAAGCCTTCACCGTACACAACAAACAATGCCGAGGTAGTGAAGGTCGAACACCAAACTTTGTAACAACGCGTCTTTCACATTGATCAGCGTTCGTGAGAAATTCGACCAGTCGAGGCGGGCGGGATGTTTGAAATTGGCGCTCTCGCGCGCCATGACTGATTCGCGACGCGACGCATTCCCCAATGACGAGCGATCCCGCCACAAGCGCGACGACAAGCGTATGTCATCGAGGCTCGTGCGGCCCATAAATCATCCAGCTGATTGGCGAGATCTCTTCTCGATCCTGCTGGAACGTTCGAGAACGCCTAACCGGAACTATCGGAGCGTGTCGATCTTCCAGGAGAATCGAGCCGATAAAAGAGAGAGAGAACGGCAACACGCTCCCTTTCTATTCCAAGTTCGAGAAGTGATCAGCTGTTACCCTTCAAACGAGACTTTTATATATTCATTTCACAGTTCTTATATTTCCGTGTTTTCTGTATCGTGACTAGTTGTTAATTACAATATATTGACTAATTGTAGATCCGTTTTCTGTCATAACCTATTTATTTCCTACTTTCACAATATTCGTTCCGCACACGTGTTCATCCATTCCTTCGCGCCTATCTCTTTCTCTCTCTCTCACTCTCCTGCGTTCTTCTGCCTATCCAAGCTGAATTTCAGCATCCCAGGCATTAAAACCGCACAATACAATTCATCGTTAACCGTGTTTGCAGTATTGATCTTTGTTTTTTTCGATACTGTTAATTTGAATTGTCCCAAAATATATAAACCGCTCAATTTTGCAACTCTGCTCAGTGCTACATACAACATTTGTAAAGTTCGCCTTTCTGATTTTTTAAAATCCAAACATACTTTCTCGTATGTTTGTCCCTGACTTTTATGAATCGTAATCGCTTCAGCAGGAACCACTGGAAATTGACAACGTGTGATTTGATATTTTTCCTCACTCGACATATTTACTTGATTCGATATTTTTATTATTGGTGTTAAATTCTGATCAATATTAGCATTTTTCATATAATTACGATAACTAGTCCTTACTTTCACTCCCACTCTGGGCAATTGAAAATCTAACAACAATATAGACGGAATTTTAGTATTCTCTTGAAAAGTAATTAATTTTAATATTCCGCATGATCCATTAACCAATCCGTCTTCAACATCAATGTTACTAATTATCATAGATTTTATATTAATTATCAATTTAATCTCAGTTATTAATAATTCGTTTTGACCGATTGTTTTTTAAAAGATTGTAATATAAATTTTTTTTTTGGTACTTTCATCGATATTCTTTGAAAATGTATTCTCGACAGTAGAAACGATTAACTCACTCTTGCATTGGGATAATTTTCGATTATTGTAAGCGGTAACACTTGCATTAGTTGCATAATTTAAAAAAAAAAAATTTTTTTTAAATTTTTTTTTTAAATTATAAAAAAATTTTTTTAAAAATAAAAAAAATTATATATAATTGTTACGTTTGTTTCTTCGGTGGAAAATTTCCGTCCTCTCGTATAATTTGCATTGTTGAATGAACTTCTTTCGAAAAAAACTAAAAAAACTAAAAAACTACTTGACCAATATGGACCAAAATCTAATCAGCTCTAAGTTACAGCGGAGCGCATCGATTGCATCATTCATTATTCTGATCGCATTGTTACTTTTTCTGAAAACGTTAACGAAAAATTTGATACCATACAAACGATACGCACACACATACACACACACACACAAACATTTTGATAAAAATAGTCTAAAATGACTCCAATGACCATGAAACGTGAAGATCTGCTAAAAAATAAGTGGAGCGCATCGATTGCATCATTCATTATTCTGATCGTATTGTTACTTTTTCTGAAAACGTTAACGAAAAATTTGATACCATACAAACGGACATACGCACACACACACACACAAACATTTTGATAAAAATAGTCTAAAATGACTCCAATGACCATGAAACGTGAAGATCTGCTAAAAAATCGATTTTCGATTTTCGGGGTAATTACAGTAACTTCCCTATGAATCGCGAAGTTAAAAAAGAAAAAAAAACAAAATCTTTCTTATTCCACATTTGAACGATCGGAATTTAGATCTTTAGTGTTACTCTTTGCGGAGCCGCTATGCGCTCGCGTGATGGCTCGATTTGCTTGTTCGCGGGCAGAGGATATATATTTTAGTCGGTCGACTGAGACCACATTTGAATACGCGCGCTGGCTCTGCTGCTCACCCTCGATATCTCGCACTACATATCTGTCTTTATCTAGGACTTCGGCGATTTCATAAGGCCCTCGGTATTTCGGCGCTAGCTTTCGGCTCTCTCCAGTTGCAGGAGTTTCGCATCTAACTAATACAATGTCGTTCTTATTATAATTCCTCGCTTCCTTACGCTTCTTATCATATTGTTGTTTCATACTTTCTCTATTTTCTCGTAACAGTTCCGAAACATCGCGTTTTTCCTCCTCGACTCCTAATTCGTCATTCAGTTCTCTAATTTTCAGTGTTAACGGGTTGTCGCGCCATCCGTTTATTTTATAGTTAAATAATTATTTAAATAAAAATAAATTTTTCAAAATACCACGTTTTTAAAACGGACTAAAAAGTATAAAATAAAATTTTTAAAAACGCCACGTTTAAAAGATCGACTAAAAAGTATAAAATAATTTTTCTAGCCCCATACAGATTCCTAACCCCTGAAAATTTGTGATTGTGAATTTTTAATAGCTAAGAAAATACTTGTAAGATTTAAAACGAAAAACGTAGGGCGCAAGATAATACATAGTAAGGAGTGTAGAGAGTAGCTGCCGCTGAGAAATCTCGTACAACACTTCATATCATTTGCAGTGCAATAAAGTTGTTAGTGATTTAGTGTTCATTCATCAATTATCTATTGCATGCGCCCCGCGTTTTTCGTTTTAAATCTTACAAGTATTTTCTTAGCTATTAAAAATTCACAATCACAAATTTTCAGGGGTGTTTTAGATTCCGGGTCGATTCGGGGAATCGGATCGATACCGCGACTCTAAGATTAACGGGAAAGAATTGAGAAGGAAGACTGAGGGGGGTCGACGAAACGTTAACGACAAGCGATTCGGGAGGTGATCGAAAGTAACGTAACGAATGTCGGGTTGTGTCAATAGACGAACTGTATACAGAGAAATGAGCGATCAGCTGGGCGCGCCGATCAGCCGCGACCGCTCCCCTTGCCGCGCCCGCGAGGCTTGAGCTGCTCGATCCACCCGAGGAGCTCACGGGGGGCAGTGGGACGGTGCGGGAATGACGGCACGCCGAACCGATCGCCAGAACTGAGTCGTTTTATTTCATAAATTATGTACAAGTGGTCAACATGGTGGAAAATCTCTAACAAGGGGTTAGGAATCTGTATGGGGCTAGAAAAAATTAGTTTATACTTTTTAGTCCGTTTTGTAAACGTGGCGTTTTAAAAATTTTATTTTATACTTTTTAGTCCGTTTTAAAAACGTGGTATTTTTAAAAAATTTATTTTTATTTAAATAATTATTTTCTGCTTTTTAGTCTTGTATGTGTGAAATTTTACAATCGATTTTGAACATTTTGATGAGATTATAACAGAGACATGTAGTAAATTTCAGACGGTTTTGCGACGCATCATATCGAAAACGAACGCCGTGGTAAAATGTCAAAGATAAAGGTTCGAAGGAGAATTTCGGTGTAACTGCTCTTTCGCTTGGTAAACAAACATTATAGTATACTAATACGTAGTAACTTTGTAAACACCGCGCGGAGCTCGAACGCACACTGAGCTGCTTCGGTGCGAAGCAGGTCAGTGGAGTGGGAACCCTGTGGGCACTACCGGTCGTCGCGCGGGGACGTGTAACGGTTAAATTTTTAATAGTTTATATCTCCTAAACGCGTAGGCGTTTATAATTGTAATTGTAAATTAAAAAAAATTTTTTTTAAATTCTGCATTGTCATATAGTACTGAGCTATGTTTAAAATTTCAAGTCTCTAGCTCATCGAGAAGTTAGTTTAAAATCAGTTGTAAAATTTGTACCGAACAGACAAACAGACATACAAGAAAGCGACCTAATAAAAACGTGGTAAAATATTTAATGGCATACCTGGTGATTTGGCGACTTCTCTGGGAAAATCATCATTAACGAACTGCTCCTTTTTTGTAGACATTATTTCGAGATTATAACAGAGACATGTAGTAAATTTCAGACGGTATTGGGACCGCATCATATCGAAACGCCGTGGTAATATGTCAAAGATAAAGGTTCGACCGATAATCTCGGTGTAACTGTCCCTTCGATTGGTAAACAAACATTGTAGTATAATAATACGTAGTGACTTTGTAAACACCGCACGGAGCTCAAACGCACACTGACGTGCACTGAGCTCCTTCGGTGCGAAGCGGGTCAGTGGAATGGGGATGAGTGAGAGAGGGAACGGGTAGTGGAGTAGGGAGCGCTGTCGCGCGGCGTGGCGATCGTTGAACGCGATGACGTAGGTTTCGCGGGGGGTGAACAGGTAAATATTTAATTGTTATATCTCCGAAACGGATAGACTTTTTTAAATTTTTTTTTTGAATAATGCATTGTCATTCAGTTCTGAGCCATGTAACCGATTTCAAGTCTCTAGCTCATCAGGAAGTTAGTTTAAAATCAATTGCAAAATTTGCCACCGAACAAACAAACAAACAAACAAACAAACAAGAAAGCGAGCTAATAAAAACGTGGTAAAATAATCTCATGCGGTGTCCGACGAGTAACTCTATGACAACTACTATTAATCGCCCATTGTACTTCGTACAGCTTCTCATCCCAATCATCGCCGGTTACCGTGTACGTAGAGGTAGCTAGACAATTTAATATTACGCTATTTATCCTCTCTACTTGGCCATTCGCTCGCGGGGTTCCCGTTGCAATTTTGACATGCTGTATCTCGTACTCGCTACAAAACTCGACGAAAATGTTTGCTGTGAAGGCTGTCCCGCGGTCCGTTATAATACGCGTTGGGTTTCCGTAGTGCGCCATGAAATCGATCGCGAATCTTATTGTCGTGGCCGCGCTTACATCTTTTACCGCCTTCAAAACTACGTATTTGCTAAATCCGCAGATTACCGCCGCTACAAACTTATTATCCCTATCGGTAACTGGTAACGGCCCTAAATGGTCAATGTGTACACTTTGAAACGGCCTGTCGCCTTTGTCCAATGGGTGTAGAAATCCTGGCTTCTTACCTGTTGGCGCTTTATGATATAGACACGCTATACATCTATTCACGTACTGCGTGACGAATTCGCGCATCTTTGGGAAATAGTATTCCTGCTTCACTTTCGCGAGGGTTTTTTCTATACCTAAATGCGCCAACGATCAATGCGCTTCTGCCACTATTTCGTGTTTTAGTTCCGATGGAACGTACAATCGCCACCTTCCTTTCGTGGTTTTGTAAACTCGCGCGTTATACATTGTGAACTTCGCGTGTACGTTCGCGTCGCCGCTCTCTAATGCATCGCGTACACATAAAATTTCAGCGTCGCCTCTTTGCATCGCTGCTATCCAATCGGTCGTCATGCGCATGTCCAATACCGGGAGTCCTATCACCGCCGTATCTTCGGCTTCGCCCGACGGACTCCTGCTTAGCACGTCCGCTACCTGATTCTCTTTGCCCGTGTGATATTGACGCGTCTAGTCGAATTCAGAAAATCGTACGAACCACCTTCCAATCCTTGGGTTCAAATCACGTTTGTCCGCTAGCATTTTCAAACTATTGCAGTCGGTTCGAATAACGAAATGTATACCTATGAGGTAAACGCGAAACTTTTCGAGCGCACATACTATCGCCAACGCTTCAAGCTCATACGAGTGATATTTCATCTCTTCGGGGGTGGTTTTTCTACTATAGTAACTAACAGGTCGCCACATGTTATCCGGCTGCTTCTGTATCAAAACGCCACCTAACCCTGCCGCGCACGCGTCCGTGTGTACTTCGGTTTCGGCGCCGCGCCGTGTTCATAAATGGCTAAAATTGGCCTAGTGGAAAGTAACTGTCTTATTTCATCGAAAGTTTTATTCTGTTCTGTTCCCCAGACGAACGTCGCATTCTTTTTTAAGAGAACAGTTAGCGGCTGCATTCTTACCGCAAAGTTTTTTATGAATCGACGAAAGTAACTACTTAACCCGACAAATCCTCGAATGTCTCTAATATTCTTTGGTACGGGAAAATTAACTACACATTCGATCTTTCGTCTCCCCGGTCGAATCTTCCCCGCCGATACGTCATAACCTAAATATTCAATTTCACGCTTAAGATAATGACATTTCTTAAAATTGATCCGTAGTCCATTCGCCCGCAAAAGGTCGAAGATCTGCTGCAATCGCTGCAACCCTTCATCGCTGTTCCTACTTGGGATAACGTCATCAAGATACGCTATTGCCGAGTCGAACCTTAGCGATCCCAAAACCGTGTTGATGAGTCTTTGAAAGACTGCCGGAGCGTTGGTTAAACCGAAAGGCATTCGACGAAATTGGAAATGTCCGTCTGGCATTACGAATGCAGTATTTTCTCGCGATGCCGGCTCTACTGGGACTTGGTAATATCCACTAAATAGATCAATCGTGCTATAGTATTGATAGCCGCGTAATAAATCGATTTGGTCGTCAATGCGCGGTAACGGGTATTTATCTTTCATGGTGATTTTATTTAATGCCCGATAGTCGACACACATTCGGACATCTCCATTTTGCTTCTTGACGAGTATTACCGGACTCGAGAACGGCGACTGACTGTCTTCGATCACATTCGCGTCTTTTAATTCTTTCGTTAGATCGCCTAATTGTTTTCGCTCATAATACGATAGACGATACGGCCGATACACGACGGGTTTGTCCGTTGTTGCTTCTATTTTCATTGCCGCGCAACTAGCTTCCCTAATTGTCTAACGTTTTTTGCGAAAAGATCGCGGTTTGCGTTTAACAGAGCTATGAGTTTTTCCGCCTCTTTACCGTCAAGATCGGTATCTACCTCATGGATGTCGATCTCGTCGTCGTTGACCTCCTGTGCCAAGTCAGAGTAGTCACTGATGCTTTCTTCTTCCTCGCACGTTTCGCCCCGAGCGACCACCTCGCCTCCTTGCACGGTGATCGGCGTGTGTGTTACGTTTAGGACGGGCAGCACCGTTCGTCCTTCTGCATCTGTTGAGACGACGCACCTTGGGACGCTGAGAGACCGCTCTGGTAGTCCTCCTTGAACGCAAATGTCCTGCGCTGGTAACTCGCTGCGCACCACCACATGCCCTAGATAATTTCGTGGAATCACACACGGTTCTTCCGCTACGAGAGTCGCCCGACACGGAGCCGTGACTGACGCCGTTGTCTGGTACACCTGGTCCAATGAAGGGGCGACTATGAGTACGCCAGCCCGGCTGAGTATGACAACTCCCTCGGCTTCCGTGTATGGATGTCCAACGAAAAGCGGTATTACCTGGTAGCAGCTTGGTACCACATGCACCGTGACACGGGACTCTACGGCATCGATACTTATATTAGCAGTAAATACACCAATCGGACGTACCTGTCCTGCTCCATATCCCACGAACGGGTTCAGCATCGTCTCATGATACGTGAGCTGCATTTCGTCAGCGACATCCTGCTGCATTGCTACTACGCTGCTACCTAGGTCGATGTAGCATTTTATCGGGTGTCCGTTGATGAGGGCATCCTTATAATATTTCCTATGTGTGCCTTCCGTGATATGCATGACCGCTGACGTTTGGGTTCCCGTTCTTGCTGCCACGGTGGAAGTTGTTGGTGTTACCGTCTGCTCGCTTCCCCACCCCTCTCGATTGGTCATCGGACAGACACGCGATATGTGGTCCGTGTTTCCACACTTGAAACAAGTAACCGCTCTGCTTCTATACGTACAATGTCGTGCTTCGTGCCCTGGCTGTTTACAAACAAAACATTTGCTCTCCGGCCGTGCTGCCCCACCATGTGCTACACGTTGGTACGCTACGGGGTTCTCACGTATCGATGCAGATCCTGCTTCCAAATCGGGCAACAGTTCGCTTGGTTTGTTGTAGCGTCTTAACGGGCCTAAAAAATCTTTATATCTCGGATTATTTAACCCGTTTACAACCCACTCGATGATTTCCTCATCCGTCATCAATGCGCGGTTGCATTTTGCGAGTTTTTCGTAAAAATATTCGATAATATTCTGACCAGCGGCTTGTTTGTAGTCTTGTGCCTCTACTCGCATCTCCCGGGTGTTCCTTTTGCACGGAAAGTCTTGACGCAGTATGATTTTCCATTCTGCCCATGTGCGTTCCCGGCGCGGCAGGCTATCTCTCCACCGTTTTGCGACGCCCTCGAGTGAAGATAATGCATAGTGTCTTACCGCTATATCATCCCATTGGTACAAATCACCATATTCCTCGATGTTTTCAATCCACTCATCTACAGACAGCTGTTTAGACACCGGATCGAATTTCGGTAGTACGTTTTCCAGGTTGCGGAAGTGTTGGCATGGCACCGCCATGTTGATTCCGTCTTCGCCGCTTCGAAATCGAGTATTCGCCCCTTAATCGGCCTCGGAATTCCTTTCGGCACCAATACTTCGCGTCCACTTACACGAAGCTTCCCAATCACGGCTTTCACTGCGCGAAAAGTATCTCTCGTAATCACTTACCGCCCCCGAAAATCACAACGACTTCCGCCGCACCACGTGCTCTCTACCGTCCTTTAACAATGGTTCTTTTTTCTTTTTAATCGCGAATATGTTTCCGCGATGCGTAAAATCGCGTATCCCACTTCTGAGAAACTGTTGTAACTTTTATTGTTCCAATTGATACATTTGGTCAGACCACGATTTCTCACATAACCAATAGAATGCCCGCCTACTTTGACTGTTGGTATCAATCTACTGCGACGCGCCTGTCGCCGAATTCGCTTTGCGAACTCTCTCTCTCACACACACACACATTCTTTCCTCATTCGACCTACCATTCGTTCTGTTTACTCATTCGCTCACTCTCACTCACCAACTTCCTTTCTCACTCACTCACCCATACCTACACCACAGTAGATTTAATACAGGGTGTTTACCTACAGGTGGGAGAAAATTGAAGGGGTGGTTCTCGACAATAATATAAGACGAAAATGAAGAATAAAAAAATTGCGAAAATTGCTAAAGAGGCAATAGGAGACTTTTTTCAAAGATGACCTCAGCTAATGCGACCGTAGCGTAAACCCAGACTGAAATTGGAGCTGGCGACGCAACATTTCTAAAATTTGTAAAATATTTTGTTTATTTTCTTCGTCTCTTGTTAATAAAGCATTATATTCCGATATTAACTTTACACCCCGCTCTGCAGTATCGTTAACGATTTTCAAATTTTTAACTATTTTTAGACCTGTCTTATACGTTTCCTCGTTTTCCTACGTGCACCCGTAGCATACGGATGCTAGATTGTACGGACGATTCTTCTCGCACGCGTCGAAGATTTCCGTTCGCAGAAATCGCATGACCGCAAAGTATCCGTTCTGTCTGTGAGCGAGTCTCGCGACGTAAATCAAGTTAAATAAAGTGCAGTGTTTCAACATTAAAGGATTACCAGTTCTTTACAGTTCTCCTCATTCCCCTCAGTAAACTTGGGAAAGGTGGCCATGGAAGCGTAGCTATTCCAATTTACGCACTACAGAAAAAGAAGGCATGAAGGAGACGCAGCAGCCTCTCAATAAGTGCCAGATTGAGGAAGTTCCTGTCCATCGGGAATCAGCCCACAACGCAGCCAACATCAGACGTCATTCGACATCCTATTTATGGGAATCCTGTAATCCCGAAGGAGAGGACATCGCTGGGGAAAAAGGTGCAACTTCTCTTCAACACCATCTCGTCCGACATCCTCTACAAAGCAGTCATCGCATTCTCTACAACTTGTGAGGGCTGCAATATCATCGTTCGGTAAGCTCTGAATCACCTTTACTATCCTTCTACTATAACTATCGCAGTCCTTGACTCCATATCCATTTTCTTAATAACGCCGAAATCATGTCGGAACAAATTAAAACCCTTAAACGCCAGTGTGCATCAATTAAGGCTCAATTAACGAGAATAAAAAATGCTCTGACTGATTCTATGGAGCCAGCCACAATAAATGTACGAAAATCCAAGATAGCTGAACTTTACGATAATTTTCACAGTGTGACTATCGAACTCGAATCCCTTGACGAATCAGGCGATTACCAAAGCCAGGTTATAGAATTTGAAGATTCGTATTTTGCTTGAGCATTAGAGAAACAGCAAATTTCTAATGGCACATCGGCTTCGCAAAGGTATTTGATACAAGGCGAAATAATATGGATAATAACGTGAGAGGTAGTGGAATTTTGCTGAAAATTAAATTACGTCCATTTGATGGTAATCTTCTCGAATGGCAAAGTTTTCACGATTCTTTTGTATCGATGGTCCATGAAAACAAAGACTTATTAGACGTGCAAAAATTTCATTATTTGAAGCATTCCTTACATGGAGAAATAGCAAGCGTTATTGATACGCTAAACGCCTCCAAGGAAAATTATTTGGTAGCATGGACCCTATTGGTAAACCGGTGTACTCAACCACGAAGAATCATACACACTCATTTAAAATCATTATTCGAATTGCCAAGCCTTACTTACGCATGATGATCCGATAGCGTTACGCTCGTTGATTACTGCAACGGAAAAGCATGTAAATCCTCTAAAGTCTATTTCTGTACCCGTTAATAGTTGGAATGAAATACTAACTTACATACCCAGATAACCAGGGCTGCAACGTGCAGCTATGTCGCGTTTTGGATGTCTGCTGCCGCGATGCTGCACGGAAAACGGTGCTGAATTCTGCCTCGCCGTAAGAGGGCAACACGGTCGCACTAATGTTTCGATGCTGTACGCCGCGCCGTACAGGCACGTACAGACCTTGTACTAGAGGGCAAGGGGGTCTCTCGCCCCGTTGCGGTGATACAGAGCTGGTCGAGCTGATGTGGATCTTCCACATTAAGATGTCGGTAAAGTAAATGTCTATTGTACAAATGTGTAGCAGCAGCAGCAGCAGTCTTTCTTTCTACCGACAAAATTAATATTTATTTAAATTACATACTACGTGCTATTAGATCGTTCGGAAAGTAATTTAGTTTTTCGTGTAGCGATGGCAATGCTTCCGTTTATCATTACTGGACTGCGGATCTTTCTGCAAAATAAAAATTGACTACATCGATTGCAAGAAATAGAAATCAAATTGAATGTTATTTCTTCAATAAAGGAGAGAACGAAATGACTTTCCGAGCGACCTAATACATTAACATATAACAATAGGAGAGCTGCACAAAGTCTAAATAAAATCAATCTTATCATTTTCATACAAAGAAACATTTACCAGTTCCTTGTAAGATTCGGTAGGTGTACAGTGTTGAAATGTCTTTGTGCAAAAAAAAGTGTCGTAGAAGGGAAAAGAAACTTTATAATTTTCGGCTCAAGCGTTTCAAGCTACCCGAGTGCTTCGAGCTGCCAAGGGGTTTCGAGCTGCCCGGGACTGACTCGATCTCGTCGGGCGGGTTCGGAAAGAATCGGACAAGTTCGGGCGAGCGAGTTTTCGCGATACCCGAGATTCAATTCTGCGATCGCACGAACTGGTCCGCTTCTGTACGAATGCGCTCGACGAATTCGAGTTACTCTCGGGCCACCCGATGGTGTGTCATGGATACACTGCGGATCTTTATGCAAAATAAAAATTGCCTACATCGATTGCAAGAAATAGAAATCAAATTGAATGTTATTTCTTCAGTAATGGAGAAAGTGAAATGACTTTCCGAACGACCTAATACATTAACATATAACAATAGGAGAGCTGCACAAAGTCTAAATAAAATCAATCTTATCATTTTCATACAAAGAAACATTTACCAGTTCCTTGTAAGATTCGGTAGGTGTACAGTGTTGAAATGTCTTTGTGCAAAAAAAAAGTGTCGTAGAAGGGAAAAGAAACTTTATAATTTTCGGGTCAAGCGTTTCAAGCTACCCGAGTGCTTCGAGCTGCCAAGGGGTTTCGAGCTGCCCGGGACTGACTCGATCTCGTCGGGCGGGTTCGGAAAGAATCGGACAAGTTCGGGCGAGCGAGTTTTCGCGATACATCGAGATTCAACTCTGCGTTCGCACGAACTTGTCCGTTTCTGTACGAATGCGCTCGACGAATTCGAGCCACTCTCGGGCCACCCGATGGTGTGTCATGGATACACTGCGGATCTTTATGCAAAATAAAAATTGACTACATCGATTGCAAGAAATAGAAATCAAATTGAATGTCATCTCCTCCCTTGATGAGTTTAATAGAGGAGAAATCATATATTGACATCTTCAATTTTAAAAATTTTCCAATAACTATTAATTTCATCTACTCAATTTTGCTATAAATACATAAAGATCCGCAGTCTATCCGTGACACATCAGGCGGTTCGAGAGTGGCTCGACTTCATCAAGCGATTTGAGGAGTTGGTGATTTGAAAATTACAGTAAACACGTGTTGACCGAGAAAGTGTCGACTTCCAGCTCAATAGTAATGACCTGTCATAAATCTCTCCATAGAGAACAGCCCCGGGAACGGCACTGAAAGAAATCGAGCCTTTCGGGTTGGGTCTGCCTAGTCTCAACAAAGCCGCGCGCCCGTAGGATCAATGTGTTGCCTTCGATGATGCACGCTACGTACGTAGTATGTGTGGCCGCTGTAATAAGTATTTCAACACAGCCGAAAATGCGTGTGAAACAAGTCCTGCCTCCTCCACTCTGATCCAATCGGCCGCGCATTCGCACCTAGACACGTCAATCTGACTGGGAACCTTCTTCTCAGGCTTGCATCAATACAATGTCATCAGTTCGAACCCATGCGTGTTGGCGCCTTCCCGCCACCCCCTACAAATGCGTAGTAGTCGGCGGTAGTGGTCTCGTATCCTAACCCACTGCTGTTCCGCTATCGCTCGTACTTACGAGGCAGTGTATTGGATTACTTGTTGGACATTGACCAATCTAAAATGTTTTTTCACTACGTGAATGAAAGGTGTAATTTCAGGACAGTTGCTGTCGATCCTTACGTCAGAATGACTGTTCCAGGGTTTTTACCTTTCACTTAAAAAGGTATCGTTGACCAAGACTTTTTGCTAATGTTGTTCTCGAGGTGTAAATTGGGTTATTTAGTCGTATACAGCGTCCTTTGCCAGCTCCTTGTGACGCCGATTTTTATATCTCCATCCCTTTTCAAGGGCTCATTTTACAGGGGAAACTTCAAGGAATATAACCATATTTTTTTCAAAATTAAAAAAAAGAATTAGCTTACATTTTTCGACTTCATACAGTTGAAGGTCGAGGTTAAAAAAATAATTTTGCAATAGCCCAATCCTTTCCGAATAAAACCATAAAAAAAAGTGTAGCTCAATCGGATTTCAACGAAAATATGATTTCATTTGTTTTGTTGACAAAAGATTCGATTTTTTGCAAAATTCTGAGATAGTAGACAAATTTTGAAACCAGATTTGAAATAAGCGTGGAAGAATCTACGGGAAATGATGTAAAGCATGTTGCAAAAAAATCTGTTCCGCTCGTGGTATTGTGAAAATCAAAGTTTTATTGAAATTGTGCAGGTTTAACGAATTATCATAATTTTCCTACTTTTTAAAATTGTTATTCCAAGCAACTCTGGTCATTCTTGGACCGAGCTCCGAACGGTGAAGATTGTAGTGAGTGAATTATTTCTGAATTCTTTAGTTATTTTCTGAGTGTTATCAGCATGGCAAGTGAAAGGATATAAATCGTTGATACCAAACCCTCGCGTGTTAGGTGTATTAAATGTAACATTCTAGTTCGGAAATTACGCGGTACAAGAAAACAGATAAATACAGTTATAGAATCAATGAGGTGGTCTAGAATTTTAAATAAAGAAGTGACTGTTGGTGATATACTCTGCAATAAGTGCCGCCTTCTTACATATAGAAAAGAAATCTACAAACATGCCATTGATTATTATATAGTTAGACATAAAAAAAAGAATTAAGGGGGATCTATACCCTCGGATTTTGGGGTATTTATCAATGTTATCAACCTCTGTGCAGAAAAAAAGTTTGGTAACATTGATAAACACGCAACTGCATAATGAACACGAGATGGAGTTGCTTGCTATTTCCATATTCTATTCATCTCGTCGCGAATGCCGTTATACAGGGCAGGTCGCACTAATATTAGTGCCACCGATGAGAATATGTACCTCGTCTGTGTCAGTTTTGCTATGATTCCACATTGACAGCAGTGAAATGTTGCACAATATCGCAGCACTGATTGACAGTCCTTCTGACTAGGCACCATCTCGTGTAAACTAACTGAAATGAAATTGGTTCTAGATTGGCTCTACATCAGAGATAACCTCTGTCTTCATGAACGTAATATGGGGAAATCTCTGCTAATGTGAATGAAATCACGCGCGGCGATTTTTTGTCCTTATACGAGCATACTTTGAGCTACACAAAGACTCATTTGATAGAGGAAGGTTCATCACGGCGCGCTCTGCTCATCATATCAGTCAGAAAAATCTCTTTGCGACAGGAAAATACATTGAAATCTGGGGTTATTTTTCTAGATTTTTTCTCTACTTTGAGCACTCATATTATTAGATATAAACATAATCTCGTTAAATCAATAGCAGAGCGCGCCGGATTTAACCTTCCTCTATAGAATGAGTCCTCACCCAGTCCAAAATCCGCTCAAATAAGGACAAAAAATCGCCGCGCGTAAACCCATGTTTCGACCCAAAATCTAGTAAGATTCTAGTTCCTTTCTAGTTACTTCATTGGGTATAGATCCCCCTTAATCAAGTAAAAAAAAGTGTGTACGTATATACCGGGCGCGAACCTAGTACAAGCAGATCAACAGTCGAGCGCCTAACGCGCTGAGCCAACCGAGCTGCTGGGATTGTGTTTAATACTTTCAGATGTAATACGCTGACATAGTAAAAATACTAATCAAGCCGATTTCATTGTTTAATTATTTTTTAATAATGTTCAAGGTTTATCAGTGCCTGATAGACTTACAGAACAAATAGAACGTAATAATTTTAAGGTTAGCTTAGTTCTTCGCGGAAAAAACGTCGAAAATATCAGTTTTTATTTTTTTTAACAACGGCGCACCAAATCAAAAAATCTGAAAAAATTCATGAACAATACTTATGACAACATACTGCTACTGTAAAAATATAAATGTTGTCACTCTAGAACTTCCATGTGAAATCTGCATTTTTTCGATTTTTTTGAGGTTTTTGATTTTTTACAAGCAGGATTTTCACTTTAAAAATCTGAAACCAATTGCAAAGTATGTATTTGGGTTCTTGACATGTGTCAGATTTTTCTCAGAATTTCTAAACGTCATTAACTAGGGAAAATGAGCCAAAAACTGATTTTTCGATTTTACCCCATAACTACCCTCCCGATCGAGATACAGGGTTGAAACTTTGCACAGTATGGTTTTTCTTGGTGCTCTATCGAATGGCACATTATCGATAAAATTCGGCTCAAGGGCATTTTGGACTATCTTATCCGGCTATACCCTTTGTGATCAGCGGCCCCAGAAACCTTAGTACACAGTATTTTTAGAAAGGTTTCTGGTGTTCTTCTAGTGTTTTTAATGCTTGGCCAGCTTTTCGGCGTTTCGAAACACTGTTTGTCGAAACCTGTTGCTTCGAATGCAATTTGTAACTATTATTTTTATCTATTGTTCGAAAACTTTGAATAAATCCACGAATAAAACCACTAGACACAGCTCGAATTCTATCGAATGTAGTCTTGTTCTAATCGGAGGAACGCCTCCGGGCCCTGCTAGCATAACTCCATGAAAGAATTATGTGAAATAACCAAGTTCAGCAATTGCGTCTTTAGCGGTTTCACACCGATATACCTCGCTGGCCGTCGGGTTACCCGGGTTTATGGCATTACTATTGTGTTGGTGATTTAAAAATTACTTTACGGTCAACACGTGTTGGCCGAGAAAATGTCGACTTCCAGCTTAATGACCTGTCATAAATCTCTCCATAGAGTACAGCCCCGGGAATGGGGGTAATATCTGCTCCAGGGTTTTTACCTGTCGTTGGTCAATACTATGGTTGCTAATATTGTTCTCGAGGTGTAAATGGGGTTATTTAGTCGTATACAGTCTGCTGGAGTTTTTCGAGACCTGAAACGGGGGTACACGGCGCACAATGGGGCATTTGGCCTGTTTAGCGCGGAAAAAGGTCAACATTTTTAGTTTGTTCAAAATGACTAAAACTTTTTTCTCATGCACCTGAATACATATGCGAGTAGTCTACAACAATATTTTTCCACAAACAGTACTATTTAGTAACATATAGATACTTGAAAGTAAGATATTCTCGTGACCAAGAGAAGCGTCGAAAAACTTGTGTTAAAGAAATGATCTTTTTCACAAGTTCAATGTATGAAATCGAGATAAAAACATGCCTAGGATGTGAAGGAAGGTATATATAGAGTAATTTTATGGCTTTTGGTTTTATGCTCTTCGTTGATAGAATAAACAATCGATAGTGATATAATTTTTTTCAGAAAATTAATATGTATCATGTACTAACTTTTTTCTCTGCATAACACCTCTTTAATTTTTTGTGAGGTTAATCAGTAGACATTGATTTATACAATCTTTAAAAGTTTAGGTGCGAACAAGTGCGGACACAAAAGATATTTAGCTTTTTGTGCGATTCATATCAGTTTGGCATGAATCGACCGTATATCATATGACTGATAATGATGAAATGTGATGAAAAAATGTTTCAAATAAAAGTTTAACGGTATTCACATACGTATAAACTGCAATATATAATTTTGAAAAAATTTTGTTTACAAGAAAAAACAAGATCGCTTCGATTTTTTAAATATTAAATTGTTTTTTTGATTTGATGCTCTTGTAGCTGGTGTCAAGACGAATTCAACGATATAAATATTACAATTTTTCGGAAATGTTTAAATTACGTTTTTCAAGGAAGTATTAAGAAATTTATTTTTTTAGTTGGTTGTAGAAAATACTAATAATATTCGCCCGTATTCGCGTTAATTTTTACATGAATGTTAGGAGTGGAATATGTAGTTTATGCTTTCGTCGGTCTTAAAGACACATCTGCCACTCGTAGTTCCCGTTTAAAATTAATATAAAAATTTATTATAAAAACTTCTATTAATTTTTAACTTAACTATAAAATTAAATTTTAAAAGCTTCATTCAGATAATAATTGTTGTAGTAATAATTAGAATGATTATTATTAGATGTAAATATTGTTTCCTTTTTATTTTTATTATTATTGTTTTTGTTATAAATTTCATTTCTGGAAATTATACTTTTGTAAAATAAGAATTGTGTACAAGTTTCTCTTTCCTGTTATTGTGAATTAGAACTGGCATTCCAAATTGAAATACGTTGCTTCCTCTGCGCTATTTAAAGCAAAAGAATATTTCAATAAACTTACGGAATTCTATTAGCCTTCTTTATATTTACTTAATGTGTATAGAATACATGTAACACAGAATTAGCGATTATTAGTAGCGTTTAGACTTTTGCACTCCTAAATCTGCCGTTTGGACCACTGAGGTCCAAACTTGGTTCTCACTTGGGATCCCAGCGAGGTGAAAATGTTTGACAAATCGTTGGACAACATTGAACCTACCTACTCGTTAAAATCCACAAGAGCATTTATAATATCCACCCTATGGAATTATCGAGTAGAAGGGGCCAATGACCTTTCACTTTCAAATTGTTCTCACACATATCCACAAATCCTTACCCTGTGTTCATAACTTCTTTATTATGAGTCTTTCTCTTCCTCGGTTGCCCCAGTAGTTTCCTTCTCCTGCTTCCCTGGACAGCATTGCATTTTTCGTCGGATGTCAATAGATTTCCACATTACCACGGAGGTACTATTGGTAATGCGCTTTTTTTAAGTGGTATCCCCAGTAGGCCTATTCCACTTTGAAAAGAAATCATGCTTCTTCAGCGTGTGCAAGAACTGCGACAGCCCATTGGGAGATTTCCAATGCGCTACCGCAGTTTTACCATGAGATTTCCAATGCGCTACCACTACCGCCGCTACCACCACTGTGGCCCCGCCACCATGAAATGGAGGGGACGACAGCAGTCGTAAGTATATTATAAGAAAAATGTAATAAAAATGAGTATATCTAATCCATTAATATGTAAACTAATGTTAATTTTTTTTCTTAGGGTCGCATATTCCTGGAGGGCAATGAAGTCGTACTATTCCAAAGTGGAATAGGCCTACCGGGGATACTACTAAAAAAAAACGCATTAACAATAGTACCTCCGTGGTAATGTGGAAATCTATTGACATCCAACGAAAAATGCAATGCTGTCCAGGGAAGCAGGAGAAGGAAACTACTGGGGCAACCGAGGAAGAGAAAGACTCATAATAAAGAAGTTATGAACACAGGATAAGGATTTGTGGATATGTGTGAGAACAATTTGAAAGTGAAAGGTCATTGGCCCCTTCTACTCGATAATTCCATAGGGTGGATATTATAAATGCTCTTGTGGATTTTAACGAGTAGGTAGGTTCAATGTTGTCCAACGATTTGTTAAACATTTTCACCTCGCTGGGATCCCAAGTGAGAAACCAATATTTTCCCTATATTTTTTAGGTGTCCTGGTATTCATGACACACCGTATGTCACCGACTACAAGTTTCGGGAAGAAGATGAAATTCCACGATAAATTAGGGTATAGTTTCCTATGTAAAGATTTTCACTTTCTGTTTGAATAATAAACAATCATGAATAAAAGATGCATAAAAACTCATAATATTCATTACTACTTGCGCCATTCGTCCATCATCCTTTTACCAACTCTCCCTGCGGCATAGCAAAATTAATATAATTAAATTAGAATTGTTGCTTTTAACCATAGTTTAACAAATATGAATGTTACGCGTTTCTTCTTATTGATTAAATAAAATTTGATTCGTTTGTCATCAATATTTAAGTTTTAAAATAAATGCAGATATTAAACATGTGCGGGTCGCCCGAATCGTCAGGTCGATCTGGTCGAGGGAAGTCGAGCTGCGCGATCTTTCATATGACTACACGGCGGATCTTTATGCATTTATAGCAAAATTGAGTAGATGAAATTGATAGTTGTTGGAAAATATTTAAAATTGAAGATATCAATATATGATTTCTCCTCCTATTAAAATCATTAACGAAAGAGATGACATTCGATTTAGTTTCTATTTCTTGTAATCGACGCTGACATTTTTTATTTTGCATAAAGATCCGCAGTCTATTCGTGACACATCGGGCGGGTGGCCCGAGCGTGGTCGACTTCGTCGGGCGCGTTCGGACAGAAGCGGACAAGTTCGTGCGAACGCAGAGTTGAATCTCGGGTATCGCGATTACTCGCTCTCTTCTTCTATCGAAAGAACTTTCGATAGAAATGAGATAGATCGATGAATTTTGTAACCTTTTGTGGCGGCTAACTCCTTCTACTCGCCACAAGATGGACAGATAGTCAAAGAAAGACCTTTCTCGCTGCTACCTGATCCGTCACCGATCCCTATATATACAGTCTTAAACCGCCTTTCGATATAACAGCGTCTCGGGCAGGGCCCGCTGGATGTCCTCTAGCGGTGCAGGACGGTCGGTCAGAGCTGTGACAAATCTCTTTTTTAGCCACTCCGTCGCGATCCGGGAAGAAGTCCTTGCAGCGACCCGTGCAGCTATTGGGTCGCTGCAAGGATCGTCACCGCCGGGTCGCCATAGCGCGACGACCCGATGAATTCTGTGATAAAATCAAATAACTTTCGATAGAAAAGAGATAGAACGATGAATTTTTTTTAAATTAAAGCTGAAACTATGCAGAATATGGGGAAAGTAGGAAAATTATGATAATTCGTTAAACCTGCACAATTTCAATAAAACTTTGATTTTCACAATACCACGAGCGGAACAGATTTTTTTGCAACATGCTTTACATCATTTCCCGTAGATTCTTCCACGCTTATTTCAAATCTGGTTTCAAAATTTGTCTACTATCTCAGAATTTTGCAAAAAATCGAATCTTTTGTCAACAAAACAAATGAAATCATATTTTCGTTGAAATCCGATTGAGCTACACTTTTTTTTATGGTTTTATTCGGAAAGGATTGGGCTATTGCAAAATTATTTTTTTAACCTCGACCTTCAACTGTATGAAGTCGAAAAATGTAAGCTAATTCTTTTTTTTAATTTTGAAAAAAATATGGTTATATTCCTTGAAGTTTCCCCTGTAAAATGAGCCCTTGAAAAGGGATGGAGATATAAAAATCGGCGTCACAAGGAGCTGGCAAAGGACGCTGTATACGACTAAATAACCCAATTTACACCTCGAGAACAACATTAGCAAAAAGTCTTGGTCAACGATACCTTTTTAAGTGAAAGGTAAAAACCCTGGAACAGTCATTCTGACGTAAGGATCGACAGCAACTGTCCTGAAATTACACCTTTCATTCACGTAGTGAAAAAACATTTTAGATTGGTCAATGTCCAACAAGTAATCCAATACACTGCCTCGTAAGTACGAGCGATAGCGGAACAGCAGTGGGTTAGGATACGAGACCACTACCGCCGACTACTACGCATTTGTAGGGGGTGGCGGGAAGGCGCCAACACGCATGGGTTCGAACTGATGACATTGTATTGATGCAAGCCTGAGAAGAAGGTTCCCAGTCAGATTGACGTGTCTAGGTGCGAATGCGCGGCCGATTGGATCAGAGTGGAGGAGGCAGGACTTGTTTCACACGCATTTTCGGCTGTGTTGAAATACTTATTACAGCGGCCACACATACTACGTACGTAGCGTGCATCATCGAAGGCAACACATTGATCCTACGGGCGCGCGGCTTTGTTGAGACTAGGCAGACCCAACCCGAAAGGCTCGATTTCTTTCAGTGCCGTTCCCGGGGCTGTTCTCTATGGAGAGATTTATGACAGGTCATTACTATAGAGCTGGAAGTCGACACTTTCTCGGTCAACACGTGTTTACTGTAATTTTCAAATCACCAACTCCTCAAATCGCTTGATGAAGTCGAGCCACTCTCGAACCGCCTGATGTGTCACGGATAGACTGCGGATCTTTATGTATTTATAGCAAAATTGAGTAGATGAAATTAATAGTTATTGGAAAATTTTTAAAATTGAAGATGTCAATATATGATTTCTCCTCTATTAAACTCATCAAGGGAAGAGATGACATTCAATTTGATTTCTATTTCTTGCAATCGATGTAGTCAATTTTTATTTTGCATAAAGATCCGCAGTGTATCCATGACACACCATCGGGTGGCCCGAGAGTGGCTCGAATTCGTCGAGCGCATTCGTACAGAAACGGACAAGTTCGTGCGAACGCAGAGTTGAATCTCGATGTATCGCGAAAACTCGCTCGCCCGAACTTGTCCGATTCTTTCCGAACCCGCCCGACGAGATCGAGTCAGTCCCGGGCAGCTCGAAACCCCTTGGCAGCTCGAAGCACTCGGGTAGCTTGAAACGCTTGACCCGAAAATTATAAAGTTTCTTTTCCCTTCTACGACACTTTTTTTTTGCACAAAGACATTTCAACACTGTACACCTACCGAATCTTACAAGGAATTGGTAAATGTTTCTTTGTATGAAAATGATAAGATTGATTTTATTTAGACTTTGTGCAGCTCTCCTATTGTTATATGTTAATGTATTAGGTCGTTCGGAAAGTCATTTCACTTTCTCCATTACTGAAGAAATAACATTCAATTTGATTTCTATTTCTTGCAATCGATGTAGGCAATTTTTATTTTGCATAAAGATCCGCAGTGTATCCATGACACACCATCGGGTGGCCCGAGAGTAACTCGAATTCGTCGAGCGCATTCGTACAGAAGCGGATCAGTTCGTGCGATCGCAGAATTGAATCTCGGGTATCGCGAAAACTCGCTCGCCCGAACTTGTCCGATTCTTTCCGAACCCGCCCGACGAGATCGAGTCAGTCCCGGGCAGCTCGAAACCCCTTGGCAGCTCGAAGCACTCGGGTAGCTTGAAACGCTTGAGCCGAAAATTATAAAGTTTCTTTTCCCTTCTACGACACTTGTTTTTGCACAAAGACATTTCAACACTGTACACCTACCGAATCTTACAAGGAATTGGTAAATGTTTCTTTCTATGAAAATGATAAGATTGATTTTATTTAGACTTTGTGCAGCTCTCCTATTGTTATATGTTAATGTATTAGGTCGTTCGGAAAGTCATTTCACTTTCTCCATTACTGAAGAAATAACATTCAATTTGATTTCTATTTCTTGCAATCGATGTAGTCAATTTTTATTTTGCAGAAAGATCCGCAGTCTAGTAATGATAAACGGAAGCATTATTGCCATCGCTACACGAAAAACGAAATTACTTTCCGAACGACCTAATAGTACGTAGTATGTAATTTAAATAAATATCCTCTCTGTAAATATTAATTTTGTCGGTAAAAAGAAAGACTGCTGCTGCGCTACACATTTGTACAATAGACATTTACTTTACCGACATCTACCACATAGCGCGTCCTACATTAGTGCGACCGTGTTGCCCTCTTACGGCGAGGCAGAATTCAGCACCGTTTTCCGTGCAGCCTCGCGGCAGCAGACATCCAAAACGCGACATAGCTGCCGCGCAGTACAGCTGCAGATTGCAGCAGTTGGTTATCTGGGTATTATCGTTTTGCAAATACTGCATTGTATTTTATACACATATATCATTTACACTGTATTTATCAAAAATAACATATTAAATGCTGACAAACTGTTGAATGAAAACCATAAGTGAAGATATGAATAAGTAAAAAATTTACCTTCTATTAAACTCTGGTCATCAATTTAACTACCGCTTATACAAATGTCAGTATCTGCAAAACAATTTTAATTAATAAAATAGTATAAAAAAACTTGACCATCGTCTGAAAACGACGATTAGCTATCTAATGTAAATCTTTTTCAGAAGACAGATTGCTCGAGTACACGACTAACGGAGACCTTTGTACTCGATATGTACAAGTAGAAAGTACAACAGTCAGTGATATGGATGATACTATGTTGTTACAAGTTATTTCTCTTATAAATCGTTACTTTGTAAAAGTCTTTCTCCGAAAGTAGAAGATAACAATGTCAATTGTAACTAGCATTCTATATTTAGAAAATTGAAGTAGGAAATTAAAATATATGGAATTCATCTACATGTATAAACCTGTTTATTTCAAATATACTTAATCATAATTCCAGATATATCTTGCAAGAAAGTAATTACATTTCTGTTTCGAGAACATATTTCTGTTATTTGTCGTGGTATTTTAATCGACACTCTGTATGTCATAAACTAATAAATCTGCGTCACTGAGCAATATTATTGTATCTTTTCTCCTGTTTCATGCTCTAAAATGATGAATATTCCTCAGATATCCTAATAACTATCTTCTAAATAATCCTCTATTCTAACCTACACCTGTCAAACGGTATACATAATATACTTATAAACCGTCCAATCGGCACGGCGTCCAAAAGCAACGCGTCCAATCGGGACCGTCCAATCGGCACGCGTCCAACTGGTCGGCGTCCAAGTGGGCATCACTCTCTTTCATGCACCTTTTCCCGGGGGGCGTCCTGCCTTCTTGCTGACCCCGGCGTTATCACTGCCGTGGAGAGCTTCTTCGGCTCCTCTGTTATCCTGGGTGCTGCTGCCCTGGCCGGTATGTTTTTTGGTCCGGGACGCGTATCTTCCGTCCTTTTACCGGGCCAGAGGGAGCCTCCTCGGCCGTACGTCTTTGCCCAGATCCTGAAGGCATCGTCTACTGACACTTCCATGTCCGGGAATGTCCATGTCGGGGCCGTGGCCTCGACAGTGACCTGTCCGGGGAGCGACTCTAATTGTGTGCCCCCCGGTATCCCCTCTACATTTTTCTTCTCCTCGGGGGGCGCCTCCAACCTTATCGTAGCCGTGGAGACGTACGTTTTTTCGGTTCTTGACTCCTTGGGAGCTTCCTCCAGCCTCTCCTCTTCTTCTTCTTCCGGGTTTACCCCGGTAGCTTCTTGTTGTTCCTGGTTTACCCCGGTAATATCTTCTTCCGGGGGTCCGAGCGGACGGCACTTAATACTTGCCGTGGCCGCTCGGCATCCCCCCGGGAGCGGGTACAGAGCTCTGAGCCTTGCCTCTATCAGTTTAACACGATCCATTCCTGAATAACACAATAGCCCTACGATGTTAAATAGTGTTCTCCGGGGTGTGTGGGGGAAAGTATGGTTTTAGGTCCTCGATATGGGCCTTGCCTAAGTTGCGTCCGTCCTCCGCGGCTAGGACGTACACACTTGGCGACAGCTTCTTTTTGATCGTTACTGGGCCTGTGAACTTCGGCACCAGTTTTGCGGCCACGTAATTCGCTGCCGAGGAGACGACTCTTTGTCGCTTCATTACCCTATCCCCTACGTGGAATTCTACATTTCTGCGTCGCAAATTGTAGCTGTGTGCCTGCTTTTTGTACGCGTCCTCGAGGTTCTCCAGCATCCAGTGCCTTAGCGTCGGCAGCTGGGTGACTCTTTTCTTCCAAGTATCATTGGAGGTAACCTCGAGGTCGACAGGAGGCTCCACGCTTGCCCTAACACACTTTGCCGGTCGTGGCTCTCGCCCAAAATTCAGAAACGCGTGGGAGGCCTGCAATACGGAATGACGTGCAGTATTGTATGCGAATCGAAACTGTGGTAAGTTGTGGTCCCAATCTCGGTGATCCCTACCTATGTACGCTACAATCATCGTCTTAAGGATTCGATTCACGCGTTCGACCGGATTGGCTTGCGGGTGGTACGGGGGGGGGGGGTAGTACTCAATTTTATTCCATATTGCTCTGTGAGCTCCCGAATAACTTTGTTGGCGAACTCCGTGCCGTTATCCGTTAATAAAACGTCCGGGGTTCCCCACCTCGAAAAGATTAACGACTCGAGTGCCTCGGCAATTTTCGGACCGGTCGCCTTTCGGAGCGGGGTGCACTCTATCCATTTCGTGAATAGATCCTGGATGACCAGGAGGTACACATTACCGGATCTGCTAGGCGGAAATGGGCCCATTATATCGGCGGCTACCAGTGACCACGGCATGTCAACACGGCGCCGACCCATCAACCCCGGCGGGAGTGTTTGTTCCACTTTCATGAGTTGACAGGTATTACAGCGTCTTACGTATTCGACTGCTGTTCTATACATGTTCGGGCGCCAATTTGTCACGCCGTTTACCGATTCCCTACGAAATCGGCAGCCGGACGCGGGAAATTATGGCCGAAAGACCGGGCCACGCTCGGTCGCGCGAGACGTGGTCCCCCCGGGACAAACAGCCACTCACAGACTCGAAATGGGACAATACTTAATCGACCGTAGATCGATACTCGGGCGCCAGGCACGTTACCGTACCACGCGAAACTTTTGTTTCTACACGAACTTCTTTCGAAACTGCGAGGACTGCGTGGATGCCTTGGATAGCGATGGCACAGGCCAGGATTCCACGTGGGAAAAAGGACGGGGCATTCCCCGCGACGGGAACGTTTCTCACAGGCGAAATGAATAGAAGGATTTCGGGGCAAATTACTACCGTTTATTTAGAACGGGATGTCGTTACAAGCCACCGGTATGACCCGGCGGCAGTCAAAATATTTGCCGGCGCGTCGTCGAGAATCTTCGGCGGTAGATCGGCCCTACGCGCGTGACTTCTACTCTTTCGCGTCGAGCTCGGTAGTTACAGGCCTCCGCGTAAATGATACAAGCCCCGAAGGGCACGAAATCTACGGAGCCCCGATAGAATACGCGATCTACTACGATTTGACTAGGCGAGGACGGCAAAGAACGCGACGAGAACGAAACGGGCGCGTCGCGTCGTCCCACCGTGGAACGTCTCGAGGATCTCCGAATACGAATCGAAAAACGAAATATCGTACGCCCCGTATCACGCAGCATTCGGGGACGCTACGACACACGGCCCGGCGTTCCTCTCGGGAGAGCTCGTCCCGGTCGTTGGACACGCCGAAGCACGTGGCACACGACGCGAGGTTATAATTTCCGTCAAAATTACGCCCCGAGCCAACACGAGTATGCACAATTTTACTACACCGAAAACTGACCGGTACTTACCAAATTCGTGGATTCGTTTCCAGCACAATGGTCGCACGATACTGTTACTTGTAATCTATCCGCGATTTCAATTAGCTACTACCTCTGGCGTAATCGCAGTCCTTCGGCCTAGTGACCTACTTCGTGTCGGCTCGGAACGCGGAAGCGAGGCATCCCTTCTACTTCCTCATCCATCTTCGCTGTGGCGACACTCGGGGCCTATCGCGTGGCTCCTCGCTGCAGGGCCGAATCGAAAGGATTCGGACCCGTGCCTTCGAGAATTGTTAAATTTCTCGAGGCGGCGTCCGATAACGCTGCGAGGGCGGTAAGGGTGGACGCGAGCCATTCCGGGTGGGCTCTCATGACCCTTCCCGGGCGAGAATCGACAAGGTTGGGCCGTTGGTCGTCCCTTTAACGTAAATGCCTCGTCGATGTCTCCGGGTTGACGGATCCGGGCTCGGTCCAATCCCCGTTGTCTTCTCCGTACTCGCCGATCTGCGATAGGTTCTCCGGGTGCCTGTTCTCGAAATTTCTCGCCAATTAGCAGCGGAAGATGGGCATCGAAATCTCCCATGGATAGTAGCCGGATCTGAAACCTCGTGTCGCGCCCAGCGGCGCGACATTCAAGCGCGATAATACTATTCCACTGGGACTCGGCCGTCTCCAGGGAGATCGATCGCAACGCCCGTTTCGGTTCCGATGGTCGAAAAAGTGACCCGGTCTCTGTTAGAAGGTTCGGAAAGACGTCGGCGAAACCTGCCACGTCACAACTCCTCCCCCCCTAAAGGAGACCGGGGCACACCGTTGGCAGTTACCGGTCAGGTTACTCGCGGGCTCGGTGGCGATCGGTCTTCCTCAGAGTTCCAGGGTGTACCTCAAAACGCAAACAGAGACATACACGAATCCCAACACCTTGAGTCCTAGACAAGTACGTGCAATCCCAAATTTCTTACCCTCTTCCTCGTGGCGGGGCCTGCTGTTACGACCGGCGCGAAGCTGAAAAACTTATTAAACGCTATTGCCGGACCCCGGTGGGCCCGGATCAACGCTGGGGTTAGGGAAGTAATGAAGTGACCACTAATTTAATTATCATTATCTTTTTTTTTTTTTTTAATACGCCCATAGGCGCGGCAAGTCTTTTGTTGTACTACAGCACAAAAAGAAAAGAGTACTAAATCTTTGGTTTCGGGATCCCCCGATAAATGTAATACAAAAAATATAAGCAAAATCTTTTGTCTCGGTCGTCATAATGACCGGCAGCCTTTTTCTTCTCTCTCTCTCCTCTCTCGCCGTTTTGCCCCCGTTACTTCCCCCGCTACTGCCCCGGTGTCGGACGACCGCTCACCAACGGGCCCCCCGGTCGTGACGTGGCCCCCGTGTCCTCCACGAGGGCGCACACTCCGGGCAGGTTTGAACCGTGTAGAACGGCCGCCCGCACCTAAAGCAGTAGTCCCACTTTTGTGGGGCGGTACACTCTGTGTGGGTGTGGGTGAGACTGTGGCACCTCCAGCATCCCACTTCTATCTCGCTCCCCCTCTTCTTTTTAGCGACGCCTCGCCATCTCGGTTGGGATGGTGGGGTGTCGCTTCTTCTTATTCCTTGGTCGCTCGGCCCCGGGGTCCCATAATTGGGTACCCTCGGGGTCGAGATCTCCGTGGCTCTTCGATGCTCCACCCGGATGCGTTCCATTCTTTCATGCACCTTTTCCCGGGGGGCGTCCTGCCTTCTTGCTGACCCCGGCGTTATCACTGCCGTGGGGAGCTTCTTCGGCTCCTCTGTTATCCTGGGTGCTGCTGCCCTGGCCGGTATGTTTTTTGGTCCGGGACGCGTATCTTCCGTCCTTTTACCGGGCCAGAGGGAGCCTCCTCGGCCGTACGTCTTTGCCCAGATCCTGAAGGCATCGTCTACTGACACTTCCATGTCCGGGAATGTCCATGTCGGGGCCGTGGCCTCGACAGTGACCTGTCCGGGGAGCGACACTAATTGTGTGCCCCCCGGTATCCCCTCTACATTTTTCTTCTCCTCGGGGGGCGCCTCCAACCTTATCGTAGCCGTGGAGACGTACGTTTTTTCGGTTCTTGACTCCTTGGGAGCTTCCTCCAGCCTCTCCTCTTCTTCTTCTTCCGGGTTTACCCCGGTAGCTTCTTGTTGTTCCTGGTTTACCCCGGTAATATCTTCTTCCGGGGACGGCACTTAATACTTGCCGTGGCCGCTCGGCATCCCCCCGGGAGCGGGTACAGAGCTCTGAGCCTTGCCTCTATCAGTTTAACACGATCCATTCCTGAATAACACAATAGCCCTACGATGTTAAATAGTGTTCTCCGGGGTGTGTGGGGGAAAGTATGGTTTTAGGTCCTCGATATGGGCCTTGCCTAAGTTGCGTCCGTCCTCCGCGGCTAGGACGTACACACTTGGCGACAGCTTCTTTTTGATCGTTACTGGGCCTGTGAACTTCGGCACCAGTTTTGCGGCCACGTAATTCGCTGCCGAGGAGAGGACTCTTTGTCGCTTCATTACCCTATCCCCTACGTGGAATTCTACATTTCTGCGTCGCAAATTGTAGCTGTGTGCCTGCTTTTTGTACGCGTCCTCGAGGTTCTCCAGCATCCAGTGCCTTAGCGTCGGCAGCTGGGTGACTCTTTTCTTCCAAGTATCATTGGAGGTAACCTCGGGGTCGACAGGAGGCTCCACGCTTGCCCTAACACACTTTGTCGGTCGTGGCTCTCGCCCAAAATTCAGAAACGCGGGGGAGGCCTGCAATACGGAATGACGTGCAGTATTGTATGCGAATCGAAACTGTGGTAAGTTGTGGTCCCAATCTCGGTGATCCCTACCTATGTACGCTACAATCATCGTCTTAAGGATTCGATTCACGCGTTCGACCGGATTGGCTTGCGGGTGGTACGGGGGGTAGTACTCAATTTTATTCCATATTGCTCTGCGAGCTCCCGAATAACTTTGTTGGCGAACTCCGTGCCGTTATCCGTTAATAAAACGTCCGGAGTTCCCCACCTCGAAAAGATTAACGACTCGAGTGCCTCGGCAATTTTCGGACCGGTCGCCTTTCGGAGCGGGGTACACTCTATCCATTTCGTGAATAGATCCTGGATGACCAGGAGGTACACATTACCGGATCTGCTAGGCGGAAATGGGCCCATTATATCGGCGGCTACCAGTGACCACGGCATGTCAACACGGCGCCGACCCATCAACCCCGGCGGGAGTGTTTGTTCCACTTTCATGAGTTGACAGGTATTACAGCGTCTTACGTATTCGACTGCTGTTCTATACATGTTCGGGCGCCAATTTGTCACGCCGTTTACCGATTCCCTACGAAATCGGCAGCCGGACGCGGGAAATTATGGCCGAAAGACCGGGCCACGCTCGGTCGCGCGAGACGTGGTCCTCCCGGGACAAACAGCCACTCACAGACTCGAAATGGGACAATACTTAATCGACCGTAGATCGATACTCGGGCGCCAGGCACGTTACCGTACCACGCGAAACTTTTATCTCTACACGAACTTCTTTCGAATCTGCGAGGACTGCGTGGATGCCTTGGATAGCGATGGCACAGGCCAGGATTCCACGTGGGAAAAAGGACGGGGCATTCCCCGCGACGGGAACGTTTCTCACAGGCGAAATGAATAGAAGGATTTCGGGGCAAATTACTACCGTTTATTTAGAACGGGATGTCGTTACAAGCCACCGGTATGACCCGGCGGCAGTCAAAATATTTGCCGGCGCGTCGTCGAGAATCTTCGGCGGTAGATCGGCCGTACGCGCGTGACTTCTACTCTTTCGCGTCGAGCTCGGTAGTTACAGGCCTCCGCGTAAATGATACAAGCCCCGAAGGGCACGAAATCTACCGAGCCCCGATAGAATACGCGATCTACTACGATTTGACTAGGCGAGGACGGCAAAGAACGCGACGAGAACGAAACGGGCGCGTCGCGTCGTCCCACCGTGGAACGTCTCGAGGATCTCCGAATACGAATCGAAAAACGAAATATCGTACGCCCCGTATCACGCAGCATTCGGGGACGCTACGACACACGGCCCGGCGTTCCTCTCGGGAGAGCTCGTCCCGGTCGTTGGACACGCCGAAGCACGTGGCACACGACGCGAGGTTATAATTTCCGTCAAAATTACGCCCCGAGCCAACACGAGTATGCACAATTTTACTACACCGAAAACTGACCGGTACTTACCAAATTCGTGGATTCGTTTCCAGCACAATGGTCGCACGATACTGTTACTTGTAATCTATCCGCGATTTCAATTAGCTACTACCTCTGGCGTAATCGCAGTCCTTCGGCCTAGTGACCTACTTCGTGTCGGCTCGGAACGCGGAAGCGAGGCATCCCTTCTACTTCCTCATCCATCTTCGCTGTGGCGACACTCGGGGCCTATCGCGTGGCTCCTCGCTGCAGGGCCGAATCGAAAGGATTCGGACCCGTGCCTTCGAGAATTGTTAAATTTCTCGAGGCGGCGTCCGATAACGCTGCGAGGGCGGTAAGGGTGGACGCGAGCCATTCCGGGTGGGCTCTCATGACCCTTCCCGGGCGAGAATCGACAAGGTTGGGCCGTTGGTCGTCCCTTTAACGTAAATGCCTCGTCGATGTCTCCGGGTTGACGGATCCGGGCTCGGTCCAATCCCCGTTGTCTTCTCCGTACTCGCCGATCTGCGATAGGTTCTCCGGGTGCCTGTTCTCGAAATTTCTCGCCAATTAGCAGCGGAAGATGGGCATCGAAATCTCCCATGGATAGTAGCCGGATCTGAAACCTCGTGTCGCGCCCAGCGGCGCGACATTCAAGCGCGATAATACTATTCCACTGGGACTCGGCCGTCTCCAGGGAGATCGATCGCAACGCCCGTTTCGGTTCCGATGGTCGAAAAAGTGACCCGGTCTCTGTTAGAAGGTTCGGAAAGACGTCGGCGAAACCTGCCACGTCACAACTCCTCCCCCCCTAAAGGAGACCGGGGCACACCGTTGGCAGTTACCGGTCAGGTTACTCGCGGGCTCGGTGGCGATCGGTCTTCCTCAGAGTTCCAGGGTGTACCTCAAAACGCAAACAGAGACATACACGAATCCCAACACCTTGAGTCCTAGACAAGTACGTGCAATCCCAAATTTCTTACCCTCTTCCTCGTGGCGGGGCCTGCTGTTACGACCGGCGCGAAGCTGAAAAACTTATTAAACGCTATTGCCGGACCCCGGTGGGCCCGGATCAACGCTGGGGTTAGGGAAGTAATGAAGTGACCACTAATTTAATTATCATTATCTTTTTTTTTTTTTTTTAATACGCCCATAGGCGCGGCAAGTCTTTTGTTGTACTACAGCACAAAAAGAAAAGAGTACTAAATCTTTGGTTTCGGGATCCCCCGATAAATGTAATACAAACAATATAAGCAAAATCTTTTGTCTCGGTCGTCATAATGACCGGCAGCCTTTTTCTTCTCTCTCTCTCCTCTCTCGCCGTTTTGCCCCCGTTACTTCCCCCGCTACTGCCCCGGTGTCGGACGACCGCTCACCAACGGGCCCCCCGGTCGTGACGTGGCCCCCGTGTCCTCCACGAGGGCGCACACTCCGGGCAGGTTTGAACCGTGTAGAACGGCCGCCCGCACCTAAAGCAGTAGTCCCACTTTTGTGGGGCGGTACACTCTGTGTGGGTGTGGGTGAGACTGTGGCACCTCCAGCATCCCACTTCTATCTCGCTCCCCCTCTTCTTTTTAGCGACGCCTCGCCATCTCGGTTGGGATGGTGGGGTGTCGCTTCTTCTTATTCCTTGGTCGCTCGGCCCCGGGGTCCCATAATTGGGTACCCTCGGGGTCGAGATCTCCGTGGCTCTTCGATGCTCCACCCGGATGCGTTCCATTCTTTCATGCACCTTTTCCCGGGGGGCGTCCTGCCTTCTTGCTGACCCCGGCGTTATCACTGCCGTGGGGAGCTTCTTCGGCTCCTCTGTTATCCTGGGTGCTGCTGCCCTGGCCGGTATGTTTTTTGGTCCGGGACGCGTATCTTCCGTCCTTTTACCGGGCCAGAGGGAGCCTCCTCGGCCGTACGTCTTTGCCCAGATCCTGAAGGCATCGTCTACTGACACTTCCATGTCCGGGAATGTCCATGTCGGGGCCGTGGCCTCGACAGTGACCTGTCCGGGGAGCGACACTAATTGTGTGCCCCCCGGTATCCCCTCTACATTTTTCTTCTCCTCGGGGGGCGCCTCCAACCTTATCGTAGCCGTGGAGACGTACGTTTTTTCGGTTCTTGACTCCTTGGGAGCTTCCTCCAGCCTCTCCTCTTCTTCTTCTTCCGGGTTTACCCCGGTAGCTTCTTGTTGTTCCTGGTTTACCCCGGTAATATCTTCTTCCGGGGGTCCGAGCGGACGGCACTTAATACTTGCCGTGGCCGCTCGGCATCCCCCCGGGAGCGGGTACAGAGCTCTGAGCCTTGCCTCTATCAGTTTAACACGATCCATTCCTGAATAACACAATAGCCCTACGATGTTAAATAGTGTTCTTCGGGGTGTGTGGGGGAAAGTATGGTTTTAGGTCCTCGATATGGGCCTTGCCTAAGTTGCGTCCGTCCTCCGCGGCTAGGACGTACACACTTGGCGACAGCTTCTTTTTGATCGTTACTGGGCCTGTGAACTTCGGCACCAGTTTTGCGGCCACGTAATTCGCTGCCGAGGAGAGGACTCTTTGTCGCTTCATTACCCTATCCCCTACGTGGAATTCTGCATTTCTGCGTCGCAAATTGTAGCTGTGTGCCTGCTTTTTGTACGCGTCCTCGAGGTTCTCCAGCATCCAGTGCCTTAGCGTCGGCAGCTGGGTGACTCTTTTCTTCCAAGTATCATTGGAGGTAACCTCGGGGTCGACAGGAGGCTCCACGCTTGCCCTAACACACTTTGCCGGTCGTGGCTCTCGCCCAAAATTCAGAAACGCGGGGGAGGCCTGCAATACGGAATGACGTGCAGTATTGTATGCGAATCGAAACTGTGGTAAGTTGTGGTCCCAATCTCGGTGATCCCTACCTATGTACGCTACAATCATCGTCTTAAGGATTCGATTCACGCGTTCGACCGGATTGGCTTGCGGGTGGTACGGGGGGTAGTACTCAATTTTATTCCATATTGCTCTGCGAGCTCCCGAATAACTTTGTTGGCGAACTCCGTGCCGTTATCCGTTAATAAAACGTCCGGAGTTCCCCACCTCGAAAAGATTAACGACTCGAGTGCCTTGGCAATTTTCGGACCGGTCGCCTTTCGGAGCGGGGTGCACTCTATCCATTTCGTGAATAGATCCTGGATGACCAGGAGGTACACATTACCGGATCTGCTAGGCGGAAATGGGCCCATTATATCGGCGGCTACCACTGACCACGGCATGTCAACACGGCGCCGACCCATCAACCCCGGCGGGAGTGTTTGTTCCACTTCCGTGAGTTGACAGGTATTACAGCGTCTTACGTATTCGACTGCTGTTCTATACATGTTCGGGCGCCAATTTGTCACGCCGTTTACCGATTCCCTACGAAATCGGCAGCCGGACGCGAGAAATTATGGCCGAAAGACCGGGCCACGCTCGGTCGCGCGAGACGTGGTCCTCCCGGGACAAACAGCCACTCACAGACTCGAAATGGGACAATACTTAATCGACCGTAGATCGATACTCGGGCGCCAGGCACGTTACCGTACCACGCGAAACTTTTATCTCTACACGAACTTCTTTCGAATCTGCGAGGACTGCGTGGATGCCTTGGATAGCGATGGCACAGGCCAGGATTCCACGTGGGAAAAAGGACGGGGCATTCCCCGCGACGGGAACGTTTCTCACAGGCGAAATGAATAGAAGGATTTCGGGGCAAATTACTACCGTTTATTTAGAACGGGATGTCGTTACAAGCCACCGGTATGACCCGGCGGCAGTCAAAATATTTGCCGGCGCGTCGTCGAGAATCTTCGGCGGGAGATCGGCCGTACGCGCGTGACTTCTACTCTTTCGCGTCGAGCTCGGTAGTTACAGGCCTCCGCGTAAATGATACAAGCCCCGAAGGGCACGAAATCTACCGAGCCCCGATAGAATACGCGATCTACTACGATTTGACTAGGCGAGGACGGCAAAGAACGCGACGAGAACGAAACGGGCGCGTCGCGTCGTCCCACCGTGGAACGTCTCGAGGATCTCCGAATACGAATCGAAAAACGAAATATCGTACGCCCCGTATCACGCAGCATTCGGGGACGCTACGACACACGGCCCGGCGTTCCTCTCGGGAGAGCTCGTCCCGGTCGTTGGACACGCCGAAGCACGTGGCACACGACGCGAGGTTATAATTTCCGTCAAAATTACGCCCCGAGCCAACACGAGTATGCACAATTTTACTACACCGAAAACTGACCGGTACTTACCAAATTCGTGGATTCGTTTCCAGCACAATGGTCGCACGATACTGTTACTTGTAATCTATCCGCGATTTCAATTAGCTACTACCTCTGGCGTAATCGCAGTCCTTCGGCCTAGTGACCTACTTCGTGTCGGCTCGGAACGCGGAAGCGAGGCATCCCTTCTACTTCCTCATCCATCTTCGCTGTGGCGACACTCGGGGCCTATCGCGTGGCTCCTCGCTGCAGGGCCGAATCGAAAGGATTCGGACCCGTGCCTTCGAGAATTGTTAAATTTCTCGAGGCGGCGTCCGATAACGCTGCGAGGGCGGTAAGGGTGGACGCGAGCCATTCCGGGTGGGCTCTCATGACCCTTCCCGGGCGAGAATCGACAAGGTTGGGCCGTTGGTCGTCCCTTTAACGTAAATGCCTCGTCGATGTCTCCGGGTTGACGGATCCGGGCTCGGTCCAATCCCCGTTGTCTTCTCCGTACTCGCCGATCTGCGATAGGTTCTCCGGGTGCCTGTTCTCGAAATTTCTCGCCAATTAGCAGCGGAAGATGGGCATCGAAATCTCCCATGGATAGTAGCCGGATCTGAAACCTCGTGTCGCGCCCAGCGGCGCGACATTCAAGCGCGATAATACTATTCCACTGGGACTCGGCCGTCTCCAGGGAGATCGATCGCAACGCCCGTTTCGGTTCCGATGGTCGAAAAAGTGACCCGGTCTCTGTTAGAAGGTTCGGAAAGACGTCGGCGAAACCTGCCACGTCACAACTCCTCCCCCCCTAAAGGAGACCGGGGCACACCGTTGGCAGTTACCGGTCAGGTTACTCGCGGGCTCGGTGGCGATCGGTCTTCCTCAGAGTTCCAGGGTGTACCTCAAAACGCAAACAGAGACATACACGAATCCCAACACCTTGAGTCCTAGACAAGTACGTGCAATCCCAAATTTCTTACCCTCTTCCTCGTGGCGGGGCCTGCTGTTACGACCGGCGCGAAGCTGAAAAACTTATTAAACGCTATTGCCGGACCCCGGTGGGCCCGGATCAACGCTGGGGTTAGGGAAGTAATGAAGTGACCACTAATTTAATTATCATTATCTTTTTTTTTTTTTTTAATACGCCCATAGGCGCGGCAAGTCTTTTGTTGTACTACAGCACAAAAAGAAAAGAGTACTAAATCTTTGGTTTCGGGATCCCCCGATAAATGTAATACAAAAAATATAAGCAAAATCTTTTGTCTCGGTCGTCATAATGACCGGCAGCCTTTTTCTTCTCTCTCTCTCCTCTCTCGCCGTTTTGCCCCCGTTACTTCCCCCGCTACTGCCCCGGTGTCGGACGACCGCTCACCAACGGGCCCCCCGGTCGTGACGTGGCCCCCGTGTCCTCCACGAGGGCGCACACTCCGGGCAGGTTTGAACCGTGTAGAACGGCCGCCCGCACCTAAAGCAGTAGTCCCACTTTTGTGGGGCGGTACACTCTGTGTGGGTGTGGGTGAGACTGTGGCACCTCCAGCATCCCACTTCTATCTCGCTCCCCCTCTTCTTTTTAGCGACGCCTCGCCATCTCGGTTGGGATGGTGGGGTGTCGCTTCTTCTTATTCCTTGGTCGCTCGGCCCCGGGGTCCCATAATTGGGTACCCTCGGGGTCGAGATCTCCGTGGCTCTTCGATGCTCCACCCGGATGCGTTCCATTCTTTCATGCACCTTTTCCCGGGGGGCGTCCTGCCTTCTTGCTGACCCCGGCGTTATCACTGCCGTGGGGAGCTTCTTCGGCTCCTCTGTTATCCTGGGTGCTGCTGCCCTGGCCGGTATGTTTTTTGGTCCGGGACGCGTATCTTCCGTCCTTTTACCGGGCCAGAGGGAGCCTCCTCGGCCGTACGTCTTTGCCCAGATCCTGAAGGCATCGTCTACTGACACTTCCATGTCCGGGAATGTCCATGTCGGGGCCGTGGCCTCGACAGTGACCTGTCCGGGGAGCGACACTAATTGTGTGCCCCCCGGTATCCCCTCTACATTTTTCTTCTCCTCGGGGGGCGCCTCCAACCTTATCGTAGCCGTGGAGACGTACGTTTTTTCGGTTCTTGACTCCTTGGGAGCTTCCTCCAGCCTCTCCTCTTCTTCTTCTTCCGGGTTTACCCCGGTAGCTTCTTGTTGTTCCTGGTTTACCCCGGTAATATCTTCTTCCGGGGACGGCACTTAATACTTGCCGTGGCCGCTCGGCATCCCCCCGGGAGCGGGTACAGAGCTCTGAGCCTTGCCTCTATCAGTTTAACACGATCCATTCCTGAATAACACAATAGCCCTACGATGTTAAATAGTGTTCTCCGGGGTGTGTGGGGGAAAGTATGGTTTTAGGTCCTCGATATGGGCCTTGCCTAAGTTGCGTCCGTCCTCCGCGGCTAGGACGTACACACTTGGCGACAGCTTCTTTTTGATCGTTACTGGGCCTGTGAACTTCGGCACCAGTTTTGCGGCCACGTAATTCGCTGCCGAGGAGAGGACTCTTTGTCGCTTCATTACCCTATCCCCTACGTGGAATTCTACATTTCTGCGTCGCAAATTGTAGCTGTGTGCCTGCTTTTTGTACGCGTCCTCGAGGTTCTCCAGCATCCAGTGCCTTAGCGTCGGCAGCTGGGTGACTCTTTTCTTCCAAGTATCATTGGAGGTAACCTCGGGGTCGACAGGAGGCTCCACGCTTGCCCTAACACACTTTGTCGGTCGTGGCTCTCGCCCAAAATTCAGAAACGCGGGGGAGGCCTGCAATACGGAATGACGTGCAGTATTGTATGCGAATCGAAACTGTGGTAAGTTGTGGTCCCAATCTCGGTGATCCCTACCTATGTACGCTACAATCATCGTCTTAAGGATTCGATTCACGCGTTCGACCGGATTGGCTTGCGGGTGGTACGGGGGGTAGTACTCAATTTTATTCCATATTGCTCTGCGAGCTCCCGAATAACTTTGTTGGCGAACTCCGTGCCGTTATCCGTTAATAAAACGTCCGGAGTTCCCCACCTCGAAAAGATTAACGACTCGAGTGCCTCGGCAATTTTCGGACCGGTCGCCTTTCGGAGCGGGGTACACTCTATCCATTTCGTGAATAGATCCTGGATGACCAGGAGGTACACATTACCGGATCTGCTAGGCGGAAATGGGCCCATTATATCGGCGGCTACCAGTGACCACGGCATGTCAACACGGCGCCGACCCATCAACCCCGGCGGGAGTGTTTGTTCCACTTTCATGAGTTGACAGGTATTACAGCGTCTTACGTATTCGACTGCTGTTCTATACATGTTCGGGCGCCAATTTGTCACGCCGTTTACCGATTCCCTACGAAATCGGCAGCCGGACGCGAGAAATTATGGCCGAAAGACCGGGCCACGCTCGGTCGCGCGAGACGTGGTCCTCCCGGGACAAACAGCCACTCACAGACTCGAAATGGGACAATACTTAATCGACCGTAGATCGATACTCGGGCGCCAGGCACGTTACCGTACCACGCGAAACTTTTATCTCTACACGAACTTCTTTCGAATCTGCGAGGACTGCGTGGATGCCTTGGATAGCGATGGCACAGGCCAGGATTCCACGTGGGAAAAAGGACGGGGCATTCCCCGCGACGGGAACGTTTCTCACAGGCGAAATGAATAGAAGGATTTCGGGGCAAATTACTACCGTTTATTTAGAACGGGATGTCGTTACAAGCCACCGGTATGACCCGGCGGCAGTCAAAATATTTGCCGGCGCGTCGTCGAGAATCTTCGGCGGGAGATCGGCCGTACGCGCGTGACTTCTACTCTTTCGCGTCGAGCTCGGTAGTTACAGGCCTCCGCGTAAATGATACAAGCCCCGAAGGGCACGAAATCTACCGAGCCCCGATAGAATACGCGATCTACTACGATTTGACTAGGCGAGGACGGCAAAGAACGCGACGAGAACGAAACGGGCGCGTCGCGTCGTCCCACCGTGGAACGTCTCGAGGATCTCCGAATACGAATCGAAAAACGAAATATCGTACGCCCCGTATCACGCAGCATTCGGGGACGCTACGACACACGGCCCGGCGTTCCTCTCGGGAGAGCTCGTCCCGGTCGTTGGACACGCCGAAGCACGTGGCACACGACGCGAGGTTATAATTTCCGTCAAAATTACGCCCCGAGCCAACACGAGTATGCACAATTTTACTACACCGAAAACTGACCGGTACTTACCAAATTCGTGGATTCGTTTCCAGCACAATGGTCGCACGATACTGTTACTTGTAATCTATCCGCGATTTCAATTAGCTACTACCTCTGGCGTAATCGCAGTCCTTCGGCCTAGTGACCTACTTCGTGTCGGCTCGGAACGCGGAAGCGAGGCATCCCTTCTACTTCCTCATCCATCTTCGCTGTGGCGACACTCGGGGCCTATCGCGTGGCTCCTCGCTGCAGGGCCGAATCGAAAGGATTCGGACCCGTGCCTTCGAGAATTGTTAAATTTCTCGAGGCGGCGTCCGATAACGCTGCGAGGGCGGTAAGGGTGGACGCGAGCCATTCCGGGTGGGCTCTCATGACCCTTCCCGGGCGAGAATCGACAAGGTTGGGCCGTTGGTCGTCCCTTTAACGTAAATGCCTCGTCGATGTCTCCGGGTTGACGGATCCGGGCTCGGTCCAATCCCCGTTGTCTTCTCCGTACTCGCCGATCTGCGATAGGTTCTCCGGGTGCCTGTTCTCGAAATTTCTCGCCAATTAGCAGCGGAAGATGGGCATCGAAATCTCCCATGGATAGTAGCCGGATCTGAAACCTCGTGTCGCGCCCAGCGGCGCGACATTCAAGCGCGATAATACTATTCCACTGGGACTCGGCCGTCTCCAGGGAGATCGATCGCAACGCCCGTTTCGGTTCCGATGGTCGAAAAAGTGACCCGGTCTCTGTTAGAAGGTTCGGAAAGACGTCGGCGAAACCTGCCACGTCACAACTCCTCCCCCCCTAAAGGAGACCGGGGCACACCGTTGGCAGTTACCGGTCAGGTTACTCGCGGGCTCGGTGGCGATCGGTCTTCCTCAGAGTTCCAGGGTGTACCTCAAAACGCAAACAGAGACATACACGAATCCCAACACCTTGAGTCCTAGACAAGTACGTGCAATCCCAAATTTCTTACCCTCTTCCTCGTGGCGGGGCCTGCTGTTACGACCGGCGCGAAGCTGAAAAACTTATTAAACGCTATTGCCGGACCCCGGTGGGCCCGGATCAACGCTGGGGTTAGGGAAGTAATGAAGTGACCACTAATTTAATTATCATTATCTTTTTTTTTTTTTTTTAATACGCCCATAGGCGCGGCAAGTCTTTTGTTGTACTACAGCACAAAAAGAAAAGAGTACTAAATCTTTGGTTTCGGGATCCCCCGATAAATGTAATACAAAAAATATAAGCAAAATCTTTTGTCTCGGTCGTCATAATGACCGGCAGCCTTTTTCTTCTCTCTCTCTCCTCTCTCGCCGTTTTGCCCCCGTTACTTCCCCCGCTACTGCCCCGGTGTCGGACGACCGCTCACCAACGGGCCCCCCGGTCGTGACGTGGCCCCCGTGTCCTCCACGAGGGCGCACACTCCGGGCAGGTTTGAACCGTGTAGAACGGCCGCCCGCACCTAAAGCAGTAGTCCCACTTTTGTGGGGCGGTACACTCTGTGTGGGTGTGGGTGAGACTGTGGCACCTCCAGCATCCCACTTCTATCTCGCTCCCCCTCTTCTTTTTAGCGACGCCTCGCCATCTCGGTTGGGATGGTGGGGTGTCGCTTCTTCTTATTCCTTGGTCGCTCGGCCCCGGGGTCCCATAATTGGGTACCCTCGGGGTCGAGATCTCCGTGGCTCTTCGATGCTCCACCCGGATGCGTTCCATTCTTTCATGCACCTTTTCCCGGGGGGCGTCCTGCCTTCTTGCTGACCCCGGCGTTATCACTGCCGTGGGGAGCTTCTTCGGCTCCTCTGTTATCCTGGGTGCTGCTGCCCTGGCCGGTATGTTTTTTGGTCCGGGACGCGTATCTTCCGTCCTTTTACCGGGCCAGAGGGAGCCTCCTCGGCCGTACGTCTTTGCCCAGATCCTGAAGGCATCGTCTACTGACACTTCCATGTCCGGGAATGTCCATGTCGGGGCCGTGGCCTCGACAGTGACCTGTCCGGGGAGCGACACTAATTGTGTGCCCCCCGGTATCCCCTCTACATTTTTCTTCTCCTCGGGGGGCGCCTCCAACCTTATCGTAGCCGTGGAGACGTACGTTTTTTCGGTTCTTGACTCCTTGGGAGCTTCCTCCAGCCTCTCCTCTTCTTCTTCTTCCGGGTTTACCCCGGTAGCTTCTTGTTGTTCCTGGTTTACCCCGGTAATATCTTCTTCCGGGGACGGCACTTAATACTTGCCGTGGCCGCTCGGCATCCCCCCGGGAGCGGGTACAGAGCTCTGAGCCTTGCCTCTATCAGTTTAACACGATCCATTCCTGAATAACACAATAGCCCTACGATGTTAAATAGTGTTCTCCGGGATGTGTGGGGGAAAGTATGGTTTTAGGTCCTCGATATGGGCCTTGCCTAAGTTGCGTCCGTCCTCCGCGGCTAGGACGTACACACTTGGCGACAGCTTCTTTTTGATCGTTACTGGGCCTGTGAACTTCGGCACCAGTTTTGCGGCCACGTAATTCGCTGCCGAGGAGAGGACTCTTTGTCGCTTCATTACCCTATCCCCTACGTGGAATTCTACATTTCTGCGTCGCAAATTGTAGCTGTGTGCCTGCTTTTTGTACGCGTCCTCGAGGTTCTCCAGCATCCAGTGCCTTAGCGTCGGCAGCTGGGTGACTCTTTTCTTCCAAGTATCATTGGAGGTAACCTCGGGGTCGACAGGAGGCTCCACGCTTGCCCTAACACACTTTGTCGGTCGTGGCTCTCGCCCAAAATTCAGAAACGCGGGGGAGGCCTGCAATACGGAATGACGTGCAGTATTGTATGCGAATCGAAACTGTGGTAAGTTGTGGTCCCAATCTCGGTGATCCCTACCTATGTACGCTACAATCATCGTCTTAAGGATTCGATTCACGCGTTCGACCGGATTGGCTTGCGGGTGGTACGGGGGGTAGTACTCAATTTTATTCCATATTGCTCTGCGAGCTCCCGAATAACTTTGTTGGCGAACTCCGTGCCGTTATCCGTTAATAAAACGTCCGGAGTTCCCCACCTCGAAAAGATTAACGACTCGAGTGCCTCGGCAATTTTCGGACCGGTCGCCTTTCGGAGCGGGGTACACTCTATCCATTTCGTGAATAGATCCTGGATGACCAGGAGGTACACATTACCGGATCTGCTAGGCGGAAATGGGCCCATTATATCGGCGGCTACCAGTGACCACGGCATGTCAACACGGCGCCGACCCATCAACCCCGGCGGGAGTGTTTGTTCCACTTTCATGAGTTGACAGGTATTACAGCGTCTTACGTATTCGACTGCTGTTCTATACATGTTCGGGCGCCAATTTGTCACGCCGTTTACCGATTCCCTACGAAATCGGCAGCCGGACGCGGGAAATTATGGCCGAAAGACCGGGCCACGCTCGGTCGCGCGAGACGTGGTCCTCCCGGGACAAACAGCCACTCACAGACTCGAAATGGGACAATACTTAATCGACCGTAGATCGATACTCGGGCGCCAGGCACGTTACCGTACCACGCGAAACTTTTATCTCTACACGAACTTCTTTCGAATCTGCGAGGACTGCGTGGATGCCTTGGATAGCGATGGCACAGGCCAGGATTCCACGTGGGAAAAAGGACGGGGCATTCCCCGCGACGGGAACGTTTCTCACAGGCGAAATGAATAGAAGGATTTCGGGGCAAATTACTACCGTTTATTTAGAACGGGATGTCGTTACAAGCCACCGGTATAACCCGGCGGCAGTCAAAATATTTGCCGGCGCGTCGTCGAGAATCTTCGGCGGTAGATCGGCCGTACGCGCGTGACTTCTACTCTTTCGCGTCGAGCTCGGTAGTTACAGGCCTCCGCGTAAATGATACAAGCCCCGAAGGGCACGAAATCTACCGAGCCCCGATAGAATACGCGATCTACTACGATTTGACTAGGCGAGGACGGCAAAGAACGCGACGAGAACGAAACGGGCGCGTCGCGTCGTCCCACCGTGGAACGTCTCGAGGATCTCCGAATACGAATCGAAAAACGAAATATCGTACGCCCCGTATCACGCAGCATTCGGGGACGCTACGACACACGGCCCGGCGTTCCTCTCGGGAGAGCTCGTCCCGGTCGTTGGACACGCCGAAGCACGTGGCACACGACGCGAGGTTATAATTTCCGTCAAAATTACGCCCCGAGCCAACACGAGTATGCACAATTTTACTACACCGAAAACTGACCGGTACTTACCAAATTCGTGGATTCGTTTCCAGCACAATGGTCGCACGATACTGTTACTTGTAATCTATCCGCGATTTCAATTAGCTACTACCTCTGGCGTAATCGCAGTCCTTCGGCCTAGTGACCTACTTCGTGTCGGCTCGGAACGCGGAAGCGAGGCATCCCTTCTACTTCCTCATCCATCTTCGCTGTGGCGACACTCGGGGCCTATCGCGTGGCTCCTCGCTGCAGGGCCGAATCGAAAGGATTCGGACCCGTGCCTTCGAGAATTGTTAAATTTCTCGAGGCGGCGTCCGATAACGCTGCGAGGGCGGTAAGGGTGGACGCGAGCCATTCCGGGTGGGCTCTCATGACCCTTCCCGGGCGAGAATCGACAAGGTTGGGCCGTTGGTCGTCCCTTTAACGTAAATGCCTCGTCGATGTCTCCGGGTTGACGGATCCGGGCTCGGTCCAATCCCCGTTGTCTTCTCCGTACTCGCCGATCTGCGATAGGTTCTCCGGGTGCCTGTTCTCGAAATTTCTCGCCAATTAGCAGCGGAAGATGGGCATCGAAATCTCCCATGGATAGTAGCCGGATCTGAAACCTCGTGTCGCGCCCAGCGGCGCGACATTCAAGCGCGATAATACTATTCCACTGGGACTCGGCCGTCTCCAGGGAGATCGATCGCAACGCCCGTTTCGGTTCCGATGGTCGAAAAAGTGACCCGGTCTCTGTTAGAAGGTTCGGAAAGACGTCGGCGAAACCTGCCACGTCACAACTCCTCCCCCCCTAAAGGAGACCGGGGCACACCGTTGGCAGTTACCGGTCAGGTTACTCGCGGGCTCGGTGGCGATCGGTCTTCCTCAGAGTTCCAGGGTGTACCTCAAAACGCAAACAGAGACATACACGAATCCCAACACCTTGAGTCCTAGACAAGTACGTGCAATCCCAAATTTCTTACCCTCTTCCTCGTGGCGGGGCCTGCTGTTACGACCGGCGCGAAGCTGAAAAACTTATTAAACGCTATTGCCGGACCCCGGTGGGCCCGGATCAACGCTGGGGTTAGGGAAGTAATGAAGTGACCACTAATTTAATTATCATTATCTTTTTTTTTTTTTTTTAATACGCCCATAGGCGCGGCAAGTCTTTTGTTGTACTACAGCACAAAAAGAAAAGAGTACTAAATCTTTGGTTTCGGGATCCCCCGATAAATGTAATACAAAAAATATAAGCAAAATCTTTTGTCTCGGTCGTCATAATGACCGGCAGCCTTTTTCTTCTCTCTCTCTCCTCTCTCGCCGTTTTGCCCCCGTTACTTCCCCCGCTACTGCCCCGGTGTCGGACGACCGCTCACCAACGGGCCCCCCGGTCGTGACGTGGCCCCCGTGTCCTCCACGAGGGCGCACACTCCGGGCAGGTTTGAACCGTGTAGAACGGCCGCCCGCACCTAAAGCAGTAGTCCCACTTTTGTGGGGCGGTACACTCTGTGTGGGTGTGGGTGAGACTGTGGCACCTCCAGCATCCCACTTCTATCTCGCTCCCCCTCTTCTTTTTAGCGACGCCTCGCCATCTCGGTTGGGATGGTGGGGTGTCGCTTCTTCTTATTCCTTGGTCGCTCGGCCCCGGGGTCCCATAATTGGGTACCCTCGGGGTCGAGATCTCCGTGGCTCTTCGATGCTCCACCCGGATGCGTTCCATTCTTTCATGCACCTTTTCCCGGGGGGCGTCCTGCCTTCTTGCTGACCCCGGCGTTATCACTGCCGTGGGGAGCTTCTTCGGCTCCTCTGTTATCCTGGGTGCTGCTGCCCTGGCCGGTATGTTTTTTGGTCCGGGACGCGTATCTTCCGTCCTTTTACCGGGCCAGAGGGAGCCTCCTCGGCCGTACGTCTTTGCCCAGATCCTGAAGGCATCGTCTACTGACACTTCCATGTCCGGGAATGTCCATGTCGGGGCCGTGGCCTCGACAGTGACCTGTCCGGGGAGCGACACTAATTGTGTGCCCCCCGGTATCCCCTCTACATTTTTCTTCTCCTCGGGGGGCGCCTCCAACCTTATCGTAGCCGTGGAGACGTACGTTTTTTCGGTTCTTGACTCCTTGGGAGCTTCCTCCAGCCTCTCCTCTTCTTCTTCTTCCGGGTTTACCCCGGTAGCTTCTTGTTGTTCCTGGTTTACCCCGGTAATATCTTCTTCCGGGGACGGCACTTAATACTTGCCGTGGCCGCTCGGCATCCCCCCGGGAGCGGGTACAGAGCTCTGAGCCTTGCCTCTATCAGTTTAACACGATCCATTCCTGAATAACACAATAGCCCTACGATGTTAAATAGTGTTCTCCGGGGTGTGTGGGGGAAAGTATGGTTTTAGGTCCTCGATATGGGCCTTGCCTAAGTTGCGTCCGTCCTCCGCGGCTAGGACGTACACACTTGGCGACAGCTTCTTTTTGATCGTTACTGGGCCTGTGAACTTCGGCACCAGTTTTGCGGCCACGTAATTCGCTGCCGAGGAGAGGACTCTTTGTCGCTTCATTACCCTATCCCCTACGTGGAATTCTACATTTCTGCGTCGCAAATTGTAGCTGTGTGCCTGCTTTTTGTACGCGTCCTCGAGGTTCTCCAGCATCCAGTGCCTTAGCGTCGGCAGCTGGGTGACTCTTTTCTTCCAAGTATCATTGGAGGTAACCTCGGGGTCGACAGGAGGCTCCACGCTTGCCCTAACACACTTTGTCGGTCGTGGCTCTCGCCCAAAATTCAGAAACGCGGGGGAGGCCTGCAATACGGAATGACGTGCAGTATTGTATGCGAATCGAAACTGTGGTAAGTTGTGGTCCCAATCTCGGTGATCCCTACCTATGTACGCTACAATCATCGTCTTAAGGATTCGATTCACGCGTTCGACCGGATTGGCTTGCGGGTGGTACGGGGGGTAGTACTCAATTTTATTCCATATTGCTCTGCGAGCTCCCGAATAACTTTGTTGGCGAACTCCGTGCCGTTATCCGTTAATAAAACGTCCGGAGTTCCCCACCTCGAAAAGATTAACGACTCGAGTGCCTCGGCAATTTTCGGACCGGTCGCCTTTCGGAGCGGGGTACACTCTATCCATTTCGTGAATAGATCCTGGATGACCAGGAGGTACACATTACCGGATCTGCTAGGCGGAAATGGGCCCATTATATCGGCGGCTACCAGTGACCACGGCATGTCAACACGGCGCCGACCCATCAACCCCGGCGGGAGTGTTTGTTCCACTTTCATGAGTTGACAGGTATTACAGCGTCTTACGTATTCGACTGCTGTTCTATACATGTTCGGGCGCCAATTTGTCACGCCGTTTACCGATTCCCTACGAAATCGGCAGCCGGACGCGGGAAATTATGGCCGAAAGACCGGGCCACGCTCGGTCGCGCGAGACGTGGTCCTCCCGGGACAAACAGCCACTCACAGACTCGAAATGGGACAATACTTAATCGACCGTAGATCGATACTCGGGCGCCAGGCACGTTACCGTACCACGCGAAACTTTTATCTCTACACGAACTTCTTTCGAATCTGCGAGGACTGCGTGGATGCCTTGGATAGCGATGGCACAGGCCAGGATTCCACGTGGGAAAAAGGACGGGGCATTCCCCGCGACGGGAACGTTTCTCACAGGCGAAATGAATAGAAGGATTTCGGGGCAAATTACTACCGTTTATTTAGAACGGGATGTCGTTACAAGCCACCGGTATGACCCGGCGGCAGTCAAAATATTTGCCGGCGCGTCGTCGAGAATCTTCGGCGGTAGATCGGCCGTACGCGCGTGACTTCTACTCTTTCGCGTCGAGCTCGGTAGTTACAGGCCTCCGCGTAAATGATACAAGCCCCGAAGGGCACGAAATCTACCGAGCCCCGATAGAATACGCGATCTACTACGATTTGACTAGGCGAGGACGGCAAAGAACGCGACGAGAACGAAACGGGCGCGTCGCGTCGTCCCACCGTGGAACGTCTCGAGGATCTCCGAATACGAATCGAAAAACGAAATATCGTACGCCCCGTATCACGCAGCATTCGGGGACGCTACGACACACGGCCCGGCGTTCCTCTCGGGAGAGCTCGTCCCGGTCGTTGGACACGCCGAAGCACGTGGCACACGACGCGAGGTTATAATTTCCGTCAAAATTACGCCCCGAGCCAACACGAGTATGCACAATTTTACTACACCGAAAACTGACCGGTACTTACCAAATTCGTGGATTCGTTTCCAGCACAATGGTCGCACGATACTGTTACTTGTAATCTATCCGCGATTTCAATTAGCTACTACCTCTGGCGTAATCGCAGTCCTTCGGCCTAGTGACCTACTTCGTGTCGGCTCGGAACGCGGAAGCGAGGCATCCCTTCTACTTCCTCATCCATCTTCGCTGTGGCGACACTCGGGGCCTATCGCGTGGCTCCTCGCTGCAGGGCCGAATCGAAAGGATTCGGACCCGTGCCTTCGAGAATTGTTAAATTTCTCGAGGCGGCGTCCGATAACGCTGCGAGGGCGGTAAGGGTGGACGCGAGCCATTCCGGGTGGGCTCTCATGACCCTTCCCGGGCGAGAATCGACAAGGTTGGGCCGTTGGTCGTCCCTTTAACGTAAATGCCTCGTCGATGTCTCCGGGTTGACGGATCCGGGCTCGGTCCAATCCCCGTTGTCTTCTCCGTACTCGCCGATCTGCGATAGGTTCTCCGGGTGCCTGTTCTCGAAATTTCTCGCCAATTAGCAGCGGAAGATGGGCATCGAAATCTCCCATGGATAGTAGCCGGATCTGAAACCTCGTGTCGCGCCCAGCGGCGCGACATTCAAGCGCGATAATACTATTCCACTGGGACTCGGCCGTCTCCAGGGAGATCGATCGCAACGCCCGTTTCGGTTCCGATGGTCGAAAAAGTGACCCGGTCTCTGTTAGAAGGTTCGGAAAGACGTCGGCGAAACCTGCCACGTCACATCTCCTCCCCCCCTAAAGGAGACCGGGGCACACCGTTGGCAGTTACCGGTCAGGTTACTCGCGGGCTCGGTGGCGATCGGTCTTCCTCAGAGTTCCAGGGTGTACCTCAAAACGCAAACAGAGACATACACGAATCCCAACACCTTGAGTCCTAGACAAGTACGTGCAATCCCAAATTTCTTACCCTCTTCCTCGTGGCGGGGCCTGCTGTTACGACCGGCGCGAAGCTGAAAAACTTATTAAACGCTATTGCCGGACCCCGGTGGGCCCGGATCAACGCTGGGGTTAGGGAAGTAATGAAGTGACCACTAATTTAATTATCATTATCTTTTTTTTTTTTTTTTAATACGCCCATAGGCGCGGCAAGTCTTTTGTTGTACTACAGCACAAAAAGAAAAGAGTACTAAATCTTTGGTTTCGGGATCCCCCGATAAATGTAATACAAAAAATATAAGCAAAATCTTTTGTCTCGGTCGTCATAATGACCGGCAGCCTTTTTCTTCTCTCTCTCTCCTCTCTCGCCGTTTTGCCCCCGTTACTTCCCCCGCTACTGCCCCGGTGTCGGACGACCGCTCACCAACGGGCCCCCCGGTCGTGACGTGGCCCCCGTGTCCTCCACGAGGGCGCACACTCCGGGCAGGTTTGAACCGTGTAGAACGGCCGCCCGCACCTAAAGCAGTAGTCCCACTTTTGTGGGGCGGTACACTCTGTGTGGGTGTGGGTGAGACTGTGGCACCTCCAGCATCCCACTTCTATCTCGCTCCCCCTCTTCTTTTTAGCGACGCCTCGCCATCTCGGTTGGGATGGTGGGGTGTCGCTTCTTCTTATTCCTTGGTCGCTCGGCCCCGGGGTCCCATAATTGGGTACCCTCGGGGTCGAGATCTCCGTGGCTCTTCGATGCTCCACCCGGATGCGTTCCATTCTTTCATGCACCTTTTCCCGGGGGGCGTCCTGCCTTCTTGCTGACCCCGGCGTTATCACTGCCGTGGGGAGCTTCTTCGGCTCCTCTGTTATCCTGGGTGCTGCTGCCCTGGCCGGTATGTTTTTTGGTCCGGGACGCGTATCTTCCGTCCTTTTACCGGGCCAGAGGGAGCCTCCTCGGCCGTACGTCTTTGCCCAGATCCTGAAGGCATCGTCTACTGACACTTCCATGTCCGGGAATGTCCATGTCGGGGCCGTGGCCTCGACAGTGACCTGTCCGGGGAGCGACTCTAATTGTGTGCCCCCCGGTATCCCCTCTACATTTTTCTTCTCCTCGGGGGGCGCCTCCAACCTTATCGTAGCCGTGGAGACGTACGTTTTTTCGGTTCTTTTCTCCTTGGGAGCTTCCTCCAGCCTCTCCTCTTCTTCTTCTTCCGGGTTTACCCCGGTAGCTTCTTGTTGTTCCTGGTTTACCCCGGTAATATCTTCTTCCGGGGGTCCGAGCGGACGGCACTTAATACTTGCCGTGGCCGCTCGGCATCCCCCCGGGAGCGGGTACAGAGCTCTGAGCCTTGCCTCTATCAGTTTAACACGATCCATTCCTGAATAACACAATAGCCCTACGATGTTAAATAGTGTTCTCCGGGGTGTGTGGGGGAAAGTATGGTTTTAGGTCCTCGATATGGGCCTTGCCTAAGTTGCGTCCGTCCTCCGCGGCTAGGACGTACACACTTGGCGACAGCTTCTTTTTGATCGTTACTGGGCCTGTGAACTTCGGCACCAGTTTTGCGGCCACGTAATTCGCTGCCGAGGAGAGGACTCTTTGTCGCTTCATTACCCTATCCCCTACGTGGAATTCTGCATTTCTGCGTCGCAAATTGTAGCTGTGTGCCTGCTTTTTGTACGCGTCCTCGAGGTTCTCCAGCATCCAGTGCCTTAGCGTCGGCAGCTGGGTGACTCTTTTCTTCCAAGTATCATTGGAGGTAACCTCGGGGTCGACAGGAGGCTCCACGCTTGCCCTAACACACTTTGCCGGTCGTGGCTCTCGCCCAAAATTCAGAAACGCGGGGGAGGCCTGCAATACGGAATGACGTGCAGTATTGTATGCGAATCGAAACTGTGGTAAGTTGTGGTCCCAATCTCGGTGATCCCTACCTATGTACGCTACAATCATCGTCTTAAGGATTCGATTCACGCGTTCGACCGGATTGGCTTGCGGGTGGTACGGGGGGTAGTACTCAATTTTATTCCATATTGCTCTGCGAGCTCCCGAATAACTTTGTTGGCGAACTCCGTGCCGTTATCCGTTAATAAAACGTCCGGAGTTCCCCACCTCGAAAAGATTAACGACTCGAGTGCCTTGGCAATTTTCGGACCGGTCGCCTTTCGGAGCGGGGTGCACTCTATCCATTTCGTGAATAGATCCTGGATGACCAGGAGGTACACATTACCGGATCTGCTAGGCGGAAATGGGCCCATTATATCGGCGGCTACCACTGACCACGGCATGTCAACACGGCGCCGACCCATCAACCCCGGCGGGAGTGTTTGTTCCACTTCCGTGAGTTGACAGGTATTACAGCGTCTTACGTATTCGACTGCTGTTCTATACATGTTCGGGCGCCAATTTGTCACGCCGTTTACCGATTCCCTACGAAATCGGCAGCCGGACGCGAGAAATTATGGCCGAAAGACCGGGCCACGCTCGGTCGCGCGAGACGTGGTCCTCCCGGGACAAACAGCCACTCACAGACTCGAAATGGGACAATACTTAATCGACCGTAGATCGATACTCGGGCGCCAGGCACGTTACCGTACCACGCGAAACTTTTATCTCTACACGAACTTCTTTCGAATCTGCGAGGACTGCGTGGATGCCTTGGATAGCGATGGCACAGGCCAGGATTCCACGTGGGAAAAAGGACGGGGCATTCCCCGCGACGGGAACGTTTCTCACAGGCGAAATGAATAGAAGGATTTCGGGGCAAATTACTACCGTTTATTTAGAACGGGATGTCGTTACAAGCCACCGGTATGACCCGGCGGCAGTCAAAATATTTGCCGGCGCGTCGTCGAGAATCTTCGGCGGGAGATCGGCCGTACGCGCGTGACTTCTACTCTTTCGCGTCGAGCTCGGTAGTTACAGGCCTCCGCGTAAATGATACAAGCCCCGAAGGGCACGAAATCTACGGAGCCCCGATAGAATACGCGATCTACTACGATTTGACTAGGCGAGGACGGCAAAGAACGCGACGAGAACGAAACGGGCGCGTCGCGTCGTCCCACCGTGGAACGTCTCGAGGATCTCCGAATACGAATCGAAAAACGAAATATCGTACGCCCCGTATCACGCAGCATTCGGGGACGCTACGACACACGGCCCGGCGTTCCTCTCGGGAGAGCTCGTCCCGGTCGTTGGACACGCCGAAGCACGTGGCACACGACGCGAGGTTATAATTTCCGTCAAAATTACGCCCCGAGCCAACACGAGTATGCACAATTTTACTACACCGAAAACTGACCGGTACTTACCAAATTCGTGGATTCGTTTCCAGCACAATGGTCGCACGATACTGTTACTTGTAATCTATCCGCGATTTCAATTAGCTACTACCTCTGGCGTAATCGCAGTCCTTCGGCCTAGTGACCTACTTCGTGTCGGCTCGGAACGCGGAAGCGAGGCATCCCTTCTACTTCCTCATCCATCTTCGCTGTGGCGACACTCGGGGCCTATCGCGTGGCTCCTCGCTGCAGGGCCGAATCGAAAGGATTCGGACCCGTGCCTTCGAGAATTGTTAAATTTCTCGAGGCGGCGTCCGATAACGCTGCGAGGGCGGTAAGGGTGGACGCGAGCCATTCCGGGTGGGCTCTCATGACCCTTCCCGGGCGAGAATCGACAAGGTTGGGCCGTTGGTCGTCCCTTTAACGTAAATGCCTCGTCGATGTCTCCGGGTTGACGGATCCGGGCTCGGTCCAATCCCCGTTGTCTTCTCCGTACTCGCCGATCTGCGATAGGTTCTCCGGGTGCCTGTTCTCGAAATTTCTCGCCAATTAGCAGCGGAAGATGGGCATCGAAATCTCCCATGGATAGTAGCCGGATCTGAAACCTCGTGTCGCGCCCAGCGGCGCGACATTCAAGCGCGATAATACTATTCCACTGGGACTCGGCCGTCTCCAGGGAGATCGATCGCAACGCCCGTTTCGGTTCCGATGGTCGAAAAAGTGACCCGGTCTCTGTTAGAAGGTTCGGAAAGACGTCGGCGAAACCTGCCACGTCACAATATATATTCGTTCTCGACAATCAGATGGTATTATTACCGTTCGATTAATCGCATCCAAGTCGCGCGTGGCTCCTACAATTCCAAGATTAGAATTATGCGCTGCCGTATTGCTATCGAAATTATACGTAAATGTAAGAAATGCGCTTGGCATACAATTTAATTATACAAGGCTCTGGACGGATTCGACAATTGTCTTATGTTGGATCAATAAATCGTCAAACACTTTAAAAACTTTCGTAGCCAATCGTGTGTCAAGGATACAAGACGTTACACAAGCGAGTGATTGGGGACATGTACCTTCACAACAAAATCCAGCAGATGCTGTTTCACGTGGTCAGAACCCAATAGAATTCCTACATAATGAATTATGGATTCAAGGTCCTTCATGGTTACATCAACCAGAAGAAACATAGCCATTGTCACCAATTCTTTCAACAAGCGTACCCGAATTACGGACAATTACTACATTAACGGTAACTTGCAATGACGAATTGTTTCTTCGATTTTCGTCATTTTTAATGCTCAAACGAGTTATAGCTCATTGTTATAGATTTTATAATAATGTTTCCAAAAAATGGATTCGAAATGGCAAGATTAATGTTGAAGAATTAAATCATGCACACGATCAAATAATAAAGATTTTACAGCATGAGCAATTTAAGGGAGAAATAGATACGCTGAGCTCGAACAAGGCACTCGACAAACACAGCAAAAAAGGGATTCTTCGTGTAGGCGGGAGATTACATCATTCGCATTGAGAGTACAATCAAAAACATCCGATTTTGCTACCGCGAGCACGCCATGTTACCAAATTAATCATTCGCGAACATCACATTAAAAATTATCATAGTGGTATGCAATACACATTAAATGCAGTCCGAGAAAGATATTGGATCATTGATGGAAAAAACTTCACGCGTTATATAATACGGAACTGTATTAGATGTCAGAGGGCTCGCCCTTCAGACATAAACTATATTATGGGAAATTTGCCAAAAAATCGCATACAACAAAGTAGGCCATTCGAAATTGTGGGTATAGATTTTGTGGACCCTTATTTGTCAAGGAAAAGAAATTTCGTAATCGCGGAAAAGTAAAGGTGTATGTTTGCGTATTTGTATGCTTTGCTACAAAGGCAGCACATATGGAATTGGTCAGCGATTTGACCACGGAATCGTTTATAGCCTGCCTGAAACGTTTTTTCTTGCGACGTGGTAAATCACGTCATATATATTCTGATAATGCTACTAATGTTGTGGGTGCAAATAATGAGTTAAAAAATATTCTTGATTACTTAAAAAATGAGACTCTTGCTGGTGGGATAACACAATATTTGACAAACGAAGGTGTCGCGTGGCATTTTTCTTCACCGAGATCACCTCATTTTGGTGGTCTGTGGGAAGCGTTGGTTAAATCCTTTAAGCACCATTTAATTCGCACTGCTGGTGATCAATTGTTCACATACGAGCAATTTAATACGTATATAATTGAAATTGAGGTGATATTAAACTCCCGGCCGTTAACTCCTATGTCTTCTGATGCAAATTACACATCTGCCCTCACCCCTGCACACTTCCTAATAGGTGATTCGCTAAAGAGCATACCTGAGCATGATTTGCAGCATATACCCTCAAATAGGTTGTCAATATGGCAACACATCCAAAGGGTGAAGCAGCATTTTTGGACAAAATTACCTTGTGCATATGTATACGAAAGTTACACAAGGTAATTTTATCTAAGCGAACTGACGCTTCGACATTGCAATGAAGAGTTCAGAAGCGGTCAATTGTGATTCCTAAAAGTCCAATCTATGTCTGCCCGGTGCCTAAAATGTATATTGTTACGTTATCGAGGAATAATTTATAATATTCAGCAGATACTGCCTGTCCAACACCACTGGCGTTGGCCTGTCACGAGGCATCCGTCAGAAGATAGTCACTTCGCGTACCAGTGTTTGTGATCAATAAATTTAGCATTTGCATGGACGATGGACACTGTATTATCGATACATTAGGCACGAGACAGTGGTGCCTACTAGTGCAAAATTTCAAAACTTCGAGGTGCTGTATTATTGTTTGTGACAGGCGGTAGTCTGCCGAATATTACAAATTATTCCTCTATAACATACAAATATGCATTTTGGGGAGCGTACGACCCTGTAGCAGACTTTTAGGAAACACAATTGACTACTTCTGAACTCCTCATTGCAATATTGAAGCGTGATTCCCGATTCCCGTAAACCGTGTAATTGCATATACGTATATGCGAATTTAGCGATGTGTGCATGTGCCCGCACACACTTGCACGGCCGCGCCCGGCCCCTTAAGACCCGACACGTGCCACATTTTTTTCAGAATTTTAGAAAACATCCGAGAGCAGAAAATGAGCGGAAAAGCGCGGAATCTAATTTACCCTATAACTACCCTCACGGGCAAGCTAGAGGGCTGTTTGCAAAGGTTTTCAAGTGACCAATCAAGAGACATACCCTACAAAAAGAATGTAAGTTTCGTCCTAATTGGTCCACATACATGAAATAATTCATTATTCGTAAATAAAATCGTAAGGAATAAATCAATGCAAAATTTTTTTCACGAGACCACCCCGGGGACATACTCTACAAGAGGCAAAAGGTTTCGTTCCGATTGGTCCATCCATCTCGGCGTAATCAGTGATTTCGTACCTCCATGTGTTAGACACGTATAATGGCCTCTCGTTATACTCGGTGTCGCGAATACCCCCCCTTGACGCCTCGCCGCTGACGCGACAATCAGACACCTCGAAGCGAGCTCCCGTGTATGAACCAGGTGGGGCTCCTATCGATACATGTAAATAGGCCCCCCTGCCGGATTCGAAGGTATTCCGTTGTAAACTCCTCTGCGAGCACACACGCGAATATATTCATTGTCTACCGCTTTTCTCCGAAGTTTTAAACCGGACGGCATAGTCTCCCCTGCGAGATAACCGCGGGTTTAACAAATAATCTCTCCCCTGCGAGAGTAACATAGTCTCCCCTGCGAGACAACCGCGGAATTCTGTAAGGAACTTCTCCCCTGAGAGAATAATTCGGGACGGCCTCTTACGCGACCAGCGACGTTGCGTATAAAATAAAGACAAATAGTGAAACTGAAACAAATCGGTTGAAGATTCAGTTCGGTGATTTACAGTGGTTTACACCTGATTCCTGAGCATTCCCTCTCTCCCCTTTCCGCAACGATCCTGCAATTTTTTAGTTCTCTGACCCTCAATAACCAAGGGTCGGTGTAACAATTTGGTCCTTCGAGCCGGAGCGCGGAAAAAGACAGTGGTTGTTCGGAATCGGTTGAACAGTTTAAATCAACCGTCGCTTTCAAACGCGTGTGACCAGTGTCGCGACTTTCAAGCGATAAACACTTCTGAAAACGAACACAAGTGCCATGGAGACCTTCGAGGCGTTTCTTGAGCGGCAAACCCAAGCGTTCGCACAGCTCAAGAAAATATTGTCGTACACCACAAACAAAGGGGTCGACAACTTTACGGTGGAGTATCTGGACACCAGGTTAACGATGTACCAGGAGACCTGGGCGCAGATCACCTCCACCAACGGGTACCTCCAATCGTACCGAAAGGCGGACAAGTCGAAGCAGGACCTTCCCTACTTCAGGAACAACGAGATGGACAGGATGGAGGACGCGTACCTCGAGGGCTGGTCCTATCTCAAGGATCAGATGGCTCGTCTACCCCTCCGCATCTTACCCCCTGCGGCAAGTTCCTCCACGGCGTTCCCAGCATGTCCGCCAAACCGTTCTTCTACCTCTTCCGAGATTCCGACCTCAGAGGTCAATTTGCATCTCGCGTCCACCCTCGCGAATCCGAATGCAGTTATGAAGCCTCCGTCTCCGGAGTCTTCTAACTCTTCCGCGGCTCCGTCCTCCAAGGTCGGTTCACACCTTGTGGAAATCCTCGCGGCTCCGAGTCTAGGAACGAAGCCTCCGTCTCGGGAGTCTTCTACCTCTTCCGCGGTTTCGTCCTCCGAGGTCAGTACGCTCCTTGAGACCACCCTCACTGCTCCTACCGTAGGAACATTGTCTCCGTCTCCGGAGTTCTCTACTTCGTCACCGGTGCCGTTAACCGAAGTCACTTCGCACCTCGCACTCACCCTCGCGGACCCGAGTTCAGGAGTCATGCTGACCACCGCGTGGGTGCCTCTCGTCTCCGCGTGCATGTCAAAACGCATGCACGACATTCGAGCTATCACTCATCTCTATGAGTTCTGGCAACAGCAATCAACGTGCTTGCCGACGCGCATGTACGTCTCACGAGCTCTCGCTCATCTCCTTGAGTTTGTGCAACTCGTCCCCACATGCATGCCGACGCGCATGCACGTCTCACGAGCTCTCGCTCATCTCTATGAGTTCTTGCATCTCATCTCCACGTGTATGCCGACGCTCATGCACGGCGTTCGAACTTCCGCTCAGTTCACGGAGTTCTGGCAACTCCGTTTCACATGCATACCTCAGCGAATGCACAAATTTCGAGCTAACGCTCACAGCTCGGAGTTCTCGAAACTCCTCCCAAAGTGCCCGCCAAGCAACAATGCACTCGCTCGACATCCCAGTCGCACGCGGATCAAGGAACCAAACGACCACACCTCCGCTTTGCGACCGCGCTCCTCCGCTCTTGTGCTGTCGCGTTGCCACGCTTCCGCGCTCGCGCTCTCGGGCCTACGCTTGTGCGCTCGTACGCTCAAGCGTCTCCGCTGTCGGATCCGCGCACACACCGCCGCCCTTGCGCCTCCGCTTGGCGACCGCGCGCCTCCACTCTTGTGTTGCCGCGCTGCTGCGCCTCCGCGTTTGCGCTCTCGGGCCTACGCTTTTGCGCTCGTACTCTCCCAAAACTCCGCTGTCGGATCCGCGCTCGCGTCGCCGCTCTTGCGCCTCCGCTTTGCGATCGCGCTCCTCCGCTCTTGTGCTGTCGCGCTGCTGCGCCTTCGCGCTCCCGCACTCGGACCTCCGCTTTGGCGCTCGCGCACTCTCGCACATCCGATTTCGGGTCTGCGGTACGCTCACGCACCTCCGCTATCGGTTCCGCGCACGCGCCGCCGCTCTTGCGCCTCCGCTTGGCGACCGCCGTCTCCGGTCTTGTGTTGTCGCGCTGCTGCGCCTCCGCGCTCGCGCACTCGGGCCTACGCTTTTGCACTCGTACGCTCACGTACCTCCGCTGTCGGATCCGCGCACGCGCGGCCGCTCTGGCGCCTCCGCTTTGCGACCGCGCGCCTCCGCTTTGCGACCGCGCGCCTCCGCTTGGTGACCGCGCGCCTCCGGTCTTGTGTTGTCGCGCTGCTGCGCCTCCGCGCTCGCGCACTCGGGCCTCCGATTTTGCGCTCGTGCACTCACGTACATCCGCTTCCGGGTCTGCGCTCGTTGCGCTCACGCATCTCTACTTTAGTGCATCCGTTCGTGCACTATCGAATCTCGCTGCATCACGGTGTGGAACAGTCAAGGTTTCCTCCCGTGACTCCTTGGACCATTCCATGCCTGAAACTGCAAGAGGTTTTTCGCGCTTCGTTTGCGCGTTCATACTCCAAGCGCTTATATCTGCCTCGGTCTAATGCTATAGGCCAGGTTGATGTGGTGTCCCTCTAATCGGCTACGTCACCGATCGTGCTACCATCTCGCCAGAAGCCACGGTTGTCAAGCGAGCGACGTCACGACCTTCCGTGACGCAACAATCGCGGCTGGCCGTCGGCCTAGGTGTAATCCAGCCGCGAATTATTGTATATAGTTAGTATGTAAGGTAGATGTGTGTGTGTGTGTGGGGAGCTCGCCGACGTAAACACCGGGTTTCTGATTTCCGTTCAGTTGCGCGGGCGGGTTTCCCCTTCGCTGGCTCAGCCGGCGCGGCCCCCCACTCTGACATACCGTCGTCGTCACGTTGCTTCTACTGCGCACGCGTTACACACGAACGTACCTCTACTCTGCCAGTGTGAGTGCCTGCTCGATTGCACGCGCGCTACACTCACCAGCGTACCTCTACTATATCCGTGTGCGCTGCTTGCAGCTGCTTGTGCGCTTGCGCCAGCCACAATCTATTTTTAGCACTTTCCATCCACATCCACGCCTGCTTTGCGGAAACGAAATTGAAATTCGGCGGTCGAGTCGTCGAGCCGTCGAGCGTATGAAGCGCAATCTGGAGCTAGCCTTCGAGTCCCCGCGTGCAGCGATTTTTATTTCTATTTTTCATTACTTTTTTAATTACATTTCTTAACCTTCTAAAAAATATAAAAACTATGTTAAAAATATATATTATATATTCGTAAGTTTGAACCCTTTATCTCAACCAGGAGGGTAGTTAAAGGGTAAAAACTAATGGTTTTTTCCACATTTTCCTTATTTTATGGTATACTTAAAAATTCTAGAAAAATTCTACAATTTTGTAGATATTATTCCTTATGATTGTGAATTTTTTCAGATTTTTTGCAAATAGTAAGTATGAAAAATCGTATAGCCGGATAAGATGGTCAAAAGTGCTCATCCAAATTAATTTTTAATCACACCATGTTCAGTAAAAAATTACGAAAAAATTCATGAATATTCTACCTAATGGCATACACGATTGAGACCATTTTCAAACTTTTTGGTTGTACAATCGATTTTTAAACAAATCGGAAAGCATAAAATAGCCACTATTATATTGAAGTTTTCAGTTCAACACGTTTATATTATTGTGTTAGTTGCGTCGCATCGTGATTATTAACGTGTGTTTTTCAGATTTTTCGGATTATGCAAACATATGTGAAAAAATAGAAATCTCCAAACATTCTAAGAAAGTGCATATTTCGTACTGAAATTTTAGAGATACCAATTTTAGAAAAATTCAGTAGTTAGATACTATTGTTAGATATCATATTTCAATGCATGAGCATGACTCATGACGCATGAGTTATTTTATGTATATAGTTATTTATATATTACATCGATAAAAAAGATAAATACAGTAATTTTTCGATCGGAGTCCCAACACCCGTGTGTTGAACGGACTTGGGTAGCGTAGAGAGGCTATTTTTTTATGACTCCGTCGACCGCGCCGAGACTTCAAACGACGAGCCGAACATAGAGAAGGACAGAATGAAATAGGATCGCGTGGCCGAAGCGTGTAGTCGTCGCCGGCACAGTTTAAAGGCCCGTGCGTCATCACAATGAAACACCAAAATCTTAGCTTCTTTATTTTCTATGATATCATTATGAAACTTTCACCAACATATTCGTGGCATTTTTCTAATGCAAAATGATACCAAATACGATATAATTGGGCCAATATTTAGCAGTTTAATCGACGATGAAAGTCTCGAACGCAACGAAGAACAGCGACAACGCGGGCCTTTGAACTGTGCCGGCGGCAGCTACTGTTCGCGTCTCTTTCTTTCCAATACGCTCTTCTTCGTTGCGTTCGAAACTTTCATCGTCGATTAAACCACTAAATATTGGCCCAATTATATCGTTCTTGGTACCATATTAATCAGCGAAACGCCAGGAATAAGCTAGTTAAAGTCCCATAAACCGATCATTAAAATTAAGAAGCTTGAGATTTCGATTCAGTCGAGTCAATGTGTGGTGTTCACACCGATATACCCGAGCCGAGATCAAACATCGCCGCCCTTCGGCACGGCGCAGCGTTGGCCGGCAGTGGAGTGAGTAGGCACTGGACTACGGTTAGATAGGCGACCCAGGACTCCGATTGAAAAATTACTGTATACGTTAATAATTATATTGTATCGCACAATAATGCAATTAGAATTACAATTTTAATTATGTTTAATTCTTCTTCAAATACAGGAACGAAGAACATTCAAATTCGCGCGTGTGCCAGCTGCAGTGAAATTTTCGCGTAACGCGAACCAACGATCAACAGCGTGAAGGATAATTTAGAAAAAAGATAAGTTGAGGTTACATTAATAATTGTGAACATTAGCCATGTGTTTATATTATTATATAAAATTGTAGAATTTTTCTAGAATTTTTAAGTATACCATTAAATAAGGAAAATGTGGAAAAAACCATTAGTTTTTACCCTTTAACTACCCTCCTGGTTGAGATAAAGGGTTCAAACTTACGAATATATAATATATATTTTTAACATAGTTTTTATATTTTTTAGAAGGTTAAGAAATGTAATTAAAAAATTAATGAAAAATAGAAATAAAAATTGCTGCACGCGGGGACTCGAAGGCTAGCTCCAGATTGCACTTCATACGCTCGACGGCTCGACCGCCGAATTTCAATTTCGTTTCCGCAAAGCAGGCGTGGATGTGGATGGAAAGTGCTAAAAATAGATTGTGGCTGGCGCAAGCGCACAAGCAGCTGCAAGAGGCAACGTGACGACGACGGTATGTCAGAGTGGGGGGCCGCGCCGGCTGAGCCAGCGGAGGGGAAACGGCCCACGACCCACGATTCTGGCATCACTGGTTCCAGCCAGTGATGGGATATTCGTGGGCCGTGGGCCGCTCCCCTGACGCGCTGGTTGCCCTTCCCTGACGTACCGTCGTATCCGTGTCGACCGCGCATGCCTGTGTTGGTGCCTGCTCGATTGCACGCGAGCTACATACACCAGCATACCTCTACTCTGTCCGTGTAAACTACCTGCTCGGCTGATCGACGCTGAAGCGACCCTTCAGTTTTCACGTTTCCGAAGTTTCGAAAGCATGAGGCGAAAAGTCAGAATCTGGAGACGGCGCGTATTTGAATCCCGGCACAGCGCGGCGCGACGCGGCGCACATTTTGCTATAACTTTTGATGTAAAAGAGATACCGAAGAGAAATTTGGACTAAATTTTTGTTGAAAAATTGAGTTTAATGATGTAAAGAGAATAATATTTTCTATTTTTTAAATAATGTTTTCGTTGATTCTTAAGGTATATCCGGATAAGATGGTCAAAAGTATCCATCCAAATTGATTTTTAATCACTGAAAAACAGAAAATTATGAAAAAACTAGAGGGCTATTGTTGCTCGCTCGCTTCGCTCGCTCGCGAGTAGGGTTGTTTTTGCTCGCTCGTTTCGCGAGCTCGCGGGTAGGACTGCTCTTGCGAGAGGGTTAGTGATACGCACGGCTACTGATATTAATGTTTTTTATTTGGTGTGTGACTCTCCAAGAGTCACACAAAGAACTTCCCGATTCGTTACTCCTTCGCCAACAACGCTAACATCGTTTTTTTTTTTTGTAATTTCATCGATATTCTCCCAAAATGTATTCTTGGGAGTAGAGATGATAAATTCACTGTTGCATTGGAATAACTTTCGATTATTCCAAGCGGTAACATTAGCATCAGTTAAAAAAAAAATTTTTTTTAATCTAAAAAGAACAATTTTTTTTTAATCTAAAAAAAAATTAAGAAAAAAATTTTTTATGTAATTGCGTTTGGTTCTTTGGTGGAAAATTTTCGTCCTCCCTTATAAATTGCATTGAAGAATCAACTCTTTTCGAAAAAAAAGTAAAAATCTAAAAAACTACTTGACCAATATGGACCAAAATCTAATCAGCTCTAAGTTACAGCGGGACACATCGATTGCATCATTCATCATCCTGATCGCGTTGTTACTTTTTCTGAAAACGTTAACGAAAAATTTGATTACATAGAAACGGCCATACGCGCGCGCGCGCACACACACACACACACACACACGCGCGCGAACATTTTGCTGAAAATAGTCTAAAATGACTGCAATGACCATGAAACGTGAAGATCTGCTAAAAAATCGATTTTCGATTTTCGGGGTAATTACAATAACTTCCCTATAAAATCGGGAAGTTAATTAATGAATATTCTACCTAATAGCATACGCGACTGAGATTTTTTTCAAAATTTTTGGTTGCAAAATCGATTTTTAAACAAATCGGAAAACATAAAATTGCCGATTTTATATCAAGGTCTTCAGTTGGCCACATTTATACAGGGTGTCTCAAAATTCCTCCAGGACCCGAAAGGGGGTGGTTCCTGAGATCATTTCAAGCGACATTTTCCTTTGAAAAAATGTCGTCCGCGGCTTCGTTAACGAGTTATTAACGAAAAACACGGACCAATCAGAGCGCGAGCTAGACGCGTATTGCTCGGCGCGCCGGCAGCCGAGTGTCGGTGGCACGCCGCGATTTCGCAACGAACAAAAGTTTCTCGATGATGCGAATCCTCGCCAATTTCGATAAGCTTTGGATATGTTGTCAAAACCATGATTCTGAACAACATTTCCCTTTACGGTTTTTGTCGGTCGGCTTTAGATTACGAGATAATTGTAAAAACTTGTAATTGTAAATCGATCGATGTACTATCTCTTCGCTAATCGCGATAAGCTTTGGATATGTTGTCAATACCGTGATTCTGAACAACATTTCCCTTTACGGTTTCTGTCGGTCGGCTTTAGTTTACGAGATAATTGTAAAAACTTGTAATTGTAAATCGATCGATGTACATACTATCTCCTCGCCGATTACGATGAGCTTTATTTCAAAGGAAAATGATATTTAAAACATCGAATTTATAACATATTTCAAAATCATCGAAATCGGTGAGGACCCACATCATCGGCAACTTTACCCGAACGATAGAAGAAGCAGAAACTTAATGAATTAAAAACTCACTTATTCAGCCGTAAATCCATTTGACTACCACGTACAACCACCACACTTTCACACAATTGCTGATCACGCAGCACACTTTTATAACTCGTATCGATATCGAACGAAATTACTTACTCCGACGCGGAAAGAGTTCGGTGCTCTTCGCGATTCCGCGCGAAACTGTGCTCTCCCAGCGTACAATGTATTCGAGGAAGGCGTCGTTTAAAACAAATGAAATCGTTTCCAAGGAGATATTGATTTTTCGAGAATCATATGGTATTGATTTTTCGAGAATCATATGATTCTCGAAAACACCGATTCTTGACGAACGGACGATGCCATGGACGAGATATCTCGTGTATCCTTATTACTGATATAACGTGCTATTATCCATCCACAGCATCGTTTCTTTGACATCGCGGAAACGAGATATCTCGTCGATTGTAGTTCCTGTGCGGCTGTGAAAAGGAGTGATTAAAAATTTTATAAAAAAAATTAAACCGACTTCGAAAAAATGCACTGAAAAGTATGAAATAATTTCTATTTAATTGATGTGAATACACACGAACTTAAATACAATACAATCTTTTCGCAGGCGGCGCAAATTTGAGCAATGGTTTTGCAATATTCGGCTGCACGTTGTCCGTCGGAGAGGATAGTACGGCGGCGCGCGGCGTGACGCAGCGTCCTCTGACGGGCAACATGCAGCCGAATATTGCCAAACCATTGCTCGTAAACGTAAAAATAGGACTTTTGAGAATGATCGCACCCTAGATTGATCTTCCGTCTAGCAATTTTGACTACTAAAAAACCCCGTCTTTGCATTATTAATATTAAGGATTCTCGTAATTTCCAGTGTCGAAAATTTTCAAATTTGCGCCGCCTGCGAAAAGATTGTATTGTATTTAAGTTCGTGTGTATTCACATCAATTAAATAGAAATTATTTCATACTTTTCAGTGCATTTTTTCGAAGTCGGTTTAATTTTTTTTATAAAATTTTTAATCACTCCTTTTCACAGCCGCACAGGAACTACAATCGACGAGATATCTCGTTTCCGCGATGTCAAAGAAACGATGCTGTGGATGGATAATAGCACGTTATATCAGTAATAAGGATACACGAGATATCTCGTCCATGGCATCGTCCGTTCGTCAAGAATCGGTGTTTTCGAGAATCATATGATTCTCGAAAAATCAATACCATATGATTCTCGAAAAATCAATATCTCCTTGGAAACGATTTCATTTGTTTTAAACGACGCCTTCCTCGAATACATTGTACGCTGGGAGAGCACAGTTTCGCGCGGAATCGCGAAGAGCACCGAACTCTTTCCGCGTCGGAGTAAGTAATTTCGTTCGATATCGATACGAGTTATAAAAGTGTGCTGCGTGATCAGCAATTGTGTGAAAGTGTGGTGGTTGTACGTGGTAGTCAAATGGATTTACGGCTGAATAAGTGAGTTTTTAATTCATTAAGTTTCTGCTTCTTCTATCGTTCGGGTAAAGTTGCCGATGATGTGGGTCCTCACCGATTTCGATGATTTTGAAATATGTTATAAATTCGATGTTTTAAATATCATTTTCCTTTGAAATAAAGCTCATCGTAATCGGCGAGGAGATAGTATGTACATCGATCGATTTACAATTACAAGTTTTTATAATATCTCGTAAACTAAAGCCGACCGACAGAAACCGTAAAGGGAAATGTTGTTCAGAATCACGGTATTGACAACATATCCAAAGCTTATCGCGATTAGCGAAGAGATAGTACATCGATCGATTTACAATTACAAGTTTTTACAATTATCTCGTAATCTAAAGCCGACCGACAAAAACCGTAAAGGGAAATGTTGTTCAGAATCATGGTTTTGACAACATATCCAAAGCTTATCGAAATTGGCGAGGATTCGCATCATCGAGAAACTTTTGTTCGTTGCGAAATCGCGGCGTGCCACCGACACTCGGCTGCCGGCGCGCCGAGCAATACGCGTCTAGCTCGCGCTCTGATTGGTCCGTGTTTTTCGTTAATAACTCGTTAACGAAGCCGCGGACGACATTTTTTCAAAGGAAAATGTCGCTTGAAATGATCTCAGGAACCACCCCCTTTCGGGTCCTGGAGGAATTTTGAGACACCCTGTATTATTACGTTAGTTGTGTCTCATCCTGATTATTAATGTGAATTTTTTTCAGATTTTTCGGATTATGGAAACATGCTTTAAAGAATTGAAAACCTCCAAACATTCGGAGAAAATGCATATTTTGTATTGAAGTTTGGAGACACCAGTTTTATAAAAATTCAGTACTTACAAGGAGAGTGCAAGGCCTCGGGGTCACCGATTCTGTTGAGATTGTGTATACTTATAGATCTAGATCTCCCTTTTACGAATATATAGCATTACAGGAGCAAACACTCAATATTTGTTGAGATATTTATAAACAAAGTTTTTTCATAACCATTACTATAAATATGCTATTGTAGAGGAAGTATACAACGAATAATTTCCTGGTGTAGTGGCAACATGCTAGACTTACACAACTCGGTAGTCTAGGGTTCGATTCCCGTTCGGGAAAAAACAATTTTTTTACTTATTTATTTATATTATCTATTCGCTGTGTAACATTGACTTGTTCATAAGAGATTACAAATTCATTACAAATCACAGAACAAAAGCTTTAATAAATTATAAATAAATTAACCGAAATGAATAAAATAGTTAATTACCCTCTCATGTCTGGATACAGAAGAAATAAAATAAATATAGGATGAGAAAATATGGTATACGATAAATTTAATAATATTGTACTTACAATTATATATTTTTAATTATAACAGTGGTACATGTCGTAAAAGCATACGAAACATAATACACAGAAACAGCTTGCACATCGAAAAAGTGCAGTATTATTGCATTGGCACCTGCTTCCTTGTACATTTATGGGAAAACAGATATGATTGACGTTTTTAAACATTTATCTCTGCTGTAAATTCGGCTACATACCGTGCATGTTCCAGCATAGATTGAAAAATTAGTGCACATAATTGTTTGTATTTTATTAATTTCGGTTAATTTATTTATAATTTATTAAAAATGGTAATCTCTTATGAACAAGTCAATGTTACACAGCGAATAGATAATATAAATAAATAAGTAACAAAATATTTTCGTCGGACAGGAATCGAACCCTAGCCCAGCGGGTTGTAAGTCTAGCATGTTGCTACTACACCAGGATATTATTCGTTGTACAATTTCTCTACAATAGCATATTTATACTAATGTTTATGAAAAAACTTTGTTTATTAATATCTCAAAAAGAGAGAAATGTTATAAAGGATAGCTATACATTTGTGGTTGTTTAACGAAATAGCGTACCCGCCAAAATAAGAAATAAAGATTAAACGATCTACAATACTACAAATTTTGCGTCCGCAACGAACTTGCATACAAATTGCTTGATGTCATTAGAGATAAATGTCTATCGTCGATAGACATGGTGTGACTATACTAGAATTAGACTAGAATGGGTTATTTTATTCCTTTTTTTCGTCTTGATATCGGGAGTCAATGAGAATATCCTTTCGGCCTCGGCATTTGAATGCGGCAAACATCTGACAATGCTGCACAGCCGACGCAAGTTCGTGAAACGAAGAACTTGTTCCGCGTTTTCTTGTCTATCCACATATTGTCGAATGATAAATTCGACCATTGGTTTTTTATATAATATAAGGCATTTATTTTGCTCAAGAATTAATCTCATCGATGAATAGATGAGATAAGTATACGTTGTGTTAATATTGTGTTCTACAATATTGCAATTAGAATTATGATTCTAATTATGTTTGTTTCTTCTTCGAATATAGAAACACAGGGGACCACCTGTAGCGGAATTTTCGAATACATACCGCGAAACCATTCTGCACTTCGCAATCATAACTTAAATTGTTTCTTTTTTTTCAATTACAGAAAGTGGACAGCGAAAGTCGAAAGCGCGAACTGCATCAATCCTTTAAGTTGAAAATAAATGTAGACAATTAAAAAATGGATTTTTGGTTAAACTTTTCATTAAAACTCAAAGCAATAAGTATTTAATGAAAAAAAAATTATTAGGTGCGGGATTCGATTCGGGGCCAGAAGATTCCCGGCCGTATGGCTGTTCTTTGAACGATTATGCAATCTCTTAATAATTATAAAAAAATTAAGAACAATTACTTCAATAATATCTAAGTACTGAATTTTTATAAAAGTAGTGTCTCTAAAACTTTGTAACGTGTCTTGTTTCCGGTATCGGTTTCTTCGCGTCGGAGTCTCTCTGTTGCTGATTAGCTCGCCGCGGCCAGGATTCGTATACGGCAGAGAGAATGATCGGCTTTCGGAAGGACGGGGTGTAATAAATCAAGACACGTGGAGTTTTAGGTTAACATGCGCTCGCTGCCAACGAGATCTCTAATATCGCGGACGCGGGAGTTCGGATCGCGGAGTACATCTACGGAGTTCGCGGTTCTCCTTTGTAAAAGCGTAATCGAACGCGTCGCGAAATTGATCGTTCACGGGATGCCCGACGGTATGAACGTTCTCTGTGATCATGAGAATGGTGGATCGTTATGAAAGTGATCAGGAGTCAGCGGGTGACACCCCGTGGCTGTGCAAGTGTGTAGTGTATGAAAGTGAACAGGATTCAGCGGGTGACACCCCGTGGCTGTGCAAGGGTGTAGTGTATGAAAGTGAACAGGATTCAGCTGGTGACACACCGTGGCTGCGGAAGAGAGTAGCGACACGCCGTGCTCTCAGGACAGGATTCAGCTGGTGACACACCGTGGCTGCGGAAGAGAGTAGCGACACGCCGTGCTCTCAGGACAGGATTCAGCTGGTGACACACCGTGGCTGCGGAAGAGAGTGGAGACACGCCGTGCTCCCAGGAGTCAGGATTCAGCTGGTGACACACCGTGGCTGCGGAAGAGAGTGGCGACACGCCGTGCTCTCAGGAGTCAGGATTCAGCTGGTGACACACCGTGGCTGCGACAGAGAGTGGCGACACGCCGTGCTCTCAGGAGTCAGGATTCAGCTGGTGACACACCGTGGCTGCGGAAGAGAGTGACGACACGCCGTGCTCTCAGGAGTCAGGATTCAGGATTTGTCAAGGACACATACCATGACTAGAAGAGTGGCGCCGCGCCGTCCTCTAGGAAGTGAATTCCCACGATCAGTTTTGAGGTGTCTGACAGCGTGGGAAACCGACGTATGTAGATACTTACTTTGGTATGAAATCTTTTTACCCGTTCGTAGTCTTGCATCCAAATAACGTCCCGAGCTCTGGCCGTGACGGCTTTTATAGCTCTCAATTAGTGGTGGGGGTGGTGGCGCGATGCGGTGATTCGCGGATTGTTTCTAGGCGCGGGGAGTGGCGCGGCGCGGTCCGTCTCGGCGCGGCGACGGGGATACGGCGGTTCGTTCCGGGAAATGCTCGACGGTTGAACTCGGTTCTCACCGGTTTGATCCGGTTTGCGTTAGTAACAGGCCTGTACGGTACAGGTCTGTTACACCCCCCTCTTTCTCCGGGGCGGCGAAAAACTGGCAGCGAAGCTATTTATTATAAAGAAAATATATATACAATCGCAAATGTTTTTTTTTTCTATCTTTACAGGTACTTATACCTAGCGCGTAATCTTAACGGTACTCACTTACAGACTATGCTTACATGCTGGTATAAACACACGCTTATAATCTATATGGACACATACTTACAACCTATATAAAAACACACTGTTATAATAAAAAAACACACTATAAAAACACACACTTATAGACTAATTTATTTTTTCCCCCCCTTTTTCTTTTTTCCTTTTCTTTAAAAAAAAACGCTTATATATATAACTATAAATATATAAAAAGAAAGTCTCCGCGATTTTTACCCTACTCAGGGTTGCACCGGCTCCTTTCTCTGGCATCGGCGTAGACGTCCCGTCTCATCGAAGTGGAGCACCCACCGCACTCCGCCCACCAGCATTCTGTGTTGCTTGGCGGCAACGAAGCGGGTGGGCAACTCCACTTTCTGGCCTGTGGGTAGCGAGTACCAGGCTGTCTCGGCCGGTCTGCCCGTGTATGGGACTGGTGGTCCCACTCCTGGTGTCAATCTACCAGGGCATACCGGGTACCCGTCGTTACCCGGTTTCTCGTGCTCGGGCATGTCCCCCCGCTGCTTCCCTTGCGGTTGCCCGGACTCCTCCTTCCTTTTCTCCTCCGTTGGGCCGGATCTCCCTGGTGGTGACGGCGTGGCGGGTCGGCGCTGTTCAACAATTGGCCAACGCTCGGTCCGAGGCCTGTACGGCTGTCGGGGCCACCGAAGTGGCAGCGTTCTCGGTGCCCCGGAGAGTCCCTCTACGTCCTCCCAGATGGGGACGGGCAGTTCCATAGGCTCCGTTCTAGGGTCTTTCTTTCTAGGTTGTGGGTCCTCCGGAGGTGGTGCTTCCCTTGGGTGGGCTGGCCCACCCTGTGCGGTTGGAGTACTTTTTGACCCCGACTGCAGCGGTTTGGTCACGTGTGATGGCCGTGGTGAATGATTTGGCCGCTGCTTCTTTTTCCTCTGCCCTGTCCTGTGCTCGGGTTTCTTTGTAGTCTCGTCCCACCAAGCCGCCGGTTCCGGGTCGGCTCCTTGGCGGCCTATTGATGGTTCGCGACCGAGCCGCACCCGGTGCTCGTCGATCGTACTCGGGGGAATTGTCGACCGTGATGCTGTGGAGCTTGCGTCGGAGCTGGTTCGTGGTCGTATCGTCCCCCTTACCTCCTCGGGCCACCAGGTGACCGGCTGGATCACCTTTTTCCTCCTTTCTGTCCTCTTGCCCGGCGATTTGGCTTTGGCCGGTCGGCCGGTTCTGGCCATACATAGTACCGTTGGCGGCCTCGGTAATGCGGCGGTGTCCGGCTTTGGTTTCGAAGACGTCACCGGCATCGGTCTTGTCGTCTTCCGCCTGATTACCTCCTCCGTTGTCGGAAGTGGAGATGGTTCCGTTTTAGTTTCCGAAGCCCCCATAGTCATAGACCCCACTTCTATGGCCGTTTGGACCGCAGCCGCTGAGGTTGTGGCCGGTTTCGGAGTGGTCGGTGACGTGTCTTCCGGAGCCTCTTTCAGGTGTTCCGGGGTGGTCGGGGTGCGAGGTCGCACCTCGTCCTCGTCCTCGGAGAAATCTGCGAATAGCTCGTGCAGCTCAAGATAGAAATCATCGGGCTGCTGCATTTTTATCTGCTTGGCTTTGTGTTGATGCCTGTGACAAAAGAAAACACTCCCAATTATTTTCCGTGGACGGCCACGTCGGCGAGTTGTCGGGGCGGCTGCCCGGTCAGGCGCCGACATCCCTGCACCTTCCGCGGAGGCATCTGGTCGTGGACCGTCATCTGTCTCCTCCGGATGTGATTCTGGGTCCTCAATGGAACCCGTCTCAGGCTTTAGGTCCTGGATGTGGATATGCCGTATCCAACGTTTATTCCCGTCGCGAAGGTCGACGATGACCGGTGACACGATTCGTCCGACCGTGTAGGGCCCGCTGTATTTCGGAGCGAGTTTGGCGGCGATTCCCGCGCCCTTGTCGGAGAGCGTGTGCTCCTACTTCCAAACGTTGTCTCCTACGGCTGGTCTCCAGTTGCGGCGTCGAAGGTTGTAGTACCGTTCCTGTCGTCCAAATGCCTGCGCCAAGTGCAACCGCGCCAGTTCCTGTGCTTCGCGTAGGTTCTTCCATCGGTGTTGCGGTGTGGCGTGTGTCTCTTCCTGTGAAGGTTGTCCTGGTACCCTGAGTTCCCTACCCTGGTTTAGGTATGCTGGGCTGTATCCGGTTGCTTCGTGCCAAGCTGTGTTTACGGCAAATCTGACTTCGTCTAGTTTTTCATCCCAGCGATTATGGTGTTTCCCTGCGTATTGTGCCAACATGGTCTTCACGACTTTGTTGGCTCTTTCCACGGGGTTGCAGTGTGGCGCGTAGGGCGGTGTCCTTCGGTGTTCCGTTCCTGCAGCTTGTAAAAGTGTGGTGAATGGTTCACCTATAAACTGCCGCCCATTATCTGTGATGATAATTTTTGGTGACCCGTGTCGTAGGATAACATCCTTCTGAACTGCGTTGGCAACGGCGGTGCTTGTGGCTTTTCGGAGAGCTGTGAGCTCGATCCATTTTGAAAAGCGATCCATGGCGACGAGTAGCCATGTGTGTCCTCGTCTAGACCGAGGTAATGGTCCCACCAGGTCGATTGAGACGGTGTGCCATGGTTGCGTCCCCGGGTTGGCATGCAATCTCCCAGGTGGTGGTTGGGGAGGGACCTTGTACTGTTGACAGCTGGGGCAACCGCGGACGTAGCGAGCGATCTCCCGGAACATTCCTGGCCAATAGAATCGTTGTGCGATGCGAACGCTTGTCTTAGCGATTCCCAGGTGTCCTGCTGTGGGGTCGTCATGGAATTTCCGCAGTACGTCTTCTCGCTCGTTGATTGGGATGCATATTTTCCAGGCGTTACCTGGCTCAGGCTCGTTATAATCGAGTTGGTGAGGAATCCGTCGGTGTAACTTCCCTTCTCGAATCTGGAAATCTGGGATCGATGCTGGGTCTTCCTGGACTGCCTTCGTTTTTTTTCGTACCATGAGTCGGCACGTTTCGCTATCCGGAGCAGGTGCACACCTGGTGTGGTCTCGCTGCGTGATAGTGCATCCGCAACTTGATTCAGTTTTCCTGGCCGGTATTTGACTTCGAAGTCGTACTGCTGGAGTTCCAAGGCCCATCTGGCAAGCCTTCCTGTGGGATTGTCGATTTGCTGTAACCATCGCAATGCCTGGCGGTCCGTGATGACAATGAAATGATAGCCCTCGAGGTACGGCTTCATTTTCCGTATGCCCCACAGTACTGCAAGACACTCCTTCTCTGTGGCACTATAGTTGCGTTCGGTGGTGCTCAGTGTGTGGCTGGCATATGCAATGACCCTTTCCTCTTCATTGTGGCCCTGTGTTAGTACGATCCCTAGTCCGTGGTCGCTGGCGTCTGTTTGCAGTGTGAATGTCTTTTCGAAGTCCGGGCATGCTAGTACGGGTGCGGTGACTAGTTTTTCCTTCATTGTCCTGAAGGCGATCTCTTCTATTTCCGTCCAACGCCATTTTGCATTCTTCCGGGTGAGCTGAGTAAGTGGCTCCATTATTTCCGCGAAGTTCGGTATGAATCGGCGATACCATGATGCCATACCATGGAAACGTCGAACTTCGCGTATCGTTTTTGGTGCAAGTATTTTGGCAATTGCGCTAGTCTTCTCGGGATCGGTCCGGATTCCCTGTTGATCGATAATGTGCCCCAGGTACCGGAGGCTACTGACGCAAAACTTGCATTTATCCGGATTCAATCGAAGGCCGGCTGCTCGGAGTCTTTGAAAAACCATTCGTAGGTGCTGTCGGTGTTCCTCGATTGTCTGGCTTGCGATAATGATATCGTCGAGGTAAGAGAATGCATGCGGCTCGAGCTCGGGACCGATTACTCGGTCGAGCAGTCTCTGGAATGTTGCAGGTGCTGCATGCAATCCAAATGGCATCACTCGAAATTGAAAAAGTCCCCTTCCGGGGACGGTGAAAGCGGTGAGTGGTCTGCTGTCCGCTTCGAGAGGAATTTGCCAGTACCCGTTTTTTAAATCCAATGTTGTTAAGAATTTTGCGCCACGTAGTTTGTCGAGGGTGGCCTGGATGTGTGGGAGTGGGTACGCGTCCTTTTCTGAACGTTCGATAAGTCGTCGGAAGTCCACACAGAATCTTGGTTTGCCGTCTTTCTTTTTTACGACCACCACCGGGGAACTCCATGGGCCGCTGGATGGTTCGATAATTCCGTCGTTTAGCATTCTGTCGACCTCCTCATTGATGATAGTTTGCATCGCAGGATTTCTTGGCTGGTAACGCTGTTTGAGGGGCGTGCTATTCAGTAATTTAATTCGATGTTCAATGAGGGTAGTGTGTCCCTGAACGGATTCGAATTTTCTCAATTCAGTCCCTAGGAAAGTCTCAAGTTGGTCGCGGTCTTCCTCCCGGGGTACGCGGAGTCCCAATTGGTGTCCTGGTTCGGCGAGACAGGCTGCTGGCCACGAGGCGACCTCTAGTGGCGGTTTGACTTCAATCTGAAGTGCGGCAATAGTTTGTATGCCTAACAGTACTGGAGGTCCCATGTCCGGGAGTACGGTGAAATCTTGTAGCCACTCGTATCCCATAGTACAGAATGGTAGGCGCATGACCCCGGCAGGTACCGTGTCGGATCCGTCCGCTAGGCCGACAGCATGTGTTGGTGATGATGGTCGTACGCCCTGCTCGAGAGCCCATTTTTGTACTTCTGCGTTAATACAGGATAGTTGAGCGCCGGTGTCAAGTAGTGCGTCGATTTCTCGACCGCATATTAAAATCGGTAACAACGGGCGCGGTGTATATTTTATTGCGGGGGCCCGCGATTGCCCGGCTGTTGCGGGCCCCGTGGGCCGTTTCCCGGCGGGTGACATTCGCGAGTTAGTACTCCATCGCGGCCGCATCTGGAACAGAACCGGCGATATGCATTCCGGCATTCGAACCGAGTATGTCCCCTCTGTTTACACCGCCAGCAATGTGTTTCGGTGCTATACTGATCGGTCCTGTTGGCATCCACTTTTACCGCGCCGACCTGCAATGGTTCTGCTGCTCCATTCTTTTCTATTCGTCCCTCGGTGGCCGCGATTGGACGGACTCGTTGTAGACGCGCCTTTTTCTTATTTAGCCTTTCGATTCGCTGTACCTGATGTATGAGTTCATCCAGGTCAGTGATATTGTCCGGATTGATCAGCGTTGCATATTCTGGCAGCATGTTTTCACATATGGTTTCTACGCATTCTGACGTGGGGATCCCGGCGCGACGCATTAGAGTTAGCAGAGCATTGACGAAAACGTGAAATGGTTCGCCCGGTCGTTGCGTTCGTTCGCGTGCTTCTCTTTCTTGCTGTAGTCTGGTCCGGTTTGCCGTGAAGAAAGCAATGAATTTTTCTGTAAATTGGAGCCATGACGAGATCTGGTGACGGGAGTTACGGAACCATAACTGTGCCTCCCCACGCAATACTTCGGGAATCCCTCGTAACAATTCGGCGTCCGAGAGGTGATACGCCTCTTGAAGTTCGGCGATTCGCTCCAAGAATGAAAAAGGATCTTTTCCATCTGTTGTACAGCCCCATTTCCTTATCCGGTCGATGTTCTTGCTTGGGTCAGGCGGGGCTGGGGTGCTTATCACCGTGATGGGGTTGATGGCTGGTGAATCGGGCGACGTACTGGGTCCAGGACGGGTTGGTTGGATTTTCCGCCATATTCTTCGCGTTGGTGTCTTGCTGTTTGATGTAATCTGTCCAACGTTGTCGAAGTTCCTCGAACGTTCCAGTTGTTGGTAAATTCTTCCGGCGAAGTTCCGCGATGATCCTATCCTTAGTAAGACGTAAACCGCTTTGTAGTTTTCCCTGGGGTGTTTGAAATTTCTTTCGTTCCAGTGGAAAATACCGTTTCTACCCGAGAGATACTCGCGCACGGTATCTCTTTTCGTTTCGAACGGTTAGTACCGCGGTGCGCCAAGAGATGGCGCTCGCGATGGTGCTGGCGCGTCCGTCTCGATGTTTTCTGGCCCGGCGTTGCCACGGTTCGGAGTCGCAAGATGGCGTATTTCAATCGTCCGCGCGTTGCCGCGATTGTTCGTTAACCTAAAAAAAACTCCACGTGCTACGGTCTCGAAATAATTAATATGCTAACAGGACACTGTTCGGGCGCCATGTAACGTGTCTTGTTTCCGGTATCGGTTTCTTCGCGTCGGAGTCTCTCTGTTGCTGATTAGCTCGCCGCGGCCAGGATTCGTATACGGCAGAGAGAATGATCGGCTTTCGGAAGGACGGGGTGTAATAAATCAAGACACGTGGAGTTTTAGGTTAACATGCGCTCGCTGCCAACGAGATCTCTAATATCGCGGACGCGGGAGTTCGGATCGCGGAGTACATCTACGGAGTTCGCGGTTCTCCTTTGTAAAAGCGTAATCGAACGCGTCGCGAAATTGATCGTTCACGGGATGCCCGACGGTATGAACGTTCTCTGTGATCATGAGAATGGTGGATCGTTATGAAAGTGATCAGGAGTCAGCGGGTGACACCCCGTGGCTGTGCAAGTGTGTAGTGTATGAAAGTGAACAGGATTCAGCGGGTGACACCCCGTGGCTGTGCAAGGGTGTAGTGTATGAAAGTGAACAGGATTCAGCTGGTGACACACCGTGGCTGCGGAAGAGAGTAGCGACACGCCGTGCTCTCAGGACAGGATTCAGCTGGTGACACACCGTGGCTGCGGAAGAGAGTAGCGACACGCCGTGCTCTCAGGACAGGATTCAGCTGGTGACACACCGTGGCTGCGGAAGAGAGTGGAGACACGCCGTGCTCCCAGGAGTCAGGATTCAGCTGGTGACACACCGTGGCTGCGGAAGAGAGTGGCGACACGCCGTGCTCTCAGGAGTCAGGATTCAGCTGGTGACACACCGTGGCTGCGACAGAGAGTGGCGACACGCCGTGCTCTCAGGAGTCAGGATTCAGCTGGTGACACACCGTGGCTGCGGAAGAGAGTGACGACACGCCGTGCTCTCAGGAGTCAGGATTCAGCTGGTGACACACCGTGGCTGCGGAAGAGAGTGGCGACACGCCGTGCTCTCAGGAGTCAGGATTCAGCTGGTGACACACCGTGGCTGCGGAAGAGAGTGACGACACGCTGTGCTCTCAGGAGTCAGGATTCAGGATTTGTCAAGGACACATACCATGACTAGAAGAGTGGCGCCGCGCCGTCCTCTAGGAAGTGAATTCCCACGATCAGTTTTGAGGTGTCTGACAGCGTGGGAAACCGACGTATGTAGATACTTACTTTGGTATGAAATCTTTTTACCCGTTCGTAGTCTTGCATCCAAATAACGTCCCGAGCTCTGGCCGTGACGGCTTTTATAGCTCTCAATTAGTGGTGGGGGTGGTGGCGCGATGCGGTGATTCGCGGATTGTTTCTAGGCGCGGGGAGTGGCGCGGCGCGGTCCGTCTCGGCGCGGCGACGGGGATACGGCGGTTCGTTCCGGGAAATGCTAGACGGTTGAACTCGGTTCTCACCGGTTTGATCCGGTTTGCGTTAGTAACAGGCCTGTACGGTACAGGTCTGTTACAACTTCAATACAACAAATGCATTTTCTTCAAATGTTTCGAGGTTTTCAATTTTACCACGTTTTTATTAGCCCGCTTTCTTGTTTGTTTGTCTGTTTGTCTGCATGTTCGGTGGCAAATTTTGCAATTGATTTTAAACTAACTTCCTGATGAGCTAGAGCCTTGAAATCGGTTACATGGCTTAGAACTGGATGACAATACATTATTCAAAAAAAAAATTTTTTAAAAGTCTATCCGTTTCGGAGAAATAACAATTAAATATTAACCTGTTCACCCCCCGCGAAACCTACGTCATCGCGTTCAGCGATCGCCACACCGCGCGATAGCGCTCCCTACTCTAATACCCATTCCCTCTCTGACTCATCCCCATTCCACTGACCCGCTTCGCACCGAAGGAGCTCAGTGTGCGTCAGTGTGCGTTTGAGCTCCGTGCGGTTTTTACAAAGTTACTACGTATTATTATACTATAATGTTTGTTTACCAATCGAAGGGACAGTTACACCGAGATTTTCGGTCGAACCTTCATCTTTGACATTTTACCACGGCGTTCGTTTTCGATATGACGCGTCGCAATACAGTCTGAAATTTACTACATGTCTCTGTTATAATCTCATCGAAATGTTCAAAATCGATTGTAAAATTTGACACATACAAGACTAAAAAGCAGAAAATAATTATTTAAATAAAAATAAATTTTTTTAAGATACCACGTTTTTAAAACGCACTAAAAAGTATAAAATAAAATTTTTAAAAACGCCACGTTTAAAAAACGGACTAAAAAGTATAAAATAATTTTTTCTAGCCCCATACAGATTCCTAACCCCGTACAGATAGTCCTGAAAATTTGTGACTGTGAATTTTTAGTAGCTACGAAAATACTTGGAAGATATAAAACGAAAAACGTGGGGCGCAAGATAATATTACATACATAGTAAGGAGTGTAGAGAGTAGCTACCGCTGAGAAAACTCGCACAATAGTTCATATCATTTGCAGTGCATTAGAATTGTTAGTGATTTAGGTGTTCATGCACCTGTATGAACCTGTATGCTGTACGGGGTTAGGAATCTGTATGGGACTAGAAAAAATTATTTTATACGTTTTAGTCCGTTTTTTAAACGTGGCGTTTTTAAAAATTTTATTTCATACTTTTTAGTTCGTTTTAAAAACGTGGTATTTTTTAAAAATTTATTTTTTATGTTCGATTTACTTTATTTCCTCATTTCCTACAAAATAAAAAAACATGTATTTTCCACTTAAAGGCTGAACTTTAGAAAACCCCCCCCTTCCTTTCGACATTTGACATACGTCATTCTATTCGTTTTGACATGCTGAACACAAAATGTACGTGTCATTTTTGGCTGAAATGAATAATTTTCGAGATATTCGTGAAAAACTGCAGTTACTACACATTGAATTTTGTGTATACGTGCACGTCCATGCTGTGCGTGTTAGGTTAGGTTAGGTGTGGGGGGCGGAGAGGGCCGGCCGTCAGGCCGGCCCGACCACGCATTCGGAAATTCAGGAGTAGTCTATCAAAATTGAATACCCTGGTTTCTCTCTAATGTTTAGAAGCAAAATGTAAACAAACGCCGCGCCGGGACTGGTTTACGTTGCCGCAGAGCGTGGAGGAATACGAAAAATTCAATACAGTATTAGCGATAGTTTTTTGCGAATATCTCGAAAACTATTCATTTCAGCCAAAAATGACACGTACATTTTGTGTTCAGCATGTCAAAACGCATAGAATGACGTATGTCACATGTCGAAAGGAAGGGGGGTTTTCTAAAGTCTTACGACTTTAGATGAGACTTTAGACTTTAGAGACGACATCTTCAAATACTGCAAGTTTCAGGAAAATCGGTGACCCATCGACCGTGCCCTCTCCTTGTCAGACCTCGGAACGTGTTCATTCAAGCCTCGAGCTGGCCAACAGTATGCGAAAGATTTTTTGCGACGACTTGCCTCGGGCGCCTTGACCAATTGGTGCAATAAACACGGCAATCCCCCGGCCAGCCAGGTAGCTCGGCATGAAACCGCTGACAAGTCCTCACGGAAGTGACACGAGCCAGTTCGTGGCGTTCTTCCGATTAAGAAAAGACTAAACTTGATATAATTCGGGCAGTGCTTACTGCTTTTACTCGTGAAAATCTCTTGGAAAGTATCTAATCCATTTTTTGCCCATCATTTGTGCTAGGGCGACGAAGCGAAAAGTTGCCTCGGGCGCTTTGGCCGGGCAATCCCCCGGTCGCGTTTATTGTACTCCTATTGTGTTCTAGGCTCAGGCCTCGGGGCCCTACTCTCGGGCCTCGGAACGTGTTCATTCAAGCCTCGAGCTGGTCAAAAGGACCTTGAAAGATCCGAAAGGATATTTGAAGTAGATACAGATATTAGTTATAAATGTATCCGTAGCTTCGGATCATTCTGCTTCGGATACAAAAGTAAATTAAACTAAAATAAAGTAAAAATAAGTAAATTAATTAAGCGTCGGATACAAGATACTTTTGGATCCGAACCTTAAGACCACGAATAATAGTTACGTATCTTTTAGTTGGATCCGGATTTAGATACTATTGTATGTATACACTGCCCAACTCTGGCGTATGGGAAAGAAAGAGACGTACACTTTGATTCACTTCAGAAACGTAGTCTTTCGCGCAGCTCGACTGATAGCGAGAAGACGCAGGGACCCCGTGAACCCCCACTCCACTACGCACTCCCGACCCGGTATGGCTGCGAATGAGGCAGTATGCAGCGCTGCAGCCACTGATATATATACAGGGTGTCTCAAAATTCCCCCAGGACCCGAAAATGGGAGGTTCCTGAGATTATTTCAAGCGACATTTTCCTTTGAAAAAATGTCGTCCGCGGCTTTGTTAACGAGTCATTAACGAAAAACACGGACCAATGAGAGCGCGAGCTAGACGTGTGCAGCCCGTCGCGCCGGCACACAGTGGGCTGGATCGAGAAATTTAGTGACATTTCACGAAAGAATCGACTTTCTCATATCGATTTCTAATAAATTTGTATTGCTTCCTAAATGTCCATCAACAACGAAGCTGAAAAAATTAACGTTCGTTCACAAAACCTGTAGTTAATATAAATTCATAAAGATAGACATTTGGGATGCAGTATTTTTCAGCCAAAAATTGCTTCTTTTCATCGAGGTGTCCTGATTACCCTATTTAATATTTCTTCTGGGTCTTTTTTGTAAATGAAAAACAGTCCTTTGCGGTAACAATTATCGCTGTTAGTTGAGGATGGTTGCTCGCAATGTATTAAAAATTAATATTTAATGAAATGAATAAAATCTATATACTTTCTTAGAATTTGTAAGGTGTATCTTTTAGAGGGCCTAACGGCACCTAATCGGATAAATCAGATCATTTTCATTAGACCTTCCTCTACATATCCCCACAAAAATCATATCCGAACCAATCCGATCTTGGAAATTATGACTGTTTAAAGTTATCGGGACGTGTCACCTGACGGGTAGCAACTCACATATAGTACTTAAATACCATCCAAATATGAATATTTTTGCAATTACATTAACAGTTCATACCTACCTAAAACAAGTATGTAATTTTTAACAATAATATAAGTAATCTATTAATTTTATTGTTAAAAATATAATGAACGGTAATAATATAACTGGACTAAGAGTTTCTTAGTTTTTCTTAGCGAGTATCACTGTTTTTGAGTAAGTATATCTGTCATTGAATCATAGTTAACAATTGAGAGACTCTTCTAGCAAACTGTTTAGATTATCGGGACACGAGATGTTTATGCTATGCTGCAGATAATGTTTCGACTAAGGTCAACCGTTCAGTCTGCATTTAGTTGTAACAAAATCTTTGGAGAGACCACAGTGATCCATATTGAGAGAACTTTTACATATTTAAACGTTTTATGCCTGCAGATATCCAGAAGCAGCAGATTTAATAATTAATTAAACTAAACAAATTGACCAAAAGTTTACCTGTTAACATCAATTTAAAAACGTTTTGGTAAGATTAATTGACTTATCTTTTATATTTGTTATATTTTTGTTGGTATTTTTATCTTTTATAAACACACTACACATACATGAAACAATGCGAAATGACAAAGGTCGTAATATGTAGAATAGAAATGATTTTAAAACAATTAAATTGAAAAATTATTTATAATTATTATAAATTCTTATAAAAAATATCTTTTCACACGCTTTTGAGACGTTTTTACCTCCTCTGTACATTTTGTATGCGTTGATTATAAAAAGATTTCTCGAATTTATATTTTACGTATTCTATAAAACATTACATGTATGAAATGTAAATATAAAATACATATTTAGTAAGTAAAAAATAGTTTGGAAGATTATACTTAAACAATTCTATTTTAATACAAAAATTCAGTGAAAATTAATTAACAATTATTGTTTAACAAAATAGAAAAAATTTTATTTGTTTACAGTTAAAATTCACTATTTTACCACGTTTTTATTAGCTCGCTTTCTTGTTTGTCTGTTTGTTTGTTCGGTGGCAAATTTTGCAATTGATTTTAAACTAACTTCCTGATGAGCTGGAGACTTGAAATCGGTTACATGGCTCAGAACTGGATGACAATGCATTATTCAAAAAAAAAATTTTTAAAAAGTCTATCCGTTTTGGAGATATAACAATTAAATATTTACCTTTTCACCCCACCGCGAAACCTACGTCATCGCGTTCAACGGTCGCCACGCCGCGCGACAGCGCTCCCTACTCCACTACCCGTTCCCTCTCTCACTCATCCCCACTCCACTGACCCGATTCGCGCCGAAGGAGCTCAGTGTGCGTCAGTGTACGTTTGAGCTCCGTGTGGTGTTTATAAAGTTACTACGTATTATTATACTATAATGTTTGTTTACCAATCGAAGGGACAGTTACACCGAGATTTTCGGTCGAACCTTTATATTTGACATTTGGAACGATTGTACTTGACGCGAGACACGCTGCCCCTGAAGGCAGGCAAACCTGCGAGACCGTAGCGCGAACCCGCGACGCGCCACTTCGCGAAGCAACCGCGAGATGTCCACCGCGGTGTCGCGGTTTCTCGCGAGTGAAAGATAGCAGGGGCGGTATAAATACGGTCAACTGACACCGGTAAATCGTCTCGAGCTGAAGCATGATCAGAGGTGGCAATACCACACCTGGCCAAGCGAGAAGCACGATACGCTCCTCTACCTATCCTCGATCCGCTAGTCCAAGGCTCGTGGTTCGAAAGAAACCGGGAAACCCTTCCGCGAAATACGAAAGTATTCGCTCGGCCCAGCTGCGAAAGCCGCCGGGTTTCCTTTCTCGTGACGCGAAAGCATCCGGGGCTACACCTGCTCGGGCGTCGAAAGACCCCGGGAATCCCCGACGCTCGGCCGCGAAAGCTGCGAGCCAGTACCCTCCTGTTCACCTCTGCGCCTGCGCACTCCTACAGCGTCGGAAGTATTAGTGTACCTGCGAAGATGTTATGCGAGCGATAGAATAAGCGTCCTGCGATCCAACCGGGAAATGTCCGGTCTTAGAATAAGTCGTAAGCGTCCTGCGTCCTGCGTTAGCCAGTAAATTCGAGCGAGCGAGTCCGCGTTATTTCGCGTTAGTCCGCGCCGTCCTTTCGCGTCCGAATCGCGTTCCGCTATTCGCGTCCCCGCCGTCAATCACGTTCGTTGCGTACCCTGTCCGTCGCCGTACCGCGAATCCTGTCCGTCGCCGTGTGGCGTATCCTGCCTGACACCGCCTCGCGCTTCCGTCTAGTCGAAAGGTAGAGAGTAAGAATTTACCGGCGTTCAACTAATGTATGCAATTCTTCGTTAATGGCTCCGGCCAGTAATAAATAGATATATATCTTTTGTGTTCCACCCAGGCGTATTCATTCGCGGCTCGAAGAACCCTGCACAACCGGCTGAGACGGCTTTCTCCCAACCGGCAAGCGTTACACATTTTACCACGGCGTTTCGATATGATGCGGTCCCAATACCGTCTGAAATTTACTACATGTATCTGTTATAATCTCGAAATAATGTCTGCAAAAAAGGAGCAGTTCGTTAATGATGATTTTCACAGAGAAGTCGCCAAATCACCAGGTATGCCATTAAATATTTTACCACGTTTTTATTAGGTCGCTTTCTTGTATGTCTGTTTGTCTGTTCGGTACAAATTTTACAACTGATTTTAAATTAACTTCTCGATGAGCTAGAGACTTGAAATTTTAAACCTAGCTCAGTACTATATGACAATGCAGTATTTAAAAAAAATTTTTTTAAATTTACAACAGCCTACGCGTTTAGGAGATATAAACTATTAAAAATTTAACCGTTACACGTCCCCGCGCGACGACCGGTAGTGCCCACTCGGTTCCCACTCCACTGACCTGCTTCGCACCGAAGCAGCTCAGTGTGCGTTCGAGCTCCGCGCGGTGTTTACAAATTTACTACGTATTAGTATACTATAATGTTTGTTTACCAAGCGAAAGAACAGTTACACCGAAATTCTCCTTCGAACCTTTATCTTTGACATTTTACCACGGCGTTCGTTTTCGATATGATGCGTCGCAAAACCGTCTGAAATTTACTACATATCTCTGTTATAATCTCATCAAAATGTTCAAAATCGATTATAAAATTTCACACATGCAAGACTGAAAAGCAGAAAATAATTATTTAAATAAAAATAAATTTTTTAAAAATACCACGTTTTTAAAACGGACTAAAAAGTATAAAATAAAATTTTTAAAAACGCCACGTTTACAAAACGGACTAAAAAGTATAAAATAATTTTTTCTAGTCCCATACAGATTCCTAACCCCTGAAAATTTGTGATTGTGAATTTTTAATAGCTAAGAAAATACTTGTAAGATTTAAAACGAAAAACGTGGGGCGCAAGATAATACATAGTAAGGAGTGCAGAGAGTAGCTGCCGCTGAGAAATCTCGTACAACATTTCATATCATTTGCAGTGCAATAAAGTTGTTAGTGATTTAGTGTTCATTCATCAATTATCTATTGCATGCGCCCCGCGTTTTTCGTTTTACATCTTACAAGTATTTTCTTAGCTATTAAAAATTCACAATCACAAATTTTCAGGGGTTAGGAATCTGTATGGGGCTAGAAAAAATTATTTTATACTTTTTAGTCCGTTTTGTAAACGTGGCGTTTTTAAAAATTTTATTTTATACTTTTTAGTCCGTTTTAAAAACGTGGTATTTTTAAAAAATTTATTTTTATTTAAATAAATATTTTAAATGAATTTTAGTGCAAATTTCATTCCGATATCTCTTATGGTTCAAAAGTTATAACAAGATGTCACTAAATTTCTCGATCCAGCCCACTGTGCGGCAGCCGAGTGTCGGTGGCACGCCGCGATGTCGCAACGAACAAAAGTTTCTCGATTATGTGAATCCTCGCCAATTTCGATAAGCTTTGGATATGTTGCCAATACCATGATTCTGAACAACATTTCCCTTTACAGTTATTGTCGGTGATTCTGAACAATATTTCTCTTTACAGTTTTTGTCGATCGGCTTTAGTTTACGAGATAATTGTAAGAACTTGTAATTGTAAATCGATCTCCTCGTGTATTTCGATGAGCTTTATTTCATAGGAAAAAGATATTTAAAACATGGAATTTATAACATATTTCAAAGTCATCGAAATCAGTGAGGACCCACATCATCGGCAACTTTAACCGAACGAGAGAAGAAGCAGAAATTTATCAAATTTAATAACTCACTTATTCAGCCGTAAATCCATCGCGGCGTGCCACCGACACTCGGCTGCCGGCGCGACGGGCTGCACGCGTCTAGCTCGCGCTCTCATTGGTCCGTGTTTTTCGTTAGTAACTCGTTAATGAAGCCGCGGACGACATTTTTTCAACGGAAAATGTCGCTTGAAATGATCTCAGGAACCTCCCATTTTCGGGTCCTGTGGGAATTTTGAGACACTCTGTATACTATGGATTGAAGATTCCCATAAGCCAGCCGTACAGTCGTTGAAGCCAATAGAAGAAGGCACTTTCGATGCCAGCGCCGCCAAATGTCAGACAGTGTATTAAAGGAAAAGGAAATATTATTTTAGTGTCGTCGCTTCAGTGCCGTTGCGCGCATGCGCTGTGCATTGGGAAGGGAGCGTATGGAATGGGAGAACTACTGATCAGGGCGAAGATGCGCAGCGACGAACGAAAACCGGTTCTCACGCTCTACGTTTCTGCCGTGAATCAAAGTGTAGTTCATAGCATTTCCCATACGCTCTCCTTCTTTGTGTCGCAAATTTTGATCGTTCATTGTTTTTCCTATGATTTTCTATGGTTCTATCATTGAAACAATTGGCTTGTGGTAGCTAAAATATGATATTGTTACGTCCGAGGTTTGACATTAGAAAAGATATCGCGAAGGATTCGATTTAAGAATTTTCGTTTGAAAATTATATGCGATTGTAATGCACGAATGCCACGTCGGAGAATGAGGCTCGAGAAAGATTCGATGTAGTTCTCGACTTTTCGTTCGCGACTCGCGGCGACGTGGGGACGGTTCGATCGTCGAGGGTTTGAGTCAGAATTTGGGAATTCTCGGACGACTAGACCAAGTCCGCCTGACCGTGAATGAGGAGGGTGCCCGAACGGCTAGACCAAATCCGCCCAGTGATGCCAGAACCGTGGTACTTGGTACTTAACCATACCCCCTCCATAGCCTACTATTGCCCCTTCGTTCCTTTCCAACGCGCCCGCGCGTTACACTCTACTGTACTAGCGTACCTCTACTGTATCCGGGTGCGCAGCTTGTACGCTTGCGCCAGCCACAATCTATTTTTAGCACCTTCCATGTTGTATTGCTTTGCGGCAACGAAACTGGAATTCGGCTGTCGAGCCGTCGAGCGTATGAATCGCAATCTGGAGCTAGCCTTCGAGTCCCCGTGCAGCGATTCTTTTTCATTACTTTTTTAATTACATTATTTAACCTTCCAGAAAATTAAAAATGTAAAAACTATGTTAAAAATATGTTTTCATTTTAAATAGACACGTTTTATTGTTATTATTAATTTTAATAGAAACGTTGTATTTATTTGGACTGATTGGAGAATACGAAAATGCAGACAGTATTTTTTAGTTTATGAAACAACCCAGATAGCACAGCCTGACCGAGCCTACCACCTGACCAAACCTGCAAGGCCCCTGACCTACAGGTTACAAGCTAACACAATGCTTGGATCGGCTCGAGGCCCAAACCGGTTGATTCGTGCCTGGATTTTATGCGCGCATTGGTCCGGATATAGCCAGGCATGTGCTTGAGCACAGGGCCTGCCGGCCGTGCCAGAATTCAGCCTGTTTTTGAGAGGGCAACACGGTCACACTAATGTGGCCAATCAGTGCTTCGATTGAGCCCAACTTTTCTCGCGACATCTTCTCTCTCCACATCATGTTTAGCCTGGAACAGCTCCTACATCATCTTTAGCATGGAACAGAACCTACACCATCTTTAGCAGGAAACAGAACCAACTTTACTGTTATTAAATCTGTCTTAAATAAGACCTTTGAGGGCGTTTGCTGCCTAGATTGATCTTTTATCTGGCGTTTTTGACTACTGAAAAAACCCGTGTTTGTATTATCACGAAATGAGAACGCAAATCCCGCACCCTTGCGACCGTGCTGCCCTCTCAAAAACAGGCTGAATTCTGGCACGGCCGGCAGGCCCTGTGCTCGAGCCCATGCCTGGCCATATCCAGGCCAATGCGCGCATAAATCCAGGCCCAAATCGAGCCGGTGTGCTGTCTGAGAATTTGTAGATTTATTAGTTGTCAATTTTACAAGCATACCCAAGTTTATTTGATCTTCTGCCTTCCTGTAATAAAAAAATACAGTCAAAATTATAATTATAATCGAATTTCATAAAATATTGAGGTTATTGCAAACTCATCTTTTTTCTTAATGATGCTCTGATTTCATTGCTTCTCTCGAATGTCCATTTCCTTCCGAGACAGTGGCGTTTCTAGGTGTAAACAAAAAATGTGGACATAAAATGTATCATAATTAAACTACAATTATTCTAATAACGTGGAATGTAGTACATATTAATGTTAGAATAACTGATACCGCGTATCTTTGTCTAAAGAACAATACTTCGGTGACTGAACAAAATGATAGTACAAATGTCCCAGATAGCACAAAGACATCTTAAAGTACGCCTAAAAGTTGCCTGACGCAAGACGTAACGTACATCTTTAAGTCGTACGTTGCGTCTGTGGCACGTCGTTTTCACGTCTTTTCCACGTACTGTGTACAACTTTAACAGGTCTTTGTTACAAAACTGTGCGACTTAAAGTCGTCTCTCACAGGTCTTTTCGACATCTTTAAGATGTCGCTTTAAGACGCAAAAAAGTTGCCTTCTCGGACATCTTTCATGCATCTTTTATGCATCTTTTATCAGACGTACAAAATCTTCAAATTTAAGAAAAAATTATAAAAAAATTAGAATCTATATATATATATATATATATATATTACTACTTTTTCATGTACTGCTTGAGAGAATATTCCATTTTGACTCTTTGTTCGAGATTGGCGCTCGCGAGCGCCATGATGCCCACCGATCCCGGCGATCCGACAGCAAATCAGCGCACGTGCCGCGCAACCTCACCCGAACACGGTAAATCGGCGTCTGCCATCGAGGCTCGCGCAGGCGTTGAGCCAAGACCGTGATTGGCCAAACCCAGTCTCGATCCTTCTGGAATGTTCTCGAACGCTCAACCGGAATCACTGGTGCGTGACGAACTTCCAGGAGGATCGAGACAATAAAACTGAGTGAGAACCTCGATCTGCTCTCTATCTCAGTCAAGCGATCAGCTGTTAGCCATTGTCAGATTACACATTGCTTTTCAACACGTTTATTTTAATCATTTCATACATCTTACAGTTCATTATCACCGTTAAGTTATTCAGTACAAGTGCAAATACATTTTATATTTATTGTAGATCCGATTCACTCAATTTAACCCGTCACAGTCCACGTGCATACCTTTCCTTTATTCAAATTCATCCGTAGCAATTATACATATCCATTCCATTCAGTCTTGCATTCCGTCTCTCATTCAATCACTCATCGATCCTCTCACTCTATCAATCAATCCATTCAATTCAAACTCATTTTGGTCAATCAGAGACCAACATCTCGACATTTTTGGTCCTTCGAGCCGGATTCCCCACGTGCCTGGCACCTTCCTTCCAAGGATCTATAATCCAGAGCTTAGTGCAGTGGTGAATCTGTGATCTTCTGACAAGAAATCCAATCTGCGAATCAGCCGCATCTCGTAATGGATCTCTCGGCCGATGATCTACTCCACAAACAGAAGAGAGTTGGAGGGAAAATCACCCGCATCGTGGACAATTTCAAAAAATCAATCGCACAATCCAAGATGACTGAAAGTGATGTTGAAACCAGGCTTGAGCTCCTTGAAGACTACTGGACACGATTTCAAGAGAACCATGATCTGTTGACGTACCGTCACAAGGAAGCAATCAAGGACAGCGACTACGTCAAGAATGACACGGCTGAAACCGTAGAGGAGGCCTATTTGACGCAGAAAAGCCGGCCTCGCGACTTGGTTAAACTATTTGGCAAAGGCAGCAACAGGACGACAGAACAGGGTCACGAGGAAGAGGCTTCAGGCTCCAGTTCATCCTCGCTCCCTCGTATGCCGCTACCGCATTTCAGCGGAGAATACGTAGACTGGCCTTCGTTCAAGGATCGCTTCCTTTCCATGATCGATCGAAAGTAAGGGATGACTGAGGTAGACAAGCTCCATTACTTGAAGGGCTGTCTGCAGGATCAGGCTGTAGACCTCATCAAGGACCTGCCAACCACCAACGAGAATTACCAAAAGGCGTGGAGCATTCTCATGGAGCACTACGAGAACAAACGCATTCTCGTTCGATCCTGCCTCGACAAGTTGGCAGCACTTCCCAAGATGAGAGAGAGCTCGGTGTGGGAAATGACCCATATCCAGAAGGGAGTCTCCACCGTCGTCAACACCATGGAAGGGCTAGGAAGACCTATCGACAAAACTGCTGACTGGTTTGTGCATTCAATAGTTCGTTTATTTGACCCTACCACTAGGGATAAGTGGGAGGAGAGCATTACCGTCAGCAGTGATCCACCTTCCTACACAACACTGACGAATTTCTTGATAAGGCGGCTCCAGATGATGCAGGCTTCACCCAGCCCTTCAAGCGCAGATTCAAGCCAAGCCAGACTCTCCAAAACTCGATCAGGTCCGAGGTTCAGCAAGGCGAAACCTGTAACAAGAATAGCAAGAAGCAATCATGCAGAAAGGAAACAGCAGCAGATTGTTTGTGTGATATGCTCTAAAGATCACTACCTCATGCATTGCTCGGCGTACAAGGAGAGCTCACCAGCAGAGCGAAAATCCCTTGTGGAAAAGCACCAGCTATGCAGGAACTGCCTTGGCAATCACACCACTGCTGCTTGTCCATCGAAGAAGGTCTGTTTTACTTGCGGAGAACGGCATCACACGACAATCCATGAGGCAATCAAAGACGTCTCCACTCCCGAAAGGACAACACATCACGCGCAGGATTGTTGCAACAAATCGGGTGATGTATTATTAGCCACTGCAATGATACATGTTTCAGATCGCTTCGGTCGACGCCAATCAGTCAGAGCGCTCATCGATCAAGGGTCTGAAATAACGATGATAAGCGAAGGGCTGGCTCAACGGCTACAATTACCTCGCACTGCTGCAACAGTGGACATCTTCGGAGTTGGAGGACAACAACTCGCGAAGGCTCGTGGCAGAGTGACGCTCGACATCTCGGCATCCAGAAAGGACGATCCAATCAAGGTCACAGCGGTGATCTTGTCCAAACTCTCGACGTACACTCACTGCAGAACCAGACTGAATCGAGAGTGGGTGCACTTGCAAGGGTTGCAGCTGGCTGATCCCTCACCAGGAAACGGGGTACCCATCGATGTGCTAATCGGTGCCGATGTCTACCCTGCAATCATAAAGGAGGGTATTAGAAAGGGAGCTTCGAACCAGCCAGTTGGACAACTCACCATCTTCGGTTGGATCATTACTGGGATGGCAGGAACATCGTCCAGCTCTATGCACGCTCAAGTGCATCAGACGACCATAGGGGATAGCCTGAGCTCACTCGTGCGTAGATTTTGGGAGCAGGAGGATCTCTCAGATGCAGCATCACCATGGACAGCAGAAGAGCAGGAGTGCGAAGACCATTACGCAGCCACACATTCACGCACACCAGAAGGTCGATACCAGGTGAGACTTCCCTTTAAAACTCACGTGGCTATCACTTCTCATTCAAGAGCAGCAGCTTGGCATTCGCTCAGAAGGATGGAGCTGCGGTTCATCAGTTACAAGGAATTCAAGAATCAGTACTGTGATTTCTTGACCCAATACAGCGAACTTGGTCACATGTCCCCGGCTGATGAATCATCAAGTGAGAACCAGACTCACTACCTTCCACATCACGGGGTCCTGAAACCAAGCAGCACAACAACCAAGTTGAGAGTGGTTTTTAACGGGTCCTGGTCCGAGCCCTCTCAATTATCACTCAACGATGCTCTCCACATGGGTCCAAATTTGCTGCCTGCCCTCTCTGACGTCATCTTAAGATGGCGCAAACACCAGTATGTTGTGACAGCCGATGTCACTAAGATGTATCGTCAGATATTAGTACATCCGGATCATAGAGACATCCAACGCATTCTCTGGAGACAATCTGAGAGTCAACCAGTACGTGAGTATCGATTGAATACCGTTACTTACGGACTCTCGTGTGCTCCATATTTAGCTGTCCGGACACTGCGTCAACTGGCGGAAGATGAAGGCTCGCAGTTCCCCAAAGGTGCACTGGCCATCAAGAGGGACACGTATGTCGATGACATCCTCACCGGAGCCGACACAATCACTGCACTGAAGGAGACTGCCGACCAACTTCAGCAGCTGTGCATGGCGGGCGGCTTCCCTCTCCAAAAGTGGGCTTCAAACGCAACCGATCTGCACCAGGTTACTCCAGAAGGGGTCGAGAGCTCAGCTACGCAGTCGACATTGCTCGTAAACAAAGAGGAAGAGCAGAAAACATGGACAGACTGCACTCATACTGCCCTTGGACTCCATTGGTCACCCCACGCTGGCGAATTCCAATACTCCATCGACAATGCCGCAGTCCAACCTCCAACCAAGCGCAGCATTGTCTCGAGAGCAGCTCAACTGTTTGATCCGCTGGGTTGGCTAACACCAGTCATAGCGCGTTCGAAAATAGCCATTCAATCGACATGGCTGTTGGGACTCGGATGGGACGATCCCCTTCCTCCTTCACTCGCTGATGACTGGACAGCATTTTGCGCGGAACTGAAGCTTCTCGAGAAAGTGAGGGTACCACGACCTCTGTCTCGCAGCGCACATCCCACGCAGAGGGAGATGCATGGTTTTGCAGATGCCTCAGAACGGGCCTATGCAGCAGTCCTTTATCTGAGGACGAAAAAGGAAGATGGCAAGTGGAAGGTCACCCTCATCACAGCAAAAAGCAAGGTAGCGCCATTAAAACAGGTGTCGTTACCACGCTTGGAACTCTGTGCAGCACATCTCCTCGCACGACTGGCACAGAAGACCGCTACATCACTGGAATTCAACAACACCACAATGCAATTATGGTCGGATTCCACAGTCGCTCTCGGATGGATTCAGGCACATCCATGCAGGTGGAGAACATATGTAGCAAACAGAGTGGCGGACATCCAACGTCGAGTTCCCGAGGCACAGTGGCACCATGTGTCTGGCGTTGAAAACCCAGCTGACTGCGCCTCTCGAGGGCTCTCTCCGTCTCAACTGCTGCATCTGACGCTGTGGTGGAATGGCCCCAAGTTCCTTCTACACACTGAGCACTTCACTGCAGCGCAACCGGGCAATCATGACCCGCTGCCAGAAGAAAGAGCACCTACAGTTGCCATGGTCAATCCAGCCAGAAAGGATGTCGAGGAAAATGACATCTTGATGAGATTCTCGTCGTTTACAAAGCTGCTACGGGTCACGGCATGGTGTCAACGGTGGCTCAGAAGACGACGCAACACTTCATCAACCACAATCAGCTCCGACACTTCTAGCATTGGTCAGCCCTCAGCTCTATCAGCAGCAGAAATCAATGAGGCTGAGAAAACCTGGATCCAGATTGTCCAGAGGACCTACTTTAAGGAAGAAATAAAACAGTTAGCTGCGGGAGCAGGCATTCCTCCACGAAGTATGCTCTCACCTCTGTCAGCTGTAATTGACAGCAACAACCTGTTGAGAGTCGGAGGTCGTCTGAGCAAGGCCCATCTAAACCCTGATGAGGCTCACCCTATCATCCTTCCTCCTGAGTCCCCGTTTACCGAACTTTACATTGTTCACAGCCATCTCAGGACGTTGCATGGAGGAGTGCAAGCCATGCTGGGTGTCATACGCCAGAGGTTCTGGATTCCAAAGGGGCGGTCAAGGGTCAAAGCAGCGATCCACAGATGCGTCACTTGTCTGAGATGGCGGGCGGAACCAGGACGGCAGATGATGGGTCAATTGCCAGAGCACCGAGTCACTCCGGCTCGACCATTCCTTTCCACCGGAGTAGACTACGCAGGTCCAGTCTGGCTGCGGACGTCACCAGGGCGTGGTCACAAGGCAACCAAGGCCTTCTTCGCCGTCTTCATTTGTATGGTAACCAAGGCCGTACATCTTGAAGTGGTGTCCAGCTACTCATCCGAGGCATTTCTGGCTGCTTTCCGGCGGTTCATCTCGCGGCGAGGTCACTGTGCACATTTGTACAGTGACTGTGGAACCAATTTCCTGGGAGCAGACCGGGAGCTACGCCGCCTCTTCACCGCCAGCAGCCATGAAAATAGAAACATGAGAGATGAGCTGAGCAACCTACGGACACAGTGGCACTTCAACCCACCAGCTGCGCCTCACTTCGGTGGATTGTGGGAGGCCGCAGTCAAATCAACGAAGCATCATCTGCGGCGAACAGTAGGAGAGGCTCGGCTTACGTATGAGGAGATGGCCACTCTTCTCTCTCAAATCGAAGCCTGCCTCAATTCAAGGCCTCTTGCTGCCCTTTCTGATGACCCTTCAGATTTGACCGCATTAACTCCAGGGCATTTTCTTGTAGGCACCGCCTTGAACGCTCTCCCGGAACCGTCACTGCTGGACCAGGAGGTCAATCGGCTCACTCGATGGCAGCTGGTAACCCAAATGAGAGATCAATTTTGGTTGAGATGGCAACGCGAGTACTTGCATGGACTCACCACTCGATCAAAATGGCGTCGTCCGCAGGAAAACATAATGCCTGGCCGTTTGTGCATCATCGCCGGAGAAACAACGCCACCCTCTCAATGGCCACTTGCTCGGGTGAAGGAAGTGCATCCAGGAAGCGATGGGAAAGTCCGTGTAGTGAAAGCAGTCACTGCAACCTCCGAGTTCGTAAGACCGATCCACAAACTAGTTGTATTACCGATTAACGCGAACGATCGATGATCGCATCGATTCACCATACCACGCGGACGACTCATTCACTTCACTGATCAAGTACAACTGCGTAGTACGCTCACGATTCACTACGCGCAAGCGCGGTTCATTCATAACGCCGGCCGTGACGTCACGAATAACCTCTCTCGCGATCATTTCATGTACTCACTTCTTGTTCGCAACAAAGTTCTTCTGTCCAATGCTTCACTGTATAATCCATCAATTGCACTGTATCACAAATAATATGTATCACTTCACGTTACCATTATACACACGCGGAAATTCGACAAGTCGAGGCGGGCGGCATGTTCGAGATTGGCGCGCGCGAGCGCCATGATGCCCACCGATCCCGGCGATCCGACAGCAAATCAGCGCACGTGCCGCGCAACCTCACCCGAACACGGTAAATCGGCGTCTGCCATCGAGGCTCGCGCAGGCGTTGAGCCAAGACCGTGATTGGCCAAACCCAGTCTCGATCCTTCTGGAATGTTCTCGAACGCTCAACCGGAATCACTGGTGCGTGACGAACTTCCAGGAGGATCGAGACAATAAAACTGAGTGAGAACCTCGATCTGCTCTCTATCTCAGTCAAGCGATCAGCTGTTAGCCATTGTCAGATTACACATTGCTTTTCAACACGTTTATTTTAATCATTTCATACATCTTACAGTTCATTATCACCGTTAAGTTATTCAGTACAAGTGCAAATACATTTTATATTTATTGTAGATCCGATTCACTCAATTTAACCCGTCACAGTCCACGTGCATACCTTTCCTTTATTCAAATTCATCCGTAGCAATTATACATATCCATTCCATTCAGTCTTGCATTCCGTCTCTCAATGAATCACTCATCGATCCTCTCACTCTATCAATCAATCCATTCAATTCAAACTCATTCTGGTCAATCAGAGACCAACATCTCGACACTCTTCGAAAAAACCTTATTACAACAATTTAGTTTTTATGCAGCATATTGGGCGGGAATCGAACTCGGGACCTACCGTTTAACTTCATGATGGTTTCCTCGTTGAGCCATGCGAACCTTTACTGTTAGGTTCATTACTTTTTATTCTTATAGGCTCAAATCATATCAAATCATATATATTATTATATAAAAAATATTTTAACAGAAGTTTATCTCTTTTAATAATTATATAACCTAATTATTTAATTATTTACCTAAAATATTTTTTAGGTAAAAATCAAACTACTTTTTTTTAATGAAGCATAATATCAGTATATTAACGATTAAGAGATATACATATTTTCGTAAGTACTTCAATCGTTTGTGCCGTGAAAACGGCGTTGCGAAAGAGGCAACTTTTACACGTCCGTAAAGGCACCTCTGCTGGGACGACGTTTTCACGTTCGAAGGCAGATGCCTTTTATGCATCTCATTTCTAACCTGAAAACGGCGTACCGAAAGAGGCAACTTTTACGCGTCCTTAAAGGCACCTATGCTGGGACGACGTTTTCACGTTCGAAGGCAGGTGCCTTTTATGCATCTCATTTCTAACCTGAAAACGGCGTCCCAGAAAAGATGCCTTTATGGACACCTAAAAAGCGTCTTACTGAGACGTGAGACGTAAAGACATAGAACGGACATGAAAACGGCAACTTAAAGTCGTCCTGTGCTATCTGGGTTATCTAACCTAACGCCTTAGTGAATATGTCTGCAATATTATTTTCAGATTCAATTTTGACGATGTCTACAGTTCCATTTAAATAATTTTCATTTACAAAGTGATACTGGACTTCTATGTGTTTTGAGTTTTTTGTGAAATTTCCATTTTTAGCAATGATTTGAGCGCTTGAATTGTTTTCATATATCTTAGTTGGTTTCTCTAAGTTTACATTGAATATTTTTAAAGTTTCACGTGCGCATTTTATTTCTGTTACCGCCTCTGACAATGCTATATATTCAGCGAAGGTAGATGATTTTGTTACACTGTTTTGTTTACGTGATCGCCAACTTATTACATTACCAAATAATCTTACAACGAATCCTGTGGTGGACTTTCGGTCTACAATATCTCCAGCCCAATCAGCATCTACGAAACAATCTATGATTTCGGCATTTAAATTTCTTTTATATACTAATTTTTGGTCTTTCGTTTTGTACATACACTTAAGTACTCTAATCGCATATTTGAAATGTGTTTGGTTATATGAACTCTGAAATCTACTTAGGTAGTTTACGCTAAACGCAATATCTGGCCTAGTGCCACAACTAATATACAGGAGAGCGCCTATTAAATTTCTATATTTAACATTTAAATCTGGTTCTTTTGCTAGTTCTAACTTTAAGTTCGGTTCCATTGGAGTATCATTTAACTTTTCATTCTCGAGATTGTATATCTTAGCCAAGGATTCTATATATTTTCCTTGATTTAGAGTCATACGATTTTCTTTTCCATAGTTATACTGTATATCTATTCCTATATAGTTTGTGACTCTTCCCATGTCTTTCATTTTAAATTTACTGCACAGTTTTGCTTTTACTTTACGAATTTTTTCTTGATCTCTACTACAAATTAACAAATCGTCAACGAAAAGCAATATGTATACAGGTTCATTTCTGTCATTATTTGCGTACAAACAATAATCACTATTACTCCTTTGAAAACCTAACTCGTTTATACAGGGTGGCCCACATAACTCTGAACGGCTCAATATCTCCGTTACTTTTCGTTGTACAAAAAAACTTCGTAGGACAAAGTTACACTGTTTGAAGGGCCACATATAACGGTGTAAGGGAAAAAAATTTCAAGGTCATTTTTATGAGATTTCAAGGTTATCGATGTTTTTTAAATGGAATGAGGTATTTTTTAATACATCAATCGATGCAGCTGGACATTCTTTATAAAAAAGTACTAACCTATGTATGTCGAAAAGTTAGTAGTTCAGGAGATATTTCAATTTAAATAACTCCAAAATACCATTACTGTCGTACTAAGGCGTTAGTGTTTACTTACTTGTGTAACGCCTTAGTACGACAGTAATGGTATTTTGGAGTTATTTAAATTGAAATATCTCCTGAACTACTAACTTTTCGACATACATAGGTTAGTACTTTTTTTTATAAAGAATGTCCAGCTGCATCGATTGATGTATTAAAAAATACCTCATTCCATTTAAAAAAACATCGATAACCTTGAAATCTCATATAAATGAGCTTGAAATTTTTTTTCCCTTACACCGTTATATGTGGCCCTTCAAACAGTGTAACTTTGTCCTACGAAGTTTTTTTGTACAACGAAAAGTAACGGAGATATTGAGCTGTTCAGAGTTATGTGGGCCACCCTGTATAACTATTGAAACATTCATACCAACATCTCGGACTTTCTTTCAAACCATACAACGACTTATATAACTTGTAAACCTTATTACTACCATCTGAATAACCTAATGGTTGTTTTACATATATTTCTGAATTTAATTTTCCGTTCAAAAAGGCTGTTTCAACATCCATCTGTTCTATCATTAAACTGTTTTGGCAGCAATACGATAGCAATAATTTTAGGGTTTGCATTTTTCCTACCGGAGAATATGTATTTTCAATTTCGTCTCCTTGTTGATAACCCCTTACCACTAGTCTTGCCTTATAGGTATCGTCTGCCTTCCTTTTGTATATCCATTTTACATCTAGAGCGTTTTGATTTTGCGGTCTGGCTACCAACGTCCAAGTTTTATTTTTCTCCAAGCTGACTAATTCACGATTCATTGCTCTTTTCCATTTTTCAGCTTCATTACATGTCATTGCTTTCTTAAATGTACCTGGAACAATTGTGTTACAATAGTTTACATGAATAGATTGATATACATACGGATCACCATAACGATTGACGGATTGTTTTGTTCTTGTCGACCTCCTTGGCGACTCTTCTTCAGTGCATTCTTCAATTTTGATTTTTGTTTCAAAATCGGTCGACTTTGGAGCTTCTTCCTCTGGTTCATCTTGATCTGGTTCATCTTGATTGTTTTGATCTTCTATCGCCTCATCATCTTTGAAGCCAATACAGTTTACATCTTCTTCTATTATATTGTAGGAACGTATAGGAATTACATGTTAGATACGTTCGTGTTGATGCCGATCGATCGTCGGCGACCAGCTGAGTCGATCTGGCGATCGTCTGCTCATCTCGCTGGTCGTCGTTATGAGCCGACGATCGATTTGTTATTAACGACCGACGTTCGTTTGAAATTTGTATTTGGAATCAGATTGAATTATACTTCGAAACGTTAAAGATCTGTTTGAATAAAGCTCCTATAAATCTCAGAAGTGGGATACGAAAGTGATAGTGCGTGAAATTTAGATTTTTTTTTTGTTCGCGGCTATCGAATTTCGGAAGTATTAGAAAGAATTTTGGTGAATATTTTTGTTGACGGTTGTGAACGAGAACTTTTGGTTAAATATTGATTTTGTGTGCGTTTGAATATTGGCATATATGATGGCAGAAAATAGAAGAAATTTGGCCAGTTTAACCATCGTCGAACTCAAAGAACTACTCAGGTCCAGAGATATGATTGTGTCAGGATCAAAAGCCGAGTTAGTTGCTCGCTTGATCGGCGCTGATCCGAATATTGAAGACACCATTCAAGAGTGTTACGATACAGCGGAGTGTCAGAATCAGGACTTCGGATCAGGGACGTCTCTCGTGGAGAGAGAGATGGAGATCCTTCGCCAGGAACGCGATCTTTTGCAACGCGAATTGGATTTGGTGAGAAGAGAGAGAGAATTAATGACGCCGCCGCGATCCACGGGGAGTAGTGTCACCGTTCGTCCAAATGCAAGTATAAGAACGATCGCCGAGTTACTCCCTGAATTCACGGGCGCGGAAAACACATTTAAATTATGGAGACAACAAGTGGAGCGAATTAGTAGGATGTACAGTTTGGACGATTGCGCGACGGTCACAATAATAACGTTGCGCCTACGAGGTAAGGCTTTAAAATGGTTCAATTCTAAACCAAGCCTTTTAGAGTTGTCTGCGTCGCTCTTTCTGGAAGAGATTCGGAAAATGTTTGACCATCGCATGGATAAATTAGCAGTTAGAAGAGAGTTCGAAAACCGTACGTGGCAAAGGAATGAGTCGTTTCCAGACTACTTCCATGATAAAATCACGTTGGCGAACAAAATTATGGTGGATCCGGAAGAATTGGTGGATATGGTGATCGACGGAGTTCCGGATGCACAAATGAGAGACCAGGCTCGCAGGCAGCGTTTGGAGACGGCGGACGATCTTCTCGACACGTTTCGCAAGATCTCGTTAAGAAGCGATCGGGAGCCCAAGGAACAGAAACGGCCGGTTCCAGGGAGGTTAGCGACTACGAGGGACATCGGCGGTCGCGACCGTACCCCCAGGGACTCTGTGCAGGAAAAGGTCGTGCGGTGTTTCAACTGCAACGAATCTGGGCATTGGAAGAAGGACTGCACGAAACCAAGGCGGGAATGGGGTTCCTGTTTCAAATGCGGGGAAAAGCCACACCGGGCGAAAGATTGTCCACGGCAGACATCACCAGCGCAGTTACGACGGCATCAACAGGCCCTTACCTCGACGACGCACAGTGGTCCCAAAGCCCGAAAACGCGGACAAAACCTAAAAAATGAACTTACAGCTAGGTAAGTTTTAATTATGGGGTTGGCTACTCTAAGAGTATATCTACTTGGAGGTAGACGGTAGAATGGTCCCATTTTTATACCTGACCAACAGTCGCAATCCGAACTTCGGTTTCATTAGTCAGTGCCTTCATACTCTTCCAAGTCTCAGTGCGAGTTTTAACTGTACAGTGCGTAAATTGTATTGGAACGTATCGATTTTAATTGTGCATTATGGATGTTGTTTGTAGAGGTAAGTTGCATAGTTTTTAGTGCCAAATGTTTATTATTAACTGATCACTATGTATGCAAAAGTAAGGGTAAAAGTGAAGGCATAAATTTTAAAGTTTAATTATCTAAAATTGCGATCGAGAAGAATTTACCTTTATTAATGTAAAAGTTGAGTTTCCTTCACCCTCCATCGCTAAAACTTGTTCGAGATTCTAGTTTATACTATTATCTTGCAATCTAAAAGAAAATTAGCTGCCCCTCTCTGCCCCTGTGGTCGTATCACTGTTTTTTATAATGCAGAGTAGGTATTTTGTGAGCATTCGTTGCATTTCTTCTCGAACTGAGAGATATACACTAAGTTTTTCTGAACAATTTAAATAGTTTTTGAAGAATTATGCTTAGAACGTATGGAGGACACAGATTGCCAGTTTTTTTATAAACAATAATACAATATATCTGAAATTTTTTTATATTTTTTAAGTTCAGATTCGTGATCAGCGACCTCAAAAATGCCTTAATATCAATTTTCAAGCAGATCAAATAATTTTTTAATGTATCTGTCCGCCATATTGGATCCGCCATTTTGTTTTTTTAAATTTTAAGTTCAGATTCGTAATCAGCGACCCCAGAAACGCCTTAATACCAATATTGAAGCAGATCCAATAATTTTTTAATGTATATGTCCGCAATATTGGATCCGCCATTTTTGTTTTTTTAAATTTTAAGTTCAGATTCGTAATCAGCGATCCCAAAAACGCCTTAATACCAATTTTGAAGCAGATTCAATAATTTTTTAATGTATATGTCCGCCATATTGGATCCGCCATTTTGTTTTTTTAAATTTTAAGTTCAGATTCGTAATCAGCGACCCCAAAAACGCCTTAATATCAATTTTGAAGCAGATCCAATAATTTTTTAATACGATTTGAGGTTTTGTCCGCGTTTTCGGGATTTGGGACCACTGTGCGACGGCCTCGACTTCGCAACCGGGGACGACAACGCATTTGGTTCAACCCCTTAGTCCAGAAACCCCGTTCAGCGTACCGATTACCTGCACAGCCCAAGACAACGGCGGAGCGGCAACCTGCGTTTCAACAGTGGCAATTATTGACTCAGGTTCGCCCGTTAGTTTAATCAGAAGAGATGCATTACCGTCTAATTTTTATTTCGAGCGACCGGTAAATAATACATTTTACGGTGTAAATTATTCACCAGTTAATGTCGTTGGCGCATTTACAACCGAAATTTGTGTAAACGGCGCGCGTGTTCCTATTACATTTTTTGTCGTACCGGATACAACTATGTCGCACTTTGCGTTATTAGGCAGGGATTTTATCCGGTCACCAGCGATTGAGATAAAGTTGGGAAGTTCCACGGAAATCAAAGTAAAGGAACGAGAGCCTGAGGATTCCGACACGGAAAATTTTATTCAACAAATTTTAAAAATTGATTATGTCGAAAACCCGATTTCCGCGAGCCATCAATTAAACGTTGGTCCAGAAGTAGATATTAGCGTAGAGAGGAAACTCGAAGAAATTTATTTTTGCAAAGATGTTCAGGTCGACGACAATAAACAACGTCCGAATACTGTTGAAACAGTTATTTCATTAAAAACCAAGCATCCGATCTGTTTTCGGCCGCGTCGACTAGCTTTTGCGGACAAGGAAAAAGTACGTATAATCCTTGACGATTAGTTAAGAGAGGGTACCATTAGGCCCAGTAATTCTCCTTACGCTAGCCCAATTGTTTTGGTCAGGAAAAAGAACAGGGAAACTCGTTTTTGCGTCGATTATCGGGAATTAAACAAACATACAATCAGAGACAACTTTCCGGTACCATTGATAGATGATTGTTTAGACCAACTTAGAGACAAAAAATATTTTACGAAATTAGATCTTAAAAACGGATTCCACCACGTTAAAGTCGCTGAATCTTCGATAAAATATACATCGTTCATTACACCCTTAGGTCAATACGAGTACCTCAAAATGCCATTTGGACTAACCAATGCACCTCGTATTTTTCAAAGATTTTTAGACGAAATCTTTAGTGATTTACTTAGACATAATAAATTGTTGCTTTATTTGGACGATATTTTGGTAGCCACGGAAACGGTTGATGAACATTTGGATATTTTGCGAGAAATATTTCGTTTAGCGAGAAAATTTAATTTACGATTTAGGCTAGATAAATGCTCATTCTTTTATCGCCAAATAACTTATTTGGGGTACTCCATATATGAAAATGGTATCGCGCCAGCGAAGGAAAATATCGAATCTGTAGTCGATTATCCAGCGCCGAGAAATATCAAAGAAGTGCAGCGTTTTGTAGGCCTAGCAAGTTATTTTCGGCGATTTATTAAAGATTTTTCACTTATCGCGAGACCCTTGTATGATTTGCTACGGAAAAATGCAATATTTTGTTTTGGACCAGAACGAAACCAAGCGTTTGTGACGTTGAAGCAACGTTTAACAAATGTAGGCGACGAGCGACAATGGAAGAGTGACCGTTGGGCATCGCCGCGACAGCAGTCTGTTATTCGAAAAACAGACTGCTGCAAATAAATGCCGATCGATCTGATCGTGGCTCGATTGTCACCGCGATCTCGGAAAACCGGCGGAGCACCGCGCTCAGGCAGTTAGCTCCGAGCAGCCGAGAATAACACAGTCAAACCCTGCTACAATTTTTCAGAAGTGGGATTCGATTGCCCGATTTCTTTTTCTTAACACGATAGTGAACGCGATAGTGACCGCGGTTCAACGTTAAGATTTTTCCGTTATTGTGGAATTAATTGTTCGGGAGCGTTACGTGCTGTTCAGCCGCGGAAACGGGATTGTGTTGTACGCGGAATTCTGAAAGCCGGGTGTGCGAGAGTTGGATTGTGTGCCGCCGAGCTAGCTCAATAAGTGATTAGTTCTTTCCGAGTGAACAGTGAACATTGAACATTGAACGTTAGATATTGAACATTGAATTGTGTCGAAAAGTGTACTGGACGGTGCAAGATGTTGGCTTACAAGCTCACAGGATTAAAAGCAAAGTTGCGCGAACTTGGTCTTTCGACGACCGGTAACAAGGCCGAGCTCACTAAACGGCTGCAGGAAGCAAACGTGACGAGGGACGGGGCAAACACCGTCGATGAGACAGATACGGGCGAAGAATATGAAGATCCGGACAATGGCGACGTGACGACGCATGTTGCCAGGAGAGCGGCCGCGGCGAGGATACCTAAGGAGGCCGAACTTGCGATCTTACGCCGAGGAAAAGAATTGGCCGACCGTAAGGTCCAAATACTACGACGAGAGCTCGAGCTTTCGCGTAACCTGCAACCCAGAACATCGAATATTGAACAGCTTCAGGGCACGTTGGGTTGGCGAAGTATCCGGGATATGTTGGCGGATTTCAACGGAGACGAGCGCGATTATGACACGTGGGAGAAACAAATTAAGAAATTAGTCGAGAACTACGAGCTGGACGATCACGCAGCCAAGCGTTAATGTGCAGCAAACTGAAAGGCAAAACGCAAAAATGGTATTATTCGAGACCGGACTACGTGGATTTGAGCTTCACCGAAACCTTGCGAGAGATGCGCAAAATGTTCCGACGGCGGCAGGACAAGCTGCAGAATCGACGCGATTTCGAGAAGAGAACGTGGCGGAAATCGGAAAACTTCGCGGACTACATGCATGACAATAGACCAAGACGAGTTAGTAGATTACGTAATTGAAGGAATCCCGGACTCCAATTTGTAAACACAAGCACGCATACAACAATTTGAAACACCAGCATCGTTATTGGAAGCGTTCGCGAAAATTACGTTAAGTAGAGATACGTTAAGTGAAGATTCAGTCGTGAGACGAACGGGCCGGACACAACGGATCGCGACGCCGACAGCGAGGAAGCCGAGAGGACCGTACAGCTCGCAGGATGGAGAGCAAGGCGCAGTGCGCTGCTACAATTGTTCAGGCCACGGACATTTCTCAGCGGACTGTAAACAGCCAAGGAGAGAAAAAGTATCCTGCTTCCAGTGCGGAGAATTAGGCCACCACGTACGGGATTGTACGAAGAGAGAAAACGTCAATTACGTCATACAGCCTTTGGAAAATGACATGCAACGCGCGCTGGAGTTCCGTATCGTTAAGGGAAGTAAAACATTTCGTACCAATCTATGCAGTTTGTTAGACTCTGGTAGCCCTATTAGTTTCATAAAGGCGAAATGCGTTCCGGTAGATTTTAGAGTAGATGCGCTTCGGCGAAATCAATCGTTTTGCGGCGTGAATGGTAGCGAATTAGATATACTCGGCGAGACGCAAGCAAAAATCATAGTCGACAGCGACGAAGTCGACACTAGGCTACGCATTGTATCGGACCGCACGATGAGCACCCCTGCAGTACTCGGACGCGATTTCTTGGAAACTGCAGGATTTAAACTCGTTAGAGACTCGGATGTTCGCGAAATTATGAATATTGACGTCACGTGCGCGCAAGTAGAGCCAGCGTCACGACAAGTCAGTATAAACGAACAATTACCGGAAAACGTAAAGAGTAGAGCGCGAGCGTTGTTGCTAGAGAAATATCTTAGGCCGCCGCGACCAGATCGTCCAGCAGTGGAAACGGAAATGACAATAGTTACGACGGATAAAAAACCGTTTCATTGTACGCCTCGTAGACTCGCACACGCTGAGAAATCCGAGTTACGAAAAATATTAGATAGCCTACTCGAAAAAGGCGCAATTAGAAAAAGCGAGTCGGAATACGCGTCACCGATCGTTTTGGTGAAAAAAAAGACCGGTGAAACGAGAATGTGCATAGACTTCCGGAATTTGAACAAGATTACGGCGCGAGATAATTACCCGTTGCCTCTTATCGAGGACCAACTTGATCTGTTAGCCGGGAAAAAGTATTTCACCGCGCTTGACCTCAAAGACGGGTTTTTCCACATTAAGATGTCACCAGAGTCAATCAAGTTAACATCCTTTGTGACTCCGTTAGGCCAGTTCGAATGTTTAAAAATGCCCTTCGGGCTAAAAGGAGCGCCTTTAAAATTTCAAAGGTACGTAAGTGAAATTTTTGAAAAGATGATAGACTCAGGGGACATCGCAATTTACCTCGACGATTTTTTGATAGCAACGTCGACTTTAGAACACTACTTTGTTGTGTTAGAAGAAGTTTTCCGGTTGCTAGTACAGAATAGACTCGAATTACGGCTACATAAATGCAAGCTTTTGCAAACGGAATTAGAATATCTGGGATACGCGATTACGGGTGACGGTATTAGACCAACCGATCGAGGCGTCGATGCTGTCAAACGTTTTCCGATACCACACTGTACGAAAGACGTGCACAGTTTCGTTGGCCTGTGCTCGTATTTCAGAATGTTTATTGAAGGCTTTTCCGTCATAGCCAAACCCCTCTACGATTTGCTAAAGAAAGAAACAAAATTTAAATTCGGAATGGAAGAGGCACGCGCTTTCGATACTCTTAAAGCACAGTTAATAGATGCACCGATATTGAGTATCTATTCACCTCGCGACGAGACGGAAGTGCACTGCGACGCCAGTGCGTTGGGATTTGGCGCGATCTTATTACAGCGGAAAAAGGATCGTAAGTTCCACCCCGTTTTCTATTTTTCAAAGCGCACCACCGAAGTTGAATCTCGCTACCATAGCTTTGAGCTGGAGACGCTCGCGATAATTTACGCTTTAAGACGGTTTCGCACATATTTACAGGGCATAAAATTTAAAATTGTTACCGATTGTCAGTCACTAACGCTAACGTTAAACAAAAAGGATACAAACCCGCGTATCGCGAGATGGGTTTTGGAGTTGGGAAATATGATTACGTACTAGAACATCGGTCCGGAGGCAGAATGGCACACGTAGATGCTCTCAGCCGTGTTAATAGTGTACTAGTAGTAGAAGACAACTCCTTCCATCGCGACCTTGCGTTTGTCACGTTCTCATGCAGGAGTGGCATAGAACGCGCCTGTCCCCTGAGCGGACCCATGAGGCGACGCGCCGCGCCTAACGGTGCCCTCTCGCCGCCGCTGCGCCCCCTCCTCCGCGCCGCGCAATGCACGGGCACCCTAAACCTGGAAGCTAATGCTGTCGCAGGTAACTAGAGGGTTTTTATGATAAAACGCTTCTCGCTGCAAAAAGTTACACCGCAGCAGTTCCTCCAACCCCCGCAAGGTGGATAATCTTCTCGCAGGAAGAAACTCCTCACCACCCGCATAAAAGCGTCGCGAGAAGATAGCATCAGAGGACAAGTTAGGGTTTGTTTTGAGATTACTTCCAGTAGTGGTGTTGATTACTCTATGGTGCGTGTCCTGGGCACATAAGTAATCACATCGCTACTCCCCTTTTCATTGGAGCTCACACGAGGCATGACGAAGTCAACGGAAACTAAGAAGAAGAAGACCAGACGTGGAGGCAGGAGGTACCACCTCAAACAATTAAAGAAGGCCCTTTACGCCTTCGAGGACCTATCCGGGGAATACATCCCGGACTTCCACCAGGAGGATCCCGGAGTGGGAGTTACCACCATCGAAGCAGCTGCCCCGTCACTCCCCCAGTCCCAGCCTGTTTGGAGTATCACCCCCATATCACTCAAGTCGCGGAACATCCCCGACTTAACTAGGGTTGCCGTAACAGACCCCCGATTCCGACATTATTCACACTGTTTATTCCCGAATCCTCCGATTCGAATATTTAGCAATGTAAACTAGAGTACCATATCTTTGAATAAATAGTTATTTTACCAGAATTTCAGTCTCTCTCTCTCTCTCTCTCTTTGTCACCACCATTTTTTCCTCCTCCGCGATATTTTTCGATACCCATCTTGAGAACAGGTTGCCGCTCGTCTGTTCTCAACCTTAAGTTACAGGCTCTCCCAAAAGGAAGCCATAGCACGTAACACGTTAAAACAGAGTATGGACCCGGAAATCGTAAAAATAAGAGATAGACTGGGAAGCGCCGAAGACAGATTTTACGAAATGCGCGACGGGCTAGTATATCGCAAAAAAGACGACCGCATTTTGTTCTATGTACCGTGCGAATTAGAAACTAATGTCATACATAAATATCACGACGAGATGGGCCACGTAGGAGTAGACAAAGCCGTTGAAAATATTTTACGTAGCTATTGGTTCCCGCGAATAAAGTTAAAAGTGGAGAATCACGTAAAAAATTGTTTAAAGTGTATAGCATATGCACCCGTGTCCGGAAAAGGAGAAGGCTTTCTGCACAATATACCGAAAGGAAATTTGCCGTTTGTGAATGTGCACGTTGATCATTTAGGTCCGATTTCGAGACCGCGCGTGTTCGGAAAGTGCTATGTGTTTGCGGTAATAGATGAATTTACAAAGTTTGTGAAACTGTACGCGACAAAGACGACGAACACGAAAGAAGCGACCGACTGTTTAGAAAAATACTTTGTTGCATACAGCCGACCGTTACGAATAATATCTGACCGCGGAAGTTATTTCACCTCGCGAGAATTCGCCGCGTTTTTAGAAGAGCGAAATGTACGCCATGCATTGATAGCTACTGCCGCACCGCAGGCAAATGGACAAGTAGAGAGGCTAAATCGCAGCATAATACCGATGATCGCGAAATTAGTCAGCCAGAGACAGGTGCCGTGGATTAAAGTCCTTCCGGATGTAGAGTTCGCGTGTAACAACTTAGTGTGCCGCTCGACGGGCGAGAGCCCGAGTATGTTGCTTTTCGGCGTGCATCAGAGAGGCATGGTAGTGGACGGGATCCAGGAAGGGCTAGAAGAGAAAAACATCACTAACACGCGCCGCGATTTACCTGCCGTCCGTGTCAGAGCCGACCAACGAATCCAACAGACATAAAAATGTAATCAGACGCATTACGATAAGAAAAGAAAACAAGCGCATCAATATCAAGAAGGCAACTGCGTCATGTTGCGGAATTTCGTGAGTACGCCTGGGGTATCCGCGAAGTTAGTGCCAAACTTCAAGGGGCCTTACGACATAATAAAAGTTCTAAGAAACGACTGCTACATTTTAGCCGATGTGGAGGGGTTTCAAGTGACGCAAATTCCTTATCAAGGGACATGGCACGCCACAAATATGCGCCCTTGGAGTGTAAAAACACCCGATTAGATAATATTGTTTCTGTGTGTGTAGTTATTGTATCGTTCATTTTTGTGTGAGTATGTGTGCGTTTGAATAGTTATTGTATCGTTTACTTTGTATGAGTATGTGTGCGTTTGAATAGTTATTGTATCGTTTACTTTGTGTGAGTATGTGTGCGTTTGAATAGTTATTGTATCGTTTACTTTGTGTGAGTATGTGTGCGTTGAGTAGTTATTGTACCGTTTGTTTTGTGTGTGTAGTTATTGTATCGCTCATTTTTGTTTGTGTCGTTTATTTCTGTATGCATCGTTTGTGTTTGTGTGTATGTGTGTGCTTGAATGGTTATAATTGTTTTGCGTTCCGTTTTCTGTGCCTATACACAACCAATTGTAAGTTGAGTAACGTGTTCCGTCACTCTATCGCCTTGCGTATGCGTTGCAGCAATTAAGCGCTAACGGTTTCCGAGCGAATTCCGATGTTAGGAAAGAGCATTGTAGTTTTTTTAATCGGGACGATTAATCGTTAAGAGGGGCGAGTTGTAGGCGACGAGCGACAATAGAAGAGTGACCATTGGGCATCGCCGCGACAGCAGTCTGTTATTCGAAAAACAGACTGCTGCAAATAAATGCCGATCGATCTGATCACGGCTCGATTGTCACCGCGATCTCGGAAAACAGGCGGAGCACCGCGCTCAGGCAGTTAGCTCCGAGCAGCCGAGAATAACACAGTCTACCCCTGCTACACAAACGATCCTGTTTTGGCAATTTACTCTCCAAAACTAAAGGGTTATTGTTGCTCGCTCGCTTCGCTCACTCGCGAGTAGGGTTGTTTTTGCTCGATCGCTTCGCGAGCTCGCTGGTAGGACTGCTCTTGCGAGAGGGTTAGTGATACGCATGGCTAGTAGGGCCTACTGATATTAATGTTTTTTATTTCGTGTGTGACTTTCCAAGAGTCACACAAAGAACTTCCCGATTTGTTACTCCTTCGCCAATATCGCTAACATCGTTTTTTTTTTTTGTACTTTCATCGATATTCTCCCAAAATGTATTCTTGGGAGTAGAGATGATAAATTCATTGTTGCATTGGAATAACTTTCGATTATTCCAAGCGGTAACATTAGCATCAGTTTAAAAAAATTTTTTTTTTAAATCTAAAAAAAATAAATTAAGAAAAAAATTTTTTTTATGTAATTGCGTTTGGTTCTTTGGTGGAAAATTTTCGTCCTCCCTTATAAATTGCATTGTAGAATCAACTCTTTTCGAAAAAAAGTAAAAATCTAAAAAACTACTTGACCAATATGGACCAAAATCTAATCAGCTCTAAGTTACGACGGGGCACATCGATTGCATCATTCATCATCCTGATCGCGTTGTTACTTTTTCTGAAAACGTTAACGAAAAATTTGATACCATACAAACGGACATACGCACGCACACACACACACACACACACACACACATTTTGATAAAAATAGTCTAAAATGACTCCAATGACCATGAAACGTGAAGATCTGCTAAAAAATCGATTTTCGATTTTCGGGGTAATTACAGTAACTTCCCTATGAATCGGGAAGTTAATTAGATACAGAGCTCCATTGCGACGCTAGTAGTAGTGGATTTGGGGCAATTTTATTACAAAAACAAACAAACAAAGTCCAGTTTTTTATTTTAGTAAAAGAACGACTGCTCAAGAAGGAAAGTATCATAGTTTCGAACTTGAATGTTTAGCGGCAGTGTACGCGATTAAAAGATTTCATATTTATTTATCAGGCATTAAGTTTAAAATAATCACAGACTGTGACAGCTTTAGATTAACGCTTAACAAGCAAAACGTTAACCCACGAATATCGCGTTGGGCAATGTTTTTGCAAAATTATGATTATACTATTGAACATCGTAGTGGGAGTAAAATGTCACATGTAGACGCACTATGTCGGTACAACTCAATCTTAATACTAGAAGCTAATACGTTGGAGGAAATTTTAGCGATTAAACAACACCAAGACCACACGATTCAAGAAATTAAGAATAGATTAGAGGAAAGCGAAGAAAAATATTATGAGTTACGGGACGGTTTAGTGTATAGGAAAACTAATAATAACAGATTATTATTTTACGTACCTGCGTGTTTAGAAAATAACGTTATTAAAACAAGTCACGACGATCTAGGGCATTTAGGTTTTGACAAAGTCCTAGACTATATTAGTCAGGTATATTGGTTTCCGCAAATGCGTAAAAAAATTAGAGAGTACATCAACAATTGTTTGAAATGTATCGAATTTTCACCAAACAGCGGTAAACAGGAGGGATTTTTACATAGTTTAGACAACGGTGATTTACCATTCCAAACGATTCATGTGGATCATTATGGCCCACTGGAAAAGTGCAGGAATGGTTATAAATTTATTTTGGCGGTTGTAGATGGTTTTACTAAATTTATAAGGCTGTATCCTTGTAAAACAACAAAATCGGAGGAAGTAGTAAAAAATTTAGCGGAATATTTTAGAGCGTATAGTAAACCAAGACGGTTAATTAGTGACCGAGGTACATCATTTACTTCAAATTTATTTAAAGAATTTTTAGTAAACAACGACATAGAACAGGTACTGATCGCGGTAGGAACCCCACATGCGAACGGTCAGGTTGAGCGATTTAATAGAGTTATAGCACCAATGTTAGCAAAATTAACAGAGACTCCGGGAAAATGGGACCGAGTTGTTGATAAGGTAGAATATGGGTTAAATAACACTGTTTGCCGGTCGACAGGTAAGTGCCCATCCCAGTTATTGTTTGGTATGAATCAAAAAGGTTTTGTATCGGACAAAGTTCGAGAAGCTTTAGGAATTTTAAACAATGACAAAAGAGACCTTCCGACAACACGCAGGGAGGCAGCTGAAAAAATTATTAAGGTTCAACAATCAAACAAACGCGTTTATGAAAGAAAACATAAAAAACCGACTGAGTATCGGGTTGGCGATTACGTGGTAATTCGTAATACAGATACTACAACAGGAATTAATACAAAATTGTTGCCTAAATTTAAAGGCCCGTATGCGATTAAGAAGGTATTGGACAAGGACAAATATGTTATTACAGATGTAGAGGGACACCAAGTGTCACGTGCACCATTTACAGGAGTTGTTGGCCCCGATCAAATGAAATTTTGGATTAGGTCGGGAAGTGAAAAGGAGAACGATACCCAGTAGAAAATAAGTTTTGAATTGTATTATTGCGTTATATTTGCGTCAGCTATGTATTGTTTAGTCGTTATAAAGTTGTTATTTTCTCGTTTATGTGTTGCATCCTAACCATCGATGACCGAGGACGGTCATTATGGTCAGGATTGGCCGAACTGTAGGAACGTATAGGAATTACATGTTAGATACGTTCGTGTTGATGCCGATCGATCGTCGGCGACCAGCTGAGTCGATCTGGCGATCGTCTGCTCATCTCGCTGGTCGTCGTTATGAGCCGACGATCGATTTGTTATTAACGACCGACGTTCGTTTGAAATTTGTATTTGGAATCAGATTGAATTATACTTCGAAACGTTAAAGATCTGTTTGAATAAAGCTCCTATAATATCGACGTGCCTGGCTACTATTACTTTGTTATTTATCAGGATTTTGTACCCAACATCTGTGTAGCCCACTAGAATGCCTAATTCTGCCTTTTTGTCCCATTTGTTCTTTCTTCTTTCTTCTGGAATTCTGACAAACATTCTGCTCCCATACAAACGTAGATTTTTGACACATGGTCTTTTGCCAAAAAATATCTCGTATGGAGTTTTCCTCTCTATAGTGTTTGATAGTGTCCTATTTTTGAGGTATGCAGCTGTCCTCACAATCTCTGGCCAAAATCTCTTGTCGGTTCTCGCTTCGGCTAACAAGCATCTTGCAATATCCATGACTGATCTGTTGTACCTTTCAGCAGTACCATTCAATTCGTGTACATATGGTGGACATGCACTTATGTAAATTCCTTTTGCTTTTGCAAAATTATAAATTTTTGAGTTTATATACTCTCTTCCATTGTCGCACTTTAATTTCTTAATTATCTTCCCAGTAAGATTTTGTATTTCATTTATGTATTCTACAAAGCACTCATAGACTTGATCCTTAGTTTTAATCCAATAAACTTTTGTTAGTTTGCTGTATTCATCAATAAATGAAAGAAAATATCTTTCACCACGATTTCCAACTGTTGCATGTGGCCCATTTAAGTCGGAGTGAACGACTTCTAATATTTCTTGCGCTCTTGATCTGTTATTTTCGAATGGTAGATTATGCATTTTATTCTGAATGCAGATAGCACATTTCATCTGATCAGGTTCTAATTCCTTCGGTAATCCAATCAACAACTCATTTTTACATAAGATATGTAAATAATTGAAATTCACATGTCCAAGGGTGCGATGCCACTTTTCCTTTAGAGTTTGTGTTTCTTTCATTTCTATATTAGTTGACGCAGTGGCACACATTTCACCATCTTGAGTTTTGATAAAGCTTGTCATTTTGTATAGACTTCCTTCCTTTTTTGCTATTGCCACTAATTCATTCCATTTATTGTATATTTTTGATACTTCACCTTGAGAGACTATTTTATTTCTATTCGTCACTTTGGCATAGCTAATTAGATTTTGCTTCATGTCTCTTACATAGAACACATTTGGTAGCATTACTTTCTGTTTTTTATTATACACTTGGAAGAAAGTGTTTACCCGACCAACTTTTGTAGCTTGTAATATTCGACCATCTCCTACAGTCTATCTCACCCAAGAACATAGTTGGATAATGACCGATTTGCGCTGTTTACTGCGCAGCTTCGCCTTGATTGGTAGAACTCTCACTGCACAACGCATGCGCGCAGTGGCACTGAAGTGACGCCATGCGCTGCAGCGGTGCAAACCGCCTCATTTGCTGTCTATCGGGTGAACTTTTCTCACGCTATCGATCGCTGCTTTGTATTCTCGTTTTCGCTATTTATTATTCTTGTTTTATTTGCTTGTTATTCTTTTTATTCTTGTTATTTTTGTTTTCGCGTTACTTGTTATTCTTGTTTTCGTTATTTGTTATCCTGTTTTCTTGTTATTTTTATCTTCGCGTTGCTTTTTATTGTTTTCGCGTTGTTTCGACTGCGTGAAATGAATCCAGAAGGGCCGTTGTCTCCAGTGAAGCGGAATCCGCAAGGAAAGGTACGTTCATATTGTACATATAAATAATATTCATTATATACAGTGACTCTTACTAATATTCGGACACTATTAAAAAGACGATAATATTGTTAATATTGTACTATACGATTTTAATTTTTTTGGGAAGCTAGAATCCTTAGATTTACTGCAGTTGAAGGCCGAAAATCGTGAAAATCTGCAGTTTTTAACATTTTTAAACGTCTGGAGCTCACTGCAACGTCGACCGCTTTTGACGAAATTTTCAGAATATGTTTAATTGACACAGGTCTATAAAACGTATTTTTAAAATTTTCAATATAGGCCCACATAAAAAAGTTGTCAAATGCAACTTTTAATATTTTTGCTACAATTCCGATCAATTGCAATTTTTGACAAAATTTTTAGACCCACTTTCACGCTTTATACATAACTGCTTGTATGACATTTATTACAACTTCCATACTCTCTCTTTGCTAGCACTTGCCGAAGTGACGCTGCTCGTTCGTTCTCGCACTCACGCGCTTACACATGCCTAAAGGCGAATCCGCATGACTGTTAAGATGTAATGCATTATTCTCAACACCCTCTCTTAATGCATTTCATCTTTTCATAATTCCTTTTATTTGTTTAAAAATAATAAAAAAAATATATCAACTCTTTGTATTTAATTTAACCCTCTCTGTTTTTATACTCTTTAGTAATCATATAATCTTTTAACGCAAAAAATACATTCTTTGGTAATCATCCTCTCTTATTTTATGCGTTCAAACCAATGTAATATCTTAATGTATCAAAATTGTGCTTTGGTAAACCTTTCGTGAGTATATCTGCTTCCTGCTCTTTGGTGCACGTATACTTAATATTAATTACATTGTTTTTTAAACATTCGCATACAAAATTATATTTTATATCTATATGTTTTACTCTACGATTGTTTTCTGGATTTCTAATTAAAGCTATACATCCTTGATTGTCTTCAAATATCATGACATTTTCTATTTTGACATTTAAATCGTTTAATAATTTCTTAAACCATAAACCTTCTTGAACTGAACTACATAATGCTACTAATTCTGCCTCTGTTGTAGACAAAGCTACACAATTTTGCCTTTTGGTACTCCATGTTAGCGTATTTCCATATCCCAGACAGCACACCGGCTCGATTTGGGCCTGCTTTTTATGCGCGCCATGGCCCGGAAATAGCCAGGCATGGGCTCGAGCCCACAGCCTGCCGGCCGTGCCAGATTTCAGCCAGATTTCAGCCCATTTACAAGATTGCAAGGGTGCGGCATTTGCGTTCTCATTTCGTGATAATACAAACATGGGTTTTTTCAGTAGTCAAAAACGCCAGATAAAGATCAATCTAGGCAGCAAACGCCCTCAAAAGTCTTATTTAAGACAAATTTAATAACAGTAAAGTGGGTTCTGTTTCCTGCTAAAGATGGTGTAGGTTCTGTTCCATGCTAAAGATGATGTAGGAGCTGTTCCAGGCTAAACATGATGTGGAGAGAGAAGATGTCGCGAGAAAAGTTGGGCTCAATCGAAGCACTGATTGGCCACATTAGTGTGACCGTGCTGCCCTCTTAAACTCTGGCTGAAATCTGGCACGGCCGGCAGGCTGTGGGCTCGAGCCCATGCCTGGCTATTTCCGGGCCATTGCGCGCATAAAAAGCAGGCACGGATCCAACGGAATCAGCCTCGAGCCGATCCAAGCATTGTGTTAGATAGTAACCTGTAGGTCACGGGCCTCGGGACGTTTGGGCCGGTAGTGGGCTCGGGCAGGCTGTGCTGTCTGGGATACTTTGATTAGATATCCAGATACTGATTTCCTATCAGACAAATCTCCTCCCCAATCGGAGTCTACATAGCACATCAGAGGATTTTGTGTAATTTCCCTCCTATATATTAAACTTAAATTAACAGTTCCTTTTATATATCTTAGTATTCTCTTAAGATAAATCCATATTTCTTTGTCTGCCTTATCTTGGTATCTACTGAAATAGTTAACCGCAAAACTTATGTCTGGACGCGATCCTAACATTAAATACATCAAACAACCTATCAATTTTCTTATTTGTACTTCATGTTTAGTATTTTCTTTCTTTATTATTAAATTCAGTCTTGAATCAATTGTCGAAGAACACGGTTTACAATTTTCCATTTTGAATCTTTTTAGAATACTCATAGCATATTTCTCTTGACTAATCTTTAATATTCCTTTTCTTCTATCATAATCAATTTCAAATCCCAGAAAATGTTTTAACTCTCCTTTATCTTTCATTTCAAATTCGTTCTCCAACTTAGTTTTATACTTATTAATAATATCTAGTTTAGGAGCTGCTATAATTATATCATCTACATAGATCAGCAAATATATTGTTTCCTTTTCTAAAGTTTTTGTGCATAAACAATAATCACTTTCTGATCTCATAAAGCCTAACATTAACAAGAAGCTATTAATCCTCCCATTCCAGCATTTGGATGCTTGTCTTAACCCATACAGTGATTTGTTTAATTTAAATACATGACCCTTTTTACACTCTACACCTTTTGGTGGGTAAATATATATATCTTCTTTAAGATTGCCGTTTAGGAATACTGTCTTTACATCTACCTGTACAAAGTGATAACTTAACTGATTACCTATTGCTAATAACGTTCTTATCGTTGATGTTCTAGCTACTGGTGAATATATTTCCTGATAATTGAAAGTACTCTGTTGTGCAAACCCCTTTGCAACTAGTCTGGCTTTGTATTTATCTTCTCTAATCTTTTCCAATGATTTAAAGTTATATACCCATTTTGTATCTATAATTTCTCTATTTTCAGGCTTGACTACTTTTTTCCAAGTATTGTTTTTGTTAATAGACTCTAATTCTTTCTTCATTGCATTTAACCATAATTCTTTATCTTCTCTATTTTCTAATTCTGAAAAATCCTTTGGAACTTGCTCAACAAATGATATGGCATCAAACGCCATGTACATTTCATAATCTTTAAGTTTTTCAGGTATTCTAATTTTTCTTCGTTCCCTTGTATTTGTTGAATTACTACTTAGTTCTATATCATTATGACTAGTGACCTGCCTAATATTTGTTTGATCATTTTCACCTTGTCCTTCTTCATCATTTTGATGCTCTTCTGTATTATCTGAATCAGTACTTGTAATTGACTGTATCTGTTCATCTAAATCTTCTGTTTCCACTATACTTTCAATATCATATATTATTTGCTCTTGTCTACTTGTTTGATATCTAGAATTTTCGTCAAAAACTACATCCTTTGAAACTACTATTTTATTATTCATTGGATTCCATACCCTATATCCATTATTAGTGTATCCTACCATTATGCATTTTATTGCTTTGGGATCAAACTTACTTCTCAATTCTTTTACTATGTGTACATAGGCAAGTGAACCAAAAACCTTTAAATTTCTTACATTTGGTTTCCTTTCATACCAAACTTCTGCAGGTGTAAGACCTGGTAAATTTACAGAAGGGCTTCTATTAGACAAATATGTAGCGGTTCTTACTGCTTCACCCCAAAATTCCTTTGATAAGCCTGAATCTCTAATCATAGATCTAGCCTTATCCACTAATGTTCTATTGAAACGCTCAGCCTTACCATTTTGTTGTGGTGTATATGGTATCGTATAATCTATAACTGTTCCATTCTTCTTACAATAATTTCTGAAGTTGTTAGACGTGTATTCTCTTCCGTTATCGCATCGGAGTATTGATATTTTCTTGTTGAATTTTGTATTTACCATCTGAGCATATTCCCTAAATTTTTCAAAAACATCGTTCTTATTTCTGATTAAATAGGTACAAACAAATCCTGAAAAATCATCAATGAAAGTTACAAAATATTTAAAACCATCATGAGTTATTGGCGTTATCGGCCCGCATACATCTGAATGTACTATTTCTAATATCGATTTGCTTCTAGTTCTAATTCCAAAATTGTTTCTTGTCATTCTCCCTTCTATACAAAATTCACATAGTTCATCATTGTTTATCTTTATATTGTCTATTCCATCAACTAATCTTTCGTTTATCAATTTTTTTAAATTCGAGTATCCTAGGTGACCATACCTTCTATGCCATAATTTTACCTTTTCATCTTCAATTTCAGTATTCATACATTCTAAATTTTCAATTTTGAAGCTAATTTTGTATAAATTGTCTCTATAGCCTACAGCTATTAAGCCTTTATCATTACACAATTGTACTTTTCCATTCGCAAAGATCGTGTTTATGTTATACATTTCAAGTCTTTTGACTGATAACAGATTCCTTCTCAAATTTGGCACATACAACACATTTTGTATCTTACATTTGAATTCTCTTTTTCCTACTTTACTTATGATGTTTATATTTCCAATTCCTATAGCTTCTATAAAGCATTTGTCTTTTGCAATAGATATTTTAATAGGGTCTTTTAACATTATCAGTTTTGAGAAGAAGTCTTTATCATTTACTAAGTGGTCTGTATAACCTGAATCTACAAAAAATATTACTTTTTTGTCACTTACAGTTTCTTCATTTATATCAATGTTTGTAACAAAACAAATACCATCTTCTTCATGTTGGCTTCGTCTTTGGTTGAACTCAGTATAATTTCCTTCTTGCTGCTCTCCATTGTTATGGCTGTTTCCCGTGTAACTTCTATTTCGAATATTATGATAACCTCGTCCTCTGTGATACCTCGGATTAAAGAAATTCGGATTCTTTTCAATTTCGCTATCACCTCTCGTTGGTCTTCCAAAATGGTTGCTACCTCTTCCGACTTGGTTGTTGCTTCTCCCAAAATGGATGCTACCTTTCCCAAAATGGCTGGTACCTCTTCTCGAATGTTCTTCCATATCTCTATGTGGTTGATTGTATTGTCTTTTACACTCTCTCATATAATGGCCAATTTTTCCACAATTATAACATGTTCCTCTCTTATACGATATGAATGCAGTTGATTGCGTTACTTCCTGCGTGTAACTACCCTGATAGCCACGGCTGGAAGGTTCCAGAAAGAGAGCAGAGCGTGGAGTCCACGTGGAGGGTAGAATCGTTCCAGAGCCTCGCTTGAGGCCGCTCGGCCCACGGGTGGAGGGAATCTGGAAAGAGTGTGGCTTCGGGCCATTGCCGACCTCCTAAATTTAGTACAGACCGACTATTGTCTGGCCTCTCTGTACCTGGACGGCAGCTTCTTCAGTCCAGATGGAAGCCAGCTCGTGGAGTCTTTGTGGAGCGGCGGATGCCGTTATACAGGGCAGCAACGTCGGCGAGGTTATGTCGGTAATGTCGGTAATGTCGATGAGGTTATGTGGGTAATGTCGGTGAAATGAATATCTAGATATCGTACAAAGATGTAGCAGTCTTCCTTTTCACCGACAATTCCAAATACCGACTTTAAATGAAAACGAAATAATAAACCCGATATAAAAAAATATTAAATTTTATTTATTTCTATTATATCTATATTGTAACAGACCTGTACCGTACAGGCCTGTTACTAACGCAAACCGGATCAAACCGGTGAGAACCGAGATCAACCGTCGAGCATTTCCCGGAACGAACCGCCGTATCCCCGTCGCCGCGCCGAGACGGACCGCGCCGCGCCATTCCCGCGCCTAGAAACAATCCGCGAATCACCGCATCGCGCCACCACCCCCACCAATAATTGAGAGCTATAAAAGCCGTCACGGCCAGAGCTCGAGACGGTATTCGATGCAAAGCTACGCTCTGGTAAGGATCACTCCTACCTTCGTTATCAAGAGTAAGTAAATACATTGACATACTTAGGTTTTCCCACGCTGTCTAAAGCACCTCGAAGCCGACCGTGGGAACCCACTTCCTAGAGCACGGCGTGTCGCCACTCTTCCAGTCATGGTAGGTTACCTGTTGTATCCTGAATCCTGAGAGCACGGCGTGTCGCTACTCTCTTCCTCAGCCACGGTGTATCACCAGCTGAATCCTGACTCCTGAGAGCACGGCGTGTCGCCACTCTCTCCCGCAGCCACGGTGTGTCACCAGCTGAATCCTGACTCCTGAGAGCACGGCGTGTCGCCACTCCCTCCCGCAGCCACGGTGTGTCACCAGCTGACTCCTGATCACTTTCATAACGATCCACCATTCTCATGATCACCGAAAACGTCCATGCCGTCGGGCATCCCGTGAACGATCAATTTCGCGACGCGTTCGATTACGACACCGCGTTCCGCCTTTACAAAGGAGAACCGCGAACTTCGTAGATGTACTCCGCGACCCGAACTCCCGCGTCCGCGATATTAGAGAACTCGTTGGCAGCGAGCGCATGTTAACCTAAAACTCCACGTGTCTTGATTTATTACACCCCGTCCTACCGAAAGCCGATCATTCTCTCTGCCGTATACGAATCCTGGCCGCGGCGAGCTAATCAGCAACAGAGAGACTCCGACGCGAAGAAATCGATACCGGGAACAAGACCCGTTACAATATTATTTTTCCTAGACTGCGGATCTTTGTGGAAAATAAAAATTGTCTGCATCGATTGCAAGAGATGGAAACTATGTATAAATTGAATGTTACTTCTTCCCCCCTTGCCGTGCCATTTTCTTTACAGTTACATTAAGAGTAAACCTACACATAAATCAATAAACTAGTAATACATTAATTATCCCCTAATACGTACAGTTACACGAATTAATATTCGGACGATCTAAGAAAGATGATGACTTTTTTAATATTGTATTATACGATTTGAACTTTTTTGGGGAGCTAGAGCAATTAGTTTACTACAGGATGTGAAAGGAAATTTTTTCAAAAATTGCATTTGGTTGGAATTGCAGAGAAAATACTAAAAGTTACATTTTACAACTTTTTCGTGTGGGCCTATATTGAAAATTTAAAAAGTACGTTTTGTAGGCCTGCGTAAATAATATGCACTGTGAATGTTTCATCGCAATCGGCTGATGCGGAAAGAAACGACAGGTCTTGAAAGATGTAAGAATTCTTCGGTATAGGCTAAAAATCTGGAATTTTTACCATCTTTAAACGTTTGTAGCTCTTTGCGACGTCAACCGATTTTGACGAAATTTTCAAAATATGTTTAGTCGACACAGATCTACAAAGCGTATTTTTCAATTTTTCAAAATGGGCCCACATAAAAAAGTTGTAAAATGCCACTCTTAGTATTTTTTCATACGATTCCGATCAATTGCAATTTTTGAAAAAATTTCTTTCGCCATCTGTAGTAAACTAATTGCTCTAGTTCCCCAAAAAAGTTCAAATCGTACAGTACAATATTAAAAAAGTTCTCGTCTTTTTTAGAACGTCCGAATATATTAATGCGAGTAACTGCGCAGTTCCTTTTTCCAGGATTGCAAGGGTGCGGGATTCGCCTCTTCTCATCTCTCGATAATAATACAAACACGGGGGTTTTCACTAGTCAAAAACGCTAAATAAAATATCGATCTACTCCTATTTTTCCGTTTACGAGGCGAAATGTGCATTAGTCGGCACCGTAATTTGCATTATTCGGAAGCATACAAGCTATTTTCATAGCTACATGCTGCCGAATAATGCCAATTACGCCTCGTAAACGAAAAAATAGGATTTTTGAGGCTGATAGCGTCCTAGATAGATCTTTTATCTAGCGTTTTTGACTAGTGAAAACCCCCGTGTTTGTATTAGCGTGAAATGAGAAGAGACGAATCCCGCACCCTTGCAATCCTGGAAACGAGTCTACTCCCTGTTTTAATAAACTAAAGCAAAGATTTAAAACCAAGGAGTATGTTCGATTGCAGGTAGCTACGGTTATAAAGTTTAGTACCTTAACGGTATAAAATACATCGGCTGTGCTTCTTTCGGCTGGCCAAAAATCACTTTGTTGGGAGATACATATGGAAGGTCTTTAGCTTAATGTTTTATGACGCGGAGGGTTTTATGACCGAACATATTTAAGGGTAAGTGGCCTGTAGTTCCTTTTTCATTTGGAGCAACCGAGGCATTGGAAAAACCGAAAAAATACCGGTATTATTTCGCGGTTTCGGTAGAAAATTGATTATGCCGTTATTCGAAGACTTGGAATAAATCCACTATCCACAGTCCAAATTCAATCTCGAGTTTATTCTTTCTTTTAATCGGAAAAACGCCACGAAGCAGCTAGCATCATCTACATGAAATAATTACGAAAAATAAACAAGGTCTGCAATACATTTGTTAGTGGTTTCATGCCGATATACACTCCGGGACAAAGAGATAGCATCATCTATTTTTCCTCATTTGGTATATTAAACTGAATAAAATGAATATTTTAATATGTCAATGTACTGAAGGCGAGTGTGTGATAATTTGGGCCTACATTGGATATTGGGGTAAAACAGAAATCAAATTTATAAAATGACGAATGAATACTGAACGGTATGTGGAAATGATAAATGAACAACTAAACACTTATGCTTTAAGAATTGCTGCAAATAAACACATTTTACAACAAGATAATGTCGCAGTCCACGCGGCGAAAGCGATCAAGAAATACTTGTCTTAAAAAATTATTCGTATTTTGGAGAGGCCAGCAAGATCTCCAACCTCAACATTATTGAAAATTGTTGTGGACATCTTGCCAGAGCTGTGTATCAAAATGGCAGACAATTCCAAAATATCAACGATTTAAAGTAGAGCATTTTGGACGAATGGGAGAATATTAGCCAAAACAGTATTCAAAACTTGTATAAATATTTACCAAATCGAATGATTAAAGTCGTTAACTATAAAGGAGGTCCTACAAAATATTGAGCATTGATTTTTATCGATTAATTCTGTTATATTTCAAGTTTTTCGTTAAGTGTGCTATAATTTTGTACCCCTATATTTCGTTAATAATTCTACTTCGTTCAATAAAAATAGATAAGTTAATGAATCTTCGTTTCATTTCATTCATATATGTTAAGAAAGACGCACTAAAAATATGTGTATAAAAAACTTGAATTTCTAATGTTTAATAAACAGAAGTTACATTAATTTCAAAGTGTGCTATCTTTTCGTCCCGGAGTGTGCCTGGCTGGCCGTCGCGCGTCGGGTTGCCTGGCCGTGTCTATTGCACCACTTGGCCACAGCGACCGAAGCCTTGGCCGCTCTGGCAGAAAATTATCCGACGCTACACCGTGTCTGGTTTTCAGATGACTGGAAAACCCCAAGGTTTGGTCGCCACATGTGCGGCCTTGGCGAATCCTAGGGCCCGCTTCAAGTACTAGCTTTAGTTCCGTCCACCTCCAAATGGGACTTTCACCAACATGTTCGTGACATTTTTCTTTTTTTAAAACCCGTACTACGTTATACTTCTCGACGACCGAAGCCTCTCGAGCTTCGTGGCCCCTCGTTTTTGAGAAATTGATTTAAAAAAGACATATTTTTCAACTTTAAACAAATATTGAGATTTTATTTTAAAAAATATTGAATTGTTCATTACAGCAAAAGATTCTGTTGACTTGCCCGAATATAATGATATTCAATATTAAAACATATTACATGTTTAAACATGTTTAAACAATCATTACAGATGGAGAGACAATTTTACATCAATTTTTGGGGATATTTTTCAGCTTATCTTGAAAAATAAGGGTCCAGCGTGAAATCTAATTAAAGTGAGCCACGAAAGTATTGGAAGCCTTGTGAAAGGGTGATTCCATTTTAAAAAATGAAGATGACCTTGATATCTCTAAAAAAATGACATAAAAACAAAAAATTTTTTGTCGTGCGAACCCCATTTTACCATTCAACAGTCCTCAAGACATTTAATGTATCTTTCAAAACAACAAAGATATTTGAGGTGATAATGTTAGGTGATTCACCCGCTATAAGGTGAGCTTTCAATTTTGAAAGGCTATACTCCTGGATTTTCGTATGCGCGGTCGGGTCGGACCTCTCCGCCCCCTCCACGACCTAACGACAACTCATCCTATTCGCATGATTTTTCCATTACTGGTTCAAATTCTGCATGACAGCTGGAATGCAAAGATTATGCGAATAGAATGAGTTGTGGTTTGGTCGTGGCGGAGGCGGAGAGGGCCGGCGCGACCACGCATACGAAAATCTAAGAGTAGTCTTTCAAAATTGAAAGCTCACTTTATACGTGTATGTTAGAAATTCGGTAAAGACTCGTTCGCTTCGAAGGTTCTGGGGTAAGTGCCGTGGGGATTAACACAGTCCTCTCACCAAGAGGCACCCTTGCCTTTCCCACTCCGTGGCCAGATCCTCTTGGAACAAAGTCCCAATTCTTTAAGGCAGTGTGGCCTTGGCCACACTGTTGTGGCAAACATGACCTTCTCGAACGATAGCTGGATGGCCCAAAGTGTCCACCCGCCATCGTCCGAAGACGGTTCTGTTTATTCTCTTCCGTCTCTATTCAGGGCGTCACGTACGCCCAGGTCCTACCATAAATCCTTCCAATCTTAAGGGTCGCCTCGACATCAGTCCTTGACTTTGCTTAAAACACGTTGACGCTACATGTATATACATACTGTATACATATGTATGTATTACCACAGTGAGGCTCTAGAAAACAGGGTCACTCATCTCTCATTTCCACAGCGTGTTTTCAAAAAATATGTAAACAGACGCCGCGCCGGAACAGGCTTACGTTGTCACGGAGCGTGCAAGAATACGGAAAATTCGATACAATATTAGCAATAGTTTTTTTGCGAATATTTCGAAAACTAAAATCGAGCGGCGGTAACATGTATAGGGAAGAAATGTTCAGAATGATGACCTTGACAACATATTTCAAGGTCATCAAAATCGGGTAGGAGGGGAAACTTCTAAATAAGTACGACTTTTTCATTTGGACCCTTAATGAAAATTTAAAATATATGTTTTATAGATCTACGTTAGTTACATACATACTCAAAATTTCATCGAAATCGGTTGACGTGGGAAAAAACGGCACGCATCGAAAAATGTATGATACTCTAGATTTTAAGGAGAAACAGATCAAACGCAGTATTTTTTTCGATTTTTCGATTAGACGACTTTTTTCAGATTTTTTGGATTATGCGCGTTTTTAACAGTTTTTAATGAGTTGTTAACATTTTTTTATCTTATTAGGAATTTATTTTAGTTAGTGATCATATCCATCGGTGAAAAAAGATAAGTATACGGTACTATTTATATTGACTCCTACAAAATTGCAATTAGAATTACGATTTTAACTATGTCTACTTTTTCTTTGAATATAGCAATGCAAAGGACCATATACAACGGCGTGGGTGTCAGCGGTAACGAAATTTTAGGACAACGTAAAATCAATATTACCAGGTTCAAGAATGACTTCAAAGAAAAGAGATAAGTTTATAGTTACATTAATATTTTATTCTATATTTTTCAATCATGACTTTAACTATTTTTTGTTTTTTTACCACGTTTTTTTTTGTTATGTTACAGAAAGGCAGGGACCATTTAAAATCAATTTTCGTTACCGGAGATTCTATTGCAAACACCTTTTATAAATACTTTAAAACTAGTATCTCGAAAACTTCAATACGAAATATGCATTTTCTTCGATTGTTTGGAGATTTTCCATTTTTTTAAACATGTTTATAATCCAAAAAATCTGAAAAAATCTCAGTCATGTGTGCTATTAGGTAGAATATTCATCAATTTTCTCGTAATTGTTTATTGAGCATGGTTCGACTAAAAATCAATTTGTTTTGAGGGCCCTCTGGACCATCTGAACCTTAAAAATCAACGAAAACATTATTTAAAAATTACAAAATGTATTTCTGTTTACATCATTAAAACCGATTCAAAAGAAAAAATTTAGGCCTAATTTCTTTTCGATATCTCTTTTAGATCAAAAGTTATAGCAAAATGTGCGCCGCGCGCTGTGCCGGGATTGAAATGCGTGCCGTCTCCAGATTCTGACATTCCGACTCATGCTTCCGAAACTTCGGTAACGTGAAAATCGAAGGAACGCGTCGGCGTCGATCAGTCGAGCAGGTAGTTCACACAGACAGAGTAGAGGTACGCTTGTGTGTAGCGCGCGTGCAATCGAACAGGCACTCACACGGGCAGAGTAGAGATACGTTCGTGTGTAGCGCGTGCATTGTGTCAGTGTGCAGAGTACACAGTAGAAGACAAAGACAACGTGACAACGCGCCGGTTGCCGACGCGTTCCTCCGGTTTTTACGTTACCGAAGTTTCGAAAGCATGAGGCGAAAAGTCGGAATCTGGAGACGGCGCGCATTTGAATCCCGGCACAGCGCAGCGCGCGGCGCACATTTTGCTATAACTTTTGATCTCAAAGAGATATCGAAGAGAAATTTGGACTACATTTTTTCGAAAAACGGGTTTAATGATGTAAACAGAAATATATTTCGTATTTTTTAAATAATGTTTTCGTTGAATCTTAAGGTATAGCCGGATAAGATGGTCAAAAGTGTCCATCCAAATTGATTTTTAGTCACGTCATGTTCAACAGAAAATTATGAAAAAATTCATGAATATTCTACCTAATAGCATACACGACCGAGATTTTTTTTCATAATTTTTGGGTGCAAAATCGATTTTTAAACAAATCGGAAAACATAAACTTGACGATTTTATATCAGTCTTCAATTGACCACATTTATATTATTACGTTAGTTGTCTCTCATCCTGATTATTAATGTGTATTTTTTCAGGTTTTTCGATTTATGGAAACATGTTTTAAAAAATTGAAAACCTACAAACATTCGAAGAAAATGCATATTTTGTATTGAAGTGTTAGAGACTCCAGTACTATAAAAAATCAAGTACTTGGATATTATTGTAGCAACTGTTCTTAATTTTTTTATAATTTTTTAGAGATTGCGTAGAAGTTAACGAAACAACTATTCGGTTGAGAATCTTCTGGCCCCGAATCGAATCCCGAACCTAATAATTTTTTTCGGTAAATACTTATTGCCCCGGGTTTTAATAAAAAGTTTAACCAAACACATTTTTTAATTGTCTACATTTGTTTTCAATTGAAAGGATTGATGCAGTTCGCGGTGTCGACTTTCTGTAATTTAAAAAAAAGGAACACAATTTAAGTTATGATTGCGAAGTGCAGAATGGTTTCAAGGCACTCGAAAATTCCGCTACAGCTGATCTCCTGCGTTCCCATATTCGAAAAGAAACAAACCTAATTAAAATTATAATTCTAATTGCAATATTATAGGACACAGTATTACCATTAACGTATACTTATCTCTATTCATCGACAAGATTAATTCTTGAGCAAAATAAATGCCTTATATTATATAAAAAACGATAAAAACGCTACGGAGAAAAGTTATAGAGAATAGCTATACATTTGGGGTTGTTTAACGAAATAGCGTACCCGCCAAAATAAGAAATAAAGTCTAAACGACCTACAAGTTCGTAAACGCGTGCAATGTCGATTGCTTGAAATTTTGCGTACGCGACGAACTTGCATACAATTGCTTGATGTCATTAGAGATAAATATCTATCATCGATAGGCATGGTGCGACTAGACTAGAATTTAATAGGTTGATGCCTATTTTATTCCTGTTTTTCGTCTTGATATCGGGAATCAATGAGAATATCATTTCGGTCTCGGCAATTGAATGCGGTAAACATCTGGCAATTTTGCACAGTCGACGCAAGTTCGTGAAACGAAAAATTTGTTACGCGTTTTCTTGTTTGCAGATGGCTATCCACATACTGTCGACTGATAAATTCGACCATTAGTGTTTTTGGAATTCCGATGTTTAATTATTTAATTCGCCAGATAAATTTCTACGGGACATCCGTATTCCAAAAACACTAATAGTCGAATTTATCAGTCGACAATATATGGATAGACATCTGCAAACAAGAAAACGCGGAACAAGTTCTTCGTGTCGCGAACTTGCGTCGACTGTGCAAAATTGTCAGATGTTTACCGCATTCAATTGCCGAGACCGAAAGGATATTCTCATTGATTCCCGATATCAAGACGAAAAAAAGGAATAAAATAGGTATCAACCTATTAAATTCTAGTGTAGTCGCACCATATCTATCGATGATAGACATTTATCTCTAATGACATCAAGCAATTGTATGCAAGTTCGTCGCGTACGCAAAATTTCAAGCAATTGACATTGCACGCGTTTACGGACTTGTAGGTCGTTTAGTCTTTATTTCTTATTTTGGCGCGTACGCTATTTCGTTAAACAACCACAAATGTATAGCTATTCTCTAATGATAGCTAATTCCATCGATGAATAAAGATAAGTATACGTTAATGTTAATATTGTGTCCTATAATATTGCAATTAGAATTACGATTTTAATTATGTTTGTTTCTTCTTCGAATATAGGAACGCAGGGGACTTTAGGAACGCATCAGTCCTTTCAGTTGAAAATAAATGTAGGAAGGTTTAAAGGTTTAAACGTCAGAAGACCTTTTGTAATTGTAGCACCAGAAATAAGAAAATTCGTTGAGATGAGAAATAAGCGAAGAAGATTAAATACTCACCTTTACACACTGTGTAATTGAAAATCTAATTTACAGAACAGAGGAAAAATATAATGTGCTATCCAGGGAAGGAGGAGAAGGAAGCTGTGGCAACCAGGGAAGAGAAAGGCCTCTAATTTCTCGTGTGGTACGTATATCTAATTAGTCCATTCAACACATGTATACATATATTATATATTACTGATTTTCTTCGTATTTTTTAGGTATCCCGCCTATGCCAAAACATGCCATAGCGGTGCGCTCACTTGCCACTATGGAGGAAAAATATGTGCTGTCCAGGGAAGGAGCAAAAAAGGGAGCTGTGGCAACCGGGGAAGAGGAAGGCCTCTAATTTCTCGTGTGGTACGTATATCTAATTATTCCATTCAACACACGTAAAATATATCGTATATTACTGATTTTCTTTGTATTTTTTAGATATCCCGCCTATGCCAAAAGATGCCATAGCGGTGCGCTCGACTTGCCAGTACGGAGGAAATATACAGGATGCGGCACCTAAAACAGGTCACCTGAATAACTCGCTTGCTTTTGAGGATAGAAAAAAAAGAATCAGGCCAAACTTACTTGATATCGAGGGGCTCGTAATCTGATGTCATTAATTTTTTTATAGGTGGAGACATCAAGGAGATATGAAGGTCAACTCTTTTTTTTTAATGAAATCAGGTATTTTTTAATACATCAATCGATGCAGCTGGGCATTCGTTATAAAAAAGTACTAACCTATGTATGTCGAAAACATTTCAATTTAAATAACTGTAAAATACCATTACTGTCGTGCTAAGATGTTACACAAGTAAGTAAAAACTAACGTCTTAGTACGACAGTAATGGTATTTTAGAGTTATTTAAATTGAAATATCTCCTGAACTACTAACTTTTCGAAATACATAGGTTAGTACTTTTTTATAACGAATGCCCAGCTGCATCGATTGATGTATTAAAAGAGTTGACCTTCATATCTCCTTGACGTCTCCACCTATACAAAAATTAATGACATCAGATTACGAGCCCCTCGATATCAAGTAACTTTGGTCTGATCCTTTTTTTTTCTATCTTCACAAGCAAGCGAGTTATTCAGGTGACCTGTTTTAGGTGCCACACCCTGTATGTGCTGCCCAGGGAAGGAGGAGAAAAGGAAGCTGTGGCAACCGGGGAAGAGGAAGGCCACTAATATCTCGTGTGGTACGTATATCTAATTATTCCATTCAACGCACGTATACATATACTGTACATTACTAATCTTCTTTGTATTTTTTAGATATCCCGCCTATGTCCGAACGTGCTACGGGCCACAAGTTTGGGGAAGCAGAGGCAACAACGTGGTGTAATAATCGTAACATGTGCAAGGTGAGTCACCTAACGTTTGCACCTGAAATATTTTTTTTCTAAAGATTCGTAAAATATGGTAGGACATAGTTGAATGGTACAATGTGGCTGACGCGTGCCAAAAAAAATGTTGTTTTTATGTCATTTTCTTAGCGATATCAAGGTCACCTTGACAATTTTTACATGGAATGAGGTATTTTTTAATACATCAATCGATGCAGCTGGACATTCGTTATAAAAGTGTACTAAACCTATGTATGTCGAAAAGTGAGTAGTTCACGAGATATTTCAATTTAAATAACTCTAAAACGCCATTACCGTCGTACTAAAACGTTACACAAGTAAGTAAACGTTAACGTTTTAGTACGACGGTAATGGTGTTTTAGAGTTATTTAAATTGAAATATCTCGTGAACTACTCACTTTTCGTCATGCATAGGTTAGTACACTTTTATAACGAATGTCCAGCTGCATCGATTGATGTATTAAAAAATACCTCATTCCATGTAAAAATTGTCAAGGTGACCTTGATATCGCTAAAAAAATGACATAAAAACCACATTTTTTTGGCACGCGTCAGCCCCATTGTACCATTCAACTTTGTCCTACCATATTTTACGAATCTTTAGAAACAACAAAAATATTTAAAGTTCAAACGTTAGGTGACTCAACTTATAGATGTAGGTCCATGTAAAGTTTGTAACTTTTTCGTAGTTTCCAATAATAAAGCATAGTATAATGAATAAAAAATTATAATATTTATTATTCCTTGTGTAATTGTCCTTGTGTATTCAACAACTCCCGGCGGCGTATTAAAAAATATAAATATTCTTGTCCCTTATACGACACTGTTTTTTTTGCATGGGGACATTTCAATGTTAGCTTCCATCTCTTGCAATCGATGCAGAGAACTTTTATTTTGCACAAAGATTCGCCTAAAAAGCATAATATAGATATAATAGAGTAAATAAAATGGTTTATTTTTTTTTCGTTTTCTCTCCTTGCATGTGACCGAATATTTATTCAAAAATCAGTATTGTCGGTAAAAAGGAAAACTGCTACATATTTGTACAATAGAAATTTACTTTACCGACATCTGCCACATTAGTGCGATCTGCCCTTACCGACGGCGCTGTCCTGTATCACCGACAAGGTACTATTAACACAGACTTAAGATCCCTACAGCACCGACGAGATACTATTAAAGACTGCCAGCCTTATGGGAGTTAGTGTCCCTCGAATTTTTCGGTGTTCTCTTACGCCCTCTAGGATATATTCTGCCTGGAGTGAGAAACAGAACGTTCCTTTCCCAACGCGCCCGCGCGCTACACACACGAGCGTACCTCTACTATATCCGTGTGCGCTGCTTTTGCGCTTGCGCCAGCCACAATCTATTTTTAGCACTTGCCGTGTTGTATTGCTCTACAGAAACGAAACTGAAATTCGGCTGTCGAGCCATCGAGCGTATGAATCGCAATCTGGAGCTAGCCTTCGAATCCCTGTGCAGCGATTTTTATTTTTATTTCTCATTACTTTTTTAATTACATTATTAACCTTGCAAAAAATTAAAAATGTAAAAACTATGTTCAAAATATGTATTCATTTTAAATAGAAACGTTTTGTTACTGTCATAATTGCATTGATAAAAATTGTTATATGAGAACCGGTTGATGGTATTTATTTGGACTGATTGGAGAATACGAAAATGCAGAAAGTATTTTTTAGTTTATGAAACAATTTATAGATTTATTAGTTGTTAAACAAATAATAGAATAAATTGGATAATATATATAAATTGATTTTACTAGCATACACAAGTTTATTTGATCTTCTGTCTTCCTATAATAAAAAAATACAGTCACAATTATAATTATAATAGAATTTTATAGCATATTGAGGTTATTACAAACTCATCTTTTTTCACAATGATGTTCTAATTTCATTGCTTCTCTCAAATGTCCATTTCCTTCCGAGACAGTGGCATTTATAGGTGTAAATAACAAATGTTGATATTCATCATAATTAAACTACAATTATTCTAATAACGTGGAATGTAGTACATATTAAGTGTTAGTTACCCGGATTTTCGTCTTCGACGTTAAGCATTCTTTACTGCTTCTCGTAATTTACGTATATGTAACATTAGGGTTGACCTTATTTTTCGACCATGACATTTTTTTGGTCCCGTAAACCAGAATTGCAACAAATGTTGAGAAAATGTTGTGGACAAATTTTGGGGCCGTTTGGATCATGGGAAAATGAGGCGCAGCAAATTTGAAAATTTTGAATTTTTTAAATCTTGTCATAAATAGACGTTATGATATATCGTAGAATTTGTCTTTTTTCTCTTTAAGAGTCCATATATAGTATAAACAGTTGACAGAAAAAACATCCGTGACCTTAAAAGCTTTAAATAATAACGTTGAAAAATTGTTTTTTCTTTGAAACTATATCCACCTCCTTATATACTACAACTTTTGTTTGAAGAGTTTTTTCATATATACATAACTGACCGAGATATTAAGGGGCGGAATTTGCATTATTCGGAAGCATACAACTGCGCATGTAGCTATTTTTATAGCTACATGCTGCCAAATAATGCAAATTACGCCTCGTAAACGAAAAAACAGGACTTTTGAGGCAGATAGTGCCCTAGATCGATCTTTTATCTAGCGTTTTTGACTAGTGGAAAACCCCGTGTTTGTATTATCGAGAAATGAGAAGGTGAATCCAGCACCCTTGCAATCCTGGAAGTCTCTCTACTCCCTTAAATAAATTCATTAATACGCTCCAATCTACAAAAAAACAGTTCTAATATCGGAAAAAGAAGTTATTATGAATAATAAGCAGTCTGACTGAAACATGGACTGAATGTGGTCAATGATACCGCTGAACGGGGCGTTAAACTAATGGAGGATCATAATTAAATTTTATCTAGACACAAAGAGGAGAAATAATATATACTATACAAACGGTGATGGAATATCGAAAGCAGTACATCCGGACGCCACAAAATAGAATTTGTCAAAGGTTTTTAAATATTTTTTAATATAGAGAGAAACACCTGATCAATCCCTACATGATTAATTTCATTTTTAAGATGTATTGCAGACTGCTTATTAACTGAGAGTTATTACATTTTTAATTTTCCTCAGAGTCAGTAAGTTCTTTATTTTTTTCGGAGGTATTAAGTTTTCCATTATTCTTCGAGTTATTCAATTTTTCATTTTCCTCAGTGTCATTAAGTTCTTTATTTTTCTCGGAGTCATTAAGTTTTTCATTTTTCTTGGAGTCATTGAATTTTTTACTTTTCTCAGAGTCATTGAATTTTTTATTACTCTCTTTAACTTTCTCAGCCGCCGAGTTAGGAGTTGGGCATGCCTGTACTCCAACTTGTCTGATTTGTTGCGTGTTTAGACTTGTTTTCATCAGCAAACCATTTACTAATCGAATGATAACATTTCCATGGCAGAATTCTGAATCGTAACAAACATTTAATTGCTATTAATAAATGATGGTGAAACGCTTACATTGTTGTCTCTAGGAGGCACACAACGCGACGCGACGTTCGATACGGTCGTGATTCAGCATCAGAGGCAACATTGTAACGCACAGCGCAGTGGCGCACCCAGGATGCAATCTTGGGGGGGGGGGCGCGTTGAACCCAGCGCTAGTTTTGCGCGATGACCTTTTTTTTTAGCTAACATATATGTCAAGGGCTATGCTAAATATTTTTTCTTGGGGGGGGACTTGACCCCCTGGCCCCCCCCCTGGGTGCGCCACTAGCACAGCGTATTGGCATTTACTAACTAAAACCAATATGTATTACTTATTATGAACGTTACCATAATGATATCATCACCTATCGATTGAAAATGTTTTCCCAATCAAAATAAGCTCAAACACGGCATAAATCGGATAATAATAATAATACAGCCAGGGTGCACTAGAAAATATCAGGCGAAACAGTCATGTTTCAGGCGTACGAATCGTCAAGTCGGGGCACGGACAGGACAGACAGTCGAGGCGTCGAGCGAGCTCAAGCGGACTCGAGTCGGGTACGCGATACATCAGACACATCCGGCGGCCCATGACTCACCTTTGTCGGGCGGCTTCTAAAAGAATAGAACAAGACCGCGCGAGCGTGTTATCACGATACCCGAAAATCAACTCTGGGTTCTTATGAAATAGATAATGATAATAATGGTACGTATTTCTTTCATAACTTATAATGTGATTTTTAACATATGTACTTGGACTTTTTTATAACTACATTAGGTATATTTGGCACACATGTGCATGATCTCCATTTGTATTAAAATTTGAAATAATGCACGTTTCACGTGAAAAATTATAAGAAAATATTGACAACGTGGTAATAAGTTATGATACCTTTTTAGTAGGTGATGTTTTTATTAACTGTTAAGTAACCTACTTACTTAACTATCATTAACCTTACACAAATTCTTAAAAGATAATATATAATATACAATATAAAATAAAATAGAAATTAACTTAAAATAACATCATATAAAATAAAAAATTATACATATAGAGCCTATAGATAATACAGAATAAAATATAAACACGAAATATAATATGTATAATGTTTATTTTTACATTTCGTTTTTAATTATTGCTATATTTTACCATATTGTAACCTTCTAGGTGTATATAACTCCGTAAGGATATTGTAATGATATATTATCGATACATATCTAAGTTCACTGGGAGAAAATTCGTTAAAAAGCCAGAAATATTGTCTTTTAAGTTTTTCACATGAAACGTGCATTATTTCAAGCTTTAATATAAATAAAGAGCAGGCACACGTTTGCCGATTATACCTAATGTAGTTATAAAAAAAACCAGGTATATTAGAAATCACGTTATAACTTAAGAAAGAAAACCATTATTACCATTATCTATGTCATAAGAACGCAGAGTATTTGAATCTCGGATATCGCAATAACTCGTTCGCCCGAACTTGTTCGATTCTTTTCGAACCCGCCCGACGAATTCGAAGTCGAATCGACGCGACGGGCCGCGTAACTTTCTGCGACCCGACCCGAACCCGAACATCGAGCGGCCCGCAATCTCCCTTACGTTTATAATTAAAAATTATATTATATTAAATAACCTATATCATTGCGAGTTATGATCACGCTTTAAATAAATAAATGTGGCTCAAATTATGACGTATTTAGACTCATTTTAATTAGAAGAATCTCACAAATACGTTGGTAATTTCATAAAAAAACAATGAAAAATAAAATACTTTCCTATGTGTATTGACGTAATCGGTACTCAGCCTTTTGAACTGTGCCGGCTGCCTCGTACCTCAGTCCCTCTTTGTCGTTTACGCGCTGTCGTAAAAAAAGTTCTGGTATGTTGCTAGTCTAAAAATATGATCAATGCTATTTTTTAATTTCTCTAAAAAACCTGCATTTGTCGAATTTTTGCGTATTTTCACTTTGTGTAAATAACATTTTGAACCAAAAAATACGGAAGAAATCTCAAATATCATTTCAATTATATGCAATTAAATGATTAAATTAATGCAAGTAAATGGGAAAAATTGACCAAAAACTGAATGGCGCAACGGCTGTTTGAATAATTCGAAGGACTACCTCATCCGGCTAGGCCCTTTATTCCAAATTGTAATATTCCAATATTTCAAATATATTAATGATAATAATATATTAATGAGTTTTAACAACAAAATATTTTAAATAGAAAACTAAATTTTGACAAATAACATACGATTATAGCAAGCTTCCTATAAATGTCGAAACCTTGAGTCTGGCCAATAAGATAAAAGTATTAACTAATTAAACTAATTTTCGACGGCTCCTATCCATACAATGTTATTTAGAGGCAGTATTTCGTACGAAGATATCTAACAAAATAATTCTATTTCACTCTATACGAAAATTTCTTGCAACATGACGCTATTTAAAAAGTGCGTGTAACATGATTTTATTTCATTCTTAACTGAACCACTTCCTGAAATATGAATCGCTTATACATTGTATACATTGTGCGACGAGGCGAAGAGCTAGCAGTTGAAGTCGGAAGTCGAAATCTTAAAAGAAGGACCAAAGGAATTCACCAAATATGTTAAGAAAAATCCTATAAAAAAATAATGATAAATAATTAAGTTTTGTTATTTGATTAGAAGTCTCACACTGTTATACCCGACCCAACCCGTATCATGTTACAATGTATCGCTCCATTCCACGGCGACCGAAGCCCTCGTGCTTCGCTTGCCTTTTCTCCTTTCGTCATCACAGAATAGTGTTTCCTGAAAATTGATGTCTCTGGCCAGACTCAAGGTTTCGACATTTATAGGAAGCTTGCTATAATCGTATTTTATTTGTCAAAATTTAGTTTTCTATTTAAAATATTTTGTTGTTAAAACTCATTAATATATTATTATCATTAATATATTTGAAATATTGGAATATTACAATTTGGAATAAAGGGCCTAGCCGGATGAGGTAGTCCTTCGAATTATTCAAACAGCCGTTGCGCCATTCAATTTTTGGTCAATTTTTCCCATTTACTTGCATTAATTTAATCATTTAATTGCATATAATTGAAATGATATTTGAGATTTCTTCCGTATTTTTTGGTTCAAAATGTTATTTACACAAAGTGAAAATACGCAAAAATTCGACAAATGCAGGTTTTTTAGAGAAATTAAAAAATAGCATTGATCATATTTGTTCGGATATCGGGTGCTCGTAGCGGAGATAGCTCGTGGGTGGTAAATAAAACGAACCGAATTGTATGAACACTACTTTGGTAACAATAAAACTTTATTTAACAAACAGAGAACTTTCGTACACTTTGCGGTTAGACCGTTAGCGGGGTGACGAGAGCGGTATGTACGAAAGACGAAATCGGTGGTAGCAAAAACAAACGATAAACTGACTGATCACCCAAAGGAGTCGAACAGCTGAGCTCCTTCAGGTGAGCTCAGGTGGGGGGCTCCTACAGAGGGTGACGTCATCATCGCGATCCCGGCGAGACGGCGCGACTCGGTGACGGTTTGCCGGAACATTACTCCCCCCTTTGTCGAATCGCAGGTTCGGCGATAACGCGAGGGTTGCACGTATGTGCGGTGCCCTTACGCCCTTGAGTTTATGGCGCGGCGGGGGTTTCGACGGGCAATCGACACAACTTAATGATGGGTCGTTTGTGTATGCCCGTCGCGGTCCTCACCGTGACAACACGTGTGACGTCGTCCTTTCCGGGGTGGAGTTCGGTCACACGCGCGAGAGGCCAGTTGGCTGGTGGTGTCCGTTCGTCTCGCACGAGAACAAGATCTCCTACGCGAATCGGTTGAGACGTGGTGTGCCATTTTGACGCTGTGTGAACGTGCTGTAAGTATTCCCGCGACCAGCGCGACCAAAAGTGATCGACGATTTGTCGCAATAGTTGCCATCGCGATAGCCGATTGCGAGGAGTGTCCGCGAGATCCGGTTCAGGAATTACGTTGAGCGCGTCACCGATTAGGAAGTGACCCGGAGTGAGTGTCGCGAGGTCGGACGCATCGTCGGACAGTGGACAGATCGGCCGCGAGTTCAGCGATGCTTCGATTTGCGCAAACAGTGTCGCATATTCCTCGAACGTAAGTGTGGAATCCCCGATGACGCGGCGCTGGTGGAATTTTGTAGATTTGACTGCGGCTTCCCATTTTCCGCCGAAGTGAGGAGCGGAAGGGGGGTTAAATCTCCACTGCGTTCCGAGGTTTGCGAGACTGTGTGCGATCGAGCTTGACTCCTGTGACGCGCGTGTAAACATTCGACGTAACTCGCCGTCTGCGCCGACGAAGTTTGTGCCACAATCGCTCGACAGTGTACAGCAAATTCCCCGACGTCCCGTGAAACGCTTGTAAGCCGCTATAAACGCGTCGGCCGTGTAGTCGGATACGAATTCGAGATGTACCGCGCCGGTAGCCATACATACAAATAATGCGAGGTAGCCCTTGAGGATCTGGCCTCCTCGGCCCCGCTTTGTTCGCCAGAGGAAAGGGCCCGCGTAGTCTACCCCGGAGTGCAAGAATGCGCGTGATGGCGTGGCGCGGCGCGACGGAAGCTGACCCATTATTTGTGTACATTGTCGAGCTCTGTGACGTGCGCACGTTACACATTTGCTGATGAACGCTCGTATCGGTTGTCGTCCGCCGATAATCCAATATGATTGTCGTAACGTCGCAAGTGTGAGTTGGGTTCCGGCGTGCAGGTTTCGTAAATGCGCTTGGGCTATAACGAGCGAGGTGAAGGCTGAGTACCGCGGTAGTATCATAGGGTGTTTCTGATCGGCATCCAAGAGCGAGTGCTGGAGACGTCCTCCTACGCGTAGGATGTCGTTCGCGTCCGCGAATGGCATTAATTTTACTAGCTTGCTCGATTTAGGTAGGGCAGCGCCGCGATTGAGCGCTTGTATGTCGGACGCGAAATGATCCGCCTGTGTCTGGCGAATCCAGAATAGACGAGCCTCCTCGATTTCTGCGACAGTTAACAGGTCTACCGGTTCGCGTTCCGCTCTTCTTACTCTCATGCGGCGTACAGCTCTGAAACATAGCGCGGTAATGCGTAATAGGCGGGTGAGAGACGAGAACCGATGGAGCAGGTCCCACGATGGTGTGGGTGCGGCGTGTAGCGTGGCGACTTTTTCCGATCGTTTCTCGGCGTCGATGCGGGCGTCCGGAGCGAGGGTTTCAGTAGGCCACGCTGGGGAAAATTCTCGCAACCAAGCTGGCCCTCGCCACCAAATGGAATTGCGTAGTAATCGCGGAGAAACACCGCGGGACGCTAAATCCGCGGGGTTGCAATTCCCTGGCACGTGATGCCAGTAGGCCTGCGGTGCAAGCATGTGAATATCGGCGACGCGGATTCGTACGAAGTCTTTCCATTTGGAGGGAGGGCTGCGGATCCACGCGAGCGCGACGGCCGAGTCTGTCCACAAGTGAGTCGGTATTCGTTCGAGTCCTAATACCTTCTGGATGTGTGCGACTTGTTTTACGAGGAGGAGCGCGGCCGACAATTCCAGACGCGGGATGGTCATCGGTTTGATGGGAGCGACTCTGGACTTCGCGGAGAGTAAGGTTACTCGGATCGACTCGTCGTCGTTTCTAACGCGGATATAAATTACTATGCCCATCGCGCGCGTAGATGCATCGGAGAATCCATGGATTTCGACACCGTGATCGGGTTCGAGTTGTCCGATCCATCGATCTATCGCGAATTCACGAATGTCTATAAGGTCAGTGCAGAATCGTTCCCATCGACGCGAGAATTCCGTTGGGAGATCATCGTCCCAACTCGTTTTCTGTGTCCATAACTCCTGCATGAGGAGTTTTCCTTGTACGGTTATGGGCGCGAGCCATCCTAAAGGGTCGAATATCTGGGAAATTGTCGACAGGACTCCTCGTTTCGATTGGTGCGCGGTCGCTGGCGCCTTGAAAGAAAATACGAAAGCATCGGGTTCGGTTTTCCAAGCGAGGCCGAGCGCGCGATGCGGGGCGTCAATGGACAGCGTGCGTTCGTTTAGCGGTTCTGGACTTTGTTCGTCGGCGGGGATCAATTCCGGGCAATTCGCGACCCATTTTTTCAACGTGAATCCCCCTGCTCCGAGGATATTTTGCAAATGATCGATTTTTTTCTGGGCGGTACGCAGGTCGTTAGCCCCTGACAGTATGTCATCGACGTATGTCTCGCGGAGTAAGGTATCTCTCGCACGCGGAAAATTGTCGCCCTCGTCAATGACTAATTGGCGCATACACCGCAGCGCGAGAAACGGTGCGCACGCGAGGCCGTAGGTGACGGTGGTGAGCGCGTATTCCTGAACCGGTAACGAGGGTTCGCGACGCCAAAGTATCCGTTGGAAGATTTGATCATCTTCAGCTACGCGAATTTGGCGATACATCTTTTCCACGTCTGCAGAGAACGCGAACCGATATCTGCGCCAGCTGAGAATGACATCCGATAGGTCCACCTGCAACTTTGGACCGGTGTGCAAACAGTCGTTGAGAGAAATACCGGACGTCGTTCTGTGCGAGCCGTTGAATACGACACGGATTTTGGATGACTCGCCTGTCTCGCGGAACACTCCGTGATGCGGTAATACATAGGACGCGGTTTTCGCGTCGCGGTCATCGCGGTTGGACACGCGCATGTGTCCGAGGCGTTCGTATTCATCGAGAAATTCTGCGTATTTATCCCGTACGTGAGGACGCGCCGCGAGTGCTTTTTCGTTCCGAAGCAAAATACGCCACGCCGCCGATCGCGAGTCCCCGAGCTCGCAGGGGTTTTTCGTGAACGGCAAACGGACGATGTACCGCCCGGTCTGATCGCGGGAATGAGTACGAGAAAAGTGTTCCTCACATTGGCGCTCGGACGCAGTCAGTGTCGTGTCGTGCTGCATTGGTGGTTCCTCCTGGGCCCAGAATCTCTCAACCAGGTCGTAGAGATCCCGATCGACGCCACATTGGAAACTGGAGACTCCGCCGGATGCTGCGTGGGAACACTCTGAAGACGCCGGACCGGAGATGATCCAGCCTAGCTTGGTAAGCTGGGCGACCGGGGCATCGTCGGCTCCTCGCCGAACGTCAGGTTGTATGATCCGGTTGTAGATGTCGACGCCGATAACGATGTCAATCGGTTGGGACTCCAGGTAAGCCGGATCAGCCAACTTTAACCCTTTAATGTGGTCCCAACTTGCATGTGGTACTGCGACGGCAGGTGTATAATGCGTGAGCTCGTGTAATATAAATGCTCTGATTTCACAGGTGTACTTCTCCGTAAGGGAGGACATTGTGAAGGTGGAGGCGCCTCGAGTCGTCACGTGATGGCCTGCTCCGATGCCGTAGATTGGTAAATTTGCGTGTTGCCGAGGAAGACGCAGCCGTTGGCACAATGATTCCTTAACGAAGGAGACTTCGGAGCCTTGATCCAATAATGCCCGAGCTGTGATGCTGTCCCCGTTGTGGGAAGTTACCTTGACAAGGGCGGTGGCCAAGAGAATCGGGCGGCGCATCACCACCGAGGAATCTACAGGACCGACATGATGAGCGGCCGCAGGCGGAGGATCCACACGAGATTCGGTAGCAGGCATTGCATCCCCAGGCGATGTGAACGTAGAAGCATCGTGCAGCGAGCTGTGGTGACGAGAGGCGCATGTCGTGCACTTCTTCGTACTGCGACAAGCTTTTCGAGGGTGGTTGCCTAAGCAATTGTAGCAGCGTCGATTCTGTATTATAAACTGTTTACGTTGCTCAGGCGTCTTTGCGAGAAATTGCGTACAGGCTCCGATGTAGTGATCCGCTGAGCACAGAATGCACTGAGGCCTCGGACCGATGGTGTTGTGCGATAGAGCGCTGGACGAACGCGGTTTCGGTATCGTCGCGACGGTTGTGGCCTTCTCGTACGACATCAACGCGAAGGTACGCTGATGCAGAAACTCGTCCAGGACGGAGAACTTGGGATATTCTGTTTGATTTGCTATTAGAAGCTCCCACGCTTTGAGCGATTCCGAATCCAGTCGCCGAGACACCCAAAATATTATGAACGGCCCCCAATGCTGAACTTGACACTGCAGCACCTCGAGCGCGTTCAATATTTGTTTCACCGTGCCGCGAAGTTTTTTCAACTCCGCCGCTGATTCCGACTTGGCTCGTGGTAACGAAAACAACGTCTCGAGTAGGTTATCGATGAGCACGCGTGTGTTATTGTATTGCTCATCGACGAGTTGCCATGCTCGTTTGAAATTGTCACCGTCTATCGGCAAATTTCGAATGAGGTCAAGAGCGTCGCCGTTAAGACTCCGAAGAAGATAATGAAACTTCTCCGTGTCGTCGAGGCTGGCGTTGTTTAAGACCAGCGAAGTAAATAATGCTTTAAACGAGGGCCAGTCTTTGAAGTCCCCGGAGAAGGTTGGAACGTCGATGCGGCGGAGCTTAGCCGAAGATGTTGCATTGTTCTCGTGTTCCTTCCTTTCGTTGGATGTGGAGGCTAGGGGTGCGAGCTCCTTGAGAAAGGTGCACAGCGTGGCTTGGGTCTCGATGACCAATTCCTCGCATTCGTAACGCAGTTCGTTGACGAAGTAGTCGTGCGTCAGGGTTTCGGGAGTGCATATTTCATGGAGCTTCACGTGGTTTTTACGAAATTCATTCCAGTTTCGCATAAGTGCGTCCAGCCTCGATTGTATATAGGCCTCCGTAAAATTGGCCATCCCCTTCTTTTTGGTGTTGGAGATAATGCGACCAATACTTTTATGCAATTCATACTGCAGAGTGATTAACGTGTTCGCAGACGACATGATGCGCGTTCCGAACTTCGAATGTAGCCGTTTGGTAGAGACCGAGAGGTCACGCGACGGTACACCGTAACGAACACAAAGAGTTTGAATTAACGGTCGTTAACGTTTACTGAACAGTCGCAGAAATTCACTAATTGTTGAGAGCACTGCACGGATTTTATTATAATCACGCGAACACTAATGCGGCTTCACGAGTGTACTCACGCACGATTTATCTCCAGCTGAGATATAGAGAGCGGCCGATAGATCCGGCTCGAAGGACCAAAATGTTCGGATATCGGGTGCTCGTAGCGGAGATAGCTCGTGGGTGGTAAATAAAACGAACCGAATTGTATGAACACTACTTTGGTAACAATAAAACTTTATTTAACAAACAGAGAACTTTCGTACACTTTGCGGTTAGACCGTTAGCGGGGTGACGAGAGCGGTATGTACGAAAGACGAAATCGGTGGTAGCAAAAACAAACGATAAACTGACTGATCACCCAAAGGAGTCGAACAGCTGAGCTCCTTCAGGTGAGCTCAGGTGGGGGGCTCCTACAGAGGGTGACGTCATCATCGCGATCCCGGCGAGACGGCGCGACTCGGTGACGGTTTGCCGGAACAATATTTTTAGACTAGCAACATACCAGAACTTTTTTTACGACAGCGCGTAAACGACAAAGAGGGACTGAGGTACGAGGCAGCCGGCACAGTTCAAAAGGCTGAGTACCGATTACGTCAATACACATAGGAAAGAATTTTATTTTTCATTGTTAACTTCCCGATTTTATAGGGAAGTTATTGTAATTACCCCGAAAATCGAAAATCGATTTTTTAGCAGATCTTCACGTTTCATGGTCATTGGAGTCATTTTAGACTATTTTTATCAAAATGTTCGTGTGTGTGTGTGTGTGTGTGTGTGTGTGTGTGTGTGTGTGTGTGTGTGTGTGTGTGTGTGTGTGTGTGTGTGTGTGTGTGTGTGTGTGTGTGTGTGTGTGTGTGTGTGTGTGTGTGTGTGTGTGTGTGTGTGTGTGTGTGTGTGTGTGTGTGTGTGTGTGTGTGTGTGTGTGTGTGTGTGTGTGTGTGTGTGTGTGTGTGTGTGTGTGTGTGTGTGTGTGTGTGTGTGTGTGTGTGTGTGTGTGTGTGTGTGTGTGTGTGTGTGTGTGTGTGTGTGTGTGTGTGTGTGTGTGTGTGTGTGTGGGTGTGGGTGTGTGTGTGTGTGTGTGTGTGTGTGTGTGTGTGTGTGTGTGTGTGTGTGTGTGTGTGTGTGTGTGTGTGTGTGTGTGTGTGTGTGCGCGCGCGTATGGCCGTTTCTATGTAATCAAATTTTTCGTTAACGTTTTCAGAAAAAGTAACAACGCGATCAGGATGATGAATGATGCAATCGATGTGCCCCGTCGTAACTTAGAGCTGATTAGATTTTGGTCCATTTTGGTCAAGTAGTTTTTTAGTTTTTTTCGGAAGGAGTTGATTAAACATTGCAATTTATACGAAAGGCGTATCCACCGAAGAAGTAAACGTAACTATATATATATATTTAGACATATTTAAAAAAAAAATTTTTTTTATACAATTAAAAAAAAATTTTTTATAAAATTAAAAAAAAAATTTTTTTCTTGTTTTTTTTAATTAAAAATACTTTTTTTCCAATTATGCAACTAATGCTAATGTAACCGCTTACAATAATCGAAAATTATTCCACTGCAAGAGTGAGTTAATCATCGCCGAGAATACATTTTCAAAGAATATCGATGAAAGTACAAAAACATTTATATTACAATCTTTAAATAAACAATCAGTTCAAAACGAATTGTTAACTGAGATTAAATTGAAAATTAATATAAAATATATGATAATTAATAACATTGATGTTGAAGACGGATTGGTTAATGGAGCATGCGGAATATTAAAATTTATTACTTTTCAAGAAAATACTAAAATTCCGTCTATATTGTGGTTAGATTTTCAATTGGCCATAGTAGGAGTGAAAGTAAGAACTCGTTATCGTGATTATATGAAAAACGCAAATATAAATCAAAATTTAACACCAATAATAACAAAATATCGAATCAAGTAAATATTTCGAGTGAAGAAAAATAACAGATCACACGTAGTCAATTTCCAGTGGTTCCTGCTGAAGCGATTACGATTCATAAAAGTCAGGGACAAACATACGAGAAAGTATGTATGGATTTTAAAACATCAGAAATACGAACTTTACAAATGTTGTATGTAGCACTGAGCAGAGTTTCAAAATTGAGCGGTTTATATATTTTGAGAAAATTTAAATTAATAGTATCGAAGAAAACCAAGATCAATACTGCAAACCCGGATAATGATGAGATGTATCGTTTGCGAAAAACTAATTAAGACAATTTATATTGCAACATTAGTATGCTATAACAAGGAACCAAGCGAGCAACGAGCATACGATATTGGTTTAATGCGACGCCATATAGCAAACATTTTGATAAGTAGAAAACTATTGAATTTCCCTGAAAACGTATAATATTCTTAAAACGTACACTTAATAAATAATAATAATAATATACAGCAACTAATGAATCGGGAAGTTCTTTGTGTGGCTCGTGGAGAGTCACACACAAAATGAAAGACATTAATAGCTGTGGGCCCTACTAGGATTGAATACGACTAACATTCTCGCAAGAGCAGTCCTGCAAGCGAGCTCGCGAAGCGAGCGAGCAACAACAACCCTACTCGCGAGCGAGCAACAACAACCCTACTCGCGAGCGAGCGAAGCGAGCGAGCAACAATAGCCCTCTAGTTTTTTTATGAAATTACCAACGTATTTGTGAGATTCTTCTAATTAAAATGAGTCTAAATACGTCATAATTTGAGCCACATTTATTTATTTAAAGCGTGATCATAACTCGCAATGATATAGGTTATTTAATATAATATAATTTTTAATTATAAACGTAAGGGAGATTGCGGGCCGCTCGATGTTCGGGTTCGGGTCGGGTCGCAGAAAGTTACGCGGCCCGTCGCGTCGATTCGACTTCGAATTCGTCGGGCGGGTTCGAAAAGAATCGAACAAGTTCGGGCGAACGAGTTATTGCGATATCCGAGATTCAAATACTCTGCGTTCTTATGACATAGATAATGGTAATAATGGTTTTCTTTCTTAAGTTATAACGTGATTTCTAATATACCTGGTTTTTTTTATAACTACATTAGGTATAATCGGCAAACGTGTGCCTGCTCTTTATTTATATTAAAGCTTGAAATAATGCACGTTTCATGTGAAAAACTTAAAAGACAATATTTCTGGCTTTTTAACGAATTTTCTCCCAGTGAACTTAGATATGTATCGATAATATATCATTACAATATCCTTACGGAGTTATATACACCTAGAAGGTTACAATATGGTAAAATATAGCAATAATTAAAAACGAAATATAAAAATAAACATTATACATATTATATTTCGTGTTTATATTTTATTCTGTATTATCTATAGGCTCTATATGTATAATTTTTTATTTTATATGATGTTATTTTAAGTTAATTTCTATTTTATTTTATATTGTATATTATATATTATCTTTTAAGAATTTGTGTAAGGTTAATGATAGTTAAGTAAGTAGGTTACTTAACAGTTAATAAAAACATCACCTACTAAAAAGGTATCATAACTTATTACCACGTTGTCAATATTTTCTTATAATTTTTCACGTGAAACGTGCATTATTTCAAATTTTAATACAAATGGAGATCATGCACATGTGTGCCAAATATACCTAATGTAGTTATAAAAAAGTCCAAGTACATATGTTAAAAATCACATTATAAGTTATGAAAGAAATACGTACCATTATTATCATTATCTATTTCATAAGAACCCAGAGTTGATTTTCGGGTATCGTGATAACACGCTCGCGCGGTCTTGTTCTATTCTTTTAGAAGCCGCCCGACAAAGGTGAGTCATGGGCCGCCGGATGTGTCTGATGTATCGCGTACCCGACTCGAGTCCGCTTGAGCTCGCTCGACGCCTCGACTGTCTGTCCTGTCCGTGCCCCGACTTGACGATTCGTACGCCTGAAACATGACTGTTTCGCCTGATATTTTCTAGTGCACCCTGGCTGTATTATTATTATTATCCGATTTATGCCGTGTTTGAGCTTATTTTGATTGGGAAAACATTTTCAATCGATAGGTGATGATATCATTATGGTAACGTTCATAATAAGTAATACATATTGGTTTTAGTTAGTAAATGCCAATACGCTGTGCTAGTGGCGCACCCAGGGGGGGGGCCAGGGGGCCAAGTCCCCCCCCAAGAAAAAATATTTAGCATAGCCCTTGACATATATGTTAGCTAAAAAAAAAGGTCATCGCGCAAAACTAGCGCTGGGTTCAACGCGCCCCCCCCCCAAGATTGCATCCTGGGTGCGCCACTGCGCTGTGCGTTACAATGTTGCCTCTGATGCTGAATCACGACCGTATCGAACGTCGCGTCGCGTTGTGTGCCTCCTAGAGACAACAATGTAAGCGTTTCACCATCATTTATTAATAGCAATTAAATGTTTGTTACGATTCAGAATTCTGCCATGGAAATGTTATCATTCGATTAGTAAATGGTTTGCTGATGAAAACAAGTCTAAACACGCAACAAATCAGACAAGTTGGAGTACAGGCATGCCCAACTCCTAACTCGGCGGCTGAGAAAGTTAAAGAGAGTAATAAAAAATTCAATGACTCTGAGAAAAGTAAAAAATTCAATGACTCCAAGAAAAATGAAAAACTTAATGACTCCGAGAAAAATAAAGAACTTAATGACACTGAGGAAAATGAAAAATTGAATAACTCGAAGAATAATGGAAAACTTAATACCTCCGAAAAAAATAAAGAACTTACTGACTCTGAGGAAAATTAAAAATGTAATAACTCTCAGTTAATAAGCAGTCTGCAATACATCTTAAAAATGAAATTAATCATGTAGGGATTGATCAGGTGTTTCTCTCTATATTAAAAAATATTTAAAAACCTTTGACAAATTCTATTTTGTGGCGTCCGGATGTACTGCTTTCGATATTCCATCACCGTTTGTATAGTATATATTATTTCTCCTCTTTGTGTCTAGATAAAATTTAATTATGATCCTCCATTAGTTTAACGCCCCGTTCAGCGGTATCATTGACCACATTCAGTCCATGTTTCAGTCAGACTGCTTATTATTCATAATAACTTCTTTTTCCGATATTAGAACTGTTTTTTTGTAGATTGGAGCGTATTAATGAATTTATTTAAGGGAGTAGAGAGACTTCCAGGATTGCAAGGGTGCTGGATTCACCTTCTCATTTCTCGATAATACAAACACGGGGTTTTCCACTAGTCAAAAACGCTAGATAAAAGATCGATCTAGGGCACTATCTGCCTCAAAAGTCCTGTTTTTTCGTTTACGAGGCGTAATTTGCATTATTTGGCAGCATGTAGCTATAAAAATAGCTACATGCGCAGTTGTATGCTTCCGAATAATGCAAATTCCGCCCCTTAATATCTCGGTCAGTTATGTATATATGAAAAAACTCTTCAAACAAAAGTTGTAGTATATAAGGAGGTGGATATAGTTTCAAAGAAAAAACAATTTTTCAACGTTATTATTTAAAGCTTTTAAGGTCACGGATGTTTTTTCTGTCAACTGTTTATACTATATATGGACTCTTAAAGAGAAAAAAGACAAATTCTACGATATATCATAACGTCTATTTATGACAAGATTTAAAAAATTCAAAATTTTCAAATTTGCTGCGCCTCATTTTCCCATGATCCAAACGGCCCCAAAATTTGTCCACAACATTTTCTCAACATTTGTTGCAATTCTGGTTTACGGGACCAAAAAAATGTCATGGTCGAAAAATAAGGTCAACCCTAATGTTACATATACGTAAATTACGAGAAGCAGTAAAGAATGCTTAACGTCGAAGACGAAAATCCGGGTAACTAACACTTAATATGTACTACATTCCACGTTATTAGAATAATTGTAGTTTAATTATGATGAATATCAACATTTGTTATTTACACCTATAAATGCCACTGTCTCGGAAGGAAATGGACATTTGAGAGAAGCAATGAAATTAGAACATCATTGTGAAAAAAGATGAGTTTGTAATAACCTCAATATGCTATAAAATTCTATTATAATTATAATTGTGACTGTATTTTTTTATTATAGGAAGACAGAAGATCAAATAAACTTGTGTATGCTAGTAAAATCAATTTATATATATTATCCAATTTATTCTATTATTTGTTTAACAACTAATAAATCTATAAATTGTTTCATAAACTAAAAAATACTTTCTGCATTTTCGTATTCTCCAATCAGTCCAAATAAATACCATCAACCGGTTCTCATATAACAATTTTTATCAATGCAATTATGACAGTAACAAAACGTTTCTATTTAAAATGAATACATATTTTGAACATAGTTTTTACATTTTTAATTTTTTGCAAGGTTAATAATGTAATTAAAAAAGTAATGAGAAATAAAAATAAAAATCGCTGCACAGGGATTCGAAGGCTAGCTCCAGATTGCGATTCATACGCTCGATGGCTCGACAGCCGAATTTCAGTTTCGTTTCTGTAGAGCAATACAACACGGCAAGTGCTAAAAATAGATTGTGGCTGGCGCAAGCGCAAAAGCAGCGCACACGGATATAGTAGAGGTACGCTCGTGTGTGTAGCGCGCGGGCGCGTTGGGAAAGGAACGTTCTGTTTCTCACTCCAGGCAGAATATATCCTAGAGGGCGTAAGAGAACACCGAAAAATTCGAGGGACACTAACTCCCATAAGGCTGGCAGTCTTTAATAGTATCTCGTCGGTGCCTGTATAACGGCATTCGCCGTGCGACCGTGCTGCCATCTTGCGGGGAAGCGGATCCAGGACAAGAGTTGCGTTCCAGCAGAACTCCAGACGCTGCACTCCACGTGGACTGCTTCGAGGCGGTTGCAGATGGAGTCTACCTGTACGAATTTTCGACACTCCACGTGGAGTCAATTTGGCTATCAGGGTACAATGCCATGATTGTTGAATCCGTAGTCAAGGAGTTAACCAATTCAAGATGGACGGCTCGTGTAGTCTAACACGTGAATAAGACGCCCCCATCTTTTTTCGTGACGTCTTCCAACTGTGACGGTCATTGGTCCAAAATAATCTATTCCACAGTAAGTGAAGGGACGTTGGTGATGTCCTAATCTAGCAGATGGTAGATCGCTCATTCGTGGAGGATTGGACTTCGCTCTTCGAATGCGGCATGTTACACACTGATGTGCCACCGACCTAATTGTAGGTCGGAGTTTCAAAATCCAGTACCTTTGCCTGAGCTCATTTAATACAGTTTCGGTGCTGCCATGTCCCGCTGATTCATGATAATGACGCACCACCAGTCTGTCATACGGGTGTTTCCCGTCCAATAGGACTGGTCTCTTCATTTGTTCAGAAATTCCGGCGATGTTGCTAACCCGGCCTTTTAGCCGTAATATTTGTTGGTCGTCCAGCTCGGGCGAAAGCTGTAGGAGTCGGCTGTCCGCAGGCAGGGGCCGTCGTTGTTCTATAAATCTGATTTCAGTTCCGAAGCTTTCTTCTTGAGCTTGTCTAATCCATAATCCTTCCGATCGCCGCATTATGTCTTCTGTTAATTTGACATATCTCTTCTTCTTGCACCGCTTGATAAATATAAGTATTCTTGCTGTTGTTCGTATCAAACGCAACCATGACGAGAATTTTTGGATATCGAGCAGCACTGGGTTTGTTGATAGTCCGATTGCCGCTACTGTTCGACATTCTTCTTCCGTCGTCGGTTCTTTATTTTTCTCCGCTCGTGATTTCGGCCAACTGTCTTCAGAGTTTTTTAAGAAATCCGGTCCACAGAACCAGTTGGATTCAGTTAGGATTGCAACTGGTCGATTCCGTGTTGCATGATCAGCTGGATTTTGCTTCGCAGGAATCCACCTCCACTCGTCTCTAGTCGTGAGCTCGTCGATCTCAGCTAACCGATGAGAAACGAACGTTTTGAACGATTTCGGATCGGCCCGGATCCATGATAATACCGTGCTTGAGTCTGTCCAGAAAACACGGCGTGATACTTTAAACTCGTGCTCCGATTCGATTGTTCGTCCTAGACGACTTGCTAATAATGCAGCTTGTAGCTCCAGACGAGGAATTGATGTGGATTTTAACGGAGCCACTCTGCTTTTAGAGCAGATAAACGCTATGATGGATTGTCCGTCGGCTAATGTAAATTTCCAATAAGCAACCGCCGCATAGGCCAACTCGCTTGCATCACAGAAAACATGAAGCTCTATGGTGCTCATCCGGATACCAGTGGTGTAGCATCTTGGTATCGTTAGCATACTCAGCAAATGTAGCTCGGATGTCCACTCCTGCCACTTACGCATCTCGGCTGCCATTAGACTTTCGTCCCAAGTTATGCCACTACGCCATACGCTTTGTAGTAATATCTTACTCTTAATTGTAAAAGGGGCCAGAAACCCGAGCGGGTCGAATATTTACATGATTGTTCGTACCATCTCCCTTTTGGTAATTCCCTCTTCTTGTAGTGGTGCACTCATCGCCTTTTTCATTTATTCATTTTATTCAGGTCTCAATAGAGACCTAGTGTCTTGGATGTTCGTCGTTCCTTCGCAGTCAATTGAACAGTTCCCGAGATAACGCTTTCTCCAGATATTTCTTTCATGACAGCGTTACTATTACTTGTCCAGCCGCATATTTGAAAGCCACCTCGCTGATGTATTTCCGTCACCTCTCTAATTAGTTGTTTTGCTTCTGCTTCCGTGTCCACACTGTCTAGATAATCGTCCACATAATGTTTATATTTAATAGCACTTACCGCCTTGGGATATTGGGTCGCAAATTCGTCGGCGTTGCGATTCTTCACATATTGAGCTGACGATGGAGACGATATGGCTCCAAAAATCATTGACGACATGCGGAAAACGTTTGGTTTCAAATTCCGTTCGGTTCCACGCCACAGGAATCGTTGTACGTCACGATCTTCTTCTCGTATCTTTATTTGAAGAAACATCTCTTTAATATCTGCAACGAAAGCTATCCTTTTTTGACGAAAGCGCATTAAAACTCCAAGTAGCGAGTTCAAAAAGTCCGGTCCTGGTAAGAGCACGTCGTTGAGGCTGGTGCCGTGATTCTTCGCTGCTGCATCGAACACAATACGTAGTTTATTCGGCTTGTCCACATGTTTCACTCCAAAATGCGGCAAGTACCACACTGGAGATCCTGTTTCAATTTGTTGTGCAGTCAATTTTTCTGCGTATCCCTTTTTTATCAAATCTTCTATTTGTCTGGTGTATGCGTTTGCTAATTCTGGTTCTCTGTCCATTCTTTTCTCCAAACTCTTTAACCGATCGAAAGCGTACGCATAATTATTTGGTAGTTGCACGTCTTCTTTATGCCAGAGTAGTCCTGTTTCCCATCTCTCTTGTTTTCTTCTAGTTGTGGTGTTTTGAAGGTGCTGCGCCCTTTCTTCTTGTCTATTCTTGCGGAGTACCTTGGAGATTCCAATGGATTCTAATTCAAAGTATTCCCGGATTATATCGTTTAAATTGGTGGTGTAGTCATTTACAGGCTTCGAGTGTTCTGTCAACCCAAAGGCCCTAGTTAAACGATCTTTGAACTCATGGTCTGTTATGGTGTATCCGTGAACCACCCAGCCCAGCTCGGTGAGTGATGCGACCGGTACATTTCGACCGCCAACTCGTACCTCTTTCGGAATGCAAAAATGCCAGTTGTCTTGACCTAGTAAAATGGTAGGTTTTGCATCCACGTAATAGGAAATAGGTATATCTTTAAGGTGCTCGTGTTTGTCCGTTTCGATTCTCCGCAATGTTTGTTGAGGTAGTTGCAGCCTTGCCACGGTCTGGACATTCTGCACTAGGTGCTTCTGTACTCTTCTTATGTCCGATATTTCTACGGGCACCTGTTGACTTCGTCCTTCCGTTGTCGTCATTCCGCCAACCCCACAAAGATCCAATTTGCTTGTAGGACCACTTGCACCTATTTCCCTGGCAGTCCGCTTGTCGATCAGGGATATTGTTGATCCTTCATCCAGGAAGGCGTACGTTTTCGTTTGACCTGTTGGACCACTTACTATTACCGGAACGATCTTCAGCAATACTCGCCGTTGCTCCGTCTGTCAGTCTTCCTTCCGAGCATCAACTGTTGTCTCGGTGATGACGTCCGTTCTACCCTCGTCATTAACTGACGTCGCTATGTTTGGGTTCATCACTTTCTTGTGCAAAAGTCTGTGGTGTGATTTGCCGCAGTTTCCAATGCCACACTTCTCTGCTTTACATTGTAATCGGCGATGATCCTTTTTCAAACAGCGAAAACACAGGTTGTGTCTCTTTGTCCATCTCCACCTCTGAGCACCTCCACCACAGTTGCTTTTTGGAATTTCTCACACTCTGCTGGATGGTGTTCTCTGTAATTACAAAAACTACATTTATGTTCACGTTGGTATTTGTTGCCTGATTGTTTATAATTGCTGTCTTTTGCTTCTGTGGCGTATATCCGCCTTAATTTTCCCTCCTTTCATTTGTTTCTCGTCCTCTCCCCTGAGGCTCAATCTTTCGATTATTTCCTGAGGTTGCAGTCACACCACTAGTCCCTGCCTTGCACGCCATTTCAGCTTCCTCTGTTAGGAAGGCCGATAAACCGACGAGTCTTGGTTCATCAGTCGATCTCGTGTTCACAAACCGATTATAATTATATATCATCGCAGACGACATTTTATTTATGATATTGTTAATCAACTCCGGACTATGTAAATAGCCCAGATGATTTACGCTTCGCATGCCCACAACGCAGTTCCGCACTTTTGCAGCTAACGTTGGGAGGTCCATACTTTTTGTACCTAATTTTGGTAGTCTTTTGATTCCTTCCACGACTTTTCCCAATATGACATCGGCATTACCGAACGGCAATTCTAACGATGCCATAATATCTTTTGCGCTTCCAGATGTCAACAACAATGAATCCACTGTCTCTCTTGCTTCTCCACGTAAACATTCACACAATCGTAGTACGTTTTCTTTGTCCGTGTAGCCATTCAGCTCGGTGGTGATATCGAAAGTTCTTTTGAATCGTATCCACTCTAGTGACTCTCCCTCAAATATAGGTAGTTTTCGAGTAGATGTAAGTCTTGTCATTAGGATTGTTGGCGACGTCTTTGAGTGTGGTCGTAGCGTAGTGATCGCGTCCGTTAATAAAGTTGCCAGTTTGTCGAGTTTGTCTTTTTCCGGTTCTGCAATGTCTTCAATTGGGTTGGCTAACGTTGATTGTCTTTCCGAATTCCTCAATCATTCAGCTATGTTCTGCGTCGTGGTTGGATCGCCTGCTAGACCGTGGTCTTCGTTTGGGCAGTCGGCTCTTTCATCGAGCTCTGCTAAGTCTGCTTCCAGTCGCTTTTTTATTAAGTCCATCTCCAAACGAACACTTTCTTCGAGCGCCTTCTTCATTAGTTTCGTACGAGCCTCTGCTGCTTGATATTCTAGCTTTCTCTTCCTAGCCATGATGCTCGAGACTCCCGAGCCTGCTATACTACTACATGAACTATGATGTCTCACTTCGATCTCTCCGTTATCGTCACTATTCTGAACCCGTCTTGTGCTGCTTGGTCCAGCGGCACCATCTTCGACACCTTTCTGCGCCATATCACGATCACTAACTTGACCCCGGCCTCGGCCTTTACCACGTCCGCGTTTTCCCTTGTTCATGATGTAATCTTCGTTTATTTTTCGTATACACGAATCAACTGCACTTTCACTCGCGGTTTGTACACTTCGATTTTCCGAACACGACTGAACCGGTAGTCACCCTTTTCGTTTATGAACCGCACATCCCTAGGGCGGGATCCGGCTCGAAGGACCATTAATGTTGCTAATGATAGCCAGGTCACTTTCCCGTTTCGCCGTACATCGCTTAGATTTTCGCGAGCTCAGGTAAACAGTCAACCATAATGAATCGCCTGGTGCCCATATGGTTTCCCATATGGTAACCGTACTCCTTTTATGATCCACGGTGATCACTGAGTGACGGGCCCGACTCACCCTTTGTTGACGGTTTATCGTTCTACCTATGTCTTGCCTTTCTCGAGCTCAGGTAATAGTTCCCAGTCTTGGATAGTTTACCCACATCTGGTTTCCCAAATGTTGACCATACTCCTTTCATGATCCAAGGTGATCACTGAGTGACGGCCCGATCCAAGACTTCTTGGAACTCTTTTACATCTTTATATAAATTTGGCGATTACCCACTGAAAGTGACCGTTCCGCTTGCTATCTCTAGCACGACTACGACATTCCTCGTGGTCCCTGCTCTTCAATCCACCCCACTCTCCATATTCTTTACTCGTATACCACATATGACATATGTTTATTGAACGCGTAACATACATACAATTCAACAGGCATAATTCTCAACTATAGTTTAAAGAAACATTATATTATTTTCAAGAAATATAACTAGAAACTTAGTCTCAGAAATTGTCCAACGCAAGAATACAAATAAAACAATATGTCTTAAACCGTTCAACGCAAACGCAATAAATCAGTCCTTAACAACGCCTTTTTGCCAGTTTTCTAGCATTCAAATCAGTATATTCTTCTTCCTTGAATTCCTTGTAAATTAGTTCAATTACATCCTTTTCATTTAGGAGCGCAATCACTCTAAACTTCCACGTATGATAATTGTTTCCATTTAGTGGTTCAATATTTAAATACGTTTTCACATTAACGGCCATTTTGCATGTTCCTTACTTTGACCACGTGTGTATAACCTCCCTTTAATTTAATCCACTTACATCCGACCACCTGGGCCCATAACCTGTTATTTGTGGAAGACTGGATGAAGTGGAAATAAATTGTGGTTTGTCACGCCGTTTACCGATTCCCTACGAAATCGGCAATCGGACTCGTGAAATTGTGGCCGAAAGACCGGGCCACGCTCGGTCGCGCGTAACGTGGTCCTCCCGGGACAAACAGCCACTCGCAGACTCGAAATAGGACAATACTTAATCGACCGTAGATCGATACTCGGGCGCCAGGCACGTTACCGTGCCACGCGAAACTTTTGTCTCTACACGAACTTCTTTCGAATCTGCGAGGACTGCGTAGATGCCTTGGATAGCGACGGAACAGGCCAGGATTCCACGTGGGAAAAAGAACGGGGCATTCCCCGCGACGGGAACGTTTCTCACAGGCGAAATGAATAGAGTGAATTCGGGGCAAACTACTACCGTTTATTGAGAACGGGATGGTAATACAAGCCACCGGTATGAACCGGCGGCAGTCAAAATATTTGCCGGCGCGTCGTCGAGAATCTTCGGCGGTAGTTCGGCCGTACGCGCGTGACTTCTATTCTTTCGCGTCGAGCTCGGCAGTTACAGGCCTCCGCGTAAATTATACAAGCCCCGAAGGGCACGAAATCTGCCGAGCCCCGATAGAATACGCGATCTAATACAATATGACTAGGCGAGGACGGCAAGAACGCGACGAGAACGAAACGGGCGCGTCGCGTCGTCCCACCGTGGAACGTCTCGAGGATCTCCGAATGTAAATCGAAAAACGAAATATCGTACGCCCCGTATCACGCAGCATTCGGGGACGCTACGATACACGGCCCAGCGTTCCTCTCGGGAGAGCTCGTCCCGGTCGCTGGACACGCCGAAGCACGTGGCACACGACGCGAGGTTAGAATTTCTGTCAAAATACGCCCCGAGCCAACACGAGTATTCACAATTCTATTACACCGAAAAATGACCGGTACTTACCAATTCGTGGACTCGTTTCTCACGCCGAGTTGTCGCACGATACTAAACTTGGAATATTCGCGATTTCAATACGATACTAGTTGTCGACTTGCAGTCCTTCGGCCTAGTGCCCTACTTCGTGTCGGCTCGGAACGCGGAAGCGAGGCATCCCCTCTACTTCCTCATCCATCTTCGCTGTGGCGACACTCGGGGCCTATCGCGTGGCTCCTCGCTGCAGGGCCGAATCTAAAGGATTCGGACCCGTGCCTTCGAAAATTGTTAAATTTGCGATATAATACTGCGAGGGCGGTAAGGGTGGACGCGAGCCATTCCGGGTGGGCTCTCATGGCCCTGCCCGGGCGAGAATCGACAAGGTTGGGCAGTTGGTCGTCCCTTTATCGTAAATGCCTCGTCGATGTCTCCGGGTTGACGGATCCGGGCTCGGTCCAATCCCCGTTGTCTTCTCCGTACCCGCCGGCTTGCGATAGGTTCTCCGGGTGTCTGTTATCGAACTTTCTCGCCAATTAGCAGTGGAAGATGGGCATCGAAATCTCCTAGGGAGCGTAGATGGATCTGAAACCTCGTGTCGCGCCCAGCGGCGCGACATTCAAGCGCGATAATACTATTCCACTGGGACTCGGCCGTCTCCAGGGAGATCGATCGCAACGCCCGTTTCGGTTCCGATGGTCGAAAAAGTGACCCGGTCTCTGTTAGAAGGTTCGGAAAGACGTCGGCAAAACCTGTCACGTCACAGGTTATACTTATAATATTATTTTTATTATAACTACAGTCTCACTTTCACGCTTTACACATAACTGCTTGTATGACATTTATTACAACTTCCATACTCTCTCTTTGCTAGCACTTGCCGAAGTGACGCTGCTCGTTCGTTCTCGCACTCACATGCTTACACATGCCTAAAGGCGAATCCGCATGACTGTTAAGATTTTGGTAGGTCTCTAGGGAATTTAGAACTAGAGCCTCCAATAAATATGTAAAGCTGATTTATTAATAACTCTTATAAAATTATAAACAATTCTTTAACAATAAATCTTAAGTATTAAATATTTTGATTCTTCTTCTTAGAAAGTAAGTAATTGATTGAACATTTTCTTTTTTGTTAATGACAAAATAATAACGTGTGAGCAACTTCACATTGGCGAGTGTTGTCACAGTCGCCACGACAAAATAATAACATATGAGCAACTTCACATTGGTCTTCGAGCAGTGTGATGAGACGTAGGTGTGGGACGAATCGCTCGGATATGTTCCCGCAACTTCTCCAGAAACATCTGAGGGCACCCGATAGGATCTTCGGCTGCAAAAAATTCTCCTGGAATCCGCAATGTTGTTCCGAAAACCATCTCTGCAGCAGACGCTTTGATATCGTCTTTATAGCTGATTCGGAGACCTAAAAGGACCATAGAAAGAACATCTACCCAATTAGAGGAATTATGACATTTAATTGCTGATTTGAGCGAACGGTGCTAACGCTCAATTATTCCATTAGATTGAGGGTGATAAGCCGTTGTCCTAATTCTTTGACTGCCAATAAGCTTTGTCAAGGCTTGGAAAAGAAGTGACTCAAATTGAGCTCCTCTATCAGTAGTAATAACAGCTGGTGCTCCGAATCTTGCGACCCACGTAGCGAAAAATGCATTGACAACCGTATCTGCGGAAGTATCCGGAATGGGTGTAGCTTCAACGGGTTGTACTTCTATCAATCATGGTAAGACGATAGCGAAATCCTTTTGGAACTGGTAAAGGACCAACAATATTAATATGTACATGTGAAAATCTAACTTTAGGAACTGGAATGTGTTCAGGATTTCGAATAACATGTCTATGAATTTTTGCTCTCTGGCAAGATAAACACGTTCTCGCCCAACTAATGATGTCTTTTCGCATATTTGGCCATACAAAACTTTGAGAAATAATTTTTTTAGTCGTTCTACCGCTTGGATGAGATAAATTATGAGAGACATCGAAGATTCGTCTTCGAAGACTTGCTGGAATATATATCCTGATATCTTTACTTATGTCACAGTAAATCGTCTTGTCTCCATTGTCTAACCTGAGTGGTTTTAAAGAAAGAACTGTTTCAGACTTTAAAAGTGATTTCAGTTCTTCATCTTTCTGTTGTTCATCAAAAAGTTCATCTGTAGAAACTATTACAGGTAAGTCTATAGCACTTATTCTTGAAAAAGCATCAGCAACCTGATTATTATGTCCTGCAATATGGATAATTTTAGTGGTAATTTGACCAATGAAATCAAGTTGTCTTCTCTGTCTTTCAGAAGCTTTATCAGAAGATTGGAGAAAGGCATATTGCAATGGTTCATGATCAGTGAAAATGGTTACGTCCCGACCTTCAACCATATGACGAAAAAATTTCATAGCAGCATAAATTGCAATTAACTCTCTGTCATAAGTACTAAATTTTTGTTGAGATTCCGATAGCTTCTTGGAAAAGAATCCAAGTGGTTTATACGACTCGTCTTGAAACTGCTCCAAAACAGCTCCGATTGCTAAATTCGAAGCATCTGTCCTAAGGAAAAGTTTGGAATTTTCTAAAGGATGAACCAGAAGTGTATTTTTTGCTAAACACCTTTTACTTTCTTCAAAAGAATCTTCTGCATCAGAAGTCCAATTAATTGGTCGTTTATCTCTTTTTTTAGCACCTGATAAATATTTGTTTAATGGGGCTAAAATCGATGCTGCATTAGAAATGAATCTATGATAAAAATGTATGATTCCAAGATACCGCCTCAGTTCACTGATATTATTTGGTTTTTTGAAATCAATAATAGCTTTAACTCTGCTGTCCAAAGGACGTATTCCAAAACGATTAACAGAATATCCAAGATATTCAACTTCATCTTGAGCAAATTTACTTTTAGCGACGTTAATGGATAATCCGAATTTTTTAAGACGAAGAAAGACCTGTTCTAGATGAATACGGTGTTCCTCTTCATCCTTTGAAGCAACAAGGAGATCATCGATATAGGTTTGACAGAAACTTAATCCTCGTAAAACAGTGTCAACAAATCTTTGGAAAGTTTGCGCTGCATTTCTTAACCCAAATGGCATCCGAGTGAATTCGAATAGTCCGAATGGAGTTGTAACCGCAGTTTTGTGTCGATCTTCTTCAGCAACAGGTATTTGAAAGTAGGCTTTCACTAAATCAATTTTAGTAAATACCTTACATCCAGCTAGATGATGAGTAAAATCTTGGATATGAGGTAGGGGATAGTTGTCCCTAACTGTAATATTGTTTAACCTGCGAAAATCTCCACATGGTCTCCAGTCTTCATTCGGTTTGCGGACCATATGCAACGGACTTGCCCATTGAGAAGAAGATGGCTGACAGATTCCTTGTTCCAGCATAAATTCAAATTCTTGTTTTTCTGCTGCAAACTTTTCAGGAGTCAGCCTGCGTGGTTTCTCAGAAACAGGAAATCCAGAGGTAACAATTTGATGAGTTACATCATGAACTACTCTAGTAAGAGCTGATGGTTTGGCAATTTCTATATATTTACGAAGTAATTCTTTAAATTTGCAGGAATTACTTACTGTTGCAACAGAGGCTTGTTCTTTACTTGAAATTTTAGCTCTGGTGCTTAATAACGTTTGTTCATCAATTAATCTCTTGTTTCTTAAATCTAGAAGAAGGCCATGAAATTTCAAGAAGTCCGCGCCAATAATTGAATGTTTGACATCAGCAATAATAAATTGCCATCTAAATGGACGCCGAAGACCTAAGTCTAGTATCTTTGTACTACAACCATATGTATTAATTACAGTATTATTAGCCGCATATAATTTGAAATCGACGACGGATTTGGCACCTCTGACCAAATCTCTTGGGATAACTGAAACGTCAGCTCCGGTATCAACTAAATAGACTACGCCATCTTTCTTATCAGAGATCATCAGGCGTTTATTCTTCTTATAACCGTCAACGACCGCCTGAGCTCGTAACGGCTGACTTAGTTTTCCGACGAGGTTTTGTCACCAAATGAACATGGTTGTATACATTTGTGAGCTTTATCACTAAATTTATCATGATAAAAGCAGTACTTCTTACCTTCTTCATTCTTCTTTTTACTTTGTCCGGTTGACCATCTCTTGAAGTTTGATCGTCCTCTTGAAAAACTGCGTTCTCTCCTTCGATTCTGATGAGACAATCTTTCCATTTGTTTCCTTAACTCAGCAATTTCTTCAGACATTTTCTTAATTAAACCTCCTTGCGATGAATCGATAGAAAATATTGAAGAAGATGTCGGCCGAGACATATCTATAATCTGGTCAGCTTGAAAAGCTAATTTGGAAAGATCTTTAACTTGACTAATTGCTAGAATGGATCTAATATTTTCCGGAAGCTGTTCTAAGAAGATAGATCTAAGGATTTCATCATTAACTTGTCCTGGTGCTAAATTATTCAGCCGATGTAGGAAAATTGAAGGTTTTTCATCTCCAAGAACGTGAGATCCAAGTAATTTTCTAATTTTAGCTTCTTTGCTATCTCCGAAAGCATTACATATACGTTCTTTTAACTTTAAATACTTATTGTTTTCAGGAGGGGAAATTAAAATATCTTCAACCAAAGGAAGAATTGTATGATCTAAATATACTGTTACATATCTGAATTTTGACTCATCTTTGACGATTCTATTAATTGAAAATGCCGCTTCGACTTGCATAAACCAAAGAATGGGGTTTTCTTTCGAAAAAGGTGGTAAACGTACCTTCTGAACTGTTTCGATATCCGCCCTATTTGAATCAGCAAAATTGACATTTTGATTCGAATTTAGATTTCCTCCTGATTCCATCGTTTCTCTGAATGTTATTTCAGTCGGCTGTTGTCCTGCTCCTAGCCCGGAAAAAACTTGACGAGTAGGCGAATGTTCCAATGGCATTTTCTTTCTTTTAAAGAAATTCAAATCAGCCGCTCAAAAAGGAAGAGGTATTTCAGTCAAATCACGTCGGGGTCACCAATTTGGTAGGTCTCTAGGGAATTTAGAACTAGAGCCTCCAATAAATATGTAAAGCTGATTTATTAATAACTCTTATAAAATTATAAACAATTCTTTAACAATAAATTTTAAGTATTTAATATTTTGATCCTTCTTCTTAGAAAGTAAGTAATTGATTGAACATTTTCTTTTTTGTTAATGACAAAATAATAACGTGTGAGCAACTTCACATTGGCGAGTGTTGCCACAGTCGCCACGACAAAATAATAACATATGAGCAACTTCACATTGGCGAGTGTTGCCACAGTCGCCACAAGATGTAATGCATTATTCTCAACACAATTTATTTGATTTTTATTTGTCGGATTTTCATTTTCAACCATTGATGCTCTCATTTCAATGTTGAAGCAATTTTCTTCTCGCGATTCACTGCCCTAATAGTTTCCGCGTCCTCCACGGTAATTTCCTCTTCTATTTGGATAGTAACCTCTATTTTGGTTATTTTGATATCTGCCTCGTGTACTCTGATAGTGACCACGTTTATGATATCCTCGCTGGATATTCGTATGTAGTCGACGACAGTCTTTACTAATATGGCCGACATTTCCACAATTGAAGCACGTTTGTTGCCTCCTGCCGTTCCCTGATGAATCGGCTGTAAATGCATTTGATTTTGCGCCAATTTCTTCATTTGTGTCCGTTGCATTTTTTTTCGATTATTTTAATTTTTATTTTACTCTTTAAATAATCGACTGTTCTGTGCCTCTGTGGTAATACGTCAATGAGATCACCAATATGACTATATGAACTTGGTAATGTTTTAAGCATATAGTTTAGTTTTTCGGCTTCGGTATTCCTTGCTCCAGCGGACTTTAATTCATTTACGGCTTTCTCGAATTCGTCGAAAAAGATTGTTACATCTGCATAGTTTGCTAGTTTAATTTTTTCAAGGTTATTCCTGCACACGTTTTGTGACGCTGTAGACTCTTGTAAATACATTTCATCGAATTTCTTGATTACGTCATACGCTGTTTCAATGTCACCTATATACTCTAGCTGTTTATTTGTGATTGCGCTACATATGTAGTTCATAGCTTTAACATCCATATCTAGCCATTCCTTTTCTTTGTCTGAATCTAGTTTCCGCCTTCCTACTACAATTTTGCAGTTTTTGTAATGTAGAAGTTTGATTATTCGTTTCTTCCAATTGTTGTAATCTGCGCCATCAAATACTGGAATCGTTATATCATCACTCTTCACGTAGGCCATCTTGAAAAACTTTTCAACACGCGTTCTTTCACTTTTCACTTTTCTCTTTTCTAACCACTTTTCCAACCACGTTCTGCTACCATGTTAGAATAACTGATACCGCGTATCTTTGTATAAAGAACAATACTTTGGTGACTGAACAAAATGATAGTACAAATGTAGTACGTGTGCTTTACAATCGGTACGTAATGGACGAAGCAGTCTCTGGCAGGTACAACGGAAGAATGACGATCCAATCGCGCATGCGCTCTATGCTGTCTACAACAGCGTCCAATAGATGGCGTTCGCTGCCACGCTCATATGATACTTTATGTACTATTATCAGAGAGTATATGAGAGTGCTCACGCCCGGGTTTTGGCCGTGCCCATTATAGTGCTGCCCCCTACACTAGTGTTTAGCCTGGATCAGCTCCTGTCTCCACACTCAGTCCGGACAAGAACCGGTTTCCACACTCAGTCCGGACAAGAACCGGTTTCCACACTCAGTCCGGACAAGAACCGGTTTCCACACTCAGTCCGGACAAGAACCGGTTTCCACACTCAATCCGGACAATAACCTACATCATCTTTGGCCTTGATCAGAACGAAAAGTTTATATCGTTTTATATAAAATATGTAACTAAGATATAGATCTAATATACAAATCTCTAATTAATATAAATTAAATATAACATTAACTATAATGATAGAAGAAGTATTTTCATTTTTTCCAATCTTTTAGTTGCAAACTCTAGTTGTAAAAAATAAAGAACCCGGAAGAATTCGAAGAAATACAGATTTCATATCGAGGCGTAAATGCGACCATCTTGAATATTATTAATTTAATAATGAGGTATTGTCATCAGATCTGATGACAATATATAAGCAGTGGCCGAATTCTATCGCGTTTGGACTTTTTTTAATCGGAAGAACGCCACGAATTGGCTCGTGCCACTTTCGTGAGAGCATTACGAAAAATGAACAAGTTCAGGATGAACGTGTCAGGGGATTCATGCCGAGCTACCTGGCTGGCCGGGGGATTGCCCGGCCGTGTTTATTGCACCACTTGGCCAAGGCTCCCCAGCCAACTCGTCGCTTCGTCGCCCTAGCACCGATGATGGAGCAAATTTTTGATTTAGATACATTTTCAAAGATATGTTCACAAATAAAGGCAGTAAGCAGTGGCCGAATTCTATCGCGTTTGGACTTTTTTTAATCGGAAGAACGCCACGAATTGGCTCGTGCCACTTTCGTGAGAGCATTACGAAAAATGAACAAGTTCAGGATGAACGTGTCAGGGGTTTCATGCCGAGCTACCTGGCTGGCCGGGGGATTGCCCGGTCGTGTTTATTGCACCTCTTGGACAAGCCGCCCTAGGCAACTCGTGGCTTCTTCGCCCTAGCAGCGATGATTGGCAAAAAATGGATTTAGATCAGAGTTGGGCAAAATATTTAATTAGATACAAATTTCGGATCACGGATCATAGATAGAAAATTTTGAATTAGTTACTCCAAGATAACGATAAAAAGTAACTTGTATCCGAAGTTGAATTAGATAATTTCATATCCGAAGCAGAAGGATCCGAAGCTACGGATCCATTTTTAACTAGTTAAATATCTGATTCAAAGATCCTTTCGGATCCTTCAAGATCCTTTCGGATCCTCCAAGATCCTTTTGACCAGCTCGAGGCTTGAATGAACACGTTCCGAGGCCTGAGCCCAGAATACAATAGAAGTACAATAAACACGGCCGGGCCATCCCTTGCCAGCCAGGTAGATCGGCATGATACCCCTGACACGTGCATCCTGAACTTGTTCATTTTTCGTAATGCCCTCACGAAAGTGGCACGGGCCAATTCGTGGCGTTCTTCCGATTAAAAAAAGTCTAAACGCGATAGAATTCGGCCACTGCTTACTGCCTTTATATGTGAAGATATCTTTGAAAAAACGTGGTAAAATGTCTCTAAATCAAAATTTTGCTGCATCATCGGTGCTATGGCGACGAAGCGACGAGTTGGCTGGGGCGCCTTGACCATGTGGTGCAATAAACACGGCCGGGCAGTCCCCCGGCCGTGTTTATTGTACTTCTATTGTATTCTGGGCTCAGGCTTCGGGGCCCGACCCTCGGGCCTCGAACGTGTTCATTCAAGCCTCGAGCTGGTCAAAAGGATCTTGGAGGATCCGAAAGGATCTTGAGGATCCGAAAGGATCTTTGAATTAGATATTTAACTAATTAAAAATGGATCCGTACCTTCGGATCCTTCTGCTTCGGATATGAAATTATCTAATTCAACTTCGGATACAAGATCCTTTTGGATCCGAACCTTAAGATCACGGAACTTAGTTACTTATCTTTTAGTTGGATCTGGATTTAGATACGTTTTGACTTAAATACTGCCCAACTCTGATTTAGATACTTTCCAAGGGATTTTCACGAGTAAAACTAAAACCAGTAAGCAAAGGCCTAATTATATCGAGTTTTGTCTTTTCTTAATCGGAAGATCGAGGACGAAACGCTTGGGATACATAATTTAAAAACTTATAGGATTGTTTCAAGAACTGTGGCAGGATTTGACGGTCATTCCTTCTAAGGATTTGGATTCAAAATTTACGAAAGTATGGATAGGAAAAGATGAAAGGAAAATGGAACAAGGTGAAAACGGTTTATATACAGTATATATTACGCCAATGTAAATAGGTCCGTGCGGTTCAAATCGCGCGATCGAAAACGCGCGGTTTCCGCCGTGTCTGAACTGGCTCTTAGATGTCTTTGTGCTATCTTGTTGTTTCGCGTTTCTTTTATTTTCCAGTCCATAGTTAAATTCCGACTTTCAAACTAAATATAATTTCTAAAAGTCCTAAGTAAATAGTACCTTGTACATTTTCTAGTTTGTTGGAAGTAGAGCTTAAATGTTGTTCGATCTTTTTTGTTTAAATAAAAAATTAGTTAATAAAAAATTAGTTATTCCGTACAACGTGTCTACTTCTGCAATCCTGTCTTTTATTTAACCTTATTAAATAATTATTTTTGCAGTTATTTTAATACAGGATATTTCCTTCATTTCGTGAAAGAAATAAATCTTAGTTACATATTTTATATAAAACAATATAAACTGTATGATGTAGGTTCTTGTCCAGACTGAGTGTGGAAACAGATTCTTGTCCGGACTGAGTGTGGAAACAGGTTCTTGTCCGGACTGAGTGTGGAAACCGGTTCTTGTCCGGACTGAGTGTGGAAACCGGTTCTTGTCCGGACTAAAAGATGATGGCAGCCAAAAGTGGCACGGCCAAAACCCGGGCGTGAGCACTCTCATATACTCTCTGCTATTATAAATGTATTTATATTCTTCGACGTTAAGCACCCTTTTACTGTTTCTCTTAATTTTCGTATATATGTACATATAATATGAGTTCGTTTTACGACAGCACTATAGGATAAAAAAAGAATAAGCCCGAATGGTTGCTCTGAAATAACAAAGTTTTTATCATTTATTGATCATTCTCTAATCACCTAACAATTACAATTATTTACACTTATTTACAAACCTGAAATAACAAAGAAACTACATTCAATGTTTATTCTTAACCTTATTTGTTTAGCTTGACATAGACTCTATAACTATTTTATAAACACTTGTATTACATTGTCTTTTCTCTCTCCTGTTTACTGTTCTGCATGATCGACTCACTGACTACCTTATCGGCTCGCGTGTGAACGCGGGAGTATTCAAAATATTCTAAGGGAGTAAACTTCCTTACATCCCCCCCCCCCTCGGGAAGAATATATCCCCGCCAGCAGCATGTATGCGTTCTGGCATCGGGAGCAGTTTTGTGATGTAAAACAGGTTGGATTCCTTTTTCTTATGTCCTGTGTTGATTTTATATATTGAGTTTGATATTTTCTCCTCAATCTTGTATGGACCGATCCTTATTTCATCTAATTTTTTTCTATTCAGACGGTTCCCATTTTCAATGTATACTAGGTCACCAACTTTATAATTGTAGTCTTTTCTGTGTTCATCAAATAATTTCTTGTTGTACTTGTGGTATTTTATACTGTTTTCTAATGCAGTTTTTCTATCCTTTTCTATGTTATTATACGTTTTTTCTTATTTTAATTCTTCCGGTACCATTGGATTGTCTGTGCCTTTTAACAGGTATTCTGGGCTGAATTTAGTTACTGTGTGTGTTGTTTTATTGTATTCATCTATACACTTATGTGCAATTGTTGTCCATGCAACTTTTTTTTCTTGTTCGTTTCGTTTACATCTTATTTTATTTGTTATCGTTTGATTTAACCTTTCGTTTAATCCGTTCGAGAAAGGTGCATTTACAGTAGTGAATATTAGTGGGATATTTTCTTTTTCCAGAAAACTTTTATATTCTTTGGAATTTATGCCTGGGTATTGATCTGCTAGAATTTTTTTTATATTTCCCTGGTTTAGTACTTCTTTTGTTAGTTTTATGAAATATGTGCCCATCTGTGTCTTTGAAGTTAATATAAATGCGTATCTCGAGAAATGATCCACTAATAAGTGCATGTATTTTTTTGTCGACCTTGTTCCACCGAATCCTCCTATTGTATCTATTGATACTATCTCGAATGGCTTGCTTGCTGGACCCAGTTGTGAAAGTAGACCGTGGTTATTTATTATTCTTGTCTTATTTTTTATGCATATCTCGCAGGTTTTACATAAGTTTTTTATATTGTTTAAGAAGTTTTTTGATATGTAGTATGGTGATAGCATGGACATCATTTGATTTATGCCGATGTGACCCATTCTTATATGTGTTTCTTTCATCAAATTTTTACTGAATTCTTCTGTCAGAATTATTTTATTTTTTTGTTTTATCTTTCTGAAGAATACACCCTTTTTTTGTATTAACTTTTTAGCTGTGTTACTGATATTATCATTGTTATTTTGGTCTGTTATGATTTCTTGGAGACTTACAAAATTCACTGTTCTCAACATCTCTTCGTGATTATTTTCTGGTTCCAATACTGCGTTTCTGCTGAGACAGTCTGCTTCCAGATTGAACTTTCCAGGATTATATTTTATTTTCATGTCAAATTGTGATAAATAAAAGGTTAAATCACCTAACTCTTCATCTGGTCTTGCTTTTATATTAAGGTTCTCTAATGGTTTATGGTCTGTGAATACCTTAAATGATTTTCCCATTAACCAATGTTGCCAATAGAGCACTGCTTCTTTAATTGCTAGTGTTTCTATGTATATCGCTTTCTTTTTCTTTTGTGCTTCGTTTAACTTTCTTGAGAAGTAAGCGATTGGTTTTTCTTTACCATTTTCTTCCGGTTGTGGTTGTTTTATTATTGCTCCTAGTCCTAACAGACTTCCGTCTGTATATATGTGTATTGGCAGTTCTGGATCATATATTGATAATACTGGTTCTGTACACAAGAAATTTTTCAGATAATCGAATGTTCTTTGGCATTCTTCTGTCCACTCAAACTTTTCGTTTTTTCTCAGCAGTTTGTGTAATGGTTCTAGAATAATAGCACTTTTTGGTATATATTCGTTGTAGAAATTTATTTTACCTAGAAACTGTCGGATGTTTTTTTGGTTTTTTGGTGTTGGGAACTTTTTTATAGCTATTAAATTATCTTTCATTGGTGTAACTGAGTTGTACTTGATCACATGCCCTAAATATGTAATTGAATTCATAGCAAATTGACATTTTGTAAGTTTTAACCTGAAACCTTCTTCTTTTATTGCTTTTAGTAATTTTTCTAGGTGAGTCATGTGTTCTTCAAACGTTTTTGAGAATATTAAGATGTCGTCAATGTAATTTCTTGTGAAATCTGATAGTTCATGTTTTCTAATAATATTGCTCAGGATTCTCTGAAATATTGCTGGAGACGTTTTCAAACCAAATGGTAAGCAGGTCCATCGGAAATGACCCTCTTGTGTGACGAAGCCTGTTTTTTTTCTGTCTTCAATCCGCAAGGGTATTGACCAAAATGCCGAGTTAATATCTAGTTTTGTGAAAAATTTACAGTTTCGTGTTTTGATCAAAAGATCTTCTATCCGTGGGAACGGCTGTGGTTCAGGCACTATTATTTTATTAAGATTTCTCTGAAATCTATGCATAATCGGCTTTTCTTTCCTTCGTCTTTTTTAAAGGCCAATGTGACCGGAGCCGCAAAAGGACTATATGATTCTTCAATTAGTCCTTTTTTTAGGAGTTCTGCGATTTGTTGTTCAATTTCTCTTTTGTCTTCTACAGTACACCTATATGGTCTTTTACTGCAGTATTTATCTATTTGTAAATCAATCCTCGCCTCATAGTCTTTTACTGTCCCCACATCAAATTTATTTTTTGCAAATATCGTTGAATACTCGTTTATTATATTTTCTATTTTCATCTTCATGCTTCCGCCTAAATCATTTATTGTGGCTTCAAAATTATTTATTTCAATATCTTCATTGAAATTTATTTTCAATTCAAATTTTTTATTCTTATTCACTTGTTAATTATCAATTTTATCTGTCTTACCCATGGTATTGGGAATTGTTGACTTTTCTATTTTATAATCACTATTTAAGTTATTCTGTTCGATCTCCAGTTTATCATTTTGAATTAATTTAAATTTCCGTATACAATCAAGACCAATAAGAAAGTCATAATTAAAATTAACATTATCTATAATACATACATTGACTTCTTTTTCAATATTCATAATCTTGATTTTTAATTTAATAATTCCACTTGTTTTATTTACACCATTAATCGTCTTCAAGTTAATTTTGTTTTCATCGCTAAGTTTATTTGTTTTTAGATCCAATAATCTTGAGTTTATTAAATATATGGTTGATCCTGAATCATACACTGCTTGGACGTTTAGTGAATTATTTAAGGTTACCTTGATCAAGATTAATGGCGTACTTTCTAGTTTTTTGGGTCTTCAAAATTTTCAATGTCCAATAGTGAGGTATTTTCTAGTCTCTTTCCCTCTCTGTTGAACCAACATTTATCTTCTGTGTGAAATCTGTCACCTTTACCTTTATCTTTGCATATTTTGCATGGCAGTTTTTTTTGAGTTTCCTCTTTAATATTTTTTGTATTTGTAATCTTTTTGTGTATATAATGTTCAAGCTTGCCTATTTCATTGCATAATTCCTCTGTTGTTTCCACAGTTTCCCTGTCTATTTTATCAGCAATAAAATTTGGTAATCCAGCGACTATTAGGTCAATTTGTGTGCCCGTATCCATTGTCCTTCTGACTTCTAATAATAATTTCTCTTTTTTTATTGCGTAATCTACCAAATTTCCTGTTTGATATCTAAATGTTAAGGCGTATCTTATTGGAGACCAGCCTTTATTAGCAAACGTTCCACAGAATCTTTTTCTCCATTGGTCCCATTCTGAATTTATGGATAATTTTAAAAGCATACTACTATACCAGTCCAGATATGGTTTTTCGAGGAAAAATTTTAATGTTTCAATTCTTTTTTTGTCTTGTTTAATCTCAAATCTGTCACATTCCTTTTCAAACTCATTTATCCATTGGTTAGCATTTGTAACCCTGCTGCTGAACTTTTCAATCATAAATTCCTTGGTTACTTTTGCTAACCTTCTTTCTTCAGATTTTTGTGTATTCTCAATTAGCTTTTCTAGTAGTTTTATCATTGATTCATCTGTTTTCACTGCTGTTTCATTTATCTCACTCATTTCTTCTAGAAATAAATCATTAAATTGCAAATTATCGTCCTCATCAAAGTAAATTTTTTTCATTTCCTTAGTTAGAGTGATCCATATCTTTCTTGATTGGTGCCTTTTTTTCAGGCTATTTTTTATTTTTGTAAAGGTCGGTGTTGATGCAATCAGTGTATGTTTTTTTACAATTTGGTCTTCATCTTCTAGGTTGAACTTCCTATTATCTGGTGTGGTAATTGAGGTTATGATTATCACATTTGATTTTCCGTCTGCAGCGGCCACGTTTTTGAATTCAAATTGTAGTTTATCCATTTTTCTCATAAACGAGAAAGTAGTTTTATAATATGAGTTCGTTTTACGACAGCACTATAGGATAAAAAAAGAATAAGCCCGAATGGTTGCTCTGAAATAACAAAGTTTTTATCATTTATTGATCATTCTCTAATCACCTAACAATTACAATTATTTACAATTATTTACAAACCTGAAATAACAAAGAAACTACATTCAATGTTTATTCTTAACCTTATTTGTTTAGCTTGACATAGACTCTATAACTATTTTATAAACACTTGTATCAGAGAGTATATGAGAGTGCTCACGCCCGGGTTTTGGCCGTGCCACTTTTGGCTGCCATCATCTTTTAGTCCGGACAAGAACCGGTTTCCATACTTAGTCCGGACAAGAACCGGTTTCCATACTCAGTCCGGACAAGAACCGGTTTCCATACTCAGTCCGGACAAGAACCGGTTTCCATACTCAGTCCGGACAAGAACCGGTTTCCATACTTAGTCCGGACAAGAACCGGTTTCCATACTCAGTCCGGACAAGAACCTACATCAGAACGAACAGTTTATATTGTTTTATATAAAATATGTAACTAAGATTCATTTCTTTCACGAAATGAAGGGAATATCCTGTATTACAATAACTGCAAAAATAATTATTTAATAAGGTTAAATAAAAGACAGGATTGCAGAAGTAGACACGTTGTACGGAATAACTAATTTTATTTCTTATTTAAACAAAAAAGATCGAACAACATTTAAGCTCTACCTCCAACAAACTAGAAAATGTACAAGGTACTATTTACTTAGGACTTTTAGAAATTATATTTTGTTTGAAAGTCGGAATTTAACTATAGACTGGAAAATAAAAGAAAGGCGAAACAAAACAATTCATCGAAAATCAAAAAATCATTTATCACAAATTAATATCATTTATTACACACACACTTATAAAAACAAATATTATAATACATAAACAATTATAATCCAAATAATATAAAACAAATAAATAAATAATTATTATAATACATAACAACTATTGATAGGCATGCAATAACAATTAACTAGGTGGAAGCCGGTGGAGGAAGTATTGACCTTTTGACAAGCAGCGATGACAGCGATGATTCTGCAAATAGGAAAATGCATTTTATTATTCAAATCTAAAGGTCTTTTTTTAGTCTATTTAAATATGTATTATAATCCACTTAAATCTATTTAAAAAATAATACAGATTATTTACATGTTCAAAAAATTGTATTTGTTTAAACAATTTAATTTACCTAGAAAATTCTGTTTATAAAAGGATGTTTATACAAAAACTTTTATCTGAGCAAAATATACTATGTTTAGACAATTTTTCTTGTAAGAATCTGTTAAAAAAGATATTAACTAATAAAAAAATATTTGTTTCAAACTTGATTTGTTTCAAAACGATTGTTGCAAAATTTAACATATTTAAAAACTGTACTTGCTTAAATAGATTGTACAGTTAGAAAAATTGAATTTATGAAATATTTGATTATCTAACACATTTAAATAAAAAACATATTTGATTGAATTGGAAATGATTAATTAAACTTACATTAGAGCGGATCTCGATCATTTCCATCGTTGACTCAGGTTCTCCCGACTCGCGTTTCAGCTACTCGGTCCACCGAAACGCGAGATAGGAGAAGCGTGGAAAAATTGGCGACGATGGAGGACCAGTTGATTTTCTTCGTGGAGGCAGAAAGTTACGATGATTTCCATTGTTGACTTAGCTTCTCGTTACTCGCGTTTCAGCTACTCGGTCCACCGAAACGCAAGCTCGGAGAAGCGTGGAAAAATTGGCGACGGTGGAGGACCAGTTGACTTTCTTCGTGGAGGCAGAAGATTACGACGATTTCCATTGTTGACTTAGCTTCTCCTGACTCGCGTTTCAGCTACTCGGTCCACCGAAACGCGAGATCGGAGAAGCGTGGAAATATTGGCGACGGTGGAGGACCAGTTGACTTTCTTCGTGGAGGCAGAAGATTACGACGATTTCCATTGTTGACTTAGCTTCTCCTGACTCGCGTTTCAGCTACTCGGTCCACCGAAACGCAAGCTCGGAGAAGCGTGGAAAAATTGGCGACGGTGGAGGACCAGTTGACTTTCTTCGTGGAGGCAGAAGATTACGACGATTTCCATTGTTGACTTAGCTTCTCCTGACTCGCGTTTCAGCTACTCGGTCCACCGAAACGCAAGCTCGGAGGAGCGTGGAAATATTGGCGACGGTGGAGGACCAGTTGATTTTCTTCGAGGAGGCAGAAGATTACGATGATTTCCATTGTTGACTTAGCTTCTCGTTACTCGCGTTTCAGCTACTCGGTCCACCGAAACGCAAGCTCGGAGGAGCGTGGAAATATTGGTGACGGTGGAGGACCAGTTGATTTTCTTCGAGGAGGCAGAAGATTACGATGATTTCCATTGTTGACTTAGCTTCTCCTTACTCGCGTTTCAGCTACTCGGTCCACCGAAACGCAAGCTCGGAGAAGCGTGGAAATATTGGCGACGGTAGAGGACCAGTTGACTTTCTTCGTGGAGGCAGAAGATTACGACGATTTCCATTGTTGACTTAGCTTCTCCTGACTCGCGTTTCAGCTACTCGGTCCACCGAAACGCAAGCTCGGAGAAGCGTGGAAAAATTGGCGACGGTGGAGGACCAGTTGACTTTCTTCGTGGAGGCAGAAGATTACGACGATTTCCATTGTTGACTTAGCTTCTCCTGACTCGCGTTTCAGCTACTCGGTCCACCGAAACGCAAGCTCGGAGAAGCGTGGAAAAATTGGCGACGGTGGAGGACCAGTTGACTTTCTTCGTGGAGGCAGAAGATTACGACGATTTCCATTGTTGACTTAGCTTCTCGTTACTCGCGTTTCAGCTACTCGGTCCACCGAAACGCAAGCTCGGAGGAGCGTGGAAATATTGGCGACGGTGGAGGACCAGTTGATTTTCTTCGAGGAGGCAGAAGATTACGATGATTTCCATTGTTGACTTAGCTTCTCGTTACTCGCGTTTCAGCTACTCGGTCCACCGAAACGCAAGCTCGGAGGAGCGTGGAAATATTGGTGACGGTGGAGGACCAGTTGATTTTCTTCGAGGAGGCAGAAGATTACGATGATTTCCATTGTTGACTTAGCTTCTCCTTACTCGCGTTTCAGCTACTCGGTCCACCGAAACGCAAGCTCGGAGAAGCGTGGAAATATTGGCGACGGTGGAGGACCAGTTGACTTTCTTCGTGGAGGCAGAAGATTACGACGATTTCCATTGTTGACTTAGCTTCTCGTTACTCGCGTTTCAGCTACTCGGTCCACCGAAACGCAAGCTCGGAGGAGCGTGGAAATATTGGCGACGGTGGAGGACCAGTTGATTTTCTTCGAGGAGGCAGAAGATTACGATGATTTCCATTGTTGACTTAGCTTCTCGTTACTCGCGTTTCAGCTACTCGGTCCACCGAAACGCAAGCTCGGAGGAGCGTGGAAATATTGGTGACGGTGGAGGACCAGTTGATTTTCTTCGAGGAGGCAGAAGATTACGATGATTTCCATTGTTGACTTAGCTTCTCCTTACTCGCGTTTCAGCTACTCGGTCCACCGAAACGCAAGCTCGGAGAAGCGTGGAAATATTGGCGACCGTGGAGGACCAGTTGATTTTCTTCGTGGAGGCAGAAGGTTACGATGATTTCCATTGTTGACTTAGCTTCTCCTTACTCGCGTTTCAGCTACTCGGTCCACCAAAACGCGAGCTCGGATAGCTTGCTTGTAGCTCATTCATGTAGTATATTTTTCAGCTTTTGGGATTTCGTCGGTTTATGTAGAGACTTTTCTTCTTCATTCCTCTTCCTAGCTTGGTCATGCAGTTTCACTTTATATAAGTGTGTCAATGCTGCTACTCTATGCTCGTAGCAGCTATTGTCTTCATTAAACCAAGTCGGATCTTGAATGTTGCTTCTTTGAATGGCCGTCGTGCATAGCTGTTTAAGTAGATGTTTCCGATGCCAAAACTTGCTCCAGTTGTTTTGGAATATTTGCAACTGCGTTGTAATTATCTTTACAAACGGCTCCGTGGGTCGTGAGAGTTTTCTTACCTCAGGGGCATATTCGTCGTCGTCGTCGTCATCTGAATATTCCCTGGTTGCAATGTACCTCTCTGCAGGTTCCATCACGTCCAATGGCGTTTTTAACATAGTATTGCGACATTCGGTACAATCATATTTTCGCATTATATGGTTTACGATATAACCTGCGAAATAGGTGATGGACGTCTCTTCGTAGAATGACGGTCCATCGTTCCTCTCAGTAGAAGACGCCGCCTCTATACTGTTTTCGTTCAAATGTATTGCGCATTGTAACGCTCCGTCGTCTTCTTCGTCTGCCGGTAAATTCTCACTTGGTGTGAAATTACATTGGTCAGGTACGTAGGTTTCACCTCCAATTAGTGCTGAAGATTCTTCGTCCTCTTCTCGTGTATTCGTTCGATCTCCAATTTTGATTAATTGCGAGCACATAACGTGCCGCAAATTCAGCCGGACCATACGCGTCGTTGGGTTAAAATTAAATCCTCCTCGTTGTCGGAGCTTCGAGAACAAATGTTCCACTGAATCTTGGTTTGCCAAACCTATGGCAAACTGGAAATCACGTGTGTTTTCTTCAGCGGTGATCGAGTCATACACTTGCCAAAAAGCTCCTAAACTCTGGGTCATACCCTTGAAGCAGGGCGGTCTCTTCATTGAAGGTCTATCTTGGTTATATGGGCAAATACTCCACTTTTTCGTCCACTCCATCGCATCTTGTATCGTCTGGTAGACGACGTCATGCTTGTTGCAAATGGGCCTCTTGTTGCAATTGCTGTTGACGTTATAGCAATTGCAGAAATCTATTAGCTTATCCATCCTTCTGATAAACTCTACCGTGTTTTCCCACGTTGTGCTGCGGTCTTTCAGTCCTTTCGAATCGTTGCCCGCAACTTCGATTGCTGCAGCGAATTTCCTTCCAAACATTTGGAATGCACGCTTAACGTTCATACTTTGGAACGCATTTGGGTGCAAATGAATCTCGGTTATGTGTGGCAGCAATCGTGACGAGTTCATGGCTCTGTCGTAGTTCCATGTTTCATCCATGTCCGAAAACGAAATGATACATTCGTTTTCAATGTATATATTTCCATGTTTTCGTAATTGTGCCACTAACCGTTTAATCAGATGAGGGAAATCGAATGCCGCATAATATTTTGTTCCCTCATAATGGAAGAACGGATGGTCCTCTGTTACTTCCAATTCTCTGTACAGCTTTTGGTTAGTGGTGCACTGATCACATGTTAAAATCTTTACATGTGCTCAACTCTCTTTCAGTCGTCGCAAGCATGAGTATAATAATTGTTTCAGGTCTGCTGTCTTCAATCCTCCTTTTCCGGCAAGAAAATATGCCAGTGGCTGCCTCCATCTGTTGTGTCCATTGATGCTGTCGACACAGAAAACGAACACGTAGCGCGCTTTTTCGTCACGTCGACCCAACATTCCCAGATCTACAAGTCCTTCCACTTGATCTAGGGAAGCTGAATATTCTTCCCATGTCTTAATGGACATTTCATCCCATTTCAGTGCGCACAATCTCTGCTCCAATGGGAATTCGGATAAACGTCTTTTTATATTTTCAAAGACGTGGTCTTCTTCAAATCCAGTGTTCAGATTGTTAATTGCAATCCACTTTCGCACTGTACTTTCTGCAGGTAGATGACATCCACTTTTCCTCAGTCTGTTGTACGCGGACGGAGAATGATAAAATATCATTTTCGCCAAATCTTGTTCCTCCGTCGTGTACGGCGCGTTGTGCTTCTTCAGCTGCAATTTTATCATTGTTCGTGAGGCTTTGTTCAGACATTTTTGTCTATCCAAAAATTCATCCACCGTTTCTGCTGCTTTGCTAACACGAACTTTGGCTGCTATAGCTCTTTGAAGTTTTTGTTTATTGTATTTCAATGCGAGCTTCAAATCTGTTATTTTCCTTCTCAACGTGCGATTTATGTTCTGCAATCGTGTCGCGATTTTATCTTCTGCAATCGTGGCGTTTTTTGGGGTCCTTGTCTTTCGTGGTGGGTAGCTTGTGGGCGGTTCAATATCTACCCAGTCCATTCTGTCGTCCTCAGTTTCTGAGAAATATAATGTCGTCTTTTCATAAACCTGCGTCGGAACGTTAACATTGTAATTCTCTTCAGACGTCACGATATCCTCCGTTCCTCTCTCGTGTCCATCATCTTGCTCCGCGGTGTATCCCTCGATGATTTCAACGTCTTCCTCTTCGACGGTGTATCCCTTGACGACTTCAATTTGCTCTTCTTCCGCGGTGTATCCCTCGATGATTTCAACGTCTTCCTCTTCGACGGTGTATCCCTCGACGACTTCAATTTGCTCTTCTTCCGCGTTGCATCCCTCGATGATTTCGACGACTTCCTCTTCTACAGTGTATCCCTCGACGATTTGAGGTTCCTCTTCTTCCACGTGATATCCCGCGATGACTTCACGAAGTTCCTCTTCTTCTCGACATTGTCCCTCATTTTCCCATGGTTTGGGCACAGCACTCGCTTTTATTCTCGGCCTTATATTCGGGCAGGAACTACTTGCAGTCTTGAACATTTCGGGCGAGAAATGTTCAGCACATATACCTGTAATGTAAAGTTGTTTAACCTTTGCCGGCCGGATACATGGTCCAAACGAATAGAAAATCTATGAGCTGAATTAGTTTAAAGAATTATAATGACAAAGAAATATTTTTTGTACCCTATAAATGCTGTAATTTATTCTTAATCAATATATGTTAATAATAATAATAATTTATTTCGGCTTCGCAGCGTAGAAGTGGAATATCTGTTAATATTATTCTTAGTATAATCAATATTTAATAGATAGAAAAGAAAAAAATTAATTCGAAAAATTCATTTTTAATGACTAGAATACTTAATCAATCTTTATTATTATTCCAATGGACATGAATGTGGCAAACTGTAAATGTATTCATTTTTTAATGAAAATGTAAATGTACTTACCCAATCGCCTTAACGTTGATGCGGCATAAGATCTTAATTTTGGATTACCTATGAAAAAAGTAATGACAGTTAAAGCATATTTATTCATGTATACGATCACATAACAAAATATGAATATTTCAAACATGCAACGATTTAACAATATTTGCAGTAAATATTCAAACTAGAGACTTAATACACTCCGGGACAAAAAGATAGCACATTGTCTATTTCTTCTTATTTGGTAGAATAAACTGACGAAAATGAGTATTTTAATATGTCAACATATTCTGACATGCCTGTATGTATAATGAACTGAATATCATGGACAATATTTAATTCAACATAATTCTAGGAATGAAAACGTAAATATTGTGGTCCGCAAGTGGGACAAAATGATAGCACAAGTAGCAGATTTACGCTTCTCAGTTGTGTGGAGGTTACTAAAGAGCAAACGTTCATTGCAAAACGTAATTGACAGAGTGGGTACTAGCTTCTTTCATGCTTATTTAATAAAAGAACATGCTAAAGTATGAAAAATGAGGTCGGAATAATGGAGTCGCGGAAAGAAACTAAGTGAATGTGAAATACATGCGATATCGAAGTTAAAAGAAAAACAATATAGAATGACACAAATATCAAAAATTGTAAGAAGAAGCCGGAAGTTAATATAAACTTGTTAAAAAATCCTGAAAATTACGGGAAAAAGAAGAGTTGTGAAAGAAGAGTGGATGACTGCGAGAGATCACATGAAAAGGAACCGCCAAGGATCACAGTCACCTAAATTAGTTTACACAATATTTATAAAGGTTATACAATATGCATGTGTACAGTCATATTAAACCTTCTGTGCGAAGGGACAAACGCGAGTCCGAATTCAGGTAAACTATCCAGCGACGACGTATTCACCATGGACGTCAAAGATTATAAAATCAGACTTTCCAGATGAGCGTCTCCATTAAGTAATCTTGAGCCAGACGGAATAAGCACAGCAGATAACTACATGTTTTGAACATTGTACAGGTTATGCACTCGTAATTCCCGCGTAATGAATTTTACAGTAAATACAGGATGTTACAGTAAATATGATTAATCCTATGATTATGCATAATTGCCGGTTATTTTATATATATTCACCACTATGTTATAAATTATTGAATATTTATCATACTAACCGGCGAGTTTATATAATTCTCAACTCATAATGGCGAATGTGATAAATATCTTGACTGATTGAGCCAGTAGAATACAACGCAGTTTTTTGAGTAGTAACTAGTCAAAAGGATAGTTTTTTGTTGTACACTATAGCACTATTATTTTAAGTCACATGGATGTAGCATGAACGAAATTTGAATAAGCGAGTGACATGTTTTGTCAAATGAAAGACCTAAACAGAGAAAATAATTATAACCCAGACATACTTATAACTCTACCAAATTTGGTAGCTCTACCAAACTTAGGTCGGTTTTATCTCTACCTAACTCAAACCAATGTCGTTCCCGCTCGCTTGTATAAAACAAAAGAAAAAATAAAACATTCTGTTTTAATAAATCACCGCTTGGCTTACTATCGGTTTGCCTTACAATCTCTCCCGATCTAACCTAATCAACCAACCAATTGTTATGTGCTTGTGAAGCAGCGACATGACACACACCCACCCAATGTATCTGAGAAGAAAGTTCTCACGTTAAACAATATAACATTATGTTATAGAATTTACTAATAAGTAGAATTACTGTTGGTTTGAATTAGTTTTTTTCGAGCGATCAACTCTGGCGAAACCCAAATAGCCCCATCATAGTGCGACATATACGCTGAACAGTAGATACCGTTATTGCAGCGACAAACTTGATTTCCTACACACAAATTTTTTTGTTAATTAAAACAATCCTGGGCGTGTTGCAAAAAATTTTTTGAAAACAATTTTCTTCAAGAGTAAGTAAAAACCACCCTACATGTATACAAATAGTTTGAGTAAATATCATATCTCCAATCACAGCCGCAGTACTCTTGTATTTAATAAGTGATTTTAAAACTGTTCGAATCCTGCCAAAAAATTTTCCCCGACAGAAACTAATTTTTACACTACCTTCATTTGACCAGCATCCGACTTTGCCTGTCATCAAATTTATGGACATAACTTGGGCAAAATATGTATTTTGATGCAAATTTCAGATCACGAAGGATAGTTACAAAATTTTTAATTCGTTACTCGAAGATTTAGATACAAAAGTATCTTGTATCCGACGTTTAATTATGTATTTTTGTATCTGAAGCAGAAGGATCGGAAGCTACGGATACATTTGTAATTGGTATCTGTACCTAATTAAAAGATCCTCTCAAATCCTTTACGGTCCTTTTAGCCAACTCGAGGCTTGAATGAACACGTGCCGAGGCCCGAGGGTCGAGCTCTGTGGCCTCAACCCAGAACACAATAGTAATGCCATAAACCCGGGTAACCCGACGGCCAGCCAGGTATATTGGTGTGAAACCGCTAAAAATGCAATTGCTGAACTTGGTTATTTCACATAATTCTTTCATGGAGTAATGCTAGCATCCGAGGCGTTCCTCCGATTAGAACAAGATTGAACTCGATAGAATTCGAGCTGCGTCTAGTGGTTGTAATCGTGAGCGTATTCGCGAAAGGATACATTTTCCAAGATATCTTCACGAGTAAAAGCAGTAAGCAGTGGCCGAATTCTATCGAGTTTAGTCTTTTCTTAATCGGAAGAACGCCACGAACTGGCTCGTGCCATTTTCGCGAGGGCATTACGAAAAATGAACAAGGTCAGGATTCACTTGTCAGGGGTTTCATGCCGAGCTACCTGGCTGGCCGGGGGATGCCCGGCCGTGTTTATTGCACCACTCGGCCACGGCTACCGAGCCTTTGTCGCCTAGGCGCCTCGTCGCCCTAGCAGAAAATAATCTAATAGGATCTTTTAAAAGACTACGGATCCTTTCGCGAATACGCTCACGATTACAACCACTAGACGCAACTCGAATCTACCGAGTTTAGTCTTGTTCTAATCGGAGGAACGCCTCGGATGCTAGCATTACTCCATGAAAGAATTATGTGAAATAACCAAGTTTAGCAATTGCATTTTTGCGATTTCACACCAATATACCTGGCTGGCTGCACAGTGGGCCGGATTGGGGTTAAGTGTGACATTTCCTCGTAACTTTTAATTCGTAAAAGATATGAACGCGAAACTTTGACTGGACAATGTTGTAATGTCAAATGAAGGATTAGTTAAGAAAAAATACATCAATGTTATTACTATTATTATTATTATTGTTGCACCAACCCTTGTCGTGATTGAGAGTCCGCGAACTAAAAAATGCAGGATCGAATGCGGAAAAGGGAGCGAGGGAATGCTCAGGAATCAGGTGTAAACCACTGTAAATCACCGAACTGTGGTGGAAAGTTATATGTGACGGTTTCACCACTTGTCTTTATTTTATATACAACTTGCGCGTGGTACTGGCGCGTCACGAATCACTCTCGCAGGGGAGAGGTTCTGTATTAAACCCGCGGTTATCTCGCAGGGGAGACTATGCCGGCCGGATTAAAGGTTCGCTTGGACTTGTATAATTCGCGTGTGTGATCGCAGAGGAGATTACAACGGAACTCTTCTTATTTCGGCTGGGGGTCCTATTTACAGGAATCGATGGATGTCCCCACCATAAACATACACGGGAGCTCGTTTCGAGGTGTCTAATTGTCGCGTCAGCGGCGAGGCGTCAAGGGGGGTATTCGCGACACCGAGTATAACGAAATGCCGTTGTACGTATCTAACAATTATTATTATTATTGCCATTAGTGTTATAATTATTATTAGTATTATCACTATTATTACATTTCTTGTTATTCCATTATTAATTCTCGTGCTTCTGGATCTAATTCCTTAATTTTTTTATACACGATTTCACTCTAATAGTGCTTATGTACGGATTTGAAGTCAGAAGGAGGCGATGTAATATATCTGTGTTTGTTGCAATTCTGGAAGATTTTCTAGTGTTTCTCGTTTTAAATTGTTTAAAATCTTTGTTTTACATATATGTATAATAACCGTTAATCGGGATTAAGTTTCTAAAGATGTTGCAAATTGCAAGGAGACAAGTAACTATTGGGCCATGTCCCAGATGATCACCAAATAACGAGGTTGTGTTAATCTTTAAAAAGGTCTCCTATTAACATACTACTCATAAACCCAGGTACGTCGGCAGACCCTCTGTACCGCTATTCCCTTTGCGAAGGCATACGGAAGGCATACGGAAGGTATACGGAAGGCAAAGAATACGATTTCTGCTGATAGACTACAATCTTGTAATAGAAAAGTACGAGGACAAATTAATTTAAAGAATTCTTTCCGAGGTAACAGAGAGTTCGCTACGCGACAGACGCTCCGCTCACTATTCGAACGTCAATAGTTTCAAACAGGAATAATTTGAGAACTGGATCGAGCTGAACACTAATTCCTTTACGATTATGTAGGGGAAGGTGTACTAAAAATAGTCCAATTTGTTAGAAACTGGGATATACTGGGACCTGAAAGATCTCCCTTACCAATTATAAAGAATTTTTAAAATTTTCTTCATTTAGTTCAGCATTGACTTTTAATATATTATGCAGACTAATTAATAATATAAGATATGATTTCTCATCGCAAAAATCTGCTCTTCAATTTAAAAAAAAAAAGCGAGAGAAAATATTGAATAGCAACGTCAAGGCATTGACGCAATTTTTCTCATGAAAAATACTCCTCTTGAAACGTCCAAATTTCAATGTGTTTCTTAAAACTATAATATTTATTAAATTGTACTATTTTCTTCATTACCGAGGTCTATGGACATTCGGGAAGCAATGTTCATATATTAGATATCGATACGAGAAAGTTCGTTTTAGGGGTAAATGTCACACTTTTCCCCGATCCGGCCCACTGTGGGCCGTCAGGTTACCCGGGTTTATGGCATTGCTATTGTGTTCTGGGCTGAGGCCACAGGGCTCGACCCTCGGGCCTCGGTACGTGTTCATTCAAGCCTCGAGCTGGCTAAAAGGAACGTAAAGGATCCGAGAGGATTTTTTAATTAGATACAGACACTCGAGCTGGCTAAAAGGAACGTAAAGGATCCGAGAGGATTTTTTAATTAGATACAGACACTAGTTACAAATGTATCCGTAGCTTCGGATACAAAAGTATCTAATTAAATGTCGGATACAAGATACTTCTGAATCCGAACCCTTGGATCACGAATAATAGTTACGTATGTTTTAGTTGAGTCCGGATTTAGATACTTTTGTATTTAAATACTGCCCAACTCTGCCATAAGCTAACAGATGAACGGTACAACACCTTCTACCTTCATTATTGCCGTCCGTACCATACCTTGCCAAGCGGAAAAATTACCAGAATAATAATACGGAGCCCTTTCGGAGCCATCGATTTTGAACAATGTAGGAAATACATATAATTTTTAGGTCATAATGATTAAGAATTCTGAAGTCGAACGTTTTCATTATAAGCTCCTAAATACTCATTCTCATCTACTGTTTTTTAAATTAATTTTAGTGCAAATTTCATCCCGATATCTCTTATGGTTCAAAAGTTATAACAAAAAGTCACAGAATTTCACGATCCGGACCACTGTGCGACGTATTCCGTTGAACAACCGCGAATCTGTCAGAGTCTACAGAAAAAGGAATATGGCTATAACAACGCATCGCATTTGACAATGGATGTATATGATACTTCGTGAGAAGTAAGAAATACAGTAAATTCTCTATAAATGCGAACGCCTCGGGGGGATTTCTTCGCATTTTTCGATCTTGGTCTTACGTTTTTCGAGCTTCAAAGGCCGAGCCGAACGTAGAGAAGGACAGCGCGTGTAAAGCGAGACCACGCGCCACGCGCGGGCCTTTGCACTGTGCCAGCGACTCCGACTCTCCGCGTCTCTTTCTTTTCTATACGCGCTATCCTTCCTTGCGCCCGAAACGTTCATCGTCATTTAAACCACTACAGTTTAAATACCATCGAAGGAAAACTATCGAACTGAAGCGTTTACATCCGTCAGGAAAAGACACACTTTTTGTAGTTTTTGAACTGTTTTAAGTAATATACTTAAGATTTATTTAAGATTTATTTAATTTTGTTTCTTATCAAAAAATTGTAATGGAGCGAGCGATGCGCGTAACTTGACACGGTGTTCGGTTTTGCGACATAATCGGTCATAGTTCATCGCGTCTTTATATTTGCGAAATCGAACGTTACTGCCGGGAAACCGGACGACGCACGACCACTGTACTCTTATGTTCTAAAGTTACTTCATATGTATATACCGTCAATTAAACAGTGGTTTAATTGACTTAATAAGTGGTTTAATTAAGTGGTTTAATTGAGTGGTTTAATTATTTAGTGAAATACAGTTCAAATTATGTCGTGTTTGGTATCATTTTAATCAGAAAAATGCCAGAAATAAGGTAGTGAAAGTCCCATAACAGTATCATGGAAAATAAAGAAGATAGACTGTTGAAGTAACGTTATGATGACTCACGGGCGTTTGAACTGTGCCGACGACTACGATTCTCCGCGTCGCGTTAATAGTGGTTCACACCGATATACCGAGCCGAGATTGTGTGCTAAGTTGGAGGGGATATTTCTTTCGCGTTTATCGTGAGGAGATTTTCGCGTTTATAGAGAGTTTACTGTAATTTTTCAAAGTCAAAGTCAAATAGTGACCTCGAATGTTTTCCCAGGTGTATCGGACCCGGAATATGGCTATAAAATAAACCTAAAAACTTAAAAGGCAACCACAAACTGGACGCCTACTGTCAGCTGGTTTGCTTAGGAAGGATCTTTTGCTAATGATGTTGTAGCGGCCATCGTTTGCGAGGCAAGCAGCAATAAAGCTATTTTTAAGAAAGCCGTTTTTAACGCGTACAATTTAGATGTTGTAGACAATGTATGTCCCGTTCTGTAGAATCTTTCGTTGCTGGCCTCAATAGCAAATGCTGGTATCGTAAACCCCCGAGTTTCCGAAGGGTCGCGCGGTAAGTACCTCGCGGACCTAGAGGAAAATCCCGCTATATCATAAAAACCCTCACGGTCACTTTCAGCATCCCCGAAAAAGCGCGCCTCGAGCGCAAGGAATGGTGGGAGTGTCCTAAAGAGTGAAGACAGTCTGCTAAATAAAGAGACATTCCCGCATACTCGTTCTTTCTTATTTGAATTTCGAACACAACAACCTAGCTTCTTCAATGTTGAAAAGCTTTTATAAAATCTGATTGTATGGAGTTCTACATATACAACAAATTCGATTCTTTAATGACCTACAAGCGAATTTGAAAGAATTTTTCAATGGCTTAAAAATTGTTAACTTTACAGACGTGGAAAAAAAGTGTTACCCTTTTTTCTTTAAATTATAAGACTAGAACTAACAAACCAATGAGAATTAGTTTTTGGCATTTTTGGCGTTTTTAGAATTCATTCATATTATCAATATTTCAAGAAATACAGAAATAATCAAATACATCGGAGATTTAAATTATCTAAGAAACTATTAAATAAGTAACAAATAAACAATTTTAAATTTTATTTTAAGACATAAAAATTTAACAATTAAAGAATGATTACAAGAAATATATATTTATTGCGAGAATTATCAGTGGATATGAATCATTTTATAATGAATTTTAGTGCAAATTTCATCACGATATCTCTTACGGTTCAAGAATTATAGTAAAATGTCACAAAGTTTCTCGATCCAGGCCACTGTGTTCGGCTGTCCGTGGCTGTATATCGCGATGTAGTATTCACTTCAAATAATTTTAATTTCGTCAATTTTCAAATGTCCATTTTTAAAACATGTCCATGACGGGTACACTTGGGGTAATACATATCCTCATTTTTTCAAATTTTTAGAAAGTTCCCGGCTGTAAAAACATTCATTTGTTTAAAACAATTTAAAAATAAATGGCGAAAAATCCATTTTTTTCAAATAACATTTTTAATAGATACTCTTATTTTTTCACTACATAAGCTCCTAAAATCTTGTTTGTATCGGTTTGTTAGTTCTAGTCTTATGATTTATTGGAAAAAGGGTAAAATTTTTTTACATGTCTGTAAAATCGACAATTTTCAAAACATCGAAAAATCCTTTGAAAAAGAAACAGTACTTCAAAAAGTGTCCGATTTCGTATATGTAATGACCCGCATTTAATATCATATGAATTTAAAATCCAGATTCGTTTATTACACGTGCAGACACTGTAGACCTGTATTTACATACACGAAAAATGAGGATCCCCAGTGTAGATTAATCGCTAGGACAGATGACCATTACTTTTCTTACAAAGTATTAAACATGATACAGTTACTCCGGGCTTACTGTCGAACAGTCGTGTTCTGCACTGATTGACTGACAGTGATCGTTTGGGGACATTATTGTTTTATCACTGCGTCTACCGCACCCACCGCACCGACCGCGACCGCGCCGAGATCAGGGTTTCAGTTCAAAATCCAAAGTCACTTTGTTGTAATACGTATTAAAGTCGGCCATGCTAAGCATATGTACTTAGTTTTCAGCATAAATTCACGCGCATGTTTGAAGAAACCGTATGCGCCTACAAAAATAGTTATAAAAAATTTTTTTCCGGCTTCCTTCAAGTACGAAGGCCCGGAATAAATCGCGAAAAATGTCTATTTTTTAATTTTTCGAGTAGTTTTACCGATAATGCTATTACACGGGGGAAAGAGCAACGTTAATGAAGTTTGAAAGACGATATCTCTCTTGTGCCAACGTGCGCCAACGTGCCCATGGAAAAATAACGTTTATAGATATCTATGTAAACAGTAAATGCAAGGTTCAACTGCAGTAACCTGCGGCTTTGGGTTTTATCACATGAAATGTCAGTGAGAACGCGACAAAGAACACTCCGCTTTCTGGAACATTTGACGGTCCGTCGTGCGTTATAGTTATATGAATTAAATTTCATTTTTAATTTATTTTTTATATTCAATTGAAGTGTAAAATTTATTATTTATTTTTTAATTTATTTATTACTTTTCGTGTCTAAACTGTAAATAAACGTTAGCTGTATATAATGAATCTCCATTAAATCTTGTACGTAAACGTATACTTTTTGTTTCATTTTATTTTATTATAAATTACATGCAATTATTAATTTTTAAATTAAGTTAAGAAAAGAATTATTTTTTTATTATCTTTAATTTAAATTGAATTATATTTCATTTTAAATTTATTTTTTATATACAATGTAAGTGTAAAATGTATTATTTATTATTAATTTATGACTTATTTTTTAATGTATGCATTATTTTTCGTGCCCAAGAACGGTTACAAACATTTTTTATCGAGATTTTCCCCGAAATAGAGCTATCCTAGGGTTTTTGCCGTTTTCTGCCGCTCTCAGGCCACTGTGCGGCTCGGCGCGGCGCGGCGCGACAGTGATCGCACAGGCGAGTCTTGACAGCAAATGCGGATTTACTGTACATAGTTAATAAATACTAATCATGTATTCACCAGCTCTTGCAATCCATTGAGCACACAAGGGATTGTCACTTCTCGGGAAATTGTACAAATGATGTCCGTCTTTCCGGCTATTGCTGCAGTCCTTGTACATGCAAGTAATCAGAAGTTTCCGCAATGATGTCATGGATGAAGCCATATCCTAAGCCCTAGAGAAACCTGAAAGAAACTAAAAAAAACGCGCAAATCCGCGAACACGCACAAATCCGCGAACACCCACGAATCCGCGAACACGCACAAATCTGCCAAGTATTTATATATAAAGCAAAAGTCTTTAAAAATATAATAAACAAATGTTAAAAGAAAATAATGAAGAAATTAATAGAAACGAAACAAAAAAAATATAATAAACAAATGTTAAAAGAAAATAATGAAGAAATTAATAGAAACGAAACAAATGAACTAATAAAAAAATAAAAAAAATGATAATTAACAGTAAATGAAATTAATATTAATGTTAGTTGGCTTGCTAGCTGATGACACCGTGAACTGTACGAAAAATTCAATAGTTGTCGGTGCGGTGCTTTTAAGCTAACTGAAGACATTTGTCTATATCAGTGTCCCCTTCCACTATCCCATTCCCCTACCATGGCCACACTCCAACGCCCCCACTAAGCCGTAGACCACGGTGCCCGTGCCGTAGACTGATCTGGTTATCAGAGAGGGGGTAAACTGTATTCCTCCCGATGTCCTCGATCTGGCGACACTGGCCAATATTTCGTTTGACTTTTGATAAGTGGGGAGTTTTCGTAAAGTGGAGAAGCTGCGTGGGGCATTGTGGCGAAAATCGGCATCCCCACTACAATTTTTCCTCGCGTAGTGCTACCAGAGAGGATCTCTGGAATTACTATCTGGGGGTATGGGGGCCCAGAAACCGTAGAGGTACCACGTTCTTCAACGTTTGCCATATATAGAGAAGGACAGCGCGTAAACGACAAAGATATTTACCTATGTCACAACTCGCTACGATATAGGTAAATATGATTGAAACTCTAACGAGTTTTTTTTCTACTAGGAACTATGTAACAACGTTTTGTTCAGTGATCACCATCCAAGTCAAATTCGGGTCTTTAAGCAATTCACTATGCGAGGCCTAGGAGCGAATGCGCACTGGGTCTTTGAACTGTTGGGTGGACATAGCCCACTATCTTCTTTGTTTTTTCTAGTGAATTTAGATAACATTTATCCGAGCAGATTTTCTGCAATTTTAATCGAGCATTATTAGGAAGCGTTTATTTACACCTTGCATTTATGAGGCCAAAAATAGCAAAGTTTAATTTTTGATTTAATATCCGAAAATTTAATCGCTTATTATACGAGTAATTATAATCGTAATTATATTGTGTATCATGTTCTTTTCATTTTTAATCTGGAAAAAAATGAACACGGTGGAAAGAGTTTCATAGAAAAAAATAAGAAATTATAAAAGTTGCATTCATTTGCTTCGCGTTCATTTCTGTGAGTCTCACCGATACTAAACACTTCGCTAGCTCGGTCACTAAACCAACCGGGACCCCCCGTAGTAGGGTACCCATATTTACAGTTCCTCCCACTCCACTCCATCAAATACATATCGTGCTCTTCCCAATTTTATCAGAAGGAAATAATATTAATGAATCATAATTAATTTATCATGAATTTTTATTAAACTATAGTGAATACAGACATTTTTTTCCTCTATTTGTGTACACTGTACACATACCACACAAACCTGGTCTAATACATTTTATATATTTTAGAATTACCAACTTATGTATATGCGTGATATTTTTTTACATTCTCAGATAAGTGCCGTATAATCAAACAGTTCTCTTACCCTAACATACCTTCGCCTTGTCTGCTTCGCGCTCGCGCGTGATCGTAATCTCGAAGAACAATATTCTTATTCTCAAGACAGTGCGACGTCGAATCGCTTATCATTTCCCACTTTCAGTCTCTCGTAAATATTCGTGTGCCGTTTGATAGCTGATTGATCCCATACGTTCATCTGCTTCCACCCGACGAAAGTTCCAATTATTGGGTTAGCAAATAAGTTCGTTCGGTTTTTTTAGAGTGGAATAAAACACAAAAACCGAACGAACTTATTTGCCAACCCAATACAGTTGGTTTCCCCAAAATGAAAATTTTACTATTTTCCTGTGTATCTGAAATCATTTTTGAAATCATTGATATTGTCAAAGTAGTGCTCGGTGTCCACTCTTTGTTAATGACAATCTCTCAGTAATAATTCTATGTAGCACATTACAGCGAGTCCCATCGTCGACCGACTTGCACCGATGTTGGTAGATTTCCAAACACAGGATAACCAAGTTTGGTTATGTACGACAATATGGGTAGGATTGATAGGAAAATATAAAAGGAATAATTATTTAAATAAAAAAATTTTTAATATACCACGTTTTTAAGGCGGACTGGAAAGTATAAAATAATTTTTCCTAGCCCCATACAGATTCCTAACCCCATACAGATAGTCCCGAAAATTTGTGATTGTGAATTTTTAATAGCTATGGAAATACTTGTAAGATTTAAAATGAAAAACGTGGGGCGCAATATAATAGTAAGGAGTGTAGAGAGTAGCAGCCGTTGAGAAAACTCGCATAACAGTTCATATCATTTTCAGTGCAAAAAATTGTTAGTGACTTAGGACTTAGGTGAACTATTCATGCATCAATTATCTATTGCATGCGCCCCACGTTTTCCGTTTTAAATCATACAAGTATTATCATAGCTATTAAAAATTCACAATCACTTTTCAGGACTATCTGTATGGGGTTGGGAATCTGTATGGGCTAGGAAAAATTATTTTATACTTTTTAGTCCGTCTTAAAAATGTAGTACAGTAATTCTTCAATCGGAGTCCTGGGTCGCCTATCTAATCGAAGTCCAGTGCCTACTCACTCCACTGCCGGCCAACTGCGCCGCGCCGTAGGGCGGCGATGATTGATCTCGGCTCGGGTATATCGGTGTGAACACCACACATTGACTCGACTGAATCGAAGTCTCAAACTTCTTAATTTTAATGATCGGTTTATGGGACTTTAACCAGCTTATTCCTGGCGTTTCTCTGATTAAAATGGTACCAAAAACGATATAATTGGGCCAATATTTAGTGGTTTATTCGACGATGAAAGTTTCGAACGCAACGAAGAAGAGCGTATTGAAGAGAAAGAGACGCGAACAGTAGCCGCCGCCGGCACAGTTCAAAGGCCCGCGTTATCGCTGTTCTTCGTTGCGTTCGAAACTTTCATCGTCGATTAAAGTACTAAATATTGGCCCAATTGTATCGTGTGTGGTATCATTTTGCATTAGAAAAATGCCACGAATATGTTGGTGAAAGTTCCATAATGATATCATAGAAAATAAAGAAGCTAAGATTTTGGTGTTTCATTGTGAGGACGCATGGGCCTTTAAACTGTGCCGGCGACAGTGACACGCTTCGGCCACGCGATCCTATTTCATTCTGTCCTTCTCTATGTTCGGCTCGTCGTTTGAAGTCTCGGCGCGGTACTTAGACGCAGTCATAAAAATATAGCCACCCTACACTACCCAAGTCCGTTCAAAACACGGGTGTTGGGACTCCGATCGAAGAATTTGTATATTAACATTTTTTTTATTTCAATAATTATTTTCTGCTTTTTAGTCTACAATAAAGCGAGTTAATATTGCATTGTCATCCAGTTCTGAGCTATGTTCGAAGTTTCAAGTCTCCAGCTCTAGCTCATCGGGAAGTTAGTTTAAAATCAATTGCAAAATTTGTACCAAACAGATAGACAAGAAAGCGAGTTAATAAAAACGTGGTAAAATATTAATAGACAAGGTAAAGACGGTAGGTCTCCACAGGAACATATATTACACTATAGGAACAAGGCAAAGAAGTTTTGAATAAATCCGCTTCGAATAGAAATTTATCTATTATTCGTCGAATAAATTTTCGGCGAATAAAAAATTATTTAAATAACGAGTCGAATAAAAGATACTCGACCGTTATAATTAAATGAAAAACGTGTAAACCTCATATGTAAAACCACCAATTTTGAAGATGTCAAAGAATTCCTTGAGATACGTTCATATTTCACTGAACACTGCAACATATGCAAATTCGAACAAAATTCGAAACAGCAGATCTGTTTTGCATGGAATGATTAGATTAAGATTAAGGATGTACTGGAGGTACAATGGGAGACAAAAATACAAGAAATTCGAAATCCATCAATACATGGCAATGAAAGCCATTCATGAGTATATTTTGCATTAAACTTTTGCGAATACTGTACCCTCTGTAGCTATATTCAGTGGTCTACACTTGTCACGTTTCCATGCTAGTGAGAGACAACAAGATAAATTTGACGTTTTGTAACAGTTTATAATTTTTTTGCTCTGTAACTGTTTAGTGAATCCTAATAAATTTTGAACATAATTAATTACCTTATTTTTACTACATATAAAAAAAACTGGAGTTTCTAGTTGCGTTTTTTCAAGGTTTAAATAGGGTTTGAAGTGGAATTTTATGAATTCTCCATAAGAAGACGTGTTAAAATGTGCAAACTTTAAGTTGCTATAATTCTTAAACGGTGCAGTGAATCGAACCCAAACTTTGGTAATTGCATTAATTTAGTAAGAATTATATCTTGCCAAATTTTCAAAAATTTTGCTGCGTTTTTATATACCTCCAGAACATCCTTAACGATCATGGAAGTGTGGGCACTTGAAAATAATTAAAAATTAAAACAATGATAAGAAACTGCGATTTCGATCATCGTAAGCAGAAAAATTCAAAGATTCATATCTTTACATCTTTCAATGCCTACATATAGCTGTTTTATGATTCAACCGATTTCGATGAAATGTTGTGCATGAATACAGACTGAGTCTGATAACATGACGATTTCAAATAACTCGTAAATTGTTTGTTGTACGAAAAAAATGTTCAAACATATGTTGCATCGTTCCTAGAGGGTCATATAGTGTTTCAATCTGATTTTTGTTACTTTGATTTTTTATCAAGGTATGAAGGTCACCTTCAGTTTTTTAAATAGAATATGTACATATGTATATGTATACTTACCATGTTGAAGTTGAGGGGTAATAGTTCGAGCACCCACCAGCTCTCAGGTAGCAGCTCCAAATGGAAAATTATATCGATAATATCTCGTTAACTATTAGATTTGTGATATATGAAGGTCAATACTTTTTTACGCAGAATAATGTGCTTCATCCGAGTTCGAGCAAAAATATTGGGCATTCCATTTAAAAAACTGAGTGACCTTCATACCCTGATAAAAAATCAAAGCAATAAAAATAAGATTGCAGTCCCCTAGGAACGATGCAACATTTGTTTGAACATTTTTTTCGTACAACAAACAACTTACGAGTTATTTGAGATCGTCATGTTATGAGACTCACCCTGTATAACTTACTTGATTCTTTAGAAGGCATATCTTAAATTTTCATTATAGGCAGAGATAAAAAAGTTAAAAATCGTAACCTGCACATTTATCTTCGAAATTCCAAGCAATAGTAATTTAAAAAAAAAAATTCTTATACATTAGCTATTAAAGTGACTTCTAACATCTTAAAAAAAATCCATTTTTCGTAAATCCATCCCAATATGTCCACCATGGAGGTAGAAGAAAGGTCAAAGAGTCACTGCACACGGTGTGCAAAATGAATTGCTGCAGCTCTCAACTGACCGTGGAGGTCTGCAAAGTTTATAACATCATTGCTATTGAGGCATAGAAAGATGTCCGAGTCATTCTTCGTGGCACCGACAATAAAGTAATAAAGAACCATTTTTGACACAGTGCGCTGGGAAAGGACGATTTCATTCCATTCAAACCGATGAGGGTTTCGGAGTTTTTACCAAGAGGTAAAAAGGTATCGATGGCCAAGAGTGGTTACTAATATTTTTCTCGAGGTATAAATAGGGTCATTTAGTCGTATTCAGTCTGCTGGTAAAAATACCAACTCGAGACCAGCGGTGTAGACAACGGCTCATAATAGCGGTCGCTCGACTCGTCACTACCTGAAACGGGGGGTAACAACACGGGTCTGCCGAGGGTCATTTATACGCCAGGGATACTATTCTTTGGGTTTTTCCGAACGTCGAGGAGTGTAAACATATTTTTATGGAACTTTCACCAACATATCGTGGCATTTTTCTTGAGATTTACATAATGGTGGCACTTTGAATATTGAATATCGATTTTCTTGGCTTGTTTCATGTTTAGCGAGCTAAAAAAATAAGAAATTTTTTTCTATAATTCTGGTTCAGAGACGATATTGGCTCATCCACTGAAGGTGTACGTCAAAGAAGTTAATCGGTCGACTAGACTCTAGTCACTAGAGTTTGAGATATCATGTCAGCCATGTAAAAAAAACTTCGTTTCGAGAAAAACGCGTGTTTAAAGTTTCTCATACCCGTTATATAAAGTCCTGTTTACTTTCAGAAAATGCAAAAAATAAAAAATCAATTTTTTAGTGGTGTAGACTAGAATACCCACTTAATAATAACTGTAGCTAAAAATATGAAAAAATCGGAGATAGTGTTGATGACAATACCTCATTATCAAATTAATAATATTCAAGATGGTCGCATTTACGCCTCGATATGAAATCTGTATTTCTTCGAATTCTTCCGGGTTCTTTATTTTTTACAACTAGAGTTTGCAACTAAAAGATTGGAAAAAATGAAAATACTTCTTCTATCATTATAGTTAATGTTATATTTAATTTATATTAATTAGAGATTTGTATATTAGATCTATATCTTAGTTACATATTTTATATAAAACGATATAAACTTTTCGTTCTGATCAAGGCCAAAGATGATGTAGGTTATTGTCCGGACTGAGTGTGGAAACCGGTTCTTGTCCGGACTGAGTGTGGAAACCGGTTCTTGTCCGGACTGAGTGTGGAAACCGGTTCTTGTCCGGACTGAGTGTGGAGACAGGTTCTTGTCCGGACTGAGTATCGAAACCGGTTCTTGTCCGGACTAAGTATGGAAACAGGAGCTGATCCAGGCTAAGCACTAGTGTAGGGGGCAGCACTATAATGGGCACGGCCAAAACCCGGGCGTGAGCACTCTCATATACTCTCTGCTTGTATTACATTGTCTTTTCTCTCTCCTGTTTACTGTTCTGCATGATCGACTCACTGACTACCTTATCGGCTCGCGTGTGAACGCGGGAGTATTCAAAATATTCTAAGGGAGTAAACTTCCTTACATACATATACGTACAAGTCGTCTGAGCCCTGCGCAGGGAAAAGAAAAGATTAATAAAAAGTTTAATTGTAATAGAATTTCATAAAATATTGAGGCAAACTCATCTTTTTTCGCAGTGAAGCTCAACTTTCATTGCTTCTCTCGAATATCCATCTCCTACCGAGACAGTGGTGTTTCTAGGTGTAAACAGAAAATGTTGACATAAAATGTATCATAATTAAACTACGATTATTCTGATAACGTAGAATGTAGTACATATTAAGTTTTAGTGACATGGATTTACTTCTTCGACGTTAAGCATTCTTTAGTGCTTCTCGTAATTTGCGTATACAGGGTGAATTCGATAAAGCAGGACAGCTAAATATCTCCGTTACTTTTCGTTGTACAAAAAAACTTCATAGGACAAAGTTACACTGTTTGAAGGGCCACATATAACGGTGTAAGGGGAAAAAAATTTCAAGGTCATTTTTATGAGATTTCAAGGTTATCGATGTTTTTTTAAATGCAATAATATATTTTCGTTAACGTAATGTTGTAGCTAACAAAATAACGAATTCATGCATGTAACACTGTTTGGGATTGGCTGAATGTGTCGGCAGCGTGAACGCGCCGATTCACTGCGCCGCCCCGCTATTGGCGGACTCGTACGATAACCGCGAGATCGAGAGTCGATAAGCAGCTCGCAGTAGCTTAGACCAGCACCGTCGAACGTCTATTGAGATCGATTATCGACCCCAAAATGGGGATTCCTATTGGCTGATCGATCTATCGATCTGCCAATCAATAGTTCGACGGTGACGGTAAACTGCCAGCTGTTCGACTCCGATCTCAACGTTAGTCAGTCGTTCTCACTCTTGCTCACGAGAAACGTCGTGCGTCGTTTGACCGGTTTCGCGAGTAAGACAATCGATTCATATCGCAAAATAGCTTACAAAAGTCGAGCGTCGTGGGACCAGTCCTTTTAAGCTAATTCGTTTCAACCTCAGTTCTCAGCAACGCAGCTGAGAACAATCACTTCTTCGAGAACTAACGTTGTTCAATTCTTTATTCTGCTCTAGCCAAAACATACAATTTTGGCTAGAAGACTGTACATAGTTTTTTGTGTATAAAGTTTTGTGACTACCCGCAAGACGGGAATAAAGTGTGCTCGTTCCTCATCGAAGAGTATTCTATCCCGTCCAATCCTAAACAAACACAATATGACGTTCAAATGACCTTCAACCCAGAAAAATGGTATAAATAAAATTCAACGTGTAAGATTCATTTGATGTACTTCTGTTACGCCAAATGTTCAAAAATATTCCCTTGAGCTCCTATACCTTCAACTGTATCGCAATACACAACATAATAACAGATTCGGTGTTGACAGGAGGACAATTATGATATACCTTGTGACGTTGCAAACCTTGCGACGTCACTTTCCCCGTTAATTTCGGTTACCATTGAAACATAAAAGGACTGAACCGCCCTCTCACGGGTCACGACACGGCATCGCAGGATTCGAGAGCGTTCCCCGAGGAAATTCCGTACCGACCGATTACCGACGACTGACATCTGTCGTACGCGCCGAGAACGGCCAGTTTACAGGGCCGTGACAGGGACGCGGAAAAGGTACCCCGACCGACCGAAGTTTTCCCGAGAAGGAGACGCAGCACCAGACGATCCCGCGGAAAAGAACTGGCCAATATTGCGGAAGCCCCGTGCACGGGCAAGGACGACTTGGACCGAGAGCACTCGGGAAATCCACCCGGAGGCGTCGAAGGGACAGGAGCCCTTACCGAACAACCGGTCACTCCGACCTTTCGTGGTCCCGACGCCGCCTCACCACGCTAAGCTCCGGCGTAGGTGGTGCGATCGTGCCCAGAGAGAGGACGAACCTCTCACGGTCAAGAAGTGACCGCAAATTCCGTATTGCGTTGGTCTGGGGCCCAAGGACCTTAATAGGGACGATCCTGGTAGCTAGGATGTCGCGCACGTGGCACGCGCCAATCGGAAAAATTCGGCAACGAGTCGAGAGAAGGGGGAAAGGATCGAGCCACCGCGCGATCGAAAATCAATGCGATACTGTCGCGCTGGCTCCCGTAGCGAAATCACGTCAACAGCAATTGTCACTGCGGGCGAGTAATACGTTGTCATTAGTCCCGCGAGTTATCTCAAAATTCGGTCGTGCTCGTGAGAGTTTCCCGTACGGGATTAGAGGGTCCACGAGCCGTGCAGCCTGTTAGGACCGCTTCCCGGAAGCAACAAAGATCGTGGCTTCCACAATACGAGAAACGGAAGCACGGAAAAACGGTGAGTCAGCCAGTGATCAATTCGGTATTTCTTTGCGAGGTGGCTCGACTTTAATCGCGCGAGGACGAACGCTTCTCGTTCTGTCCTCGAATTTTCGCGTGTGCCGAGGCGCAGGACGCCTCGTGCCAATCTCTCACGCCCGTTCCGAGGGCGTTTTGAGGTTCGATTTCTGAGAGTTTTCCCCGTGTGTCGTGAGTTTGGAAGATTCCTCGGAGGAGTCGCGTGTCGTGAGAATAATCTCCAGTTGTCTCGAATCCTGTGTCGCGCCGACGATCGAAAACGTAGCATCGATACCGCGTGCGTAAAATCGAATCGCGAGCGACGGCCGCCGCGACAGTCTCATATTGCGCCGTCCACCTGCGTTGCGTGCGAATTTCGTTGTCCAGCGTTCCTGGAAGATCGCGATTTTGTACGACGATTCCGACACGCGTTCCACTGTACCAGACAACCGCGCTGCGAACTTTCATCTATCGCCAAGCTGTACAAAGAGCGCGGGCTCTCGGGTCGCGGCCACGAGGCCGTAATTTTGTATTTTCCGACGACCGATTAAACATCTCGAGCCTACATTGTCGTAAATCATTTGAATTTTCCTGTGAGATCCGCCCTGCCGAGGGGGTCCTCCGAACGTTCCCGTGTTCGAATCCTTTGGCCCATTTCGAGGCATAATTTCCGTCCGCGTATCTCGAGAGTTCGACCGTCGGCCTCGGCTTCTCCGAGGCCGAGAATCGCATCGCGTCTCGCGTGGCACCCTCAAAGTGCCTGGCGCCCGAACAATTCAATTTTGATCCGTCGGACTCTCGAATTCCGTTGTCCCGGGCGGACCGCGTGTACTCGGCTAAACGCGGCCCGGTCTCTGTACCAGCAAAGCCCGAGTTTGACTCTTTTCACGAGCCTTCCGTTCGTCGAGAAGAGTTCAACGTGACAACCTTCACCTATACGTTCGTACAGAATCGTGTTTATCCACTACTAATTACTCAGAAGACCTTCTTGCTATCAGATTTCCACAGTTTCTAAGATTTCTCGATCAGTCTATCGATGAACGTTTCACAATGCGTTACTCGAAGGAAGATAAGATTGATATGATTTTCATTTATGGAGAAAGTCGACAGTGTTTAAGAGAAGCCGTGCAGTTGTACAAGGACCGATTTCCTAATCGTAATTGTCCATCAGTTTCCGTTTACTCCAATTTGTTAAATAAATTCCGTGAAACTGGTAGTGTCGAAAATAAAAAACGTACAAAGGTGAGGAATGAAACAAACACAATTAATGTTCTGGCAGCAGTGAATATAAACCGTCATGCTAGTACGAGGCAAATCGCACGAGGAAGTGGCATTAGTCAAAAATGTGTAGTGCAAATACTCCAGGAACACAAATTTCACCCCTTTCACCTATCAATTCATCAAGAACTTCATGGTAGAGACTTTGTAAATCGTGTAAACTTTTGCCAGTGGGGATTGAGACAATTGATAAACGATAGAGCATTATTTAATCAAGTATTATTTACCGATGAAGCTTCGTTTACAAATCACGGGCAAATAAATTTAAAAAACCTGTATTATTGGTCATCTGAAAATCCGCGGTGGTTACGGACAGTCGACAAACAAAGACCATGGTCCTTCAATGTTTGGTGCGGAATTTTAGATAACCAAATAATTGGGCCTCACTTTATTACCGGAACATTAAATGCGGAAAAATACATTGCATTTTTACGAGAATCGTTACCAATTCTCCTGGAAAATACACCCTTGAACATTCGTGAAAATATGTGGTATCAACATGACGGATGTCCGGCCCAGTGTTGTGAACAGGTAGGGGAAAACTCGCGCATGCGCGGCAAATCCAGGAACGTATCTGCGTTCTACAGTTTGTAGCTTGTGGGGCAAGTTGGGGCGAACTGTTACTGCCGGGAAACCGGATGACGCACGACCACACGACGCACATACAGTGGCTCACGAAAGTGACGATTTATTGACGAAAATAGTGAAAATCTGCAATTTTTACCATCTTTAAACGTTTGTAGCTCATTGCAGCGTCAACCGATTGTGACTAAATTTTCAGAATATGTTTAATTGACACAGATCTACAATACGTATTTTTTAAATTTTCAATATAGGCCCACATAAAAAAGTTAAAAATTCAACTTTTAGTATTTTTTCAACAATTCCGATCAATTGCAATTTTTGAAAATATTTCTTTTCGCATCCTTTTGTAAACTAATTTCATAAATATAAATAAATAAAAGTTCAAATCGTATAGTACAATATTTAAAAAGTTATCGTCTTCTTTAGAACGGTCTTAAACTTTTGTCCACTACTGTATATATACAATTAGAATATATTTATATATTACATGTATATACACATCAAATTTTAATATAACATACGCATGTTAAACGTCATGTTTGAAAATCGAGATAAAAAGATGTTGCGAAGCTATGCGGGGCAACCAAGGTGCCCGATTTTGTACTTTAGTGACGCTTTAATCGTCGCGCATGCGCGAGTTTTCTCGTACCAGTTCACAACACTGGTCCGACCCATTCTTCCCGTGTCGTAACACAATTCTTAAATAACAAGTTTCCAAATCGTTAGATTGGACATAACGGACCCGTATTATGGCCAGCTCGCTCACCAGACCTTACACTCCTTGATTTTTATCTATGGGGAAAACTGAAAGACGATGTTTATAGTGAACCACCAACGACTATAGACGACATGAAAGAAAGAATCGTCCAGGAATGTGCGTCGATTTCCTCAGAAATGAGTTACGCAGCAGTACGTTCTGTAACTTCACGGCTGAATGAATGTATAGCAGCTCAAGGGAATATTTTTGAACATTTGGCGTAACAGAAATACATCAAATGAATCTTACACGTTGAATTTTATTTATACCATTTTTCTGGGTTGAAGGTCATTTAAAGGTCATATTGTGTTACATGCATGAATTCGTTATTTTGTCAGCTACAACATTACGTTAACGAAAATATATCATTGCATTTAAAAAAACAACGATAACCTTGAAATCTCATAAAAATGACCTTGAAATTTTTTTTCCCCTTACACCGTTATATGTGGCCCTTCAAACAGTGTAACTTTGTCCTACGAGGTTTTTTTGTACAACGAAAAGTAACGGTGATATTTAGGTGTCCTGCTTTATCGAATTCACCCTGTATACAGTAAGGAGCATAACTGATTCCACACACTTTAAATAAGAACAATTTTTTTATGAATGGACCAAATGACTTCAATTATTCTGTAAGGCTAGACGAATTAGTTTAGTAAATGATGTGTATAAAATATTGTAACGAAATCTCTATTTCACTAAATAAATGAATACACTTTCAATAACTGTAACACGCTATTTTCTGGAGGAAGGCAACTATCTTTGGCTATATCGCCTTTATCGCCTTTGACGTCTCGTACGTCCGCTTTCTCTCAACTCTGTAGTATATCGGTAGACCCGTAACAATATGTTGAAAAAATGCATCTGGACGGAATCGTGAAAAACAATAGTAAAAATTGATTTTTACAACTTTTTTAGTTGATCCAATAACGAAAATTCAAAAAATGTGTCTGGTCAACAGGTATAAATTATATTCGCTCTGAAAATTGTATTCAAATTAATTAATTGTTTTGCGAATTATAAACGATAAAAAGTGGTCTAAATTGCAATTTTTCAAGATTTTCGGCCTTTTTACCACTTTTGATCGTTTATAATGGCTGGCGCAAGCGCACAAGCTGCGCACACGGATACAGTAGAGGTACGCTGGTGAGTGTAGCGCGCGGGCGCGTTGGAAAGGAACGAAGGGGTAATAGTATGCTATGGTTTGGTTTAGTACCACAGTACCACGGTTCTGGCATCACTGATTGTGAGTCCGCCTAGTTGGGGTTGGATCGTTAGCTGGAACCAGTGATGGGATATTCGTGGGCCGTGGGCCGCTCCCCTGACGCGCTGGTTTCCCTTTCCCTGACGTACCATCGTATCCGTGTCGACCGCGCATGCCTGTGTTGGTGCCTGCTCGATTGCACGCGCGCTACACACACCAGCGTACCTCTGCTCTGTCCGTGTAAACTACCTGCTCGGCTGATCGACGCTGAAGCGACCCTTCGGTTTTCACTTTTCCGAAGTTTCGAAAGCATGAGGCGAAAAGTCGGAATCTGGAGACGGCGCGTATTGAATACCGGCACAGCGCGGCGCGACGCGGCGCACATTTTGCTATAACTTTTGATCTAAAAGAGATACCGAAGAGAAAGTTGGACTAAATTTTTGTTGAAATTATTTAAATAAAAATAAATTTTTTAAAAATACCGCGTTTTTAAAACGCACTAAAAAGTATAAAATAAAATTTTTAAAAACGCCACGTTTAAAAAACGGACTAAAAAGTATAAAATAATTTTTTCTAGTCCCATACAGATTCCTAACCCCGTACAGCATACAGGTTCATACAGGTGCATGAACACCTACATCACTAACAATTCTAATGCACTTCAAATGATATGAACTATTGTGCGAGTTTTCTCAGCGGTAGCTACTCTCTACACTCCTTACTATGTATGTAATATTATCTTGCGCCCCACGTTTTTCGTTTTAAATCTTACAAGTATTTTCGTAGCTACTAAAAATTCACAGTCACAAATTTTCAGGACTATCTGTACGGGGTTAGGAATCTGTATGGGGCTAGAAAAAATTATTTTATACTTTTTAGTCTGTTTTTTAAACGTGGCGTTTCTAAAAATTTTATTTTATACTTTTTAGTCCGTTTTTTAAACGCGGCGTTTTTAAAAATTTTATTTTATACTTTTTAGTGCGTTTTAAAAACGTGGTATCTTAAAAAAATTTATTTTTATTTAAATAATTATTTTCTGCTTTTTAGTCTTGTATGTGTCAAATTTTACAATCGATTTTGAACATTTTGATGAGATTATAACAGAGACATGTAGTAAATTTCAGACTGTATTGCGACGCGTCATATCGAAAACGAACGCCGTGGTAAAATTCAAAGATGAAGGTTCGACCGAAAATCTCGGTGTAACTGTCCCTTCGATTGGTAAACAAACATTATAGTATAATAATACGTAGTAACTTTGTAAAGACCGCACGGAGCTCAAACGCACACTGACGCACACTGAGCTCCTTCGCTGCGAAGCGGGTCAGTGGAGTGGGGATGAGTCAGAGAGGGAATGGGTAGTAGAGTAGGGAGCGCTATCGCGCGGCTTGGCGATCGCTGAACGCGATGACGTAGGTTTCGCGGGGGGGTGAACAGGTAAATATTTAATTGTTATTTCTCCGAAACGGATAGACTTTTTAAAAATTTTTTTTTGAATAATGCATTGTCATCCAGTTCTGAGCCATGTAACCGATTTCAAGGCTCTAGCTCATCAGAAAGTTAGTTTAAAATCAATTGCAAAATTTGCCACCGAACAAAGAACGAATAGTTGTCGAGCTGGCTCTCGAATTTTCCTTCTCCTGCGAGAAATCGCAGGAGAGCACGCAAAACGCACGGAACGCGGTTGAGCGTGGCCTCCTGACGCTGCGTAGATGAGAATAATCTCCCGCGATTTTCCCGTGTCGAATTTTCGCCGATTTTCTTAAACGGTCGCGAATTCACGAAGCTCGTACGACAGTCCCTCCTGTGAGAATCCTTTACGTTCCCGCGCCTCTCTCTGACCTCGGGACAACCCTTTCAAGAGAGAGGTCCCTGTTCGGGCGCCAATTTGTCACGTTGAACTCTTCTCGACGAACGGAAGGCTCGTGAAAAGAGTCAAACTCGGGCTTTGCTGGTACAGAGACCGGGCCGCGTTTAGCCGAGTACACGCGGTCCGCCCGGGACAACGGAATTCGAGAGTCCGACGGATCAAAATTGAATTGTTCGGGCGCCAGGCACTTTGAGGGTGCCACGCGAGACGCGATGCGATTCTCGGCCTCGGAGAAGCCGAGGCCGACGGTCGAACTCTCGAGATACGCGGACGGAAATTATGCCTCGAAATGGGCCAAAGGATTCGAACACGGGAACGTTCGGAGGACCCCCTCGGCAGGGCGGATCTCACAGGAATATTCAAATGATTAACGACAATGTAGGCTCGAGATGTTTAATCGGTCGTCGGAAAGTACAAAATTACGACCTCGTGGCCGCGACCCGAGAGCCCGCGCTCTTTGTACAGCTCGGCGATAGATGAAAGTTCGCAGCGCGGTTGTCTGGTACGGTGGAACGCGTGTCGGAATCGTCGTACAAAATCGCGATCTTCCAGGAACGCTGGACAACGAAATTCGCACGCAACGCAGGTGGACGGCGCAATATGAGACTGTCGCGGCGGCCGTCGCTCGCGATTCGATTTTACGCACGCGGTATCGATGCTACGTTTTCGATCGTCGGCGCGACACAGGATTCGAGACAACTGGAGATTATCCTCACGACACGCGACTCCTCCGAGGAATCTTCCAAACTCACGACACACGGGGAAAACTCTCAGAAATCGAACCTCAAAACGCCCTCGGAACGGGCGTGAGAGATTGGCACGAGGCGTCCTGCGCCTCGGCACACGCGAAAATTCGAGGACAGAACGAGAAGCGTTCGTCCTCGCGCGATTAAAGTCGAGCCACCTCGCAAAGAAATACCGAATTGATCACTGGCTGACTCACCGTTTTTCCGTGCTTCCGTTTCTCGTATTGTGGAAGCCACGATCTTTGTTGCTTCCGGGAAGCGGTCCTAACAGGCTGCACGGCTCGTGGACCCTCTAATCCCGTACGGGAAACTCTCACGAGCACGACCGAATTTTGAGATAACTCGCGGGACTAATGACAACGTATTACTCGCCCGCAGTGACAATTGCTGTTGACGTGATTTCGCTACGGGAGCCAGCGCGACAGTATCGCATTGATTTTCGATCGCGCGGTGGCTCGATCCTTTCCCCCTTCTCTCGACTCGTTGCCGAATTTTTCCGATTGGCGCGTGCCACGTGCGCGACATCCTAGCTACCAGGATCGTCCCTATTAAGGTCCTTGGGCCCCAGACCAACGCAATACGGAATTTGCGGTCACTTCTTGACCGTGAGAGGTTCGTCCTCTCTCTCTGGGCACGATCGCACCACCTACGCCGGAGCTTAGCGTGGTGAGGCGGCGTCGGGACCACGAAAGGTCGGAGTGACCGGTTGTTCGGTAAGGGCTCCTGTCCCTTCGACGCCTCCGGGTGGATTTCCCGTGTGCTCTCGGTCCAAGTCGTCCTTGCCCGTGCACGGGGCTTCCGCAATATTGGCCAGTTCTTTTCCGCGGGATCGCCTGGTGCTGCGTCTCCTTCTCGGGAAAACTTCGGTCGGTCGGGGTACCTTTTCCGCGTCCCTGTCACGGCCCTGTAAACTGGCCGTTCTCGGCGCGTACGACAGATGTCAGTCGTCGGTAATCGGTCGGTACGGAATTTCCTCGGGGAACGCTCTCGAATCCTGCGATGCCGTGTCGTGACCCGTGAGAGGGCGGTTCAGTCCTTTTATGTTACAATGGTAACCGAAATTAACGGGGAAAGTGACGTCGCAAGGTTTGCAACGTCACAGTATTCGAAAATTCCGCTACAGGTGGTCCCCTGTGTTTCTATATTCGAAGAAGAAACAAACATAATTAGAATCATAATTCTAATTGCAATATTATAGAACACAATATTAACACATCGTATACTTATCTCATCTATTCATCGATGAGATTAATTCTTTAGCAAAATAAATGCGTTATATTATTTAAAAATCAATGGTCGAATTTATCATTCGACAATATGTGGATAGACAAGAAAACGCGGAACAAATTCTTCGTTTCACGAACTTGCGTCGGCTGTGCAGCATTGTCAGATGTTTACCGCATTCAAATGCCGAGGCCGAAAGGATATTCTCATTGACTCCCGATATCAAGACGAAAAAAAGGAATAAAATAACCCATTCTAGTCTAATTTTAGTATAGTCACACCATGTCTATCGACGATAGACATTTATCTCTAATGACATCAAGCAATTTGTATGCAAGTTCGTTGCGTACGCAAAATTTGTAGTATTGTAGATCGTTTAATCTTTATTTCTTATTTTGGCGGGTACGCTATTTCGTTAAACAACCACAAATGTATAGCTATCCTTTATAACTTTTCTCTCTTTTTGCGATATTAATAAACAAAGTTTTTTCATAAACATTAGTATAAATATGCTATTGTAGAGAAATTGTACAACGAATAATATCCTGGTGTAGTAGCAACATGCTAGACTTACAACCCGCTGGGCTAGGGTTCGGTTCCTGTCCGACGAAAATATTTTGTTATTTATTTATTTATATTATCTATTCGCTGTGTAACATTGACTTGTTCATAAGAGATTACCATTTTTAATAAATTATAAATAAATTAACCGAAATTAATAAAATACAAACAATTATGTGCACTAATTTTTCAATCTATGCTGGAACATGCACGGTATGTAGCCGAATTTACAGCAGAGATAAATGTTTAAAAACGTCAATCATATCTGTTTTCCCATAAATGTACAAGGAAGCAGGTGCCAATGCAATAATACTGCACTTTTTCGATGTGCAAGCTGTTTTTGTGTATTATGTTTCGTATGCTTTTACGACATGTACCACTGTTATAATTAAAAATATGTAATTGTAAGTACAATATTATTAAATTTATCGTATACCATATTTTCTCTTCCTATATTTATTTTATTTCTTCTGTATCCAGACATGAGAGGGTAATTAACTATTTTATTCATTTCGGTTAATTTATTTATAATTTATTAAAGCTTTTGTTCTTTGATTTGTAATGAATTTGTAATCTCTTATGAACAAGTCAATGTTACACAGCGAATAGATAATATAAATAAATAAGTAAAAAAATGTTTTTTCCCGAACGGGAATCGAACCCTAGACTACCGAGTTGTGTAAGTCTAGCATGTTGCCACTACACCAGGAAATTATTCGTTGTATACTTCCTCTACAATAGCATATTTATAGTAATGGTTATGAAAAAACTTTGTTTATAAATATCTCAACATATATTGAGTGTTTGCTCCTATAATGGTATATATTCGTAAAAGGGAGATCTAGATCTATAAGTATACACAATCTCAACTGAATCGGTGACCCCGAGGCCTTGCACTCTCCTTGTAAGTACTGAATTTTTATAAAACTGGTGTCTCTAAAACTTCAATACAAAATATGCATTTTCTCCGAATGTTTGGAGGTTTTCAATTTTTTAAAGCATGTTTCCATAATCCGAAAAATCTGAAAAAAATACACATTAATAATCAGGATGAGACACAACTAACGTAATAATATAAATGTGGTCAACTGAAGACCTTGATATATAATCGGCAATTTTATGTTTTCCGATTTGTTTAAAAATCGATTTTGCAACCAAAAATTTTGAAAAAAATCTCAGTCGCGTATGCTATTAGGTAGAATATTCATTAATTTTTTCATAATTTTCTGTTGAACATGACGTGATTAAAAATCAATTTGGATGGATACTTTTGACCATCTTATCCGGATATACCTTAAGAATCAACGAAAACATTATCTAAAAAATAGAAAATATTATTCTCTTTACATCATTAAACTCAATTTTTCAACAAAAATTTAGTCCAAATTTCTCTTCGGTATCTCTTTTAGATCAAAAGTTATAGCAAAATGTGCGCCGCGTCGCGCCGCGCTGTGCCGGGATTCAAATACGCGCCGTCTCCAGATTCTGACTTTTCGGCTCATGCTTTCGAAACTTCGGAAACGTGAAAACTGAAGGGTCGCTTCAGCGTCGATCAGCCGAGCAGGTAGTTTACACGGACAGAGTAGAGGTACGCTGGTGTGTGTAGCGCGCGTGCAATCAAGCAGGCACCGACACAGGCATGCGCGGTCGACACGGATACGACGGTACGTCAGGGAAGGGGAAACCAGCGCGTCAGGGGAGCGGCCCACGGCCCACGAATATCCCATCACTGGCTGGAACCAGTGATGCCAGAATCGTGGGCCGTGGGCCGTGGGCCGTTTCCCCTCCGCTGGCTCAGCCGGCGCGGCCCCCCACTCTGTCATACCGTCGTCGTCACGTTGCCTCTACTGCGCACGCGTTACACACGAACGTACCTCTACTCTGCCAGTGTGAGTGCCTGCTCGATTGCACGCGCGCTACACTCACCAGCGTACCTCTACTATATCCGTGTGCGCTGCTTGCAGCTGCTTGTGCGCTTGCGCCAGCCACAATCTATTTTTAGCACTTTCCATCCACATCCACGCCTGCTTTGCGGAAACGAAATTGAAATTCGGCGGTCGAGCTGTCGAGCCGTCGAACGTATGAAGCGCAATTTGGAGCTAGCCTTCGAGTCCCCGCTTGCAGCGATTTTTATTTCTATTTTTCATTACTTTTTTAATTACATTTCTTAACCTTCTAAAAAATATAAAAACTATGTTAAAAATGTATATTATATATTCGTAAGTTTGAACCCTTTATCTCAACCAGGAGGGTAGTTAAAGGGTAAAAACTAATGGTTTTTTCCACATTTTCCTTATTTAATGGTGTTTAGGATTCAGCTTAGAATAAGTTAGTTTTAAGATGTAGAAGTCGAGCGATACGGTCCTCCATAGCTCCCCGCGTTAACCGTACCCAGGAGTCGCGCTCCTGCCAATCCGCTGTACGCGACGCCCGTGTTTTTGGCGATTCCCGGTATCGCGCTCGTGAAGCATGATCACGTGATTACCGAGAACCACCGTTAATCGCTCGTTTTACCTCGTCGGAGAGAATCTTTCGAACGCTCAACCGATCTATACGTTACGCAATCGCGCCCATTATTCTTTGTACGCAATCATTACGTTGTCAGTCATCCTATCTTGTTTCGTTTACCGTCGCTCGTGCCAATACGTCGTGATTGCATCCAGTTTCGTTTCGCGATTGTTGCAATAAACGAAGGTTTTGCCGGATCAACACACCGTTGTTTCTGATTGTCCTTATTCCAATTTCACGTCGCTCACAATTGCCCTACGATTTCCCTTTTCGACCTCCCGTCGGTATTCAAACCCGATCCTACAAAATACCTTTCCATACAGTCCACTCCCAAACTTCAAATAGTCCCGGGTTCCTGAACAAATGGTATACTTAAAAATTCTAGAAAAATTCTACAATTTTGTAGATATTATTCCTTATGATTGTGAATTTTTTCAGATTTTTTGCAAATAGTAAGTATGAAAAATCGTATAGCCGGATAAGATGGTCAAAAGTGCTCATCCAAATTAATTTTTAATCACACCATGTTCAGTAAAAAATTACGAAAAAATTCATGAATATTCTACCTAATGGCATACACGATTGAGACCATTTTCAAACTTTTTGGTTGTACAATCGATTTTTAAACAAATCGGAAAGCACAAAATAGCCACTATTATATTAAAGTTTTCAGTTGAACACGTTTATATTATTGTGTTAGTTGCGTCGCATCGTGATTATTAACGTGTGTTTTTCAGATTTTTCGGATTATGCAAACATATGTGAAAAAAATAGAAATCTCCAAACATTCTAAGAAAGTGCATATTTCGTACTGAAATTTTAGAGATACCAATTTTAGAAAAATTCACGAAAATATATCATTGCATTTAAAAAAACATCGATAACCTTGAAATCTCATAAAAATGACCTTGCAATTTTTTTCCCCTCACACCGTTATATGTGGCCCTTCAAACAGTGTAACTTTGTCCTACCAAGTTTTTTTGTACAACGAAAAGTAACGGTGATATTTAGGTGTCCTGCTTTATCGAATTCACCCTATACATTATATGCAGGGTGATCCACGCAACTTGCACACCTATAATAACTTCCAAAGTATGCGTTGCACGAAAAAATGTTGTATACAGAAGTTGCATGGTCTGAAGGGGTACAGTATGTAGTGTATTTATTTTTTTTACAGGTGGACGCGTAAAGGACATGTGAAGGTCAACTTCATTTTTTTTAATGGGATAAGGTATTTTTTAACACATCAATCGATGCAGCTGGACATTCTTTATAAAAAGGTACTAACCTATGTATGTCGAAAAGTTAGTAGTTCAGGAGATATTTCAATTTAAATAACTCCAAAATACCATTACTGTCGTACTAAGGGTGCGTTCCGTTTCACGCATAATGCGCATAGAGTGCATAGAGCACCGTTCCGTTTCATTCAATGCGCGCATCAGAGCGCACAGAATTCCCCAGATCCCCACCACTTCTCTCGCATCCACCGTGCATCAGCTACGACAGGCATGGGCAAAAATAGCACGCGAGCTAGGGAATTCAAGGAATACCCGTGGAATACCCCCACTTCTCCCGGCCGCGCGTCTCGCTCCCCGTGGCGGCCGTAGTGCTCGGTGCAACCAAAGCTGCCAAGGGGATTGAGACGCGCGGCCGGGAAAAGTGGGGGTATTTCTTGAATTCCCTAGCTCGCGTGCTATTTTTGCCCATGCCTGAGCTACGAGAACTCAGAAGTGATGCGTCTGATACGTAGCCGATGCATTAGCGGTAGTTTTGAAAAAAGCAGATGCAGGTAAAGCACATTGTTAAACATAGCACAATTTGTGAAGAAAGCAACGAAGTATTGACCTTGTTGCTTGACAAGGAAAGTGCTGTGAGGGCTACTCAAGGTGTAAAATATATACAATCAATATATTTTTTACATAACATGTAATTATAAATAAATTCCAAATCAAAATTTACAAAAATATCTTCCAATTCATCTTTGCTGTCACTCATATCGGTAGTATCACTCAAATCACTACAATTGTTCAATTCTTCTTGTTCAATGTTTTTATTTTGTCACCCATGTAAGCAGCCATTTTTGATTCGCATCAAATGCATGGGAAAGCGTTCCGTTTCCAAGCGCGCATCATGCGCATTAACGAAACGGAACGATGTCAATGCGCGCATCGCATTCAATGCGATCTATGCGCCTGATGCGTGAAACGGAACGCACCCTAAGACGTTACACAAGTAAGTAAACACCAACGCCTTAGTACGACAGTAATGGTATTTTGGAGTTATTTAAATTGAAATATCTCCTGAACTACTAACTTTTCGACATACATAGGTTAGTACTTTTTTATAAAGAATGTCCAGCTGCATCGATTGATGTATTAAAAAATACCTCATTCCATTTAAAAAAACATCGATAACCTTGAAATCTCATAAAAATGACATTGAAATTTTTTTTCCCTTACACCGTTATATATGCCCCTTCAAACAGTGTAACTTTGTCCTACAAAGTTTTTTTGTACAACGAAAAGTAACGGAAATATTGAGCTGTTCAGAGTTATGTGGGCCACCCTGTATATACATCAAACTACTTTTCTTTAATGAAGCATAGTACATATTTTCGTAAGTACTTCAGTCGTTTCTGCCGTGAAAACGGCGTCCCGAAAGAGGCAACTTTTACACGTCCATAAAGGCATCTTTGCTGGGACGTCGATTTGACGTTTGAAGGCAGGTGCCTTTTATGCATCTCATTTCTGCCGTGAAAACGGCGTCCCGAAAGAGGCAACTTTTACACGTCCTGTGACGTGGCAGATTCTGCCTACGTCAATCCGAACCTCTCACGAAAGACCGGGTCACTATGAAGCAGTATCGAATCGAAACGGCAATCGCGATCGCTCTCCTTGGGACGTCCGAGCAGCAAAAGAACGGAATTATCGCGTTTGAATGTCGCGCCACTGGGTGCGACAAGAGATTTCAGAGCATACCGATGCAGCGAGGAACCCGCTACCCGTCTCCGGCCGCTAATTGGCGGAAGAATAACGCAGAGGCGCTCGAAGCACCAATCGCAGGACGCCGCTGGCGAGGAAGACGGCGAGGATTGGACCGAACCCGGAGAAATCGACGAGGCTATCGTGATTCAGGGTGACCATCGTCCCACTCTCGTCGATGTCTCATCCGGAAAATGCCACGAAAGCAATGCCGGAACGGCTCGGATCCATGGATACCGTCAACCAGCCCTATATCGGCCGTGCCCCGGAAAATATAAAATACCAGAGACCCGGGACCATCAGGGTCCGGGTCAGGGAATGCGTCCCTGTGTCGAGAAACAACGCGATTGGTCCGAGCGTCGCGCTATGGTCTGGAAACCCGTTTTCGCGGCCAAAAGTATTTTAGCGTTATTTAAAGTCAAAGGTTATAGTATGCTAGGTCGTTGAATTCGTTTCGACACCAGCAATAATATTATAAAGTCAGAAATATATGGTAACATTTAAAAAATTGACGTGATTCCCATTCTTACCCAGATAGCACAAAGACATCTTAAAGTACGCCTACAAGTTGCCTGACGCAAGACGTAATGTACATCTTTAAGTCGTACGTTGCGTCTGTGGCACGTCGTTTTCACGTCTTTTCCACGTACTGTGTACAACTTTAACAGGTCTTTGTTACAAAACTGTGCGACTTAAAGTCGTCTCTCACAGGTCTTTTCGACATCTTTAAGATGTCGCTTTAAGACGCAAAAAAGTTGCCTTTTCGGACATCTTTTATGCATCTTTTATGCATCTTTTTTCAGACGTACAAAATCTTCAAATTTAAGAAAAAATTATTAAAAAATTAGAATCTATATATATATATATATATATATAGATTCTAATTTTTTAATAATTTTTATATATATATACAGGATTTACCTACAGGTGGGAGAAAATTTAAGGGGTGGTTCTCGACGATAATCTAAGACGAAAATGAAGAATACAAAAATTGCGATTTCGGCTTCGTTATTTAGTTATTAACAATTAAAAATCCGCCTAAAATGCTGCAACACTTCTAACAAAAGTGTACGTTGCGTACGTAAAACAGGCGCGCGACAGTCTCGTATCAAGTGACAAACGCATGCATACCTTGGTTCTCATTTGGGGCCCCAGCGAGGTGAAAATGTTTAAAAAATCGTTGGACGACATTGAACCTACCTACTCGTTAAAATCCACAAGGGCATTTCTAATATCCGCCTTATGGAATTATCGAGTAGAAGGGGTCAATGCCCTTTCACTTTTACATTCATTTCACACATATCCACAAATCCTTATCCTGCACTATAATTGTTCATAACACCGTACTTAATATACTGGAGGAAACGCTCTATCACTATTTACAATATGATACACACGCACTACGAGTTTCTGCGAACGGAAATCTTCAACGCGTGCGAGAAGAATCGTTCGAACAAGCTAGCATCCGTATGCACACTGATTCAAGACAGCTGATGTGGTCAATGCACACACATGAAATATTTCGCGGTCACAGACAGAATGAGAAGGAATCACGAAATTCGTGAAAACAGGATAGACAATGTATTGGTATAGCAACGCGCGACGTTTGGGCGGTAGTTTGCTGTAGATCTTCATTTGTTTTATCGATCTGGCATCGACCTCATCAGCTGTCTTGAATCAGTATGCATACCAGGGGTGGAAATCTCCCATGTATAATGTATGGACCTTAGCACCGCCATCTATCCTAATTCCCTCAACTAAAACCTATATATATATACCTATACGATTCTATAGCTATAGATATACTGAAATATACCTACTATGCTCAAAGTACAAGGATACAATAATTTTGTAGACATAGTTTAAGTTAACAATTTTTTTATTTTAATGTAATTAATAATACATAATAAAATAATATAATAATACATAATAATATTAGGTAGGAGTAGGATGAGAGAGGATCGAAGAAATGTTAGGAGTTCACGTACTAAAATATTTTTCCGAATTTCGGTTAATTATCAACTGATCGATTAGCAATCGATCTGCTCGCACACAGTACCCTCGTCCCCGCGTCCGCCGCGAGCCCAAGCTACTCGATCCACCTGTATTAATATAAAATTGCTATTTCTGCAGTCCACAACTGTCTACACAATCACAGCACGAGGCACAGAGATTGACAGTTGACTGTTGATTTTGGCGGATATTAGCGCCAAAATTGCGACCAATAGCGCCAGGGATTAAACATCAGTCATGTCCAATCACGGTTAATCACGTGATGTGCTGTGATCGTGGTGCCATCTAGTCTAGTTCCCTCAACTATACTAAGCAGTCCAAGGCCATACATAAGAGTTTTCTCCCCCTGATGCATACGGATGCTAGCTTGTACGAACGATTCTTCTCGCACGCGTCGAAGATTTCCGTTCGCAGAAATCACACACGACCTCAAGATGTCCGTTCCGTCTGTGAACGTGTCTCGCGACGTAAATCAAGTTCCATAAAGTGCGGTGTTTCAACATTAAAGGATTACCAGTTCTTTACATTCTCCTCATTTCCCTCAGTAAACTTGTACTCTCTGTAAAGTCGTAGTGTGTGTGTATAATATCGTAAATAGTGCTAGAGCGTTTATTCCAGTATATTAAGTACGGTGTTATGAACAATTATAGTGCAGAATAAGGATTTGTGGATATGTGTGAGAAGAATTTAAAAGTGAAAGGGCATTGTGACCCCTTCTACTCGATAATTCCATAAGGCGGATATTAGAAATGCCCTTGTGGATTTTAACGAGTAGGTAGGTTCAATGTCGTCCAACGATTTTTTAAACATTTTCACCTCGCTAGGGCCCCAAATGAGAACCAAGGTATGCATGCGTTTGTCACTTGATACGAGACTGTCGCGCGCCTGTTTTACGTATGCAACGTACACTTTTGTTAGAAGTGTTGCAGCATTTTAGGCGGATTTTTAATTGTTAATAACTAAATAACGAAGCCGAAATCGCAATTTTTGTATTCTTCATTTTCGTCTTAGATTATCGTCGAGAACCACCCCTTAAATTTTCTCCCACCTGTAGGTAAACACCCTGTATATCCTGTCCTAGATTTTCTATCAACTATATCTCCTGCCCAATCAGCATCTACACAACACTCTAATATATTGGCGTTTAAATTTTTTTCAAATTTTAACTTAAATTCTTTAGTGTAATATAAATACTTTAGTATTCTTAGGGCATATTTATAATGACTTTGGTTATGGCAATTTTGGAATCTGCTTAGATAATTTACACTATAACAAATATCCGGTCTAGTACTCGAACTTACATATAAGAGTGCTCCAATTAAATTTCTATACTTTAGGTCACTTGATGCTGATAGTGCAGGTTCACATTTTAAGTTCTGCTCCATCGGAGTCGCATATAGTTTTGCATCTTCAATTTCGTATTTCCTTGCCAATGACTCAATATAACTTTCCTGATCTAGCGTCATACTTTTATTTTTATAATCATAATTAATATTTATGCCTAGATACGTTTTTACTTGGCCCATGTCTTTCACTCGAAATTTTACAGCTAATTTTCTTTTAATAAATTCTATTAATTTTCTACTTTGACCACAAATTAATATATCATCAACAAAAATAATTAAATAAACTTTTTCATTATTAGTTGTCATAATATATAAACAATAATCAATTTTACTTTTCTCAAATCCTAAATCTAACAAAAAAACATCCAAGCACTCATACCATGCGCGTGGACTTTCGCGTAGTCCGTACAATGATTTTTCGAGCTTACACACTCTCCCTGTGTTATCGTCGTAACCTGGAGGTTGTTTTACATAGACTTCAGACTTTATTTTTCCGTTAAGGAATGCGGCTTCTACATCCATTTGGTCTATTTCTAATTCCTTTTGTATACAGTAATTTAGCAGAATTTTCAATGTTTGAGTCCTTGCTACTGGAGAATAAATGTCTTCAATTATATCTCTTTGTTGAAAACCTCTTACTACAATTCTAGCTTTAAATTTATTCTCAGCCTTTTTTGTATACACCCATTTTAAATCTAATATTTTTTTATCTTTTGGTTTTTCAACTAATTTCCACGTATCATTTCTTTTTAAACATTCGATCTCTTTGTTCATCGCATCTCGCCAATTTTCACTCTCATTACTGTTTATAGCCTCGTTATAATTTTCCGGATTATCTACGCTTACATAATTTACGTAAATACAATTTGTTACTGGATTTCCATAGCGATTTACAGGACTTTTCTTTGTTTCCGATTTTCTTACTGGCCCTAAATTTTGGATAACCGTACTTGGTAGAATATCTACATTGTTTTCATTATTTTAACTTCCATCATTTTCAATATTATCATTTTCATTAATTAGGCAACCTTCATTTTCATTTTTACTTTGTTGATCTATCTCACTTTCATTCAAACTATTATCAGTAATTTCATCGTTACCGTTAAACCCAACTAACTTTACATTTTCTTCGATAATATCTACATGCTTGGCTACGATAATCTTATTATTTACAAGGATCCTATAGCCTACGTCTTCATAACCGACTAAAATCCCTAAATCGGCTTTTCTATCCCATTTGTTTTTTCTTTTTATCTCCGGAACTTTAACAAAAACTCTACTTCCGTACAGTTTCAAATTTTTAATATCGGGCTTCCTTCCCATCATAATCTCATATGGAGTCTTTTTTTCCAAAGTATTTGCTAACGTTCTATTTTTCAAGTATGCTGCTGTTCTAACTACTTCTGGCCAATATCTATTGTGTATTCTCGCGTCTGTTAGTAAACATCTCGCTGTTTCCATTATTGACCTATTGTATCGTTCAGCGGTTCCGTTCAATTCGTGGACATACGGAGGGCATGCTTCAATACAAATTCCTTTTTCTTTCGCAAATTTATAAATATCTTGATTCAAAAATTCTTTTCCGTTGTCGCATCTTAAACGTTTAATTTTTTTCTCGGTTAAATTTTCTATTAAGTTAACATAAGTTATAATCCAATGGCAAACTTCACTTTTATTTTTCATTGTGTAAACTTTTCCAGCTTTACTAAAATCATCAATTAAGACTAAAAAGTATCTTTCTCCCGTACAGCCTACTGTGCTATGCGGTCCGTTTACATCTGCATGTATAATTTCTCCTATCTCCTTCGCTCTATACTGTAACCGTTCTGGTTACACAGCGAAATATCGCGCAAATCAATATCGATCTCTACTGCGACGGCCGTGACGTCAGGTGTGATTCTCGTCATAAACACGGATCGCGGGAGCGATCGATATAGATAAAAGAATGCGCGCGCATCGATCCCCTTCCAAAATTGCGATCGAAGGAGGTCGATGCGAGCAGCAAATTGAGCACTCTGCGTCTGGACTTCATCCAGCCAACACGCATGAGTCTAATAGCGTTCCGCGTGAATCATAGAGTCGTATCATTGTTAAATATTCCATTTCGAGTCGCCAATAAGACTGAAAGTTCTTTATTTCATTGCTGGCCCGGCTAAAGGGCATTTCTAGTCGCGAAGTGTGCGAACTTGTAATCGCATTTGCGGATATTAAAGCGTTAGATCGCAAGATTAATTCATTGATAATATTATCTGAGAATTGCCAATAAGGCAAAGTATTAATTTGTGTTCAAAGCCCGGCAAAAGGGCATTTCTTGTCGCGTTGCGAGTTGTTCTTAGAAATTGATATACTACGAGTAAAGTCTCGTTATATAATTTATTTACTTGAGCATTGAAGCTCATTTTGATTTATCATTTATATTGCGTCAAAAGTGGCGAATTATTACAGTGTATTACCTTCGTGCGGTGAAATTGATCAGTTTCATGGGTTGCATATCGGCAACCAAATTTATAAAGAATTAATTGAAAATTTGGTTGCATTGTTTATCGCCCGTCCGACGGGCGGTTCAAGCCGCGCGTTCTGAAGAATTTAGCAAAGGCGGTTCGTCGTAGTGAGACGTTCTCTCATACCGGTACGTGGGATCATATGTACATATCTCATTCGCCTGAAAGCGATAGTACGCGTTGTTTCTGCTGCGATTATTTCTTATAGCAGCAAGAAATTGTGTCCTTCTTCGCGGTACTGTGTATATCCTGTTTGCGTGATACACACAGTGAGTTTCGCTCAGAACGGACAGCAGGAAAAGTTCGCATATCGCCATGACCACGCTTGCGTGCTCTGCGTAGATATCCGTAATTTTTCCCACCAAGTTTGTTGTCGCCCAGAGTGCAGGAGCCGATTACCCTTCCCGGATTGATCCGGCAAGACTGATCGTTTGCCTGAGTGTCACTGGCCTGACTTCGAACTAGGTTTATTCCTGGGTGTCCTGCTAAGAGCAACGAGGCGAATTCCGTGGCAGGTAGAGACCGATCGCCGCTCCCGTGGTATCCCGGCAGCACCGATCGGTGACGACTGCTTTTGCCGAGAATTCGACCTGATTAATTAAAACGGGCAATACTGCTATCTGAAATCATCAAACGCGTGTTGGACAAGCGGCAAGCGTTAAAAGTCCATTACGGGCGCATGAGAACCGCGGTCGCGTAACCGTCGGAATTTCTTACACGCATTCCTAACAAGGAAGATTTTGTTTACTGTCTACGGTCGTCGCGTCTCTCTCTCGACTGTATTGTGGTCGCACTAGCTCCCGAAGCCGACCTTGCGTTTTTATACGTCTGAAATTTACATAACAGTATTAATACGGGTGTTCTCATCCATACAAATTTAACAGAATATATCTCACTTTTACCAGATATCGTCTCTCAACAGTTATTCATATTTGTCGCAACCTTTCCGTCATCCAGTGCCTGGAGGCACGAACCTTTCGTCAAATTGACATCGGGTATCGTAACCAGCCTGGTGTTATAATTGTTATAAAAGTCCTTTCTGATTTTACAGGGTGAAAGATCCAATTTTCCAGATAGCGGGTGTGTCTGGACAACAGCAGAGTCGCCCCGGCCACGTTATCGTGCCCCTGTCGACGCTGATCAGATTGTCTACGCTCACCCGTGATTCTTTACAATTTAGAGATCGTTCGCCGCTCCCGTGATTCTCCGGCAGTGCCGTTCGATTTTCTGAATTTCGTTAATTGATCCTGCATCCCGTTGTTGACAGTTCGAGATCGTTCACCGCTCCCGTGGTTCTCCGGCAGTGCTGTTCGATCTTCTGAATTTTGTCAATTGATCCTTCATCTCGTTATTGACAGTTCGAGATCGTTCGCCGCTCCCGTGATTCTCCGGCAGTGCCGTTCGATTTTCTGAATTTTGTTAATTGATCCTGCATCCCGTTGTTGACAGTTCGAGATCGTTCACCGCTCCCGTGGTTCTCCGGCAGTGCTGTTCGATTTTCTGAATTTTGTCAATTGATCCTTCATCCCGTTATTGACAGTTCGAGATCGTTCGCCGCTCCTGTGATTCTCCAGCAGTGCCGTTCGATTTTCTGAATTTTGTTAATTGATCCGGCATCCCATTGTTGACAGTTCGAGATAATTCACCGCTCCCGTGATTCTCCGGCAGTGCTGTGCGGTTTTTGAATTTTGTTACAGTGATCCTATTGACTATTCGAGATCGTTCGCCGCTCCTGTGATTTCCAGCAGTGCCGTTCGGTTTTCGGATTTTATCATAGCCTACCACCCATCACACCATTTAACCCGTAAACCCTATTCAGATCTTAGATATATATATATATATATATATATATATATATGTATATATGTATATGTATTTATATGTATATATTTATACAAAACAGAAGGTAAATAATAGTTTGGTTACAATACCTATTATTTTCGAAAACAGTATTAGTCATTTTATTTTGTATACATGTACCGCATTTCAAATATTCACTTTCTAAATTACTCGGTAAGCCTTCGACTAAATTATCTTTACTCAGAATATTCAAATACCCAAAGTTTACATGTCCGAGAATCCTGTGGTATTTCTCTTTCAAAGTCATGCTGTAATTTATATTTTCAGCTATATAACTCTGTTTATTCTCGAATATTGTGTTTATCTTGTACAAATTATTTACTTTATATGCGATTCCTATCAATTTATTTTCGGAGTAAATCTTTGAATTATTTTCAAATGAAACTATTTTCGCTTTCTCTGCAATTTTACCAAAACTCATTAAGTTCCATCTCTTTAACGAAAAATACATCTTTTAATGTTATTTCCGTTTCGTTGAAATTCGTTATAAATTTTGCTTTAATATCTCCTACTTTAGTCGCTTTTAATGTTCGGCCATCTCCCAGTTTAACATTTATCGGATTTTATAACTCGTTTAATTTTACAAAATATTTATCATTATTTATAATATGGTCCGAACATCCGCTATCTAACACCCATTCTATTTCATTTTTATAATTATTTACCTCGCTACTGTAGCTTACTCTACCCTCTGTTTCGGACAAAAATGTCATCGCGGCTTGGCCTGTGATCTGTCGGTCTTGCCGTTGTTGACCGCCTCGTCCTCGATAACCTGTGCCTCGGCCTCGGTAAACGCTGCTGCCTCGGCTATAGCTATAACTGCTGCTGTCTTGCTGTTGGGGATGATATCTCGCGCCTCCTCGCGCTTGCTGCTGTCTTCCTCCCCTCGAACCTCTCCAGTAGTTCCCACCATTGCTCTGGCTTATGCACTCATATTGATAATGTCCTGGCTTCCCGCATTTGAAACACGTTCTGTCCCTTTTTACTTCACTTCGAAATACATTTGAATTACCACTCTTAATTTTTGGACTTTGATTTTCATCCTTTTCTCGTTCTTCGTATAACTTGATTTTATTTATAACATAGTCAACTGTTCTTTCTTGTTCGGGCAAAACATCAACTAAATCACCAACATGACTTAAGGTACTGGGTAGCGTCCTCAGTAGATAGTTTATCTTTTCTGATTCATTTACCGTAGCACCAGCATTTTTCAGTTCAATTGTCAATTTTTCAAATTCACTAAAAAATTCGCTTGTTTCGGTAAAGTATTTTAATTTTAATCGTTCCAATTTATTTCTAACACAAATTTGTGTTGCGGTTGACACACGTAAGTACAGCTTATCTAACTTCTTGATTATTTCATAGCTGGTATTTTCGTCATTGACTAATTCCATTTGTCTGTTTGACAAGGCACTATAAATGTAATTCATTGCCTTTAGATCCTTCTCGTTCCACGCGGCTTCACTTTCCGTTGCGGCTCTCTCTCGTTGAATCACTGTTTCACATTTTTTCATTCTTAGAAAAATCGTAATTCTCTTCTTCCACGTGCTGTAATCTTTTCCATCGAAAATAGGTAGCGTCATCTTGAATTCATCCGCCATGTCTACTTGTCTATTTTCACGTTTAATTTCTTCAGATACTTTTATTTTTTCCTGTTCAATTTCTTTGAGCACTTTTACCACTTTATTTAACTTAATAACCTTTTGTACACACTTCACAAACCGTTTTCCAAATTGTCCTTCTTCGTCTTTTATTATATCTCCACGTGTTCCCATAACCTTCTGGAACTCTTCCGAACTTCACTTGTTTTTCTTCTATTTTCTTATTTAAGTCTCGATTTACGAGAATCTTAAAATGACAATTTTACTTTGTTGCAATCACCAGCAGAATCAGCGAACCACGCTCTGCTACCATGTTAAAATAATAGCTGGTTTGCATAAGGAAATCTTGAGACGCTTTATTTAGTCTAATTATGTGTACAATGTTTTCTTTTCTTCGGGTCACCTCGTGCTGTCTCGAGTGAGAGCCAAAATCTATCTGTTCAACACGCACCAACGCTTCACTTGCCACACTCGCATTGTACAGTAACACTCAACATGTACAGTGACACTCACATTCCTCCTTCACACAAAACTAAAGGCTATAGCCGGGTTTGATAGTGAAATTCGCCCCCGGCGGGATTTTAATCGTGCTTGGACCATTCGATAGCCTACCCAAAAAAACCCCTCTCTGCCAAGTTTCAGCCCCCTATCTCATCTGTAAGGGTAGTTATTGAGAAAAAACGAAAAATCAGTTTTTGGCCTATTTTCCCTATTTATTGACAATTAAAAATTCTGAAAAAAATCTGGCACATTTCGGATATCGAGCCACATATTAGGTATCATTTCCAGATTTTTCTGCTGCAAGCTCTGCTTGTGAAAAATGAAAAACACGAAAAAAATCGAAAAAATGCAGGTTTTATATAGAAATCTAAAAGGTGCTACTCCAGATTTAATTTAGCAATGAGGCATTACCGTAAGTATTATGCTCAATTTTTTTCAGATTTTTGTGAGTGGTGCGTCATAGTTAAAAAAAATAAAAACCGCTTTTTTCGGCGTTTTTCCTAAGTTATACTTATATTTCCTGAATCATAAAAATATATTATGTGATATTAAACGTTCCTACGTTCAGAAAAACATCTCCCAGACTTTAAAACTTGCCTAATACGAAATACGAAATAATACCATGTACATATATTCGAATATTTCGAAGAGAATTTCAACAGCGCCGGTTAGTGCAGTGGCTATGGTCTCCGTCTGCGGAACCGCTGAAGACTTTTTGGACCGGGTACGAGTCCCGATCAGGTCAATTTTTTTTTCTAAGTTTTTTAAGATTATTTTTCTAAGATTATTGTTGAACCATTGTAAAAAACTTATTTGAACTATATTTAGACTATCTTAAAATATTTTTTCGGAAAAATATTCTTGGAGTACTTTCGGCCAGTAAAGATAAAAAAATCAAGTCGATGCACAAATCCACGTAAAAAATGTAAAGTAGAGCTGTAATACAGTCCGTAAATGACTAGAGGCCGATAGTACTCCAAGAATATTTTTCCGAAAAAATATTTTAAGATAGTCTAAATATAGTTCAAATAAGTTTTTTACAATGGTTCAACAATAATCTTAGAAAAATAATCTTAAAAAACTTAGAAAAAAAAATTGACCTGATCGGGACTCGTACCCGGTCCAAAAAGTCTTCAGCGGTTCCGCAGACGGAGACCATAGCCACTGCACTAACCGGCGCTGTTGAAATTCTCTTCGAAATATTCGAATATATGTACATGGTATTATTTCGTATTTCGTATTAGGCAAGTTTTAAAGTCTGGGAGATGTTTTTCTGAACGTAGGAACGTTTAATATCACATAATATATTTTTATGATTCAGGAAATATAAGTATAACTTAGGAAAAACGCCGAAAAAAGCGGTTTTTATTTTTTTTAACTATGACGCACCACTCACAAAAATCTGAAAAAATTGAGCATAATACTTACGGTAATGCCTCATTGCTAAATTAAATCTGGAGTAGCACCTTTTAGATTTCTATATAAAACCTGCATTTTTTCGATTTTTTTCGTGTTTTTCATTTTTCACAAGCAGAGCTTGCAGCAGAAAAATCTGGAAATGATACCTAATATGTGGCTCGATATCCGAAATGTGCCAGATATTTTTCAGAATTTTTAATTGTCAATAAATAGGGAAAATGGGCCAAAAACTGATTTTTCGTTTTTTCTCAATAACTACCCTTACAGATGAGATAGGGGGCTGAAGCTTGGCAGAGAAGGGTTTTTTTGGGTAGGCTATCGAATGGTCCAAGCACGATTAAAATCCCGCCGGGGGCGAATTTCACTATCAAACCCGGCTATAGCCTTTACTCAATTCTTAACAACAATATTGTAAATTACAATTTATAGATATGTAAATACTGATCAACTTTTATTGGAAACATTTTTTTGGCAGATCGTAGGAAATGTCTTAAAAATCGTGTTACCAGTACTATTCTGCCGCAGGAATAACATAAGTAATAATACTAGCACAAATAAGATAAATACATAAATAAAATCACTAATGTATTAATGTATATCATATACATGCATTATTTATAAATGTACATAAACTATAAAAAAGACGATCGGTAAACAATCGAACGGAAATGAGGCTAAACAAAATTGAAAACAAGCCAACCCAGATAGCACAGGACGACTTTAAGTTGCCGTTTTCATGTCCGTTCTATGTCTTTACGTCTCACGTCTCAGTAAGACGCTTTTTAGGCGTCCATAAAGGCATCTTTTCTGGGACGCCGTTTTCACGTTAGAAATGAGATGCATAAAAGGCACCTGTCTTCGAACGTGAAAACGTCGTCCCAGCATAGGTGCCTTTAAGGACGCGTAAAAGTTGCCTCTTTCGGGACGCCGTTTTCAGGTTAGAAATGAGATGCATAAAAGGCACCTGCCTTCGAACGTGAAAACGTCGTCCCAGCAGAGGTGCCTTTATGGATGTGTAAAAGTTGCCTCTTTCGCAACGCCGTTTTCACGGCAGAAACCATTGAAGTACTTACGAAAATATGTATATCTTTTAATCGTTAATATACTGTGTCACGTTAGCCTTTTTCCGACGGGCGGTTTGACCCTCGGAAGCCGGTTAACTTCGGGCCTTGCAGGCACTGAGACCAGGCCGCGTGCAGGCCGAGTACACGCGGTCCGCCCGAGACAAAACGAGGTTCGAAGATTCGACGGTTTTTCTCTCGAAACGCGAAAAGTTCGGGCGCCAGGCACCTCAAGGATGCCACACGAAACGCGGAATATTCCTCGAGCTCGGAGAAGCCGAGATCGAGAATCGAATCTTCGAAACGCGGATCGAAAGTGACGTCGCGACTAGGCCAGAAGGTTCGGACACGGGAAAACTAGGACAGTCCTCTCGGCAGGACGGATCTCACAGGGAACGTAATGATTCGGCGACGAGATGGTCTCGAGCTATTTATTGTAGCGGTCGTTAATTTACAAAATCTGCGGCCACGTGGCCGCTACCCGAGAGCCCGCGCTCTTCATACAAGATAGCGAGAAGATGGTCGCTCGCAGCGCGGTTGTCCTATCGTTTTTCTCTCGCGACGATACCGTTGGAAATTCGATCGTCGTTTCGTTCGACAAGAACTTTCGAAACGCGAGGCGCAGATGATCGGCGGATTACGGGACTGCCGCGATGACTTCCGTACGCGAGTCGCTACAACGCGTACGCTAACGATTACGCGATCGCACGCCGACGGAAACGATACGATGCGCGGCGAGAAACACAGGATTCGAGAATACACGAAACTATCGCAGAGATTACTCTCACGAAACGCGACTCCTCTAGGACACTCTTTCGCACGCAATCTAAGCAGAAAACTTTCTCGAAAAATGACTCGAAAACTCAAAGTATTCCCGAAACGAATACGAGCGAATTACCGAGGACGGAACGGGAAGCGTCCGTCCTCTCACGACGAAGGTCGAGCCGTCGCGCACCGAAATATCGAAAAGATCACAGTTTCGACTCACCGTTTCTCGTTTGTAATATTCCCCTTGACTTTTCGGCTCCCGATAGAGCGTAGAGCTCGGAGACTGGGCGGTCGTCGTCTCAAGCGCAGCGAAAACCTCCACCAAGCACAAACAGTTCGCGACGCAACCGACTAAGTTGTAATTCACAACTCGATAGAACAGGGTCAAACGTAGTGTCGTGACGAGAGCCAGCGCGACAGTGATCTATCGATTTTCGGCAAGCTAGCGGATCGAACCCGGCTCCCCCCACTCGACCGTTTCTCCGAAATGCCTATGCCGTGTTTCCACGGGCGCAAACTCTTGGCTCAGGAGCGTTCCCTCTAGCGTCCTAGGGCCCCGGACAGTCACGAAATTGACCAAGGAGCTTCTCGCTCTCTTGGTCGGCGGAGGGGCTTCCTCTTCTTGGCTACGAGGGCGCCGACCCCTGGGCAGCTTCTCCCTTAACGGGGCGAGACGGCGTCAGGATCTGAAAGGAGTCGCAGTGGACGTGATGTTGTATTTAGCTGCTGTCTTGGCGTCGCATCCGGTTTGGTTTGCCGAGTGCCCTCGCACCAAGCTCAAAATCTCGAAATGGCCATTTGCTCTCGGTCGGGCGCTTCCTGGCTGCGGGACATTGTTGAATTCCCGTGACAATTCGGACGATCGGTGGTTCCTTCGACGCGCCCCATATACGGCCCTGAAACTTGCCGTTCTCGGCGCGCGCGACAGATGTCATTCTGTGATCCTCGATAATATCGGAATCTCTTAGAGGAGCGCTCTCGAATCCTGTATTTTCGGTGTTGTGCCTGGTAGAGGGCGGTCCGGTCCTTTATCGCTTTCAATGCGCTCGAAATGAACGGAGAAGTGACGTCGCATATTTTGCAACGTCACAACTGATACTATACTTCATTAAAAAAAGTAGTTTGATTTTTACATAAAAAATATTTTAGGTAAATAATTAGGTTATATAATTATTAGAAGAGATAAACTTCTGTTAAAATATTTTTTATATAATAATATATATGATTTAATATGATTTGAGCCTATAAGAATAAAAAGTAATGAATCTTACAGTAAAGGTTCGCATGGCTCAGCGAGGAAACCATCATGAGGTCCGCCGCTGACCGTGGACCGTGACGGAGCTCGCTCCGCGTTCTGAATTACTAGAGTGCCTAGTGTCAGCCAAAGTGATCCAAACAGTGACCGTGAATCATACTTTATTACTATTTTGGGACCTCAGTACCACGAAGACTAAAACGAGTGCAACGACACTCTCGCACAGCCGTTTTATAGACAGCTAGGCCCCGATACACGGTGAGGAACACTCGCCGAGTATCGGGCCCAATGGCACCGCCATTAACACCACGACCAAAGCGTCCCCGCTCCTCAACGAGTGACGAAAAAGAAAATGCTACAAACGAGGACAGCCGCAAGATACTAGCTCCCAAAATACCAAAGATTTTATCTTTTCAAATCGATAAAACATACAATAACCTACTAAAAGAGTGCAATGTATCTGTCCAAAAACACCGAATACAACCTAACCTCAACGCAGCACGGAATAGAAACACACCCACTCCACCCCCTGGGACATCGCAGTGCCAGCACACCCTGCAAGAGGACGCCACCAACAATGAATGGGAAAATCCTAAAAAGACTTTCAAGCAACCAACCAGCGATCCGAACACATCTCAACACATCCAACCGAATAACAGATACAATCCTCTCTCAGTCGACAACGATTCGGAACTAGACGAAAATACCCCGAACAATCAACCCGAAAACGCACCACCAAAAACAAAGGCATTCAAACCGCCGCCTATCTATACGATCAACTCTAATATAAACACCATTATAAGCACAATCTTGACGCAAGAAATACCCAAAAACGAATTTTTGGTCAAAGAAAACGACAAAAGCTACCATACAATCTTTACTAAAAACCTACAACACTACAAAAAAATTACGGACAGGCTCTCGGAACTAAACATGCAATATTATACATACACCCCTAAAGAAGAAAAACCCAAATCTATTTTATTAAAGGGAGTCAAAGGAAATTTCACAGAAGAAGAAATCAAACAAGAGATAATTGACCTCAACCTCCCAGACATTCAGATCATTAATCTAACCAAATTCTCATTCGACAAGCAACAACCAGAGAAATACCACCACCTAATCCAACTATCTAGAGAAAGCGGAACAGCTAGCCTTTTCAAGGTTAAATCCATAGCATTTTAAAGGGTTAAATGGGAAAACCTTAGGAAACTGGAGATATTTCAGTGCAAAAAATGTCAATGGTTGGGGCATGCCAGCAAAAACTGTCATCTTCAATACCGCTGCGTAAAATGTGCGCAAAGCCACGACCCAGGCAAATGCCTTTTGAACGCAGTAGACAACAGAGACAAACTCCGATGCGCAAACTGCAATCAAACAGGACACCCGGCATCATACAAGGGCTGCCCCTTCATCAAATTCGCTATAAGACAAAAAAGAGAGGCACTTACGAATCGCTCCCATGTAACACATAACAAAATACATAAAATAGCAACAGCAGTATCTCAGAACGTACCATTTTCTCAAATAGTCAAAGGAAAATCTACAAATACGCAGCCTCCACACAACAGCAACACCCCACCGCAACCTGCATCGTATAACCAGACCACAGCCACGTACGAGAACCTAAACCAACGTAACCAAGAAGACTGCAACACGCCCACCAACAACAACTTTGATGACTTCAAAAAAGAAATATTAGCACTAATAACAACCCATCTCCAAAACATAGCGTCTCAGGTAACAGCCAACACTGCAAAAATAGAGTTCATTCTAAACACCCAATTCGAAAGACATAATGTCTAATACATTAGCCAACCATCATATCAAAGTAGCAGCGATTAATGTCAACTCGCTAATAGCACACCACCGTAGATTTGAACTCATTCAATTCCTCCAAACACATCACCACGACATCATCCTTCTTTCTGAAACCAAGCTCAATCCCAAACATAAACTCAGTTTCAAAAACTACAATATAATCAGGAAAGACAGGCCCAACGCTATACGAGGCGGGGGGACTGCAATACTAATAAGGAAAGATATTAATTTTCAACCCGTCAACTATCCTTCTTCAACGGCTAACCAAATTCTAGAATATTCAATTATTAAAATAGACATAAACAACAATAACAAACTTTACATTATAAGTGCATATGCCACCAATGACAATAGAACACTTTATGTCACAGAATTAGATCACCTTTTCCACAGCTTAAAACTACACGACAATAACAACTACTACATCCTAGCTGGAGATTTAAATACAAAACGTAAAGACTGGGGAGACAGGTCAAACAACCAAAGAGGCAGGTATTTCAAAAAATGGGATAACAAGCACGACCTCAAATACAAATTAAACATAATAATGCCTTCGATCCCCACCTTTAAGCCGGGCCTGTCTTTTCTTGACATCTACCTTGCAGATTCCAGACTAAAACTAATTAATCATAATGCTGGGAAGGCCAATGTGCTGCCTTACGACAGCGATCACCTCGCAATATCACTTAAATTTGAACTACACTCCAATATTCCGACCACCGCAGACCAACCCAACATGCGATACAATTACAAAGCTACCAAATGGGAAAACTTCACCAAATTCCTCTCTCAAAACTACTCTAACACTGTCCCAGCCGACTCCAACCTCTCCATTCCAGAAATTGACAAACACCTTCAAACTATAACAGAAACCATCCAACATGCAATAGAAAAATACACCCCCCGATACAAAAACTCCGATAACACCGCCAAATACATCAACCGGAAAATTCTAAAACTCCAATCTTACAAAAGATCAGTAACATCACTCCTTCACAAACTCTACGTATTAGACCCACACTCGAGACTCACCCTGCCAAAAATAGCCAAATACACGCACAAACAAATAACAAAAGCAATACACTCTGCATTTAAAACATCAATAGACAAGTACTGGACAAACGTAATAAAACAAATCGACCATAGAATCACAGATACCTTTTTTCCAAAAATTAATAGCATATTCAGACACAAACATCCAACAACTATAGAAGACATCCACATAAAGCAAAACGACTTCACGATCCTCAACCGGAGTAAATGTAACACTATGACCCTTCAAAAGACAGACGACAGCTTCATCCTAACCACACCAACGGATAAATTAAATGCCATTGGCGCATTCTACGAATCCATTAACTCTCCTCGATACCTCAACGAAGGCACACGCCTTAAAGACATTGTCGACAATACAGCCAACACATTGAATCTAGAACACATAACAAACAGACGAAATAACATCACAGTCACACAGTTCACTAACGAAAACAATGCCATATTCCCAAACAATACTGACGACACACTCTCACCTTTCTGCAACCCCTACTCCTTATCATTCATCCTAAAATGCTCCCAAATAAAACCTCAGTTGGGACAGACCGAATCCCCCCAATTGTTCTTAAACATCTACCGGATAGAATTGTAACACACCTTACAATCCTATTCAATAACGCAATAAATAATAGCTACTTCCCCAATTGGAATAATGTTCTCAGCGCAACGGTTCGATCAGATAATACACTATATAGCTATGTTGTAGAAAACTCAAACGTTCGATTCGGATGTGAATCTGTAACATCATGAGACCACGTTTGCTATAGAATTGTGTTCTATTAGAAGAAAAGAAAGTGGGTGTTTCGTCCTAGACCCGCTAGAGGACTCATCAGTAAGGCTATCTAGCGGGCCCTGCCTTAGACACTAGTGTCGGAAAGGAGGAACGTTCTTAATATACTAATTGGTGACAGTTCAGTAACTTGCGAGAAAGTTAGTCGACGATTTGTCCATCTTGTGGACGTTGTCGAAACTAGGCCTTCTCAAAACTCTGTAAAGGCTATAGCCGGGTTTGATAGTGAAATTCGCCCCCGGCGGGATTTTAATCGTGCTTGGACCATTCGATAGCCTACCCAAAAAAACCCCTCTCTGCCAAGTTTCAGCCCCCTATCTCATCTGTAAGGGTAGTTATTGAGAAAAAACGAAAAATCAGTTTTTGGCCCATTTTCCTTATTTATTGACAATTAAAAATTCTGGAAAAAATCTGGCACATTTCGGATATCGAGCCACATATTAGGTATCATTTCCAGATTTTTCTGCTGCAAGCTCTGCTTGTGAAAAATGAAAAACACGAAAAAAATCGAAAAAATGCAGGTTTTATATAGAAATCTAAAAGGTGCTACTCCAGATTTAATTTAGCAATGAGGTATTACCGTAAGTATTATGCTCAATTTTTTTCAGATTTTTGTGAGTGGTGCGTCATAGTTAAAAAAAATAAAAACCGCTTTTTTCGGCGTTTTTCCTAAGTTATACTTATATTCCCTGAATCATAAAAATATATTATGTGATATTAAACGTTCCTACGTTCAGAAAAACATCTCCCAGACTTTAAAACTTGCCTAATACGAAATACGCAAATTATACCATGTACATATATTCGAATATTTCGAAGAGAATTTCAACAGCGCCGGTTGGTGCAGTGGCTATGGTCTCCGTCTGCGGAACCGCTGAAGACTTTTTGGACCGGGTACGAGTCCCGATCAGGTCAATTTTTTTTCTAAGTTTTTTAAGATTATTTTTCTAAGATTATTGTTGAACCATTGTAAAAAACTTATTTGAACTATATTTAGACTATCTTAAAAAATTTTTTCGGAAAAATATTCTTGGAGTACTATCGGCCTCTAGTCATTTACGGACTGTATTACAGCTCTACTTTACATTTTTTACGTGGATTTGTGCATCGACTTGATTTTTTTATCTTTACTGGCCGAAAGTACTCCAAGAATATTTTTCCGACAAAATTTTTTAAGATAGTCTAAATATAGTTCAAATAAGTTTTTTACAATGGTTCAACAATAATCTTAGAAAAATAATCTTAAAAAACTTAGAAAAAAAATTGACCTGATCGGGACTCGTACCCGGTCCAAAAAGTCTTCAGCGGTTCCGCAGACGGAGACCATAGCCACTGCACCAACCGGCGCTGTTGAAATTCTCTTCGAAATATTCGAATATATGTACATGGTATAATTTGCGTATTTCGTATTAGGCAAGTTTTAAAGCCTGGGAGATGTTTTTCTGAACGTAGGAACGTTTAATATCACATAATATATTTTTATGATTCAGGGAATATAAGTATAACTTAGGAAAAACGCCGAAAAAAGCGGTTTTTATTTTTTTTAACTATGACGCACCACTCACAAAAATCTGAAAAAAATTGAGCATAATAGTTACGGTAATACCTCATTGCTAAATTAAATCTGGAGTAGCACCTTTTAGATTTCTATATAAAACCTGCATTTTTTCGATTTTTTTCGTGTTTTTCATTTTTCACAAGCAGACCTTGCAGCAGAAAAATCTGGAAATGATACCTAATATGTGGCTCGATATCCGAAATGTGCCAGATTTTTTCCAGAATTTTTAATTGTCAATAAATAAGGAAAATGGGCCAAAAACTGATTTTTCGTTTTTTCTCAATAACTACCCTTACAGATGAGATAGGGGGCTGAAACTTGGCAGAGAGGGGTTTTTTTGGGTAGGCTATCGAATGGTCCAAGCACGATTAAAATCCCGCCGGGGGCGAATTTCACTATCAAACCCGGCTATAGCCTTTGTTCGCCATCTATGATAAGTGAGAGATTAATGTCGATCGTAAGATTGTAAAATTGCTTTCTTTCTTCTAATAGAACACATTTCTATAGCAAACGTGGTCTCATGATGTTACAGATTCACATCCGAATCGAACGTTTGAGTTTTCTACAACATAGCTATATAGTGTATTATCTGATCGAACCGTTGCGCTGAGAACATTATTCCAATTTTACAATCTTACGATCGACATTAATCTCTCACCTACTTCCCCAATCTTTGGAAAATAACCAAAGTTCTCCCAATCGCTAAAAAAGGTAAAAACCTCTCAGACCCATCTAGTTACAGACCAATTAGCCTTACTCCCAGCCTGAGCAAAGTCTTTGAAGCCGTCATAAACGAAAAAATAACACTCTTCTGTACCAACCACAAAATTATCCCTGACTGCCAGTTTGGATTCAAGCACCGTCACTCCACAACCCATGCCATTCATAAAATATCAGACATCAATTCCAAAACCAGCAACAACCAACTAGTAGGCGCAGCCCTGCTAGACCTAGAAAAAGCTTTTGACTCAGTATGGCTCAACGGCCTCCTATATAAACTCCACAAAAAAGAATTCCCAAAATGGCTTCTTTTCATTATCTGGGATATGATTACGAACAAAAGCTTTGTCACCTGGGATGGCAAAACCTCCTCAACAATAGAATTTCATATAACCGAAGGACTCCAGCAAGGCACCGTGAACTCCCCCATCCTCTTCAATATTTACACCAGTGACCTCCACAAGGCATTCGATCTTAACAAACCTAACAAGGCGGCAATACTGACCTTTGCAGATGACACTGTTACCTATTTCTCAAGCAATAGAGTCAACATTATTCAATCAGTATTGTAAAGTGCAATCAATTATGTATTAATCCCTAAGATTCGTTGGTTATTTTTTGTTATGTTTACCCGTTGGTACCACTAATTTTAAGAGAATGTTATTATGTAAACCAATAAACATATTTTCAAAAAAAAAACTAGAGGGCTATTGTTGCTCGCTCGCTTCGCTCGCTCGCGAGTAGGGTTGTTTTTGCTCGCTCGCTTCGCGAGCTCGCAGGTAGGACTGCTCTTGCGAGAGGGTTAGTGATACGCATGGCTGGTAGGGCCTACTGATACTAATGTTTTTTATTTGGTGTGTGACTCTCCAAGAGTCACACAAAGAACTTCCCGATTCGTTACTCCTTCGCCAACATCGCTAACATCGTTTATTTCTTTGTACTTTCATCGATATTCTCCCAAAATGTATTCTTGGGAATAGAGATGATAAATTCACTCTTGCATTGGAATAACTTTCGCTTATTCCAAGCGGTAACATTAGCATCAGTTAAAAAAAAAAATTTTTTTTTAGTCTAAAAAAAAATTAAGAAAAAAATTTTTTATGTAACTGCGTTTGGTTCTTTGGTGGAAAATTTTCGTCCTACCTTATAAATTGCATTGTAGAATCAACTCTTTTCGAAAAAAAGTAAAAATCTAAAAAACTACTTGACCAATATGGACCAAAATCTAATCAGCTCTAAGTTACGACGGGGCACATCGATTGCATCATTCATCATCCTGATCGCGTTGTTACTTTTTCTGAAAACGTTAACGAAAAATTTGATTACATAGAAACGGCCATACGCACACGCACACACACACACACACACACACACACACACACACGAACATTTTGATAAAAATAGTCTAAAATGACTCCAATGACCATGAAACGTGAAGATCTGCTAAAAAATCGATTTTCGATTTTCGGGGTAATTACAATAACTTTCCTATAAAATCGGGAAGTTAAAAAAAAAGGAAACCATCATGAAGTTAAACGGTAGATCCCGAGTTCGATTCCCGCCCAGTATGCTGCATAAAAACTAAATTGTTGTAAAAAGACTTTTTCGAAGAGACAAAATGGAATATTCTCGCAAGTAGTACATGAAAGTAGTAGTATATAAAGGTTCCATTTATGCCGATTTGTGCCGTTTTTAAAATCTTTCTCAAAGTTTATATTGTTTAAACTTGTCACTATTTGTTTATGGATAAAAAGATGCTAACAACAGTATTACACACCTAAAATATACCTGCTGACACATACGAAATTATCATTTAAACTTGTATTTTGATAGTCTGTGATGACTATTTTAAACGTTTTTTTTAATCTGAATTTTACGAAGTTTGTCTTTAAAACGTTATATCTCAGCAATGAATAATCGGAAAGGATTAATAATTTGGATTTGGAAGCTTTGGATAGTTCTTAATCTGTTCCAAAAAAAATTTTCAAAATCTCTATCTTGAAAAATTGACTTTTGGCCACGAAAAACGGGTGGTTTCCAGACCATAGTGCGTCGTCTCAGCGGAGATGAGCGAAGGAGTAGGGGAATGCCTCGCTTCCGCGTTACCGAACCGACTCGAAGTGGGTCACTGGGTCGAAAGACTGTTTACGAAGAACACGTGCGAATTTCCCGCGAGTATAGTTAGTATTTTGCGTCGGCTGCCGACATCGAAACAGGTGATAAGTGCCGGTCAGGCCAGAGTATTCTCTATTTTGTGACCAGTTCGTGTTGGTTCGGGGACGTAACTCTATTTTGCGATATTCCAATCGATGTGTACTGCGCATCCGCCGGCGTTTTCCGAGGACCAGGAGTCGCTCTCCTGCGAGGTACGCGAGGCCGCGGGTCGTGTCGTAGCCGGTTATCCGTCCACAGGCTAACCGGGACGCACGTCCACGGTGGGACGACGCGACGTATTCGTTTCGTATCTTTCGCCGTTCGTACCGCTTCGCCCAGACGAGTAAAGAAACGTGTCTGTTACCGGAGCTCGGTCGAATTCGTGCCTTCAAGGCTTGTAAAATCCCGCGAAGTCCTGTGACGACCGAGCTCAACGCGATAAAGTAAAGTCCGCGCGATTGGCCGAACAACCGCCAATACTTCCGCGTTCGCGCCGGCAAATTTATTGACTGCCTACTCGTACAACTCGTGTTTTAATAAACGACTTTAGTTTGCCGCCAAATTTCGGTAACTTATTCTCCCTGTGAGAAACGTTCCTGTCGCGAGGAATGCCCCGTCCTTCCACCTCACGTGGAACCCTGGCCGTGTACGTGGCTATTCCTGGCTCTAGCGGTCCTCGCAGATTCGAAATTCGTTTGCGATTGTATCGAACTGTTTGATAGTTAGCGTGGCACGGTAACGTGCCTGGCGCCCGATTCCGTTCCAGGAAGATCCTCGATCTTTCGGTTCGAATCTGCGAGAGATCTTTTGTCCCGGGAGGACCACGTGTCGCGCGACCGAGCGTGGCCCGGCTCGGAAAAGTAACCGACGTGACAAATTGGCGCCCGAACATTGCGGAACTCTCGCCGTAAAAAGCGATTTGAGAAGCTTTTTTAAAAAGAGACGCGTGAGGAAGCTCGGGGCTCTCACGGGGAAAAATTCCAGTTTCGAAGGCGAAGCGTACGAATTCGAACGAGCGAGCGAAACCGTCGCGTAGCAGAGAAACACGACCCGTTCTTGAGCGAAAATTTTTTTCCGAGGAGACGAACCAACACGTAGTAAACAGAACAGCAGGCTATTGAAACGATATTTCGGGGCCACGCTATATGTCAAATAACAAGTGTCAAATAACAATTTATTTTCAGGTAAATAATTGAGGAAAGAATCGTGATCGGGAAAATTTTGTACATATAAACTTTATGTTATTTATTAAAGATGCTAATTGCAAATTGTGATAATTTCAGTAATTTGTCCAGACGTTCATAATTTATTTTAAAAAATAATTAGACAATTGTCGAATTAATAATTATTAATGGGTAATATTACTATTTATTGTATGATCTTGTCCTATTAAAAAAAAATACTATTTAACATCTAATTGAAAATTTTCTTTTGTTACACATTTGTTATTTGTGAGTTGTCAATATATTTATTATTTATTAAATTTACGGTATTTATTATCGATCATGTTTCTTTCAAATTTCAATTTCAATATCACTGTAATAAAATGTGTGCAATTTTTTTTCATTAATTTCATTGTGGTTTGGAACTCGTTATTGGCGGAGGGGAGACACTTGATTTCGTGGGACAGGGACACACCACCGAGTGTGACCCGCCGACGAATCGAGAGTTTCTGCCCAATAACCCACAATACGAGGGACAATATTAAATTGTTTATATTGCGTGAAATACCGCTACGGGTTTAGGACCGCCCCTAAAGGTAGTCCGCCCGTAGAGGTTCACAGCTAATATATGTATACAGGGTGACCCAAAACTCCTTCAAGTCTGGGAAATGGTTCCTTAGTTCATTTGAAGCAACATTTTCCTTTGCACCAATGTCAGCCGCGGCTTTGTTTAGGAGTTATTAACGAAAAACACTGACCAATCAGAGCGCGACTTCGACGCGCGATGATACGAACAGCCCGGCGCGCCGGGAGACGAGCGTGGTGTAACGCCACGATGCCGCAACGAACAAGAGTTTCTCGAGATTAAGTGAATCCTTCCCGATTTGGCTGAGCTTTGGATATGTTGTCAAGACTATGATTCTGAACAACATTACCCTTTACAGTTTTTGTCGGCCGGCTTTAGTTTACGAGTTAAGTGTAAAAACTTGTAATTGTAAATCGATCGATGTACTATCTTCTACCCGATTTCGATGAGCTTTGGATATGTTGTCAAGACCAGGATTCTGAACAACATTTCTCTTTGGACTATTTGGCGGTCGGCTTTAGTTTAGGAGATGATCGTAAAAAAAGAGAAGAAGCAGAAACTGATTGTGTTAAAAACTCACTTATTCAGCCGTAAATCCATTTGCTGCTTCGAAATGTGTGTCACTGGGTCACTCGGTGACGAACTGCACAGATGTCTTCAGGTATACGGCAGCACCGAAAGGTAAGGGACATACGGTCAGGTCGACGAACTGCACAGCCGGTGGTAGATAGTAATAAGGCCTAAGGGATGCGCGGTCAAGTCGATAATCCAGAATTTCACTTTCGAATCGTTAAATAATTCGTATGTTTATTTCACACAGATGCCTTGAAATTTTTCCACACTCACAATCACTGTTCACATTTGTCTACACACATAGTTATGTACTAATAATAATTACCATATCCGCAGTCTAGTGATTAGTTTAAATATCATTATCAAAAACACAACTAATAGCAACCGTTAGCTTTGAATTGACAAATCTTTGGAGATGTTCTCTCTACCGCGGCTCGAACGACACTGATTTTCTGCAAGATTTTTCTAAAGAACTTAGGAAGGGCATTTAGCGTGTCGAAATTCGAAATGCACGCTGTAGCACGTTTACGAAAACGACGGGACGGTCAGACGAAAAACAGGATGCGAGAAGGACCGCTGTAAGATTTATGGCAAACATGTTTAGTTTTTCCTTTTCGAAATTTGCGGAAACATAGGATTCGCGATAGTTACGGGAATCGGAACGCCGGTACGAACAGAGAACAATTTATTTGAGGTAATAAGAAAACGTTCTCTCTGACCGAGACGTAAAGTAACGGGTCAACTTCGTCCGTATCGTACGGTTGCGTTCGCGTGATCTCTGTTTCAAGTAGAATATCGAGGGTCCCGAAATAAGATGAAGAGTTCATTAAACATACCGAAACCGGAGCGCGATGACGATGACGGAGGATCAATTTATGGGGACGCGCTCTAAGAGGAAGCGAATATCACAAAAGATCGCCCTCGCGTGAATACAAGCTCTCGGTTCCACAGGAACCGAGATGGAGACCATGGTCCCCAGAACGTCATCGCGGTCCGATAAGGCCAGTGCCGAGGGGGAATCCCGAATCCTCCGATGAGTCCGACGCGGATGTGCCAGGCGGAGCAAGGCCCCGAGAATTGAATTATAAAGGAACACCCATCGCCGAAATAATGAGGCGATGGAGGTTAAAGTTTTCCGGTGAAGAGGGAGAGGATCCAGAGGAATTTCTGGAAGATCTCGAGCAACAATGGGAATACTACAATATCGCGGATAACGAACTAATCCGTTGTCTACCAGTATGTCTGGGGGGGGGGGTAGCAAAGCGATGGCACAAACGCAAGGCGGCTCGTTGTAGGAGTTGGGAGGAGTTCGCGGCCGCACTTCGAGAATTTTTCGGGGACCCCGACTATTAGTACAACCTGGAAAGGAACATTAGAGAACGGTTCTAGGACGAAGCAGAGCCCATTCGCGAATACGTAATGGCCATGACCACAATGTTCGATAAGCTGAAGCCGCAGTGGTCAGAGGAGAAAATGGAGAAAATGCTATATTGGGGCGCGAAATTATTATTGCGTCAGGCAATACCCAAAGAATCGTTGGACACGGTCGACGGGGCGGCGGATAGATTAATAGAGGCGGATCGAATAATGGAACGAAGGAAACGGAGGAACCCCAAACCTTCAGAGATGGTCCACTCCAGTCTTGCGTTCGATCCGGGCAGATATTCGCGATCAAAATCACTCGGCAGGGGAAGATCGGTTACTTTCGGATACGCGAATGCGATATCCTCCGCTAGCGGCGGAGAGAGTGACGAGTCCGGCGCTCGACTTCCACGACCCGCCCCAAAGTAATCTCGAACCGAATCGGAACTTCGTAAACCTCGGGAGTCAGTCGCGAATAAGGATTCGTCGACGGCACCGAGGGGACGCGAAAGAAACCGATTCGGAAGTAGATCGCGGAGTTCATCTCGTGACCCCCCAGTGCGTAGAGCAAAAGAGACCGCAGCCGTGGCAGTGCAACAATGGCCGCAGCGCGATAAACCGCGCGCTAGCGAGAGGTACCGGCATCAATGCTGGAATTGCCGTAAGACTGGTCACCTGTCTCGTGACTGCCGTGAAGAACCGCGGCTACACTGCTACGGGTGTGGATCAGAAGGGGTCACGCTGAATCGTTGCCGAAGATGCAATACGTCATCGGGAAACGGGGGGCGGGAAGTCTATCAAGGGGCCCGGAAAGACTTCACCAGAATTGATATCGGCCCATGTAATGGTAAATGGGGACACGTACCGCCCGCCGCTCCTCACCGTGGACGCGTGTATCGGCAATTTTTCAATCCGTGCCCTAATAGACTCCGACTCATCGTTGACCTTTGTGAGCCGGGAAACCCTCGACAAGGTCGAGGATAATATTATCGAAACGACAACGACGGAAAAGCCATGTTATTTTCTCCTCGCCACGGGGGCCGTAGATCGAGCATTCGATGAGACACGTTTTACGCTGAAAATAGGCAGAGAGAAACGTAAAGTTTTTGCGCGGGTCCTAGATAATCTGCTGACACCGCTGCTCTTAGGAACCGATTCAATCGCGAAGTTCGGCATAGTGGCCGAATATCATAACGCACTGTGGTACTTTGCGAAACGGCCAGATGAGAAATTCCCTTTCGACGATACTAACCCCGAAAAACGGCAATTAAAGGAATTCCTCGAGATCACGTTACCGGAATTTAACGGAATGACCGGAGTAACGAACTTGACCAGCCACAGAATCGATGTGGGCGACCATCTACCGATTAAACAGCGATATTATGCCGTCTCCCCGAAAGTACAGGAGGCCATATACCAGGAAGTTGATAAGCTACTGGCCGACAGCACAATAGAGCCATCGCGGAGTGGTTGGTCAAGTCCGATCGTAATGGTTAAAAAGTCCAACGGTAAATACCGTTTTTGTCTCGATTTCCGAAAAGTTAACGAGGTCTCGAAGAAAGACGCGTACCCGCTACCGCTCATGACGCAAATCCTAGACAAATTACGAGCTGCGAAATATATTTCGACCCTTGACCTCAGTCAAGCGTATTTTCAAATTCCGTTAGAGGAAGGAAGCCGCGAAATAACAGCCTTCACGGTACCGGGAAAAGGCCTCTTCCATTTCCGCCGCATGCTTTATGGTCTGACGGGAGCACCCGCAACGATTCAGCGATTATTAGACCGGTTAATAGGTCCCGAAATGGAGCCACACGCGTTCTCGTATTTGGAAGATATAATTATCGTCACCAAAACATTTCAAGAGCATCTCGAATGGCTGAGACGCGTGTTAGATAAAATCAAACAGGCCGGTCTAATAATAAATCCGAATAAGTGCGAGTTCTGCCGTCAAGAAGTTCGGTATTTGGGTTTCGTGGTGAGCCGAGAGGGACTAAAGGTGGACGCGGAGAAAATCTAACCCATATTATCGTACCCTCCGCCGAAAACAGTGAAGCAGGTGAGGCGTTTCCTCGGGATGGCCTCCTGGTACAAGAGATTTATTCCGGGATTCGCCACACTTGCCGAACCATTAAATGGCCTGTTACACAAAGATCGCGAATGGGAATGGAAGGACGCTCAACAAGGCGCCTTCGAATCCTTACGGGACGCGATTGCTTCGGCACCTACCCTCTCGTGCCCAGATTTTGAAATCTCATTTACCCTACAAACGGATGCGAGCACGGTTGGTTTAGGCGCGGTGTTAACGCAAGAGGTCGAGGAGGTCGAAAGAGTGATAGCATTCGCGAGTAGGTCGCTCACGCTACCAGAGCGAAAATATTCCGCGACAGAGCTCGAATGTCTCGCGATTGTCTGGGTGGTACAAAACTTCCGTCCATACTTAGAAGGGTACGCGTTTACGGTAATTACGGACCACAACAGCTTACGATGGCTGAGGACCCTGAAGAACCCTGCGGGTCGGTTAGCGCGTTGGGCCCTGCAACTCCAGGAATACGATTTCCAGGTAGTATACCGGCAGGGAGCCCTAAATAAATTGCCAGATGCACTTTCGCGTATTTACGAGGAGGAAGGGAATAACGAAGGGGAAACTCATATAGTAGCCGCGGTTCGTGCGAAATGGTACGAGCGAAAATTTTCGGTAGTCGAAAAAGATCCGGGGAAATTTCCGGACTGCGCAATTCGAGGTGGGGAGCTATTTTGTCGAAGAACAGATCCATTGATCGCGGAAACGCTGGGCTCCGACGAGAACGAGTGGAAACTCATCATCCCGGAGGAACGTAGAACCGAGATCCTGCAGAAGGCGCACGACAACCCACAGGCAGGGCATTTAGGGGTCGAAAAGACCTACCATCGTATCGCCACCCACTACTACTGACCAGGCATGTATAAAACGGCAGTAGAATACGTAAAACGCTGTAATACCTGTCAACTCACGAAGGTGGAGCAAACACTTCGTCCGGGGTTGATGGGTCGGCGCCGTGTCGACATGCCCTGGACAGTAGCAACGGCCGACATTATGGGTCCGTTCCCTCCAAGCAGGTCCGGTCATTCATACCTCCTACTTATACAGGATCTGTTCACGAAATGGATTGAATGCGCCCCGCTTCGACGTGCGACCGGTCCGAAGATTGCGGAGGCCCTAGAGGGATTAATTTTTCCGCGATGGGGGACCCCAGATGTCTTGTTAACGGATAATGGTACCGAATTCGCAAACAAGACTCTGAGGGAACTCGCCGACGAATACGGCATTCGATCAAGTACGACCCCCCCCCCCGTACCATCCGCAAGCGAACCCTGTAGAGCGAGTGAATCGGATCCTTAAGACGATGATCGTCGCTTATATAGAGAGAGATCATCGTGATTGGGAACTTAATCTGCCGCAATTTCGAGTCGCGTATAATACCGCGCACCATTCCGTTCTACAAGCCTCCCCAGCTTTTCTCAATTTCGGACGAGAGCCGCGACCGGCAAAATGTGCGAGGGCTAACGTTGAGCCCCCGATCGACCTCGAGGTTACATCCAACGATACCTGGAAAAAGCGGGTAACACAACTACCGACGCTGAGGTATTGGATGTTGGAGAACCTCGAGGATGCATATCGGAAACAATCGTACCATTACAATTTGCGTTGGAGAAACCGAGAATTTAACGTAGGGGACAGGGTGATGAAAAGGCAGCGAGTGCTCTCGTCGGCGGCCAACCATTTTGCGGCGAAGCTTTCGCCAAAGTTTATCGGGCCAGTAACAATTACAAAAAAGCTGTCGCCTGGGGTTTATGGCCCGGCCGCAGAAGACGGAAGAAATCTCGGCAAAGCTCACATATCGGACCTCAAAACATGCTTCCCCACCCAAGCGCCTACGGACAAAGAATAACATCGAAAGATCTCTTCTCTTACAGACAATAAACAACCAAAGATGGCGGCAGAAGAAGTCACTCTAAAAGAAATTGAGAAACGCCTCAAGGCGCTTCACCCCTTTCCGGCGGGAATCCAGGCGGAAACGGCGACGATCATCTGTCGGCCGCATGGACCCCGGAAACTAGCCAGCCATTCGGCTAGGAGTACGATGGGGACCTGCCGTGGGGGGACCTAATAGGCTGACCCCCCACAAAGAAAAGTTATATATCGACAGCCACGATCAGGCTGGTAAAGGAAGGGCAGCAGGATGATGGGCGCCGAAGATCACCCGCCCATAACCCAAACAGGAAGGAGGAAGCGGGCCCGCCTACCTGGGACCGCAAGAAGTACCGGCTCCAACGGGCGAAAAGCTGGTCAGCGAGGAAAGAAGGGCCCAGGAAAAGAGATTAATGGGTAACCTGGGTCGTGGGAGGACGCGGGATCACCGGAAGCAAGTCATAGTATCGAAACCGGGCCTGGAACCTACACCGGTGGTTATACCGGGAAGAGTACCGAGCCCGGTAACGAGACAGGCACCGGCGGTGATAATAGCGCAGGGACCCCCACGCACCAGGGAAACGGTGGAAAGGACGGTGGAGCGAGTCCGAGAAGAGCACCTTCGAGCTGCGGGGGAGGCCTCAACAACGCGCATCAAAAGGGAACTGATCACCAACAGGCCACCCCAACTGAGGAGGGAGGTAGCCGCAATACCGCCCCAGCCAAGAGGCACCCCGAAAAGTCGGGGAAAAGGCAAGGGGAAGTCCCGACGAAGAGCAGAAGTCGAGGAGGGATGCTGGCGGTGCCATCAAGAGGGGCACTGCCATTCGGAGTGCCAGGCCCCATAGAAATGGCCTTATTGTTACCGGTGCGGGCGGCCCTTCTACACAGTAGAAACCTGGCCGGAGTCCCGAAACACCCGTAAGAGGCAGTGAAAGGGCCGACCCGTCAGCATATACCGTCGAGCCACCGCCAACACTCACGACTCCGGCGGACAAACATTATTTTTTGTGATCGCGAAGCAAAGACTGATTAAACGTTTTGTTCGTCCCTCCCCCCTTCATTAGTAACGTAGTTTATTTTGTAAGACTGTTTTTCCGGAGGGTGGGAGAGACACCAGTATTAAGAGCGCCAGAGGGGCGCGAATAAATAAGTATCGCCCTTAATAATAGTTCAATTATTTAACCCCCCCCTCAGGGTTAAGCGGAACCCGGTAATTTCGAGTTCGGTTTCTCCAGTAGTTACCGGTCGTCGCAGCAGGCCTCGTCCATATCAGGGAAAATATTCATGTAAAGGAAACCCAACAAAAACATTCTGTAAACAGGAGCCAAGTTCTTATGGCCGTAAAAAGTTGTAAGATCAAACAAGATACGGCCAAGTTCGTTAGCTTAGAAATACCTCTTGCAATACTGAAAAAAGCGTTTGTAAAAATTAGTTTAAAAGAACGTATTTAATTTTTAAAGAGATGCATGAAGGGCTAAATTATTCAAACTTGGCCGCTACCTAACACCTTTTATGGCCATTACTTTAGAAAGTAATGCATGTTCGTTATACTGCCTATTTATACCTTGTGACGTTGCAATTTTTGCAACGGAGCTTGGCTCCTTAATATTATAATAACTTTGTCCCGTTTAATGTTTATGGTGTTATTTTTTTCTTTGTTAGTTGATTATTTTTTCTAATTGCAGGAGGTTTTCTTTTTCTTTGTATTCTTGGTTTTGGAATTACAGGGTCCGGTATGTGTACTTCTTCGATGTGTGGCCGTTACTATTTAAACTAATGGCCATAAAAGGTGTTAGGTAGCGGCCAAGTTTGAATAATTTAGCCCTTCATGCATCTCTTTAAAAATTAAATACGTTCTTTTAAACTAATTTTTACAAACGCTTTTTTCAGTATTGCAAGAGGTATTTCTAAGCTAACGAACTTGGCCGTATCTTGTTTGATCTCACAACCTTTTACGGCCATAAGAACTTGGCTCCAGTTTACAGAATGTTTTTGTTGGGATTTCATCACTTTTTGTTGAAATTTCATCAATTATCAAGTTTATGGTTATTATTACTCTTATCCCTGATTCATTAAATCCTAAACATTTTTTATCTTTAAGGTGGACATTAAGTAAATTAATAAATGCATGTTCGTTTTACTACCTATTTATACCTACTTGAAACTTTGTCCCGAAAAATCTAAACAACGCAGCGTCGATCAAAAGAAAAAAATTCTTTTCTAATCTGCAAGACAAAATCCAAATTCAATGTATCGAAGAGTAACACCCTGCCAGCGACGCTCGGATCCGTTTGCCCCCGCCGCTATAGACGATGCTCGGTGCAGTTTCTTTTGTTTACGTTAGAGCGATTGTTTTTTTCATCAGTATTTGTTGCGACTTCGAAGCTAATAAAACGTATACTTATGTAGGTACTTTGGGATTATCCCGTCGACCTCTCAAGAATTAGTTAGGGATAGGTGGCGGGGGGCGGACAGGCCCGGCCGGCCCGCCCACGCATACGAAAATACAGTTTGGAGGAAATGGTCGAAGGAATAATCCCAAAGTACCCTTATGTATATGTTATGCTGCTATGTTCTATCCTACGTACCTATTTCGTAATGTTTTCTTTTCAACCCTTTAATGTGTAAAATTTCGAACTTTGATAATTAACTTCCCGATTTTATAGGGAAGTTATTGTAATTACCCCGAAAATCGAAAATCGATTTTTTAGCAGAACTTCACGTTTCATGGTCATTGGAGTCATTTTAGACTATTTTTATCAAAATGTTCGTATATATATATGTGTGGTGTGTGTGTGTGTGTGTGTGCGCGTATGGCCGTTTCTATGTAATCAAATTTTTCGTTAACGTTTTCAGAAAAAGTAACAACGCGATCAGGATGATGAATGATGCAATCGATGTGCCCTGTCGTAACTTAGAGCTGATTAGATTTTGGTCCATATTAGTCAAGTAGTTTTTTAGATTTTTAGTTTTTTTTCGAAAAGAGTTGATTCTACAATGCAATTTATAAGGTAGGACGAAAATTTTCCACCAAAGAACCAAACGCAGTTACATAAAAAATTTTTTTCTTAATTTTTTTTTAACTGATGCTAATTTTACCGCTTGGAATAATCGAAAGTTATTCCAATGCAACAGTGAATTTATCATCTATACTCCCAAGAATACATTTTGGGAGAATATCGATGAAAGTACAAAAAAAAAACGATGTTAGCGATGTTGGCGAAGGAGTAACGAATCGGGAAGTTCTTTGTGTGACCCTTGGAGAGTCACACACCAAATAAAAAACATTAATATCAGTAGGCCCTACTAGCCATGCGTATCATTAACCCTCTCGCAAGAGCAGTCCTACCCACGAGCTCGCGAAGCGAGCGAGCAAAAACAACCCTACTCGCGAGCGAGCGAAGCGAGCGTGCAACAATGGCCCTCTAGTTATTCCTTTGATTGTTTGTTATGGTGGACCTATGTACCAAATTTCAAGCTTGTAGGTCAATGGGAAGTACCCAAAAGGTTTTGATGATCTGTCAGTCAGTCAGTCAGTCAGTCAGTTAGTGACAAATTTTACGATTTTTGAGGTCCTATATCTCGGAACCTACTAATGTTGGAAGATTAATGTTTTGTCAATATTGAGGCATGGTAGCATTTAACAAGTGTACGAAATTACATCTCACCATCTGCCTCCAGTGCCGAGTTATAAGCCTCTAAAAAACGCCTAAGTTGTTTCGTGTAAAAGGTGGTAGTGCCAGAACTTGGCTGGTGCACTACCGTGCATCTAGATATTCGTCTAGGATTGATGAAGGGAAACTCGTGTTTGTCTCTACGTTGTTCTCACTTATATTGTTGAATTTCCGAGGAAGAACGTTCGCCCCGAGCCCGCAACTGGGCCTGACTGGTAACTGCCACCGGTGCCCCGGTCTCTTTTGGGGGGGAGGAGTTGTGACGTGGCAGACTCTGCCTACGTCAATCCGAACCTCTCACGAAAGACCGGGTCACTATGAAGCAGTACCGAATCGAAACGGCAATCGCGATCGCTCTCCTTGGGACGTCCGAGCAGCAAAAGAACGGAACTATCGCGTTTGAATGTCGCGCTACTGGGCGCGACAAGAGGTTTCAGAGCATACCGAAACAGCGAGGAACCCGCTACCCGTCTCCAGCCGCTAATTGGCGGAAGAATAACGCAGAGGCGCTTGAATCACCAATCGCAGGACGCCGCTGACGAGGAAGACGGCGAACATTGGACCGAACCCGGAGAAATCGACGAGGCTATCGTGATTCAGGGTGACCATCGTCCCACTCTCGTCGATGTCTCATCCGGAAAATGCCACGAGAGCAATGCCGGAACGGCTCGGATCCATGGATGCCGTCAACCAGCCCTATATCGACCGCGCCCCGGAAAATATGAAATACCAGAAGCCCGGGACCACCCACCATGAATGCGTCCCTGCGTCGAGAAACAACGCGATTGGTCCAAGCGTCGTCTCAGCGGAGATGATCGAAGGAGTAGGGGAATGCCTCGCTTCCGCGTTACCGAACCGGCTCGAACTGGGTCACTGGGTCGAACGACTGTTTACCAAGAACACGTGCGAATTTCCCGCGAGTATAGTTAGTATTTTGCGTCGGCTGCCGACATCGAAACAGGTGGTAAGTGCCGGTCAGGCCAGAGTATTCTCTATTTTGTGACCAGTTCGTGTTGGTTCGGGGACGTAACTCTTTTTTGCGATATTCCAATCGATGTGTACTGCGGATCCGCCGGCGTTTTTCGAGGACCAGGAGTCGCTCTCCTGCGAGGTACGCGAGGCCGCGGGTCGTGTCGTAGCCGGTTATCCGTGCACAGGCTAACCGGGACGCACGATATTAGTCCGATTGGGTCCTTTTGGTAGCCCTCGGAACGTTCCACGGTGGGACGACGCGACGTATTCGTTTCGTATCTTTCGCCGTTCGTACCGCTTCGAGCAGTCGAGAAAAGAAACGCGTCTGGTACCGGAGCTCGGTCGAATTCGTGCCTTCAAGGCTTGTAGAATCCCGCGAAGTCCTGTGACGACCGAGCGCAACGCGATAAAGTAAAGTCAACGCGATTGGCCGAACAACCGCCAATACTTCCGCGTTCGCGCCGGCAAATTTATTGACTGCCAACTCGTACAACTCGTGTTTTAATAAACGACTTTAGTTTGCCGCCAAATTTCGGTAACTTATTCTCCCTGTGAGAAATGTTCCTGTCGCGAGGAATGCCCCGTCCTTTTTCCTCACGTGGAACCCTGGCCGTGTACGTGGCTATTCCTGCCTCTAGCGGTCCTCGCAGATTCGAAATTCCTTTGCGATTGTATCGAACTGTTTGATAGTTAGCGTGGCACGGTAACGTGCCTGGCGCCCGATTCCGTTCCAGGAAGATCCTCGATCTTTCGATTCGAATCTGCGAGAGATCTTTTGTCCCGGGAGGACCACGTGTCGCGCGACCGAGCGTGGCCCGGTCGCAAGGCCATAATTTCCCGTATGATCCCGTAAGAAAGAGTATGGATTGTGGAAGGGGTGCACAAGAATAAGAGCACTGGCACTTGAGTTTTAGTTGCAAAGACAACAGTCAGACTATAGTTTATTTATACACTTATCGAACTACCCAACACCACTTAACTATTTGAACTTAAGAAGATTAATTACGGAAGCAAAGCTTTATGTAAACCAAAAATATAGACGAAGATCAGAGAAGCGCAATGATCTTTTTGTGTATCGAGCACCGTTCGGTGCTTGCAAAGACTGTAATCGACCAGTAAGAAAGTCCGAGAGTTGAGAAAAGGTCGGCAGCTCCTCCTTTCCTTCCAAAGTTGTTTCCCAGTGAAGTCTAGTCTCTCCATCCAGACGTTGCACCGTAATGTAATTTAGCCAATCGCTCCAATGTTCGACTGGGCGTTTGAGCGCAGCTAACGCCTCAACGGCGTTTTGAGTTCCATGGAGTAGTGCTTTGAGCTCCGCAGCAGATTCGGTTTTCATAGTAGGCAGCGCCAAGAGAGCACCGAATTGGGCGTCGACCAGGACTGGAATATTTTCATATTCTTTTTCGAGTAGCTTCCAGGCACGTGGAAAATCCTCGTTCGTGACAGGAATATTGTTTAAGCGATCGGCAGGTTCCCCAGTAACATTCGTTTTTAAGTAGTGCAGGCGTTCAACGTTGGTTAGGGTAGTGTTGTTAATAACCATCTGTCGGAAGAGATCTCGGAAGCTGATCCACTTCGTGTAGTCGCCATTGAAGGGTACGAGAGAAATTTTCGGCAAAGATAGCTTTTTAGTTTGTTGCGGAGCGGCAATGGTGACCTGTTGAACAGTTGTTGGTCCCAGAAGTTTCTTCAACCCTGCCTTCTCAGTAACGTAGGCTTCTTCAACCTCATCGTAGATGTTTTTCGTCACATAGAGGGATTTGAGAAAAGCATCGTCTTCTTTAGCGTGAAGTTTGTCATCGTTAGACACAAACTCCAACCAGTATGATTCTAACAAGTCCAATCTAGCTTCGACGGTGTCCCGGGTAATGTTCGCAATTCCCTTTTTCTTGAGATTCTCGATGATACGAGATATTCTTGTGTATCGAGCACCGTTCGTTTCGAGCAAGCGACTCTAACGTTTAAAGGTAACTGACTTCTCGGGCGATCCGCGGTTTCCTAGAAGTCAGATCGGTGAGGGGAAAGAGGTGAAGAGGACCCGCTATTGTCGCGAGTTGTTATGAGGATTTGGGTACCCCCGTCATCTCTCTCGTCTCTGGCCCATGATAGCTCACGTGCCGCCGTTTCGCTCGCGTGATCCACAACATTCCGCCCGCCTTTGTTGATCGACGCAACGAATCAACAAACTTCCAAAACAAAATTTCTTTAAAGATCACAGGTCTCAGTAACGGTTGGAAGGAGGCAAATTTTCGCAATAGGACGTGTAAGTACTGACGGGGCAGTGCGCACGGTTACGACTCGGATGAGTCCATCGGCACCGGCATGAACTTGCTCGACTCTCCCCAACGGCCAGCGTGTAGGTGGAATAGCTTCCTTTAGGATGAGGCACAAGTCCCCAGGCTTTAAGTTAGACTGCTCCTTCGTCCATTTAGTCCTTTGCTGCAAGGTTTGCAAATACTCGAAGGACTAGCGCTCCCAGAAGTGATCTCGTTGTTGCTGAATCATTTGCCAGCGTTTTAACCTCGAGGATCGAACATCCGTCAGCGAGGGTTCCGGAAGAGCCGTTAGGGGAGAGCCTACTAGAAAGTGGGCTGGGTCAAGGCGGTGAGATCAGTAGGCTCATCAGTTAAAGGAGTAATCGGTCGAGAGTTTAAGCAAGCTTCGATTTGAGTTAAAAGAGTCGACATGTCCTCAAAAGTGAGGAGAGTCTCACCTATTACGCGACGAAGATGGTACTTCACCGACTTGACCGCAGCCTCCTAGATTCCTCCAAAATGCGGAGCAGCAGGAGGGTTGAATATCCAGTTAGTCCCGGATTCCGCTAAAGCTTGTCGAGTTTACTTTATCTCGTCATTGGCTGCGTTGAGCATTTGCCGCAACTCTTTATCAGCGCCGATAAAGGTCGTGCCGCAATCGCTCCGAATAAAGGCGCAGACTCCACGACGAGACACAAAGCGACGATAAGCAGCGAGGAAAGCGTCGGAAGAATAATTGGAGACTAACTCGAGATGTACAGAACGGGTTACGAGACATACAAAAACCGCAACGTAGGACTTACGTGTCCGGGCACCACGTCCAGGAGAGAATTTCGTAATAAAGGGTCCAGCATAATCGACGCCAGTATGGTAGAAAGGGCGAGTAGGTGTCACGCGCGATGCGGGTAGTTCGCTCATTTTTTGATCAGCAGTTTTCGCCCGCCATCTCCAGCATTTTAAACACCCGTGTATTTGTTTTCGAACCGCTCGATTCGATCGAAATTGTACAGAGTGATTTGAGTTCCGCCATGTAACAATCTCTCGTGGAAGTATGTGATAATAAGCGAGGTAACATGGCTTTTTTCAGAAATTATGATCGGATGTTTCTCATCATAATCCAGGAGAGAATGTTTTAGGCGACCGCCGACACGCAAAATCCCCAGCTCATCCAGGAATGGACTGAGTCGAGCGAGAGGACCCCGGAGATAGGAACGCGACTTTTCTAGGCAAGCAATCTCAGTAGAGAAAAAACGTCGCTGTTCGCACCGAACGATAGTGAGTCTCGCATTGTCAAGTTCTTCGGTACGAACGCAAGTATCCTTTAGTGCGGAGGTCTTTCGCGCGCAGTTGATGAAACGCAGACACCAAGCAACAGAACGCAAGAGGCGCGTGAAGGACGAGTACCGATTGAGTAGTTCCGTCGTTTCGGTGGGAGACGCGATGGCTAAAGTGGCATTCAGTACCGTTTTTTCGGGGCGTCTTTCCTCTTTCGTGTCAAAAACTGTCGGATAGTATTCCCTGAACTCAAGGGTAGTGGTGGAGAGGAGGGAAGGTCCCTGCCACCAGAGAGTGTTATTGACCATGGAGTCCCCGTTTAAACCCCGAGAAGCGGGGTCAGCAGGGTTTTCTTTTGAGCGAATGTGATGCCAAACATCGGGAGGAAAGAGGTTTTGAATTTCCGAAACTCTGTTAGCAACAAAAGTTTTCCATCTGGAATGTCGACCTTGAAGCCAGCTAAGTACAATGGTAGAGTCCGACCAAAGGTATATTTTAGCGTCGTGCAACTGTAAAACATTTAATACGCGTTTAACTAGTCGCGAAAGAAGTACTGCGGCACACAATTCCAGTCGCGGAAGAGATACCTGTTGGAGGGGGGCCACCTTCGTTTTTGCCGTGACTAATCTCACGAGCGGCCTAGCGTCGGTTGCAATTGTGCGAAAGTAAACAACACCGGCATAAGATTTCTCCGAGGCATCAGCAAATCCGTGTATCTCGAGCACGTGTTCACCACTGATACCCATCCAGCGGGGCATCCTGACAGTCGAAATCTCAGCGAGACTATGTGAATAGGAAGCCCAGTAGTTGGTCTGCGCGAGGGGCAGGGGATCATCCCAATCGAGTTTTAACAGCCAGAGAGTCTGCAGGAATATTTTGGCAGTAACAATAACAGGAGCCAAGAAACCTAGAGGATCGTAGACCGAGGCCATCTCCTTCAACTCCTGTCGTTTGGTGATAGTGACCTGCGGGTCGCGAGGTTTTACGTTGAAGAGGAAGCAGTCTCCAGCTGACTGCCACCGTAATCCCAGCAATGTGAAGACCTTTTCGAAGGAGTGTTCGCTTGAGGAAGCAACGTGTTCAGGTGACAGATGGTCTAACAACCTTGGGTCATTGGCAGTCCACTTCCTCAAGGTGAAACCGCCCGCCTTGAGAGCGCCAATTAATTGTTTTTGCATCTCTAGAGTTTCATCAATAGTCGAAGCTCCGAAGAGAACATCGTCCATATAAACATTCGAACGTAGACAAGTGGCAGCCAGCGGAAAGCGACTTTCTTCGTCGAGACTTAGCTGTTGTATAGTGCGCATGGCGAGATAGGGAGCGCAAGCTAAACCATAAGTGATCGTACGAAGGCGATACTCCTTGATTTCACCGTTCGGATCGCGTCGCCACAAGATGCGTTGAGCGTCCCGATCCTTGTCAGCAAGCCAGATTTGCCGATACATTTTTTCCATATCGGCGGCAAATACGATTGGATGGCCGAGAGTTGAGAAAAGGTCGGCAGCTCCTCCTTTCCTTCCAAAGTTGTTTCCCAGTGAAGTCTAGTCTCTCCATCCAGACGTTGCACCGTAATGTAATTTAGCCAATCGCTCCAATGTTCGACTGGGCGTTTGAGCGCAGCTAACGCCTCAACGGCGTTTTGAGTTCCATGGAGTAGTGCTTTGAGCTCCGCAGCAGATTCGGTTTTCATAGTAGGCAGCGCCAAGAGAGCACCGAATTGGGCGTCGACCAGGACTGGAATATTTTCATATTCTTTTTCGAGTAGCTTCCAGGCACGTGGAAAATCCTCGTTCGTGACAGGAATATTGTTTAAGCGATCGGCAGGTTCCCCAGTAACATTCGTTTTTAAGTAGTGCAGGCGTTCAACGTTGGTTAGGGTAGTGTTGTTAATAACCATCTGTCGGAAGAGATCTCGGAAGCTGATCCACTTCGTGTAGTCGCCATTGAAGGGTACGAGAGAAATTTTCGGCAAAGATAGCTTTTTAGTTTGTTGCGGAGCGGCAATGGTGACCTGTTGAACAGTTGTTGGTCCCAGAAGTTTCTTCAACCCTGCCTTCTCAGTAACGTAGGCTTCTTCAACCTCATCGTAGATGTTTTTCGTCACATAGAGGGATTTGAGAAAAGCATCGTCTTCTTTAGCGTGAAGTTTGTCATCGTTAGACACAAACTCCAACCAGTATGATTCTAACAAGTCCAATCTAGCTTCGACGGTGTCCCGGGTAATGTTCGCAATTCCCTTTTTCTTGAGATTCTCGATGATACGAGATATTCTTGTGTATCGAGCACCGTTCGTTTCGAGCAAGCGACTCTAACGTTTAAAGGTAACTGACTTCTCGGGCGATCCGCGGTTTCCTAGAAGTCAGATCGGTGAGGGGAAAGAGGTGAAGAGGACCCGCTATTGTCGCGAGTTGTTATGAGGATTTGGGTACCCCCGTCATCTCTCTCGTCTCTGGCCCATGATAGCTCACGTGCCGCCGTTTCGCTCGCGTGATCCACAACACTCGTGTTCGGTTGCTTTTCTATCTCGGAAAAGTAACCGACGTGACAGTCCATAAAGGCATCTTTGCTGGGACGTCGTTTTGACGTTTGAAGGCAGGGGCCGTTTATGCACCTCATTTCTGCCGTGAAAGCGGCGTCCCGAAAGAGGCAACTTTTACACGTCCATTGTTACGTCCTAAGGTGGACGTATTTGATAGATTTGATAGTTAGATTCTTAAAGATTAGTATTGTAGATAAAACGTAGTTTCGAACCTACCTGCATTCACCGGCTTCGGTTCGGGTAATTGAGGATTGTTATTACCACGTTTTTATTAGCTCGCTTTCTTGTTTGTTTGTTTGTCTGTTTGTTCGGTGGCAAATTTTGCAATTGATTTTAAGCTAACTTCCTGATGAGCTAGAGACTTGAAATTGGTTACATGGCTCAGAACTGGATGACAATGCATTATTCAAAAAAAAAATGTTTAAAAAGTCTATCCGTTTCGGAGAAATAACAATTAAATATTTACCTGTTCACCCCCCCGCGAAACCTACGTCATCGCGTTCAGCGATCGCCACGCCGCGCGATAGCGCTCCCTACTCTACTACCCATTCCCTCTCTGACTCATCCCCACTCCACTGACCCGCTTCGCACCAAAGGAGCTCAGTGTGCGTCAGTGTGCGTTTGAGCTGCGTGCGGTGTTTACAAAGTTACTACGTATTAGTATACTATAATGTTTGTTTACCAAGCGAAAGAACAGTTACACCGAGATTCTCCGTCGATCCTTTATCTTTGACATTTTACCACGGCGTTTCGATATGAGGCGGTCGCAATACCGTCTGAAATTTACTACATGTCTCTGTTATAATCTTGAAATAATGTCTACAAAAAAGGAGCAGTTCGTTAATGATGATTTTCACAGGGAAGTCACCAAATCACCAGGTATGCCATTAAATATTTTACCACATTTTTATTAGGTCGCTTTCTTGTATGTTTGTTTGTCTGTTCGGTAGAAATTTTACAACTGATTTTAAACTAACTTCTCGATGAGCTAGAGACTTGAAATTTTAAACATGGCTCAGTACTATACGACAATGCAATATTTAAAAAAAATTTTTTTAATTTACAACAGCCTACGCGTTTAGGAGATATAAACTATTAAAAATTTAACCGTTACACGTCCCCGCGCGACGACCGGTAGTGCCCACTCGGTTCCCACTCTGACTCATCCCCACTCCACTGACCAGCTTCGCACCGAAGGAGCAATATTTTTTGTATACATATTACTGAGACCCTTTGGGTCCCACCGATTTTTACCACGTTTCTATTAGCTCGCTTTCTTGTCTGTCTGTCTGTCTGTTTCTTCGGTACAAATTTTGCAATTGATTTTAAACTAACTTCCCGATGAGCTAGAGACTTGGAATTTTAAACATAGCTCAGAACTGGATGACAATGCAATATTTAAAAATTTTTTTTAAAAAGCCTATGCGTTCAGGAGATATAAATTATTAATAATTTGTAGTACGTCTTCGCGTTCAGCGTCCCCACTCTACTACGTGTTCCCACTCTGACTCATCCCCACTCCACTGACCCGCTACGCACCAAAAGAGCTCAGTGTGCGTCAGTGTGCGTTCGAGCTCCGTGCGGTGTTTACAAAGTTACTACGTATTATTATAGTATAATGTTTGTTTACCAAGCGAAAAAACAGTTACACCGAGATTCTCCGTCGAACCTTTATCTTTGACATTTTACCACGGCGTTCGTTATCGATATGACGCGTCGAAA